>OU343221.1:200038008-200177125 GCA_910596185.1 Chrysanthemum makinoi
GCTTAGGCTTAAGAAAATCTTATGCAGATTTCTCAATGTAGTATACTTATGCAATTTAGGGTTTTATCCTTAGTGATATTTTACACTTCACAAGGTAAAAGATATCCAAAGTCGACGTGATTTTGCACTTATCCAAGTAAGAAAACACCTTAATAAACCACCGAAAATGTAAAGACGTAAAACCAGGAGATACTTACGCTTAGTTTTAGGGTTTTATACAGCCAGAATCTACTTGTAAATTGGATATTGCTCAAAGATGTTTCTAAACTAGTTTTTGTGTGATGAAATAGTTTCAAGATCACCAAATAACACAAGGATGTGAAATTTGTTGAACCAAACCTTCTAAAACAGCCAGTTAGAACTATACCCACGAAAAAAAACAAGCTTAAAATCTTAGATCCACACGTAAAGTTCGAAACTTTTTGCCAAAAATACGTATTTTAACACCTTAAAACGTTGAAAGTACAAGAATCTTGGATTCAAAAGTGTAAAAAGACGCTTTTAAAGCGAACCAAAGTATCACCCAATTTACGCAGAAGACCAAAACAAAATCTTCAAAACAAAAACGTTTCACCTAACCATTTGGCGATTGATACCACTGTTAGGTCACAAGGTTTACCACACAAGCTTATATGAGAGATAGAGAGGCTATTGAACAAGTTATACACACACACACACACACATATGAGTAAAAGACGGTTTATGTAGAGTGTAGTGAAAGAAAAACTTGAACAACTAACCCTCAAGTGAGGGTTATTACAAAGTATTTATAGGCAAGGAGCTAGGGCAATACTCCTACTCCTTCCCTTTCACCTATGGGCTTGGGGCTCCTGCCTTGCCTTCAAGCTTAAGGCTAATTGAAAACATAAAGGCCATAATAAGCTAACTATTACATATGAGTAACTAACACTTGAATAAGGTTTAGAGTGATTCCAACATTACGGTTAAGTATTCAAAAATGTTAACATCCCTAGTAGTTAAATGTGGAAACAATGCAAGACTGCCATTGTCCAAAAACAAGGTCATTTTGATGTTTTAGTTTTCACGACCAACTTGATACGCATAAAGAAATTTGAAGACCCCTAACTTAAGTTAACGTTAGTTCACATTAAGTCACTTGACTCACTTTCAAATACTGGCCCTTCCCTAAGCCATTTAATAATAATTATAAGACTAAAATACACCTTGGTCCCTAACTTGTCAACCCGCTCTGCTGGGGACAATCTCGGTCTTTTCATCGCGGGGTCCCTATTTCAAGTTTACTCGTTACGGCCTTTTGACCATATTGCCGTTAGTCAAGGACTCGATGATGCTAGATTTGTCTTTAGTCCAAAGGCATAATTGTCAATTCCACATTTCAATTAAGCGCGTTCGATACAATTTTCCTGGTGTGCGCTTAACTAGTGCTTAATAAAAGCAACTCATATTCACCACTCATCCCTAAAGTCTCCTATCCAAAAAAAAAATTGTAATCCTTAATTTTTCCGATCAAGTTGTAATAATGGTGCGATGTATGGTCGGTAGTGTAATTAAAACCTCATTGAAGAATGTCAACGCCAAAGAGGTTACTATGCTTGTCCTGTCGAGGTTGGCTAGTCTTCTTCATGATAATGCTTGTATTTTTTTAATTTAACATGTTATGTTTATAGTTTCATCTTGGAGTCGACTTTTAAGTGTGTTCAAACGCTTGATTTCGATTTTTAGGGATCTAGGTGTCCCATCAATGGGTGGTTGGATCCACCACTGCACTACTAGAAGCGGAGGTGTACCTCTACTTGCGAGGCACATACACCAAATGAGGCGTGCATTTCAAGAATGCCAAGAAGCCCTCACCCGAGACCATGAGGTTAAAGCGGTCGCCGTGGCAAATGAGCTAGAGGCTACTCAAGCAGATACCCAGCCGAACTCCTTCTTTAGAATGAGAAACTATATCGATTGAGGAACTTCTGTGTTTGCTCCCCGGATACTCATCATTGTCGTACAGTATATGGTTTTATCTAGTGGGTTACCAATGCCGGTGGTTTTGCCTTTTGAGTCGGTGGTACGGTTCCTCGTAAGTAGACTTGTGGTGATGGTTGACTTTGAAAAGTCATGTTTTTATGTACTTTTCCTAAGTAGTTTTACTTTTTATGCTTTAGTCCCATGAGTGTTATGCCTTTAATACTTCTCCTACCCCTTATAAATGATCAAACCCACATCGCCGCCACACAAATATTATCCAATTCAAACCACACCTTAGTAAAATGATCAAACTCATAACACATATACAATGATCAAAGATGGATGAATGATGGGGATGGATGAACAGACACCACTATTGAGTATCAACATAAACTTGATATGGTGTTGTTCATCCATCTTTGATCCTTCATTCCTGTTTGTGATGATAGAATAACCGTATCCAACTCATAACACATATACAAGTATCAAAGATGGATGAATGATCTGAGATGGATGAACAAACACCATTTCGAAGTATCAACATAAACTTGATATGGTGTTGTTCATCCATCTTTGATCCTTCATCCTGCAATGATGATAGAATAACCATATCCAACTCAAAACCCGCATCCAAGTTCAACAGATCCTAGATTCATTGACATATGAAGTCTCAAAGATGATGCACACACCACTTTTGAGTATCAACATAAACTTGATTTGGTGTTGTTCATCCATCTTTGATCCTTCATTCCTGCTTGTGACAATAGAATAACAAGAACCAAAATCAACACACATATCCAAGTTCAACAGATCCAATAATCATAGACATATAAAGTCTCAAAGATGGATGACCGTGACACCACTTTTGAGTATCAACATAAACTTGATATGGTGTTATTCATCCATCTTTTATCCTTTATTCCGCTGTGATGATAGGATAACAGTATCCAACTCAAAACACATATCCAAGTTCAACAGATTCAAGATTCATAGACGTATGAAGTCTCAAGGATGGGTGAACCGACACCATTTCTGAGTATCAACATAAACTTGATATGGTGTTTTTCATCCATCTTGATCCTTCATTATCGCTTTAGATAATAGAATAACAAGATCCAACTCAAACACAGACGATGAAGTCTCAATAAAAACAATACAATAAAAACACAATTTAACCCATACACTAACATGACATGATTTCATATATAATGCAAATGGATATATTTCCAAATGCATAAAATTTTGTAGTCTACAAAGTTCGAAACATTCATTGTTTAAACACAAAGAAATAATGTTTAGGAATACATATTCGATGGATAACATTGGCTTTCATATGCTTAACCAAAGATTTTGTGGTGAAGAAAGCTTTGCCGCTATAATCTTGGTCTTAGTCCAAAATTGTTTTGAGACCCACCGTATAAAGATCAACTTGACTTCCGATTGCATTCCACCACATTTGGTTGATCATTACCTTCAAAGTTGTGACCAACCTTTGCCTTCTTCTTTGTCAGAACTTTGGCCGATGAACCTGTTTTGGAACGTGTAGTGCCTTGACTTCCGTTACACCTCCTTGCTCAAGACATGTTTTCTTGTTGTGTCCAAAGATTGCCACAAATACCACAAACCACACTTACTAGATCGTGACAAGTTTATCGGTTTTGTCACTATTATCAATTTCAAAAAGCAACGTTCTTTTCTTTCGTTGTCTACCTAATGGTTTATGATGTCTAGGTGGAATAATGGTTGTAGGCACTTGTGACTTATACCAATGCTCATAACCATTTATTGGTTGGATGTGGTGTTTGTAAGTTTCTTCCCAAGTCTTAAGCAAGTAACATGGATGAACCCATGATTCAACAGATCCTACTTGCATTCCATTGAACTCATACACCCCGTGGTAGCAACAACATGTTTACATGGCATACCTATAAGCTCCCATCTTCTACATATACAAGCCTTAGCTTCAACATTCACAATACACTTATCTCCCCATCCACTCCCTCATACTTTCTCCTTCAACCCGTAAAACGGTGTACTTATAAGCCTCTTTCTTGATTGCATCTAACATGAGTGTTGCCTTTGGTGTTAATGGTCCCAAGACACTTGTGAATCACATTCACACCGTTCACTATTCTTTTCATACGATTCTCTAATGTATTCCGCAAGAATGATGGGTTGGTGCCTACCTCCCACTAGTTTCCCACCCTACACATGTTATTAAGTAACACATCGAATGAGCCATCCCTACAACATGTTTGGTTAAGGTTCAAAATGTCGAGAACAAAGATGTACAGTAGACATAGATTTGGTAATTTAAAAAATGCACCTTGACCAATGGGTTGGTAGTATACTTAACCAAGCATGGGCGTGTTCGCTAAACCTTTGAATGCCACATGGCGCCTCAATTTGTTGGACGTTGTTGTCACAAGACATCTCTACAAATGTTCCTTGTATGCTTTAGCATTCTATTGAAATTTCATATTATCATGGATGTGATTCAAACAATATATGTGTTCAAACTGTAGGAATACTCTGCTAATGCCGAATGATACCCCGCGACAAATAAACATCAATTACTTACTAATAAAACTTGCATTTAACGAAAATACAAGTGAATCTAATCAACTAAATGGTAAAATCACCATTTTTCCGTCGCTTATACAAGTGTAGTTTTAGTTTGGTTGCAAGTCAAGATCATCTCTTAGACATTCAAGAAACCAAATCCATGAGTGTTTGCTTTCCTTCCGCAGAACCGCCAGTAAAGCTAAAGGGTATATTTCTTTATGTCTATACCGACCATCGTAAGAAACCGCCGTGAAAAGGACCCTCATAAAAGCACCATCTAACCCCAACAACTCTCTTTGACTAGCTTTATATCCTTCCTTCAAAGCACCTAAGCATACATACATTCTCTTGAAAACTTTGGTGGACTTGTTGCATCTCGTTTACTTTGTACACTTATCCTAATCGTTGTATCGGGTTTGTTTTCTCGCAACTCTTCAACATAGTTCTTTAAAATGGGTGTATTGTCGCTATGATCACCCCTAATCTCATTTTTGCCTTGTTTTTGCCCTTAATGCCTTTTGCATAGACACGAACTTCAAACCGTTACGAGCTTCTTGAATAGCCTTGATTAGAATATCCGATTGACTTGAACTTGGTCAACTATTTGCTTCGAAAAAAACTTGTAGTCACAAGCTTTAATCTCTTGATTGCAAACGCTTGTGTTCATCCCCGAAAGTTCGAACAATCCATACATCGTTAGTCAGATTTTTGGCTACATACAACAACCATGGATAACTGTTGCTTGCTCCTTCGTGTTCAAATATACATCCCTTCCAAGGCCTCTAGTTATCGGACTGCTTTTCCTCTTTGGGGCTTTTCCTGCCTCGATCCTTCGGTTATTCCACAAATGTGTATTTTTCCAAGACACCTAACCCTAATTCTCTGCTTGTCATTCTTAATGAGTTGCAATTTCCTCCTAGTCTTTAGTGAAAGGTGTAGATCCTATCTTTCACTTCTTTGCGCTACAAAACTTTGACCACGTAAAAAATATATTTCGTCTCCTCGCTTGTGCCGCCTCACTTAACTTTTGTTTCTTGTATGCCCTCAATTTGTTCCTCCTAATAACATACTCATCCTCATTCTCGAACCACTTGCAAAAATCATTATCATCTAACCATTCACTTTTCTTAAAACAATTATGTGGTAGCCGGTTGGTGGTACCTATAGATGGTAACTCAGAGTCTCGGTCACTTTGAACAGATTAACATCAAAATTAGGCTCCTCAAAAGTATTAGCCTCATCGACAATTGTGTTTCCATCACCATTGTTCTCAATATCATCATCGCCACCATATAACTGCTCGTCTCACTCACATTGTCATCACTTAAAGCTTCATCGATTTCACTTACTATGATTTACCTTTTGGATATGATCCACAATATTACATATTTCTTCCTCATGATGACCTAACTCTTGACCATTTTGACATACCTCTTCAGGACTATCTATTTGGATATGCTCAACATGTTTATCTATATGTTGGTTGACATCACCTAAAACATCTTCGCCTCTGCCGACCTCTACGATGGAAACAAGGGCTCTGCCGCATCTAACTAGATTGTACCAAAGTATTTACTTCCAAAGGTTGATGTGTAACCTGACATATATCCTCTACCACATATTTATTAACAATGTTTTCTAAGAAAAATTTGTTTGAGCAATATAGAAATAGCAAGAGAGCCTTTTTTGTTGCACCCACATCTAATAATCGTCCTAATTGACTTTGGTGACATTTGATCAACATCCAATGTCATCTTACCATTTTCAACATAAACCTCTATCATCTTATGGTCATCAACAAGATCTTTCAATATTTCTAAATTAGCACTCTCACTTAAGCTATACAAACCATCATTTAAATTACTACAAAATTTTAACAAAGTAATAATAATTTTTTGAACCAAGCTCATAACCTAATTCATACATAAGAACATCCAACTCTTCAACCGACACACTATCAACATCAACCAAATCAACTAAAGTTTCCATACCTCCAACGATATTCTACGGCCGTGATTTAAAGACACCATTATGATGAACCCTCATGCTAAACATATTAGATCTACCACCTGAAAACATGTCAATATATGTTTAGGGCATTCTAAAACTTAATTGGCAAACAATAAATACCCCAATTACAAATTCCAATGACTAATAAAAAAACAAGCATATTTTTCTTAGCAGAAAGGACGGTATCATCAACTGATATCCCGATGTCTTCTTACTTTACATAGAGTAAAGTCCATGTTTCGGTTTTATGATTGATAAACAGGGGTTTTGTGACATGCAATTAGGGTTTGTGAATTTCGATAATAATTTTGTAATGAAAGTTCCGGGACGAATAATAATACGTACTATATGTTATTAAAGGAAGATGGTTACATTACATGTGGCAATAATTAAGAAATTTTTAATTGAAATATGGAATTGACAAATATGCCCTTGGACTAAAGGCAAATCTAACGCCGCCCGACGCCTTGACTAACTTAACAATATGGTCAAAGGACCGCATCAGTAAGAAACTTGAAATAGGGACCAGGACGATGAAAAACCTGTGATTGTCCCAACGCGAAGATTGATCAAGTTTAGAGACCAACCGTGTATTTTAGTCTAATTATAAATTATATTATATTATATTATATAAACCTTAATATGGGCTTGCAAAAGCAACATAATTTATACTTTTTGAAAATACATGAACAAATAATCTAATACTTCAATTTAGATGAGGGATCATATGCTAAATGTAAATTGTCATCATTGTTTCATATTCGAGGCCCATTTGTTCAAGATCTTTGTATTTTCTTGTTTCAAAGAAGTTTTCCCTCAGAGGCTCTATTCCTTGCTCTTCTTTCATGCGGTGTTGTTCATATGCTTCCAACTGCTTTTTATGCTAGTGATGCAGGATTTCACCGTGATTTAAATTTATAAGGTCTCGTCTACCTAAGGTCTACCTATTGCACTAACGAAAGAAATTTAACCCTCGTAGTAGTATAGAAGGTGGTAAAACCGAGGTCGTTCCCAAGAGCTATGTAGTTTTGGATCCTAATTAAGTCTAGTGTCACGGCTTTTAAAAGATTGATGTTGAAAGATTAATTAAACTAAAAAGCAAGAACAATGGATAGAAAGTGTGCTAACCTAATTATTTATCCTATCATGTTATGTATATGTTTTCTAATTAATTCCTATCGCTTCAAGTGGGGGTTCAATTCGCTAGACTCTTTTGGTCAATTCGTCATAGCCTATTAGACAAAGGTTCCTACTCGAAATCAAAGGCTTACCCTTTGGGGTGACGGGGATCTCTAGCAACCTAAGTGATAAGGATTTAAACGCGACACTTTTAAGGGGTCATTTAAGCCTTTAATTGTCCACTTTTATATCCGTATCGCTTAATTTCACTTTTCATTTTTAGGGTTCTTGGAAGCAAAATGTCGGAATGATGCATTTGGACGAAAAGAGTGAATATGTGAAGAAAATAGCTAAGTCAAGATCAAGGCACTCAAGCAGCTGAATTACACCGATGGCGCCCCAAACAGAGGTCGACGCCGTCCCCGATTTTGTATCACTGATCGAATTTGCTATTTTACACCTCGCCAAAGCCAAAGTAGTGGGCATCACGAAGACTTTTCTTCATACGGCCTAGATCCGCATTCAGACGACGCCATCGTTGGGGACCGCTGCCACAACCACAATGTGACGCCGTCCAATGATGACTTGGCCAAGACGAAACCCTAATGAGCGCGACCGACGGCGCCCCAACTATAAGGTGGCGTCGCCGCAGCTGTAAAATTATATATAGAAATCGATTTTCGAATTTTAAAGAGGTAGACTTGTGGAGTAAAACATAAACGATTTTGGTCCGTTTGGACAAGTATTTTAGGGTTCTCATACCCTATTTTTGTTGTTCCTATTCACGATCAGATAAAACAAGCTTAAGTATTAAAACAGATAATAGTGAATCAATGATCAAGTAAGATGTAAGCCAAACACACTGATAAATTTTCAACATAATATTCTTTATTAGAAATCAATCAAAAGAATACATTACCCAAGTACTTATGAATAGTACTTGGGATTGAAATGACAAAGGGTTGGTACTCCCAACAAGTCGCTAAGTCCGCACAACTAATATGGAACCACCGAAGCTATCTCATGTATACTGAAGTTAGTTGAAGAGTGAAAGATGGCTTGTGTGTGTATGTGTTTTACAATTCACAAGCTTAAATCTTCCACCCCATCTCTTATGCTATTTATACAAGTATGAGTTTTAACCCTATCCTAAGTGACAAACCAAAAGTTCGTGAAGACAAAATACCGATGTATTTTGTCTCTCATAAAGCTATATCCGGTAAGGACAAAGCCACTTTCTACTTGTCAAGCATCGATGAGCCAGCCTTCAGTGAAAGTTGACTTTCAAGATAAGCACTGCTCTTTATCGCCCAAGCATAACCGCTTTGTCCCGCTTCACTTCTCCGCCTCGCCTTTTAGTCTAGTTGGTCTTCGTTAGGCTTGGTGAGTTGAGGATTCAAAGGAGTTATTGTCATCACCACCTAATCCAATCCATCTTTTTCTTGACTCGGCCACCCTTTAAGTTCCGCTTTACTAAGTAGACTACTTCTTTGCCTCTTACAGGTATTCTGAATACAACTCATTGAGAGACTATTTGCTCGCTGACTTGGTCGATTTAGGGATAACACTTAGGGTATTTTCTATTCAAATCCTAGACTTAAAGGGTTTGGGTATTTACTGAACCTAATAGTCTCTCCCTATTTGGATATACAAATAGCCTAAGTGTTTGACGCAATAAGTGAGCAAATGGCTTCTTCTTACCTGAATGTACTAATGAACATAATAAGGAACATCAATATTTTAACAAAAGCCTACATCGCTTATTGATCGGATTACATAGTTCCTATTTACTAGTACAAAAAACATATGATGATATGGATTCCCAAAGGTTTCAAGCTTTGGTTTCTTTTTAGGAGTGCTTCTTTGTCGTGGTTCTCTCCTATCTTGGCATTCAGGTCATTGCAGAACCTAATGTTTTCAGGAGTTTGGATTTGAGAGGCCATTGGTAGATAACTTGCCATTGTACCTACCCCTGCAAGATCAATGTCATTCCATCTTTGGAATGTTGGGTTCCCATAGACATCAATGAAGAAGAGTCCTCTTCGTGCTCTTCAATGCAAAGACAGCTTGACAAACTTTACACCTTCGTGTAGCTCCCTATTTCATTCCAGACAGCACTTTGATTTCAGCCTGACTCAACCCTCTTTCGTTGCCTATGATGATTGAGGTTGAGATCCTTGAGGTGCATATGTGTCAATCCCCAAAAGACTGGTGCTTCCTCGCTTTCATACCTTTTGCTAAGCATTTTCATCACTCCTTAACCACTACATTCCCGCTTCTTTTCAATGATAGACCAAGCTCGAAGTTCGCGTGATCCCAAAGTCGGAATTTGGGGATCATGAACCTCGAAGTGTCTTTTTATCATCCCCCCTAGACATTCATTGCTAGTGGTTCGACTTGGGGATGATTCGACATCGCGATTTTCTCATGAAGCCTTCGCAATGGCCCATTGTAGTGGTCAATTCTTTCTTGCCCGATGTCGTAGCTTTTTTCTTTCATCTAACTTCTTTCTCATCTCAGCCATTTGAGCCGCCTCGAGCATCCTTGAACTTCGCTCGACCCTTTTAAGCTTCTTAGGATCAATTCCATGTTCTCATTCCTCAACAACAACTTGAACCTGCTTTTTGCTCTTTCTTTCTTCTTCAACTAGTTTTCCTCCCTTTCTTCCTTAGCAAGATAGCACTTAGTCATGTGGAGCGAAAGCTGTGTTTCGGATCATAGGGGATCTTCTCGGTCCTGAGTTTGCATTATGGCCTTTCCTTTATCCTGGCCTAAGGAAGATGTTGCTACCAAGGTTGGTGTTGTTGTCATGATTGGTGTTGCTATCATCATTATTGTTGTTGTTTGTGGGACAAATGATAAGTGGAATTGTCAAACCTGATGCCCCTCAAAGTAGGGAGGCTCTTCGCTGGTCTTCTCCTCAACTGTTGTTGCAACATCGAGAGCAAGAGTTGCTCTGACACTAGGGGAGTTGGTGCCGCTTGACCTTGAAGGCTTGGTAGATCTCTGACCATAGCCTTAATGGCGCTTGTATCATTTTGAAGACCAGGACCTTTTCTACCAAATTTTCCGAGAGTTCCAAGGCGCCATTCTAGGCCCAAGATTCCAAGCCATTGAAGATGATGCCTTAGCCAAAGTAGTCATCTGAGCATCCAAAGAACCCGGTGTAGCTCTGAAGAGAGGGAGGAACGAAGACCTGAACATTTTCGATTGAGTATGTTGATTAGTTCAGTAAGGTCAATGAGTGCTTCATGTAAGCTTCAAGCCTCTAGCACTTTGGAGTTAGTTTGGTCTTCTTTCACAGAGTCCTTTATTTCATCCGCTTGGTGTGAGACTCAAGGTTGGTGAGAAATTTCGTGTTTTCAACAAGCTTTCAAGATTATCATACATAAAATCCATGTGCTCATCACTGCTTTGTATGGGCAACAATAACTTCACCAGTCGCATTAGCGCAAAGCAGCCTTCAGCAGTGTTGATCCCATAAAGTTTTAGTAACCGTGAGTATAGCTTCCTTGAAGCTTTAGTGATCTACATAACCGCCATTCTCTCACGCGGGGAAGAGTATTGTCAAACTTTTCAATTCTTCTGACAGAAGATGAAGAAGAGTCGAGTCATTATCTTCGTGCTAGAAAGGTGACTCTTAGGTTCTTGTGGATCAGCCGAGGTTTATTCAGTTTGAACATCACCACTTGTTTTCCTATTGATAGTATTTCATCTTCACCGCCGCTTGTTCTTCATTAGAGAATAAAATTTCGTTAACCTCAAGAATCTAGTAAACCTGGTGGTGATGGGTTCCATATCCAGGCTTCCTCTCGAAGTCTTTGTCCTTCGCGACCCTCGCATTAACCGTGGGTGTTTCCAGGTTTCATGAGTCGATTGGTGGTGGGTTCCAGACGCGGTTTTGTTTCCTCCAGTCTTTGTCCCCCTCGCTCCTTCAAGACCGATGGGTGTTTCCCGCTGCCATCCTTAGAAGCGTAGTGAGATCCCTATCAACGAAGTTGTTTAGTTCCCTCTCGAAGTCTTTGGGATCATTCGGTTGTCCCCACAAAATCGTGATTTTAATGTCATCCTGGGCACTGAAGGCTCCCCTACCGGGTTGTATGTTTCCCCTTGGATCTTGGGGAGTAGTAGATGGGACCGGGGCACCGACCGTGATGTATCGTCCGCCGTTGTCACCGTGGATGTTGCTTGGTCACCCTGGGTGTCTTTTCAAGATGGGATTTTTGTGCCTTTAGGTCAGGCTCCGTAAGCCTGGGCCCCGAGACTTGGGTTTGGTCTTAGCCCCAGTCAGACTTCTCCTATTTTCATTTTGAGAGATCGAGTCCCTTTGGTTGTTTACATCAACCATATGGGCCAATTCTATTTCGACTTGGGATGGGTCTTTTTGAAAATTAGATTGACTCGTGATACCGTGTAGCGCTTTATTTGTATTCCCGAGGGTAATTATAGCCCAAGAATACCAGCACATGAGACAAACCCATTAAACGATTTCGCCCTAGTTTTGCTCAAGATGGTTACGAGATCACTATAAATGATCTCCCCCGTTTTACAGCTGACCCATTCATCAGCAAGATGCCACCATCAATCAACGAGTTAACTTGTTCAAATGGATGAGTGGTTCCCACCGAGAAACCAATCACAAATGTGAAATGGATCTTCCTAGCCCAGAAATGAGTGGTAACTTGGGTTCTATCCAAAAACTTTGGATCCAAAACAATTTGTTTCAACCCATCCTTAATCGTGGAGGGTTCGTGAGGGCAACATAGACTCCATTATTATAGTCAAACCTCGTTGAAGTACAAAAAGTTTTATAGTCCGGTGACCGATCTTTCCCCATTAAATGCATCAATTTGATGAGATACTTGAGGGGTCTGAGGTTAGTCTCATCAGTTGAGTGGTGTCGTTCATTTCAGTAGCCTAAAACTCCCCGAGGAGGTTTTGGTACGTAATTGATGGAAAGTAAGGCCTTTTTCAAGCGTTGAATAAAAATTTCATTATGTCCTTATAGGCTGACATTGGGGGTATTCAAAGTTGCCTATAACATTGTTGGTTTTAAATTCAACATTACTAAGATCCCCTACCCACTGGTGTAACCTAAGAGATTGAGTTCTTGCCATTTCCATTAAAGGTTTTAGGGTTTTGAGAAAAAAATATCTTGACAAGAACAATCAAAGAGTTTTGAATCTCTTGAGTTTTGTAATGAAAAATCTTTTGTAAATGTTTACAGAGAAGATTTTATTGAAAAACTTGTTTTTGAGGTTTAAAGAACACAAAGATTTCTTGTTTTGAGAAGAGATTTTCGATGTATTTCATAAGAAATCTTTGTGTGTGTTTTTAATGTTTTGAGAGAGGTATTTATAGAGTGATGAGAGGGGTAAAATATGCATAAATGGGGATTTGTTAAGTCATTTTTTGAAAACATTTTGAATCTCCACATTTAATGCCACCACTCCACTACCTCAGCAGAGAAAATTCTGAGTTTCAATGAACAGCTGCAAATTACAGAAAAGTGCATTCTCAGTAATAAATTATCCACAAGATATTTCATGTGAGAGGAGGCATTTAATGCCAAGTGGGATGAGGTAAGGTTTTGAGAAACCCTTGACTTGGATGATGAACACAAAGAGACATATATTCCTATATTAAATTGGCATGGTTACCAACCTATGATATTTAAGTAACTGATACTTGGTGTATTTAGTTACTCATTCAATGCTCGAGGTCTAAAGTAAAGGTCCCCGAATGAGTCTTACTCATTCAGGTGAGAGGTTGTTTTGGGGTTTTGTTTAGGAGGATGAACCATTTCGTGAGAAAACTTACTAAGATTGGGATTGGTTTTCGTGTTGCCGACTTTTAATGTCTAGCATTCCCATTCAAATTTTCTCCTCCTAAAGGTAGGTTCATCTAAGGGTTTTGGTGAAGATACAAGTTGATATTCAAGTAGGGATGAAATGAAGCTCTATGTCTCCTTTCATTATGTGGTCCTTGATGAAATGATATATCTGATATCATGTGTTTGGTTCTGAAGGCGACGTGGTTGTTGGAGATTGCAATAGCACGGTGTTATCAGTAAGATGGGTACCATTTTGTAATGGAAGTCATAGTCACCGAGTTGACTTTTCATCCATGAGTGCCACATACTCGCCACCTAAGACATAGCCACCGATTATTGCTTTTAGCATTACAACAAACCCGCTTTTCTCCAAGAAATTGAACAGACCCTAAGGTACTTTTTTCATTCATGTTAAACCAAAGATAATCGAGTCGAATATCATTTGAGATCAAATCCCGCACTTTGGATAGTAGAGTCCAAGGCTTGGAGTTCCTTCGTGTATCCGAGTCTTTGGCCGCAGTGAGATGGGATTCTTTGGGATTGACCGATATCCCGCTATTAGCAGCCGATCGAGAATTGTATGTCAGTCCGAAGCGTTAGATACATCGCGAGCCAACAATCCCTCCAAATGGGTTTGATTGACTGATTTGCCAAAGAGATCAGTCCAAGGTTGTTGGAGGACCATTGGTGTACTTCTCTTGACCGATGGATATTCCTTTATTAGTTTGCTGATTTGTTGTCCAAGTAGTGAGTTCACCCATCATGCTCATTTCAAACTTCTTTATCATCGCCAAATTGTTTGCAAAGAGTATAATTTGTTAAGCCAAAGATGATGTCATTAACATATACTTGGACCAAGATCACATCTTGTTTTGTCATGTAGATAAACAAAGGTGTTGTCTATCTTCCTCCTCACAAACTTGTTTTGAATCGTGAAGGTTGAGAAGTTTCATACCATGCCTTGGGAGCTTGTTTTAGTCCATAAAGGGCTTTATCAAGCTTGCGACATAGTCGTGGAATTCACTACTCAAAGCCGAGGTTGTTGAACATACACATCTTCCTTGAGTTCACCATTCAAGAATGCACTTTTTACATCCATTTGGTAAACTTTGAAGTTCATGTAGGTAGCATATGCAAGGAAGATCCTGATGGCTTCCATTCTTGCAACAGAAGCAAATGTCTCATCATAGTCAATGCCTTCTTGTTGATCAGTAACCTTTGGCTACAAGTCCGCTTTGTTTTTTAATGACTATGTCGCTTCATCAGCTTTGTTTTTGAAAACTCACTTCATTCCTATGACAATGACATCCTGAGGACATTTAATCAAGATCATGACCTTGTTTTTATCAAACTGTTGAAGTTCTTCTTTCATGGCCTCGAACCAACTTGGGTGTTTTAGAGCCTCGTGACACTTTTGGATTCTATTTCGATAGGTAATCATCATATAGACATTCATTTGCTAAAGCCGCAGTTAGTTTAGCGCCCATGCTTGTAAGCATGCCCTTAGTGGGTTCACCAATGATGTTTACAAGCTCAATGTCCCGAGATTTTGTCCACTTACTTTGTGGTCTAGGATCGAGCCAAGAGGTCACCGAAACTCAAGAGTGAGTTTAGGTGCAGAGCCACGAATCATTTAGATCATTTGTTAAGATATCTTGTTCGTTGGGGTTCTTGAATCACGTGTTCTAACATTTGGTTCGATGTTACCTATCCCAACAGGGACTGATTGATTATCAATGAATTCATCGATAGTTGGTTGGGGAAGGTTGTAAGACATAATATGAGATGTCAAGATCAACTTGGTATGAGGAATTGATTTCGTTGTTATACTCATCGAGGATATCTTGATGAGTTATCAATTCCTATTTCCTCCATCGAGGTGTTGGTGAACTCGATGCTCTCTCAACTCTCATCAGGTGACATGAAAGGTTCCTCAACTTGTTGTCTCCTCGTAAATAACACAAGGCTTTGGAGATCGTGAGTAGAAAGTATCCATCAACAGCTTTAGCATCAAACTTGCCTAGATGATCCTTGTGGTTATGAATAAACACAAGACATTCAAACACATGAAAGTAGCCGACATCGTGAAGTCTACCTTTGAATATCTCATATGGGGTTTGTTATGTCTTTTGACAATGATTGATTCGCTTTTGAGTGTAACAGTCAAGCTTGACCGCCACCCAAATGTTTTGATAAAGTTGAACCATTTAACATGGTTCTAGCGCCTCAATGAGAGTTACGTTTTTCCTTTCACTACCCCGCTTTGTTCAGTGGGTGTAGGAGATGAATTTTTTGGGAGATTCCTTTCATCACGTAAATTCTCAAGCTCTTCATTTCGAACTCAGCATCATTGTCGCCTGATTGTTTTAAAGTAATGTCATTCGTTTTCAATGTTCCGATGAATGACATTATTGTATCGATGCCCCGACTTTTTGGAAAGAAAGTATACTCAAGTGTATCTTGAAAACTCATCAACAATGACAAGTGTATACTTCATATCGGATTGATCTTGACCGACAGTCCAAAGAGATCCATATGCGAGGTGAAGGCGTTTTGATTGGGAAATTTTGTTTTGTTTTGAAGGATGCTCTTGGTGTTTTGCCTTTTCAGTGTGTCATGGTTTATCTTTTGCAAAACCGATGGTAAGCCGTTGTTTTGTTTTGCCAAGTTGTTGATGTTTTTAATTAAAGTGAGAGTTCTCTTGTACCACAAACTGATAGTTTCAGTGGCTTTGGCAAAGAGACAAGTTCCATTTTGAGAGAGAGAGTTGACATGTCTAAGACATAAACATCATCTCTTCTAGGAGCTATCAAAACAACTTCTTTGTTGGCATTGAAAATGGTGCCTTGTTTTCATTGAATTGCACAATGTACTTTTGCATCACCGAGTTGATCGACATCGATGAGATTGTATTTGAGACCATTGACATATGCTATTCTAGAGAAAACTATTCCCAAAAAGATATTCCATAATTCGGTGGGACATGATGAGTTATCACCAAATACTACCTTGGGTCCTGGTTCCTTTACATACTTGTGCAGATACTCCCAGCCATGCTTCTTGAGCATCCACTATCTAGATGCCAAATAGGCTCGGCGTGTCTCTACAAATAGTAAACGGATTAGTTTTTCTTCTCGTCCCACATACTAGTGCTTTGGGCCTAAAGGTCTGTTTGAATTTAGCAATTGACTCATGGTCGTGGTTGTCGAGTGCATTGTGCTACCACAGTGTTTTGCATTGGAGACCGAGGATGACTCCGCTGATTCGGGTTGCTTGAACTTCTCCTTGCTTGATGACACCGCTGTGGCGGGATGTTCTCATGAGCGGATTTTTCGCAAATATCACAAAATGTGTTCATGAGAAAATCATTAGGATGATGATCATTAAAGCCACAAAGTGGGCAGGAGGAAAGGGTTTTGCTCTAAACTTTTGAGCGATTTGGAGGTTGAAGCATACCGATGACCAACTTTGGTATAGTTTGTTTTATCGAAAGTGAACTTACATATTGTGATCGGACGTGTCGATCATCCGATCATACAAAAGGATCCTATAACCGCTGTCGCTGTATGACCGGTATAGAGGCATAGATCACACGCTTGCCGTTTGGTGGTGGATTTTGACTTTGAGGAACTAGAGAGGTCGACTTTTGTTTCCTTGATTGATTCGAACTTTTTGATGGATGGTGGTGGATTTTGACTTGAGGAACTAGTAGGAGGTCGACTTTGTTTCCTTGATTGATTCAGAACTTTTTGATGGATTCCATATCGGCCGCCAGCTCTCCCGGCCATTAATTTGGTCACTTTCCGGGGACAGAGGGATGTGGAAGTCTCAAATGGGGGTGGGTACTTGTGGATTGGTTTTGTTGGTCTTTTCGTGATGGTTCTACCGAGTCCGGACCTTTCTTTGGTGAGTGAGGATTGAATTGTAATGGAGTAAGCTCGAGTCGGGCAAAGACCTCAAGAGGTTTCAGGGTGAAAGCGGCATTAGATTCCCGCTCAGACTGAGATGTTCAAGACTATCGCACATCAGAAGTCCAAGCATGCTCTAAGAGCTTCTCTCGTGCTCTAGTCTTCCGTAATCGGAAGCTTACTCGTGATTAATCCGCTCAATCCAATCACCGGGCTTGGGAATAGTCAACACATTGGTAATCATGCCACCGTACACAAATGGTTTGGGAGATCTGGTCTTTGTCGAGAGTCGTGGAGATGATCTTCACCTATGACTCTCTTTTGCTACTAGGGGCTCCCACAAAGATCAAAGACCCTTGGATACTTAGTAGTCCAACTAGCAATGATATCCTTTTCTTTCTTAAGTTCATCTTGAAGAGTTCGATTTTAACTAAGTGTTTTGAATTTGCAAAGTGATAGCCTCAAGCTTATTTTGTTTTAAAAGAAGCAGTCATCCCTACACTTATTCAGCTCAAAACTTAGCTTGTTATATTTTGAAAAAGATTTAATCGCTGTTTTCTACAAACTTAAGGTCAACATTGATATAGTTCATATAAGATCGCCAATCGAGTCATCATCCATAGAAAGTAAAATATTTACCTTCTTCATTGTGATGTTGACCCACTCTCCATTCCTGGCATGATTCTTCCCAAATGCCGCTTGTCCTCTCTCGAGGGCCATCGCTGCACGACATGCACCATTTCATCATCGATGATCGCTCTTCATCCCGAAGGTTTCAAAACAAGGCCTTTGTATTTACCGCACATATTTAACATTGTTTGTTGTTTCGAGGACGGCCTCAAAGCAATGCAAGCTTAGCTTTGACTTTCCTCAGATTTAGCTTCAAAAATCTTGTTTTGATCGATTTGTTTTGAAAATTTTGATGAGACCGATAGATTTTGGTTGAAATTTGCTAAAGCTCGAGGATTATACCTCGATGGTTTGTAAGAGGGTTCGTAAATTGTTTTTGAAAACAGTCTTTTGCAAAATGACTTTTTGACACTTAAAGCATTCTGTCCTCATTTGCTTTAGCATTTGAAAACCTTTGTTTTTTTATAAACCTTCGAGAGTAAGCAAGGAGTGCCCTTTCTCGAAATTCAATGTTCAAGTTCATTTAGGTACTCCTCACTTGATCTCTCATCGCGCTCATCATTTGAGCTTCCCGAAAATCTTGAACCACCTAGAATAAAAAGCGATATTGGGTGTTGAAGTGGTGGTCGTGGACTTCTTGACTCGAGACTTCCGTCGTATCGTGATGTTGATGAGGTTTTCCTCATAGACAAATTTCCCATATTTTTCGAAGTTCAAGATTCTCGATATGATAAGCATTCCTAAGTCCCAGAGAAATTCACCACTTCTCAGTGGAGACTATTGACAAAACCAACATTGATTTCATGTTTGGACAACTTAACATCATTAGACAGCTCATTTAAAAGAGTTTTGTATCTGTGTTTGAGACGAAGCCGAAGTCCTTAGCCCTCAAGGTGTTATACCTCAAGTTTCAGTCCATTATCCTGCTTTTCCTTGGTATCGGGACCTTCACGGACGGACCGTCATCCTGTGTTTGTTTAGTTTGTACTACAACTTATAACCGACTCCATAATATCACCGCAAGACAAGATATGATGATACTTTTGAGTATTTGGTCCGTTGACCACTCTTCTCTCATCCCGAAGTTCACTGAGCTTCGTGTTTAGGCAAACCTTCAGCAGTTTTTGGGAAAAATGGACCTTCATTTATACACTTGATATAATAAGGTACACATCCAATCAAATAGCAAAGCATACGCTTTTTCCATTTGTTAAATTTACCAACTTCAAGTCTAGGGACAAACAAAATAAGCTCCACCCTTTTGTCGACATAGTTGGGGTACATCAATTTCAAACCATAAGGATCCCGATTAAAACGCTTTTAGAGCCTTAAAAGGTTTTATAATCACTTTGATCTCGATACCACTTGTTGTTACCTATTCACTATCGATAAAAATGCTTAAGTATTAAAAATAGATAATAGTGAATCAATGACTGAAGTAAGATGTAAGCAAAACACACCGATAAATTTTCAACATAATATTCTTTATTAGAAATCAATAAAAAAAGTATACATTACCCAAGTACTTGCGGAATAGTACTTGGGATTGAAATGACAAAGGGTTGGTACTCTCACTAAGCTCAGCTAAGTCCGAGCACAACTAATATGGAACTAATGAGCTATCTCGTGGATTGAGTTGTATTTGGAGGAGTGAAAGATGGCTTATGTGTGTGTGTGTTTTACAATTCACAAGCTTAAATCTTTCACTCCATCTCTTATGCTATTTATACAAGTATGAGTTTTAACTCTATCCTAAGTGACAAACCGATAAATATAGAAGACAAAACACCGATATTTTGTCTCACATAAAGGCTATATCTGTAAGGGACAAAGCCACTTTCTACTTCGTCAAGATCGATGCCGAGCCTTTCAGAGAAAGTTGACTTCTTGAAGATAAGCACTGCCTTTTATCGCTTCAAGCATAACCGCTTTGTCCCGCCCATTCTTCTTTCCCGCCAGCCTTTAGTCTAGTTTGTCTTCGCAGTTAGCAGTTGGTGAGAGTTGAGGGAAGGGAGTTATTGTCATCACTCATCAATCCACCATCTTCTTCACCTTCACCCCTTGTCCGCCTTCTTACCGAGTGGAGAGACTACTTTCCTTTCATCGAGTATCCTCAAGACACCACCTAGAGACTATTCGCCGCTGACTTGTTCGTGTTTAAAGGATAACACTTAGGGTATTTTCTATTCAAATCCTAGACTTAAGGGGTTTGGTATTTACTGAACCCAACAATTTTACATCAAGATAAGTAATTTACTTCATTGATTTCATTATGTCTTCAATTATATGTGTGTATGCTTGCATGTTTAACATGTCCGACTAAATTTCTTGTGTGTTTGCTTAGATCTATGAAACCTAGTTATTAATTATTGATTGGTTGTCTCTTATCTTAATTGTAATTGGCTTAGGATTGCACTAGGTCATCGTTGTGTTTTTAATGCTTGAGTAATCTTTGTGATCCTTAGTTTATAACCACCTAGCTTAATTGTAGGCTAAATATCCAAAGATAACCTTAGTGTTAGTTTATGAATCATAGAGATCTCGTAGGCAATAATCTTAAGGTATTCTCAAAGAGTTAGGGATAAAAGCATACCCTACGACCTTAGAAGACACAACGCTTAAGAATAAGGCGTGACAATTCAACCACCAATAAAAGATAACTATGTGGATAATAGTATCTAGGTAGACACATCTTTAATCATCATACGGGCACACTTAAATAGACATAGACTACCCCTTAGTTTAGATAATTAGATAAGTAGAGTAATTGGTAGAAGTACCAACCCCTCAAATCCAAACCTCGAGATTTTACCCTTAGCTTTCTAAAAAATATAAAAAGATAAAAATAATCTTCCTCAACCTCAAACCTTAGCGTAGTACACTTCTCACTAACATTCCTATTCCCCTAGAGAATGATATCAATACCCAAGGCTTACCCAATACTACACTACAATTAGGTTCACCGCTAGGGTGTTGAAAAATTGCTCGAAAAAAGGAAGTTTCCTTTACCCCTAACGCGCTATACGCCGCATCACTGCTAAGTCATTAAGTACCCTACATGCAAGATTCGAAAAATGTGTGTAGCTAGCATCCCTAACTTCTTAAGCCTTCCTAACGGTGATACTGGTCATTTCACAAGAGGATTGACACCCTTTTGTCAATTTATCAACCCTCTCTACCTACTTCCCTAGGGTCCTTTGGTCAATTCTCCTAAGCAAGAAAATACAATCGCTAACTCAAAAATACCAAGCTAGGTAACTAACAACTAACTATGCATGCATACACTAGAAACAATAATAGAAGTGCAAAAATAAAAACAATACAATCAAGGAATCATAACTAGGCTAGCACCAAAGGGCTTAGCCATCATATATTAAACATACAATCAATTCAATGTTTGACATAGTTAATGAAGACATGAATTAAAGTGTAATGAAATAGAAATCGCTAAAACTTATCGATGATATGGTGTGATTTCTCACTTGAAAATAGCTCTGTATGTTGAGTATGATCCGCCTTTTGGAATCCTCTTCACGCTCTCTGCGTTTGTGTTGTGAGTGAATGATGAATAATGTAGATTTTGGGCTTGTATTTATAGGCCCGATCATAGTTACGGCATAACCTAATAATGTGGTTATGCCATAACTTAAATATCTTCAAATATTAAGTCTCAGAGTGATGATTATGGCGTAACCTTAAAATAGTTATGCCGCATTCGAAGCTCCGCCGTAAACTTAATAAGTGACTAGTAATCTTGAGATCCCATCATAACTCGCTGTTAGTTACGTTGAATCATGCCGAGGTTTGGCACAGAATCATGGAGGCACAAAATTTGACCTAGATAGTCGCGCGTATCGTTAATAGTTACGCCGAATCGCCGTTGACTTGGTATTTATAAACGTAATCCTAGCTACGCTGAATCGGAGAGTGAGAGTTACGCTGTAGCTTCTTCCATAAAAGCATACTAAGGTATAAATCATTAAGTATATCTCCAAAACCGCGTCTCTTTGCTCTATGCTTATATATACCTGGAAACGAAATATAAAGGAATAAGATTATAAATCCATATGAACAATATAAAAATATGAGCATAATCAAGGGAAATTGAAACATAAAATCGTGATTATTTGATGTTATCAAATACCCCCACTGAACTCTACTTGCCTCAAGTAGACCTTATTAGAATAACTTCTAAAAGATATCCCCAAGTTACCCGGAAGATATGAGATTAAAAATTCCATATGCTAGAATAAAACCAACTGAACAACTCAAAATGGGAACAAACACTCATACTCACTCTAATCTAAGTGTCAATTTCGGGTGATAACTCATCGACACCATAGCATGTTTTCTATCATAAGCTTCGGTTAACAAATCTCCACCACTAGAATTAAGGTCTAAACAATCTTGAAGGCAATATGGGTGAACACATTATGAGGTTAAGGGTGAAATATTTAACGTGGTCAACGGCAAAGTGGACAAAATCAATGATACATGACCAAATTCATGGCCAAAATACCAATGATTGCTCGCTTCATCACCTAGACACGCCTATCATGACTAAAGGGTAAGATAAGACACGGGAAATAAATGGTGTAAAATGAATAACAAACAAATAGTCTTAACCTATAACTAAGTTGTCACCGCCCCATCGCCCAGTCAAAGTTCTTTGAGATGAAGAAACCGGATCATGATGTATAAAGTAAATGTGCCATTAGCGAACGTCATGATTAGCTCATTACCGCTTTTTCAACTGTTAGTGTAATAACGCACCAATCTTCAAATCTGAACGAAGGTGGCCTCGATGCTAATATCTAATAAGCTCATAACATAGTGCTTATAACATTACACTTAATAACAAAACCAATAAACAATAATAATAATTTTTTTTTGAATAATAACTATTACAATAAAAATAAACATCCCCACTGAGATGAACATATATGGAGAATATGGGGGTCTTCAATGATATTGAAATATATGTCTTTGACATAGGCTTGATTCTCGAACATCTCTACTCAAACCTCGAACTTGGGCAAACAGTGACTTCCCAACCATAAATTAATACTACAACGGAGCGTGAATAGTAAATAAACAAACATGATAAGGGCATGAAATGAAAAGAATGGCTTCGAAGGGTGTATCTAGGGTATCTACACAAAAGATGAGTGCAAAAAAGTGGTTTAACACGGGTCTAATAGTCAGGTGACTAATCGATAAATACACAAATATAGGCTATTTGGGTGATAATCCTAAAATATTGCCTTCTCGAATTGATTATTCCATATATATCAAGCTAACTCGACATACCCCGCTTATGGTCTCAAATGATGCAAAGGCCAAGTTCTAAAGTTTACAAGCTACCGGCACACTCATAATTTGGTGGATTTGGGTAAATAAGTGGAAACGAATAGGCTAAATATCACCATGGAATTCAAGGGTTATAGTGTGCTCTCTAATGTCTAATCTAGTTAGGTTAAAAAACATGTCAAAAATTTTAAAAATGGCATAATTTTTCAAAATAAACTAGAAAAACGAGGGTAAATAAGTTCAAGTAATAATTTACCCCGCCCCCACTTGAGATGTACAAAGTCCCTTTTGTACTAGACATGAAATAAAGGTGAAGAGAAGTAGAATTAGAAAACTTCCATGAAATTTGCTCCTAAAATGAAAGAAGGCCCACGCTGAATAATCGCCTTTGTTAAGTATCCATGAGCAAACTTCGATCCTTGAAATCACAAACTACCGATAAGCATAATTCTAAAAATAAAAAGGAAAAACAAAAACAAATAAAACCTAACTCACTTTCAGAGGAATCACGTTTGCATTTAGCGTATGCAACAAGCCTTTTAAACCACTTGGTGTCCCAAGTGGACGAAAGAGTCTCAGGGCTTACAAAATAACATACCCTCAAAGTTCATTTAGAACTAATACAAGGTTATTATGTAAACAATATTACTTGTTATGTGTTTATAAAAATGTCTTTGGTTTTATATAAGCTTAATTGACTAACTTTTTGATTGTGTTAAGATGTTTCGTAAAAAGTGGGTTAGTAACATCTCCTCAAATCTTTTACGTAATTTCTGTATTTCTTTAAAATGATTTTAAGTTTGTTATATCAAAACATTAGAATATCGTAAAATATAAATAACTGTTTTATAGTTTATTATTATTAACAAAGATTTATTCTTAACTGATTAATTGGGGAGCCTGCATTCCAAAGGTGAATGACATCAGGACAAAGCAGAAGTGAAGCAATGGTTGGCTACCTGGTGATGGCCACTCAAATTCAAAGTCCCGAGAACAAAAGGTTTAGTCATGACCTAAGGATCAAGATTAGTCAATACCCTGATCAAGAGAAGCTGAAACACAAGAAACCAAATCTTGAAGCCCTTGGATACTAGTTGGACTATAACATCTGCTACACCACCACTATCTCTAATTTTCACATTGTAACTTAGGACCATGTAATATATTTCTTAAAGAATAGCGATGTTTTATGTTATTCAGTGTCCTTTAGTTGCTTTGTAGAATCTTCAGTGTGAGAAGAAGACCTTTGCTCACTCACACTGAACTTAGAAGCACTTAGGCTATGTTTATATCCAAATAAGGGGAGACTGTTGGGTCAGTGAATTCCCAAACTTCCTGAAACAAGGATTTGAAGATAAAATAACCTAAGTGTTTAATAACCTTAAACATACGTAAGTCACTAAATGAACAGTTGTTCAGTAAATCATCTTTAAGAAGCTCAGGACAAGCCTAAGAATAAGGGTTTTCCATTCAGTGAGGCAGGACTCAGTAAATGATACCTGAGCCAAAGAAGAAGATGATGGATTCAGTGAGTAATGACAATAACTCAATGAATCCCCAGACTCCTCACCAACTATGAAGACTGAAGACGTAAAGCCTGAAGACTTGAAGACTAAAGTAAAGGCGGGATAAAGCGGGATAAGTTTGAAGGATAAGAGTGTGTCCTTATCTGCAAAGGTCAACTTAGCCTGAATGGATAAAAGACTAAGAGTGTGTCAACACTGACACTAAGAAAGTGAACATGTCCCTTACTAGAAATAGTGTTGTGTAATAGAGACAAAAGCATGAGGACTTTGTCATCTAAAGCTTATGTTAGTCTTGTCTTTTAGGAAAACGGTTGTATTTCATACTTGTATAAATAGCTAAAGGCAAATTAGGAGTAAAAGGGTTAATCTAGTGCACTAAATGCTTAGAAATTCACAAGCTCTTTCACTCCTCCAAATACAACTAAGTCCATGAGGTTAGCTCAGTTGGTTAGCATAGTTGTACTTAAGCTTAGCTTAAGTTTCGTAAGGGAGACACCATACATTGTCATTCAATCTCAAGTGTTTGTTCCAAACACTGGATAATATATTATTTGATTAACTTTTAATAAGAATATAAACGTTGAAAAACTCATCTATTTTACTTTACGTTTTTAACTTGTTAAACTGTTTTCTAAAGAACATTGCTAAGCCATGGAGCTTGGGTAGATTAACTTTGTGGTTAATTCTAACCAAGTTAAAGGGAACAACAAGTATACTTTAAGCCATTCAAGCATCTACAGGCTATTGAATATTATAGAACAAATTTCGCTTTTGGAGAAGATCCTGATGTGGGCATGTCACTGATTCCGGATAAAGTATATGTATTTCTTGCACTGTTAGGAATCACTATCGGCAAAAAATGGGCGGGTTGTGTAATGGGTCAAACTGAGTAATTTCATGTGGGTCAGGTTTATCTTAATCATGTTTGTCTTACAATAATCAATGTGTCATATGTGATTCTAAAGATTATATTCTTTTTATCTAAAATTTGGTTCTATTGTTTTTTGTCCTCCCTTTATGACCCGTCACATATATACATATAACGTAGAGCAAACCATGTATAAGTAAATGGGTTGGCAAACCCAACTCTAGAATTCAAATGGACTAGAATTTATAATGGACGTAGTTTATACTAACAATAGTGGTTACAAAAAATTTACAAACTAAAATAATTGTTTACTCTACAAAACATTAACATAATTCTAATAAACATAAACACGGCTATCCCGCAGCAACGTGCTGGCTCATCTGCTCACTAGATACATTTCCTAATATAAAAGATATCATCTAGAATATTATATTTTTATAAAACATTTATTCTTAAGTGAAAAATCACGTGTCAAATGAAAGTGTAAGTAAACTTACATGAAGGTTTATAAAAAGTCATGTAATTTTTTATGTAGTGATGCAAATGTATATGTATGATATCATTATACAAGTTTTAATATACCATATTCATACCTTGGTGATTTTCGTCAACGAAAAACTTAAGTATAAAACTTGTTTATGTAAACTCATATTTAATAACTAGGCGAGTACCCGCGGCTAGCGGCAGCGGTTTCTAGCGTCAGATAATCAATGATTTCTGATACTATGGTGAGTGTTTTGTGCAACGTTTAAAATATAACGTGAACCGATGAAAATGCAATTGCAAACGGTTGTACTATACGATAACTAAAGTCTAGACAAAATTCTTAACATCTATCAAACAACATATAAAAACATTTAATGAAAATGAAAGTAAACATTACATCAGTTATGAGATAAAAACTAACAACACACGTTCCTTGTCGCGTAAAACTAACAAGGATGGGATTAATGGTGCCGTTGTTAAGAAGAACGCAAGTACCAAAATTAGCATTAATGTGATTAGCCCCAAAAAAAAAAAAAAAAAAAAGGCTAATTTTGGCTATTTTATAAAAGATTTTGGCACGTTTAGCCCCATTTTTCTTTTTGAAATGGGCGTATTTAGCCTATTGAAAAGTTAAATGTGCACTAACGGGCACATATTTTCTCTTAATTGTAAAACATTAAAATCGTTTTTGAAAAAAACTTATATATATAATATATTTATATAGCGACATATCGTTTTGTGTTAAAAAAAAAGTTTATGGGTTGTAAACGAAAAATAATAAAAGTTTGAAGATTTGGGGATTAAACATAATGGTTTGAAACCCGGTACGACCCGGGTGTTTCAACCGGTTGAACCGTTCCCGTCGAAAAACGGGTTGATTTAAACCGAGTCAACCCGACAGGTTGGGTCAAATTAAACAGGGTCAACCCACCGGTTTTGAAGCGTCCAGGGTCAACCCGGTTTTCGATATGTATTAATAGTTTCAAATTTTCACTTTTTATTTTTTGGTTTTTCTTTTATATATAGTGTAACAGGGTACCCGCGCGTTGCGGCGGCGATTAACCGGAGAAATAGATCTCGATGAGACCTGATTCACCAGTTTGTATCGGTTTCAACGGGTCCTCTCTAGTTCGTTTTCGGATGGCTGTTATTGGTTAGCCGAACTGGTGGCAACACCAGTTTCTGGTTGAACCCGTTGGTCCGATCCGATTTTCAAAACTATGTGTACCATCAACTTGTTAGCTTGTATGAAGCTTTGTGTGTTTTATTATTTTGTATAATGTATATAATAACATATACTTTTCATTTTAGGGTGTTTTAAAAATAATATTAATTAGTATGTTTAATTATTTTATATTTAGAATTATGTTGTAGCTTGTTTAAATTGTACATTGTGAAAATTTTATTATACTTTTTAGTAAGACAGTTTTAGTGATAAAAAAAGTTTATGGGTTATAAACAAATAATAGTAAAAGTTTGAGAAATTGGGGATTAACATAATATTTTGAAACCCGGTTCGACCCGGGAGGTTCAACTGGTTGAACCGTTCCGGTTAAAAAACGAGTCAATATAAACCGGGTCAACCCGACGAGTTGGGTCGAAAAAACGGGTCAAATTAAACCGGGTCCTGGGTCAACCCGGTTTTCGATGTGTATTAATAGTTTCCTTTTGAAACATATGTATGTATTAATAGTTGAAATTACTCATAATTAATTATTTCAACATTTCCTTTTTTATTTTTTCCACATTTCACTTTCTTGACTTTTCACTTTTCACTTTGACCATTTTTCTATTATAGATAGTATAGATATGTTTTACATTTGAAATTATTAAAATTTAAAAATTATTAAATGTAAATAATGTTTTTAGACGATTATTTGTATTAACAAAGAGGTTAATCCTCTTATTTTAGCAAGATAGTGTTTGACTCCATTCTCATATGGGAATATTATAAACTAGTGCAGGTATTTGGATTATTCTCAAAATGGTCATTCCTTAATCCCATGCAAGTTTGTTTTTCGAAGTGGGAACATCTAATAAGGATTAAAATAATTTCTTTTAATCAAAATAATGTGATAATTTAAAATGGAAGTAACTTAGATGAAAGTTATAAAAATATGTGAGATTATGCAAGTGCAAAAAGTTTCTTTGATCATTATGCAAGTTGTAATAAAGCATATTCATATCTTAAGCGATTTTCATCGACGGAAAACTTAAGTTTAAAACTTGTTTAGTTAAACTACCACTTAATATAGTTTATATTTGTCATTATTAGAACTTAGAAGATGATTAAATAGAAATAATGTTTTTATACGATTATTTGTATTAACACAAAACATACGTTGAGGCAGAGTAGGCTTACATACAAACGTTAGTGATTTTTTTTTTTTTTTTTTTTTTTTCAATGGACAAAGTCTCATAAGTTACAATGAAATGGAAAATACTATGACCCTGAATGCATGTCCTCAAACAGTTTTAGCAAATGAAAAACTTAAGGGACGACAATCTATAAAATCTTTAAGATTGCGAGCTAGTTTTGTAACTATTAAACATTATAATTTGCTTCAAACTAAGATATAAGATGACAAAAGATTATTTACATACCAAGGGATCAATCTCCACCCTTCATTTTTATTTGATCTAATGGATGAGATTAATCCCAACAATTTAAAAAACCCACTTTTATCATTTTTTTTTCAAATATTAATATGTTTCAAACTGTTAATCGTTGAGCGAAAAAAAATATATCGTTGCGTCGAGCATTTAATTATCTTTCTATAGATAGGCACTTTGATATACTTTCGACAAAATTTTTTTTTTCGTATTTTTCACGTTTTTTTTTTCAAGTTTTTTCGTTTTTTTACGTTACTGAAATTTGCATTGAAAAATCATATATGATAAAACACTAATTTGATATTAGTGTAAAATCACATATGATATATAATGTGATATTAGTGTAAAATCACATATGATATCACATGTGATATTACATATCATATATGATTTAACACTAATATCACATGTGATATTCAATTTAGTGTTTTATCATATATGATTTTTTTATGCAAATTTCCGTAACATAAAATAAACGAAAAAAAGACGAAAAAACGTGGAAAAAACGATTTTTTTTTTTGAAAGTATATCAAAAGTGCCGTCTATAGAAAGATAATTAAACTTCGTCGCACGGATGTAAATATTTTCGCTTAACGATAAACGGTTTAAAAGATATTTAAATTATAAAAAATTGGTGAAATAATAAAATGCTTTTAATCTCAGCCATTTGATTTCTTTTTAGATGGATGATGAAGATGAGTCCCTTAGTATGTGAGAAAAGTTTGGTATTTAAATAACTCTCCTCTCAAACTAATTATCGTACTCGGTTATATGTTTAGATAAATCATTAAAAAAACCCACAAGTTTTGGTAATGCCAGTAACATAAAAAAATACCATCACCTCAATATTCTTACTTTTAACACCAATCAACCAAAATACGCCCTCACTAATAACCAAATTAACACCAATTTTTAAAGACCCACTTTTTTATTTTTTATTTTTTCAAACAAACTAGTAACACCATTAAACCAAACACAAATACAATATAATATCAACTCAAATCACCCATCACCCAAAAAAATAAAAAATAAATAAGTACAGTCTTCAACACGCGTTGATAGACCAACGCCGGCCTCAATGGCGTTGGTTTTGTGCTTCGTCTGATGTGGTAATGCAACCAATGCAAAAGCTACGTCGACTTAACGTCAAGTCCAGTGTTACTACACCCATAGTTCTAACAGTTCAATTGTTCACCAATTATCATACTCAGTATTGTCGTTTTCTTTAGCGATTAGTCATTTACTAAATTTTTAATTTCATTTTCAATTAGATTGAAATCCCAAAAACCAGTTCAATTGTTCACAAAATGTCAATTACATCTTTCACCAAAATCGGAAATTGGTTAAAATCAATGCTTGAAATCTTACATCTTAAATTCCTAATCCTAAATTTCAACTTTATTGGTCACCAAAAAGTTGAATAGTCGTGTAATTTTTCTTCATAATTTCATATTTATTCGAGGACAAAAATGTCAATGTTTTTCACTGAATGTTTTCTGGATAGCCCTTTTTCTAAAAACTTAAGCTACAAGATTTGTTTTTGCTAAGACTATGGGTGTGTTTGGCAAAAGTAACTGTGAGCCGTAGTAGGTGGCCAGTAGCTGTGAGCTGTGAGCGGTAGCTGTGTAGCTCACTGCTCAACGCTCACCGCTCACAGCTTCTTAAAAAAACATTATAAAATTGAGCATTCCTAAAAAATAGGAAAGCTCACGACTTCTTTGCCAAACGACTAATAAAAATGCTCATTGCTCACCGCTCATCGTTTCAAAAAGCTTCACACCGCTCCGTGCCAAACATACCCCATATATACAATCAGCTAAAGTAAAATCTTCTTTTTTTTTTATAAAATAAAAAAATAAATTTCTACTTCTTTAAACAAAAAATCAGGTTAGAATATTATATTTACTTGAGTTACTACTCTATTAAATAGAATTATAATACTTCACGTGATCTCAACCCTTTATATTATCCACATCAATCTTAACTTAGAATCCAATTGAAAAGGGTTTTTGGTTAATGAAAAAACGTTAAGATGAATGGCGCTAAAGAATGTCGAACTAAATAAAAGTGAACGCATGATTACTAGTCGTCTAGTCGGTTCAAATAGGCCCATAAATACTAAAAGTGAACGCATGATTACTAGTCGGTTCAAATAGGCCCATCTTGAACTGTATATATATAAGTCGCAATGTTGTATGCTATTTGTATGGCCTACATCTTCGGCATATATTTCGCGTACGCACATGCTAAGTGATCATAAGCAAAAGTCTCAATCACATAAAAATGATACTGTAAGATAATGGACCTCTCGTACGTAAAGCATGAACCGTGTACTGTGTACATAGTTACTGTTTGTCAACTGATGAAAAGATGATAAAGTTTGTTTGATGAAAATTTTCTTCTCTGACTTAGTATGAAACAGTAAATACATCATACATCGAAACATGGAGTAATAAAATTGTGCATCCTAAGAGCATCTCCAATAGGAAATTGATAAAGGGTTGAAGATGGGTTAGAAATAGGTTCATGCGTTAGAGTTAAATGTTAGAGTTAAAGCTTGAAAATGACAGTCAACTTTTCAAAAAAAAAAGTAATAGGATAATACTGCACCTATTGATTAAGCCTGAAAATCACTTATTTTAAAACCACAATTACTTTTGTTTTCGTACCTATTACTGTGCTACACTACCCCAATACTCATACTCATTGATATAGTCAAGTGAAAATTAATACCCATATTAAATACGGTGTGTTTGCACATACTCATGTTTCTTCTCAATATCAAAACTACCCATCCATGTCGTGTATTTATCATCACTATATACACGACATGGACGTGTATGGCTAAGAATGATCTTAGCAATTATATTTTTAGCCATGTCGGGTACAAAATCCCATGTATACACGACATGGGTTTTTTTATTGTTGTTCACAACTACCTATGCCCATATAGAGGACTAATATACACGACATGGACTTTAGTACACGACATGGGAAAAAGTAAAACTAAATGTCGGGTATAGAGTAAGAAAATACACGACATGATGTAAAAAACAAGGGCATGTGGGGTATAGTGGACGAAAATACACGACATGGATGAATCTTTATTTTCAAATTTTAAAACTTACAAAAATACCTTTAACTTTTTGATAAATACAACCTTTTTATATAACAAACTTTATTTGTCAAATATTTAGCAAATATCTAGCAAATTCGTTAATGGAAAAAATATCGTTACGAAGAGCTCTGAATTACGAACAAAACGAGCCAAATATTGATATGCTTTTAACGCCGCGTGCGATTTTATAAAAATGTTGAAGTTTGATATATATTTTTTTTTTAAAAACTTTTGAAAGTATTTAGAATCTTGCATTTTGAAAAATAAAAATACTTACAAAAACTACCCTAAACTTTTTGATATTTACAACTTTTTTATATAACAAACTTTATTTGTCAAATATTTAGCAAATGTCTAGCAAATTCGTTAATGAAAAAAATATCGTTACGAAGAGCTCTGAATTACGAACAAAACGAGTCAAATATTGATATGCTTTTAACGCATGCGTGATTTTATAAAAAATGTTGAAGTTTGATATATATTTAAAAAAAAACTTTTGAAAGTATTTAGAATCTTGCATTTTGAAAAATAAAAATACTTACAAAACTACCCTTAACTTTTTGATATTTACAATTTTTTTATATAACAAACTTTATTTGTCAAATATTTAGCAAATGTCTAACAAATTCGTTAATGAAAAAAATATCGTTACGAAGAGCTCTGAATTACGAACAAAACGAGCCCAATATTGATATGCTTTTAACGCACGTACGATTTTATAAAAAATGTTGAAGTTTGATATATATATATATATATTAAGAAAAAAACTTTCAAAACATACTCTTAAATCACAGGAGATTCTAAATACTTTCAAAAGTTTTTGTAAGTATTTTTATTTTTCAAAATGCAAGATTCTAAATACTTTCAAAAGTTTTTTTTAAAAAAATATACATCAAACTTCAACATTTTTTATAAAATCGTACGTGCGTTAAAAGCATATCAATATTTGGCTCGTTTTGTTCGTAATTCAGAGCTCTTCGTAACGATATTTTTTCCATTAACGAATTTGCTAGATATTTGTTAAATATTTGACAAATAAAGTTTGTTATATAAAAAAGTTGTATTTATCAAAAAGTTAAAGAGTATTTTTTATAAGTTTTTAAATTTTGAAAATAAAGATTCCTCCAACAATCTACAAATGTCCATGTCGTGTATTTTCGTCCACTATACCCCACATGCCCTTGTCTTTTACCACATGTCGTGTATTTTCTTACTCTATACCCGACATTTAGTTTTACTTTTTCCCATGTCGTGTACTAAAGTCCATGTCGTGTATATTAGTCCTCTATATGGGCATAGGTAGTTGTGAACAACAATAAAAAAAACCCATGTCGTGTATACATGGGATTTTGTACCCGATGTTGGCGTATGTCCCAACATACAAACCCCCCGGCATATTAGTAAAATGCCGAGGAACCTAACTCTCCGGTACGGACACAAAACCGCCCGGCACAACACGCAATCTTCCGGATAAAGCATCATAGTCATTTAAGGACAAAAACAAATAAACCCACCGGAGGGTTAAACATAACCCTCGGCATAACGGATTCCTGACATCACCACATATATGAGGAAAGGAATCTCAAGTCAGAACCACTGACCCTTACCAGACAGAATCCAAACAGAGTAAAGTCAACTCCCGCCCGAAAGAGTCACTATCGCCCACATGACCCTCGGGTGAGGACAAAAACTCCACGCCTATAAAAGGAACCAAGCTACAACACACAAGGGTAACTGATTTCTAACCCCCTTTCATTACTACTTTACTCTGACATATCATTACACTCATTCTCACGCCGGAGCTGGGTCTAGGGATAAAACCACGGGCCGAGGCTACGCGTGTTGTCTTTGTGTTTACAGATCCGAAGGTACCTAATCCGGAGGGCCTGACCGAAGGATTTACCGAAGGATTAGCTTGTTAGGGTAAGTACAACTTTTTACCTTAACAAATTGGCGCCATCCGTGGGACCGTCATTCTAACTACCAAAGCTAGAAAATGGCCGGTCCTACCACCGAAACACCTCCAGGTCCCTCGACCGAAACACCACCAGTAAACAACCCCCAACACGGAAGAGCAAATACTTAATCACATATCATCACTAAAAGCCTTAATACAGCAACATAACTCCCAAGGGAAAAGCCCGCTGCGGCCCATACGGATCGATTTCGGCGAAGAAACCGAAGGGCTCGACCAGACAGAAAAAGAAAAAGATCGGAAAGGAAAGCAGATCGTGGAGGATCTACACAAACCATACAAGGACGCTCCTAGATGCCCGTTCACGAAGCGTATTGTTGAATTCACCGGACCAAGACATGAGCTACCAAAGAACATAAAGCTCTACGATGGGTCTTCGGACCCGGACGATCATGTCAATCGTTTCTCCGGCGCAGCCAATCATGGCGGTGGCCAATGCGTATGGTGTTGGATGTTTCAGCAAACCTTGGATGGTCCAGCAAGTGCCTGGTTTGAACGATTGCCCAACGGCAGCCTAGACAGCTGGGAAGAACTCAGGGAGAAGTTCTTAGAAAGATTCGCGCTCAGGAGAAAATGCCACAAAGATCCGATGGAACTAACCAAGATCGTGCGAAAGGCTCACGAAACCTTGCTGGAATATAAGGAAAGGTGGACCGATGAGGCTAGTTACATCCCCGGTGTGCCCGAAATAATGCAGATATCCTCATTCATTAACGGAAGTAAATGCCCGGAATTGGTAAAGCGCTTCTCAGACAGTTCCCAAAACGATCCACGAAATGATGAAGAGGGTAGAAGATTTCGTAAGATTAGAAAATGCCTATAACACCACTGAGCTCCCTAAAGGGGAATGGAACCGCAGGTTATACACAGGAAGTCAGCCGGATCGAACCCCCCGAGCGGTGAACCCCCCCGACAAGCGAAGGGGAGACCGAAGAGCGGAACCAAAATCCCGAAACCAATATTACCCCTACTACCCGACGAGGACTGATAACTACAGAAGCGACCACCGAAGTGATTACCGGAGGAACCATTACCGAAACGATACCCGCCCCATAGATTTGAACCTTCTCTCAAAAGCCCCCAAAGAAATTCTAGCAACGGAGCTTTAACTAAACCTGCCACCTCCCCCACCCCTAAAAGGAGCACCAAGGAGAGAAAATTTAGACAAATTCTGTGACTATCACGGTGAGAAGGGTCACCTCACCAATGACTGCTACCAACTCAAGGAACATTTAAGAAGAGCTTTGGAAACAGGCAAATTGGATCATTTGTTAAAAGAAGTAAGGCAAAGGGGAAGAAACCCCCCCCCCCCCCCCCCCCCAGAGAAAATCAGCCGGGTAAAGGGAGGGTGATAAATATGGTGTACGGAGGAGGGATAGACAGAAAACGAAAGACCCACAGTCGAGAAGAGGATTGGATGAACGTCCCAATAGCTTTCCCCTCCATTCTACCGGGGGATGTTTCCGAAGAGCCACTGATAATCGAAGCAGATGTTGAAGGATACACTGTAAGGAGAGTGTATGTAGACCCTGGAGCAGCCGTGGAAGTAATGTACGAGCACTGTTTTCAGAACTTATGCCCGGAAATTAAAGCAAAGCTAAGAGAGACGAACACACCCTTGGTGGGATTCTCAGGCGAAGCAATAAAACCCCTAGGAAAGATAGACTTGAACGTCTGTTTTGGAAATGATGGTCTATATCGCCGAGCAATAATGACGTTTGCAGTGATAAGATCCCCTTCCTCGTATAACATTATTCTGGGACGGTCAGGCATCAGAGAATTGAGGGCAATCCCCTCAACCATACACTCCATGATAAAGTTCCCAACGCCGAGGGGAGTGGCAACCCTGGTTACCAGGTCAATCATCATCTCGGAATGCAGAAGACTAGAAAAGCACTGCATGGAAAGAGGGGCGGAAAGTAAGAACAAAGAATACCATCCGGACTCAGAAGAAGAGAAATCCAGCAAGAAAACGGAAGAAGTAATGATAAACCCCCAATTTCCCGAACAGATGATTACCATCGGGGGAAGTTTTTCCAAAGAATGCAAAAGGCAATTGGTAGAACTGCTGAAAAACAACAAGGATGTATTCGCATGGCAACCTGCTGACATGACAGGAGTCCCCCGTCGAGTCATAGAGCACAAACTGAATGTCAATGTGAATGACAGACCAATAGCTCAGAAAAAGAGAACCTTCTCGGTTGAAAAGAATCAGGCAATCAACACCGAAGTAGAGGAATGGCTGAAAGCAGGAATAGTCCAAATAGAAATATATCGCATTGGAAATATCCTACATGGATTTCCAATCGGTGTTGGTAAAGAAACCAGACGGATCATGGAGAATGTGCATGGATTTCAAAAGCATCAATGCTTCGTGCCTAAAGGATTACTACCCACTCCCGAAATCGACTGAAAATAGAATCTGTAATGGGTTACAAGTACAAATGCTTTCTCGATGCATACAAGGGATACCACCAAGTCCAGATGGCCAAAGAAGACGAAGAGAAAACGGCCTTCTACACAGAACATGGAACCTTTTGCTACACAAAAATGCCCTTCGGGCTAAGGAATGCCGGGGCGACTTATCAAAGGCTGGTAGATTCAAGTTTTAAAGGGCAAATTGGCAGGAACTTGGAAGTGTACGTCGACGATATGGTAATCAAAAGCCGAAGCGAAGTAGAATTGTTGGCGGACATGGCAGAAACATTCGATAATCTCCGAAGGATCAACATGAAGCTCAACCCTAAAAAATGCTCTTTTGGAGTGGAAGAAGGAAAGTTCCTCGGTTATGTGGTAACATCCGAAGGAATAAGAGCCAATCCGAAGAAAACAAAAGCCATTGCCGACATGCAACCGCCCCGAACACTCAAGGAAATGCAGAGCCTCAGCGGGAAGCTGGCAGCTATGAACAGATTTTTATCCCGATCGGCGGAAAAAGCTTTGCCTTTCTTCAACACTTTAAAGAATGTCACGAAAGAAAACCAAAAGGAGTACCGGTGGAGCAAGGAGGCCGAAGATGCATTCCAGAAGATGAAGAGTGTGATCCTAGAATTACCTAACCTAACGCCCCAAGAGTGCAGGGAAGATCTCTTCGTGTACCTGGCAGCAGCCGAAGAAGCTATAAGCGCCGTATTAATGGTAGAAAGGAAGGGTAAACAGATGCCGGTGCACTATGTCAGCAGAACACTCCACGATGCCGAGCGAAACTATGCCCCTCTGGAAAAACTAGCTTTGGCCCTACGGCACTGCTCTAGGAGACTCCGAAGGTATTTCGAAGCCCACCACATCAAGGTAATCACGGACCAACCCATCCGTGACGTCCTAAACAAGCCTGAATCTTCGGGAAAGCTGATGAAGTATGCGGTAGAATTGGGAGCATACAAAATTACTTACGTCCCCAGAAACGCAGTCAAAGGACAGGTCCTGGCAGATTTCATAAATGAGATACCGGTCAGCAAGGTAGGGAAAGAAGGGAAAAGCAAAGAAGTATGCAACATCTCTGCAACAGAAGAGGAAGAATGGACGCTATTCACAGACGGAGCATCCAACAAGAAAGGATCAGGAGCAGGGTTAGTGTTGATAAGCCCCGACCAAACATAATACACTTATGCTCTTCGACTCAATTTCCCCAGCACAAATAACGAGGCGGAGTATGAAGCATTGCTAGCCGGACTAAGGATAGCAAAGGACATGAAGATCCAAGTGCTAAGTGCTAAAGTTGACTCCAACCTGGTGTCAAGCCAAATCAATGGAGAGTTCACCACCTACAAGGAAAGCATGGTGAGATATTTGGCTAAGGCAAAAGAATACATTGGTTGTTTCAAACGATTCAGAATACAAAATATCCCCAGGGCACAGAACCAGAAGGCCGATGTGTTAAGCAAGTTGGCATCTGTAGCATTTGATCATTTGACCAAGGAGATACTCGTAGAAGTATTGGAGGCACCATCGACGGAAGAGAAGGTCATCGGAGCAATAGTGGAAGAAGAGGAGGAAAACTGGATGTCTCCGATCATCCGGTGCATTACCGAAGGAAAATGGCCGAATGATGAAAACGAGGCAAGAACCCTGCGGATGAAAATACCCCATTATACAATGGAGGACGGGGTGCTGTTCAAGAAGTCGTATTTAGGTCCAATGTTGAGGTGCGTGGGTCCACTACAAGCCAATTATGTAATAAGGGAAATACATGAGGGTGCTTGCGACATGCACTCCGGCCCAAGATCTGTGGTGGCCAAACTGATCAGGCAAGGATATTACTGGCCAACCATGCACAGGGACGCCAGAGAAATCATTCAGAAATGCGAGTCCTGCCAAATACACTCCCTAGTTCCCAAGTTACCAAAGACTCTTATGACTTCTATCATGTCTCCCTGGCCTTTTTTCCAATGGGGAATGGATGTGCTGGGTCCCCTCCCTGAAGCGCCCGGGAAGGTGAAATACGTCATCGTAGCCATCGACTACTTCACAAAATGGATGGAGGCCAAACCCCTGGCAAAGACCACAGGAAAAGAAGTCATAAAATTTGTATGGGATAATATTGTGTGTCGCTTCGGCTTGCCGCACATAATTGTAACTGACAACGGTAGCAATTTCATCCATGATCCCTTCAAACGATGGTGCGAAAAGCTCAACATCAAACAGATAAATACTGCTGTGGCACATCCTCAAGCCAACGGTCTAGTAGAACGGGCAAACAAAAGTTTGATGCATGGTTTCAAAACAAGACTGGGCAGAAGTAGGTCCGGATGGGTTGATGAGCTACCAAACGTTTTGTGGGCTCACCGGACATCCTTGAAGACAAGCAACGGCGAAACACCGTTCAGTTTGACATACGGAAGCGAAGCCGTGATCCCCGCAGAAATTGGCATGCCCACCTTCCGAACTATGATGATGACCGAAGAAGGAAGCGAAGAGGAAAGGCGTTTAAACCTAGATTTATTGGAAGAAAGAAGGGATTCGGCGGCAGTTGAAGAAGCCAGATACAAAAAGAAGGTGGAGCAATATTACAACCGAAGAGTTAGAGGTGAAAAACTTAGAGTAGGAGACTTCGTCTACAGGAAGAATGAAGCCAGCAGGCAAGAAGACCTAGGAAAGTTGGGACCCAACTGGGAAGGCCCGTACCAAGTAATAGAAGCATACGATAACGGTTCATACAAGTTACAGACAGCCGAAGGAAAAGAAGTTCCCCGCACTTGGAACGCAGTGAACCTAAGAAAATGCTTCTTGTAGGAAAACCTTTGTAACCGTAAAGCCCACGAGGCAATTGTAGACGGATATTACTAATGAAATGATTAGCCCCCCAGATATCGGAGGGGCAATTTTCCGCACACCTTGTTTTCTGAACATAATTAAGTAAGTGATCTCCCCGATAGGCTCGCGACCTCCGGGGAATAGTGATCAGTGTTCAAAGATGGTTTACATCCAAAAAGGATTGCCATAAAAATGCCGAACGGTTTATACCCAAAAAGGGTTGCCCAGGCAGCATACTAAATGGTTCATATCCAAAAAGGATTGCCAAATGCCGAACGGTTTATACCCAAAAAGGGTTGCCCAGGCAGCATACTAAATGGTTCATATCCAAAAAGGATTGCCAAATGCCGAACGGTTTATACCCGAAAAGGGTTGCCCAGGCAGCATAATAAATGGTTCATATCCTTAAAGGATTGCCATAAAAATGCTGGACGGTTTATACCCGAAAAGGGTTGCCCAAGCGAGATATTAAACGATTCATACACAAAAGGGACGGCCACATACCGAATGGATACACCGAACGATTCATACCTTAATGACAGTAGGGCAAATAAAATACGCACAGAAATATAAGAACGACTAACGATTTCATTAAACGAATAAAAATTCCCAAAACATTACAAATATCCGTCAAACAAACATCGTTCGGCAGCTTCGCCATTACAAAAAAAGTGTCCAAAACGAAAAATTAGCTAAGCTTCACTTAGGAGGAACACTGGTCTCTCCGCCGTTGCCTTCTCACCCAACCCTTTCATCAACAACGCGCTCCGGCGCAGGATCAGGCATCAAGGCCGAAATAAAATCAAGAGGACGGTGGCAAGCATTTCGAACCCTGGCGACATAGGGATACTCCTTAGTAAAAAGTTCATCGTACATGGCCAAATACTTATTAGGAGCGTCCACATCCAAATCCTCTGTATCGGCCAATTTCTTCCCCACTTCCTCCTCCGAACGACCAATCGATACACCGTCCAACCACCCAGCCATCCCACTCAAACTAAAAGGAGCAGCCAAGGAAGCCTTATACTCATGACTCCCATGAAGACGAGCGACAAAAGTGGGGAGGAAATCCCTAATAAGATGTGACTTCTCGATCTCCAAACTCCCCGCCGCCACGGCCAACTCTTGACGTTGCTTCAACCGAGCGGCATTCTCTTCTTCCTCATTCTTTAAAGTCCCTTTTGTTTCCATCAGCTCCTTCTCTAAACTGGATATCTTTTCACCCTGAGCTCGGGATAACTTAGTCCATTCGGCTTTCTCGGCCTCCAAGGTACGCACCTGTCTCTTCAAAGCCACTTCCCGGGCAGAAACCTCTCCAAGCTCATCCCTCGCCGTTTTCAACTCCCCCAAAGTTTTATCCAAAAAGGCAAAGTTATCCTTGGCATCCTTCTCACAACCACTATGCTCCCCGACCAACTCCCAATGCTCCAAATCCAAGCTCTCAAAACGGACAAGCAAGTCCACAAAAGCAAGAGAGCCCCGGGCCAGAATAGCCCATGACCTCTGGGCCGACTCGATGTCCGATAGGGTCTGCATATACTCCTCCTCGGCAGGGGGAGGCAAATGAACCATCAGATCCCTATACTTCTCGTACCCCTTAACCCGCTCGTCCTTCTTTATCGACCAACCTGGAACATAAGTAGCGCTGGACGAAGCGTCCTCCTCTTCGTCGACACCCTTACCTTCGCGGCGCAAAGGAGGAGAAGCCGCTAAAAACATTACGAAAAATGATAAGTACACATGGATAAATGGCAACAAGAAAATGCTATTCGGAAGAGTAAGAAGCCAACTCACCGTCTTTGTTGAGAGTAGGATGGTCAACAAACTGAGACGCCTCGGCATTATGATCCTTCGGATCACGGATTCGATCTTGGAGATCCTCTCCGGCCGCTAAATCATTTCCAGCATCCACATTCTCTAACTTGTTGCTTGAATGACCATCCAAACGCTCTTTATCAACGGCGGGTGGATCATCCAGTTTTGAACCTCCGGTGAAGGGTGTTCACCGGCGTAGGATTCGTGAGGGAATCCGAAGGACCACTGGTGGGGCTTTTCTTCCTACGCTTCGGTTGCCTGTGAGCCCCCTTCCCCAACTTGACGTTTGCGCGGCTTACAGCCTTGACCTTTCGCCTCCGCAGCCTTTCTCTTCTTATCCTTGGCCTCCAAAACCTTTGGGTCAGCCACCTCGACCCTTTTCATAGCCTCCATCTTCGGCGGAACCGCAGTACCGGCCGGACTAGGAATGGTAACATGCATCAAGTGAGCCTGCCCCTCCTGATACTTATCCCCTCGGGTCATAGATGCCCCCTTACGGAAGGTTGGCTTGATGAGATAGTCGGACATAGTTAAAGCTGCAAGACATGCGAAAATGTTAGTCACAAGAAAACACAAAATCTTAAACTAATAAAGAAAAATGCAGGCCAAAGTACCATTCCCCTCGGCATCCTTCAGAGCCGCCCAGTAGCCTGGATATTTCCATTTGGCAGACAACCCCACGACATACAAAAAACCCGGCGGAATTTTTATCAAATCTATAACATTAGCAGAAAGTAGATCCGCTTGAGGCATGGAAAATTCCCCGGTTGGAAAAGGATCGGAAACATCTGAATCCGGGTGCCTCCACGGCATGGCAAAAGGTATTGCCCGGCGATCAATTAAAAAGAATTGCCTTTTCCAACCCTTCAGCCCCGACAAGATCTCCTGAAAACAGATCTTGCGCTGCTTACCGTCCCGCTTAGCAAAAGTGAACCAATGACCTTGTTTATGTAACTTATAAAAAGCTCGAAACAACGAAGTCGTGGGATTAATATGAAGGCTACGGCTATATACCTCAAAAAGTGTAACCCTATGTAAACCTATCGGCACTAACTGGGATATATGAACTTTATAGTAATGAAGAACGTCCAAAAGAAAACTAGAAAACGGGACGGAAATTCCACCTTCAATAAAAAATTCTAAGTACAATCCTATGGCATCATCTCCTAGTTGTCCCATGGTAAAACCATCCGGCGGAAGCCTTGGATGAAGGTCGGAAGGTATCCCAAATTCCTTCACGGCCCGTTGTAATGATTTATCGGTCATAATGGAAGTATATTTGTCCAAATCAAATTTAGGTTTTGGGTGCGAGGGACCCCCGGAAACGGGCCCAGATCCCCCAGCAGACGATGAGCCGGACGGTTCTGACATTTTAACCGAAAAGGAATGATCACACCTTAAAAGCTACAGAGGAAAAACTAGAATAGTACCTGAGCAGAAGACGGAGAGCAAATAAAGTCGTTCGGCCAAATAACGCAGAGGAGACGTGTGGATGAAAAATTTACGGTGGTAAAAATGAAGAGAAACAAGTATATTTATAAGCGAAAGACGGGGGTAGCTGAGGCGTCCCGTCGTGTCAGAGATGACGTGGCAAAATCTTCACCACACAACACACACCCGCTGCCACGTGCTCTAGCGTTGAGTAATCACACTGCCACGTAATCTGCTGACGTGTCACAACCTGCAAAAAAAAAAAAAAAAAAAAAAAAATCTCTAGAGAAAAAGAAAAAACGGTCGAGGAAATACTCTCCGGCCACTTACTCCCAATATCATATAAATGCATCCATTAACATGATACTGGGGGGGAAGGACATGTTGGCGTATGTCCCAACATACAAACCCCTCGGCATATTAGTAAAATGCCGAGGAACCTAACTCTCCGGTACGGACACAAAACCGCCCGGCACAACACGCAATCTTCCGGATAAAGCATCATAGTCATTTAAGGACAAAAACAAATAAACCCACCGGAGGGTTAAACATAACCCTCGGCATAACGGATTCCTGACATCACCACATATATGAGGAAAGGAATCTCAAGTCAGAACCACTGACCCTTACCAGACAGAATCCAAACAGAGTAAAGTCAACTCCCGCCCGAAAGAGTCACTATCGCCCACATGACCCTCGGGTGAGGACAAAAACTCCACGCCTATAAAAGGAACCAAGCTACAACACACAAGGGTAACTGATTTCTAATCCCCTTTCATTACTACTTTACTCTGACATATCATTACACTCATTCTCACGCCGGAGCTGGGTCTAGGGATAAAACCCTGGACGAGGCTAACGCGTGTTGTCTTTGTGTTTACAGATCCGAAGGTACCTAATCCGGAGGGCCTGACCGAAGGATTTACCGAATGATTAGCTTGTTAGGATAAGTACAACTTTTTACCTTAACACCCGACATGGCTAAAAATATAATCGCTAAGACCATTCCTAGCCATACACGTACATGTCATGTATATAGTGATGATAAATACACGACATGGATGGGTAGTTTTGATATTGAGAAAAAACGTGGGTATGTGCAGACACACCGTATTTAATATGGGTACTACAGTAATTTTCACTATATTCAATCTTACAGCATGTTATTTACAACAAAATAAACTAATAATTGTACAAAAAGTAAAGACACTTATTCCACAAAAAGTATATAATTAGCATGCATTAAAAAAAACATAATGTTCGCAATGACTGTTTTAGTACCAAAAAGCACTAACTTATGATATTAATGTCACATATTGACACAAAGTATAACGTTTTTGTTCTGTCATAGTTTTTCAAAAAACGAAGTTTCGTTTGTAACCAAAATTATATTACTTTCGACACGAAGCTAAAGTCCAAAAATGCGCTTACAAACTTTTAGTATACTTCTCTTGTTTTGTTTCTTCGTAGTATCCTTAGATCTTGTTTCCTGGATTTCTTCTTGTTGTTCTTCATGAAAATCATCAACATCGAAGCTACTCGAATACTGATCATGTATTCTTGCATATCTTTCGGACACAGATGAAGATCTTCTTATTGACAAAGCCCTTAAAACTGAAGTGTGGAATGTTCTTCCTGTGCTGTTTTGTTTCTCAATCTTGAATCTACTACTTTTAGCATTTGCATCATTTGTTGTACTATTTGTAGCTACTGACTGGTTTTTGGTCAGTATTTGATCATTTGGAAAGTTGTCAACTTGTTGTTCTTGAGGGTTGTTGCTAGAGTAGTGGCTATAATCATCATCATCATCTTCATGTGATTGTTGAATTTTGGGTTGTTGTTTTTTTTCTTGAGTGATTGTGGTTGTTGGTTTCTTGTGTGAGATGAGTTTATGGAATCTTGGAGTTATGATTGTTTGATCTGAGAAATCCATGGACATGGATCTTGTTTTGTTGTCGTTCATGAGTTTTATCTTTGAGTACCCTTTCATTTTTTTAGATGTGAAAGTAGTGGCATTGGTGGTGCTGCAATACACACATATATATACACCGTTAGACACACTTACACGCATATGTAAATAAACTCTTCATTTAAAAATAAGCAAGTTGATACATGTTTTTTGACTAAGAGGGGATGGAGTGGCCATCGGGTAGGGCTTCGGGTAGGTGAACCCGATCGGTAACATCGCCCCTTGAGCAGTGGCGGATCCAGGATTTTGAATCATGTGTGGCACAGTTTTTTTCTCACATTTGTGTCATGGATAGTTCTTAGCTCTAGGCGTAGTTTGGGAATATGTTCCCAGATTCGGTTATTTATGATTGATTTAATTTTCATATATACCTCACTGTTGGATAATCTAAATTACTTATAATGAAATAGTGTGAATTTAACTTTGATTGTTTGGTAATATACTCTAAATTACATAGTACAATAAATCTTTTGTTACTTATAAGTGTTTTAAATAAAAAATTCTTTTTTTTTTTAAAAATGATCAGACAAATTCATGCAATACTCCAAGACTACCCTACATCTTACATCTAGATATGTCACTACTGTAGCAGCAGTCAAACATTAAAAAAATGATGACACAAAAAAACAATATTCTTACTATTTCATCATCTTCTTCCTCGTTTTTTTCTCATTCTTCTTCAAAACACAACAAACTTATTCTTCTTCTTCATGAATATTTTGCTCATTTTGTGCATCTTTAGCTGTAAAATATGTATAGCACTTTCAAAGTGCAAGAAATTTTCATGAAAATATTACACTTCGTCGGATATAACCATGTGTGGCATGTGCCACGGGTGGCTAACACTTAGCTCCGCCCCTGCCCTTGGGCATCGGGTATCACAAATCGGCTTCCAAGCCCGATCGGTATTTACATTGCATATCTAATACATATTCATTATTGGTTCATTATATAGTCAAAATATATATGATCAATCAAGAAACAAAGAAAGAAACCAACCAGTGTATTTATGGGGCGAGTTCTGTAACAATGGCATCTCATGTTCTTCTTCTTCCTCATTGAACTCTTCTCCAGCCATTTCTTTTTATTTCTTGATATTTTCAGTTGGAGTGTTGTATTGGATTTGATGATATGAAATTATGAAGCAAAAAATATCTTGTGTTTGTTGGGTCTATTTCGTGGTCATATGTGACTTTTTACAACTTTATGCTCAGTTGTATTTTGACCAACTTTATGCTCAGTTGTATTTTAACCAAGTAAAAAGTAAAAAAAAAAAATTCGGGTATAAGGGTACCACTCCTTCCAAATCGGGTAGTGTTAGGGTAGAATTGGGTAGTTTTGAGTTGGAGGGTTTTTATTGGATAGAGGTGATGTGTCAATTCGGGTACTAGGGTACCACTCCCTCCCCCCCTAAGTTGTTCTAGAGGAAATGGTTTACGTTAATCTAAAATGGTGTCGTTGACCTGCGTTTCATGAATTTATAGATGATTCATGCTATTATGACGATGATGTATTTGATTTTGATTCGGATTCTGATTTTGATTTTATTTTATCACAAGGACGCTAGGTCTATGGTAGCTTCTTTCGAAGGGTTTTGTTGATGTTTACGGTGTCTACTGTTGTGACATTTGTTTATGATTTTTTAGGATTATCTTGGTCTTGTTTTCGAGTTTGGAGCTTCTTTAGGTGTTTAGTAATTTCTAGGTTTAATTATGTGCTTTTTTAGGCGTTTTGTAACTTCTAGCTTCTTGCTAATTTTGTTAATGAGTTGTCGTTCAAGGAAAATGATTCACACACATATATACCACGCAAATGTCACACTGATAGACCTATAGATCAAATTGCATTCGGTAAAAATCTAACATGTGTGAAAGAAACAATGTCTGAACCACAAATTATAAAACTCTAAACAGAAGTATGACACACATGGACAGATTTATAATATGGATGACTCTTTGATCTAGCTAGAAAGATGCATGGCTGGCTAACTCACAAATCCGTCTCAATAGTCAATAACACCACATGTAAATCATGTACAAGAGTTGATATATAACAAAAACTAATACTACATATAGTACAAAATTATGGTCAATCATCAACTTTGAACCAACGAGTTAAACAAAACCACCGACATGTTCTCTCATATAAATTTGATTAATTTATGATTCTAGATCGATTTATTAACCTAGGTGGGAATAACTAATACTAATGGGGTGATACTCACACCACTTCTTTTGATGCATGCATCATAATTTGTGCATTACAGTATTATACGGTACAAACTATAAAGCACAAATTATGATGCTTGCATCAAAAAATGTGGTGTAGGTATCAATTCTCAATACTAAAAGCATCCGTAATGCAAAAACCAACAAAAGCTTTTTACTATTCTAATAAGTTTTTGGAAAACGTTTTTATGCATTGCATCAAAAGTTTTTTGAATAGCTTTTTACAAACACTTGATAAACCTCAAGTCTTTGATAAAAGCTTTCTCTTTTTATAATTCAAAACATTAAATGCATAAAGTTTTTAAAAACTTGATGCATTGCTCATACTCTAATATATAGAGTCAACCATATGGGATTTTATAAATCATTGTACTTTTATAACAAAAAGTTAAGTGTTCTGCCACTTCATGATGGCATATTGGCATGTAACGTTGAACGACATATTTTGTCACTTCTTTTAATAATTTAGGGTTGAGTTATTAGAACGGTGCCTACTTTTTTATTAAGACTCCTCTAGTTTTTTTGTTTTTTTTTTTATTTTTTTTTTATTTTTATAATTTTGTTTATATCAAAAAGCTATAAACCTGAAAATGCGGAACTGTAAATATAAAGTTTAATAAGCCAAACGCTTAAAACTGTCAGAAATACGGAAACAAAAACTGACAAAAAACTGCATTGTACTGAAAAAATAAGGAGACAAAAGAAATATTCCCTATGGATGTGACTCCATAGGGAGGGTTCCAATAGTAGGACCCATAATTTAATGGACGTCTATCGTAATAACATGGTTGTACATATACACACACGTTATGTGTGTACATACGCACGTGTGATGACTGAAGACAATAATGTGGGTAAGATTACAGGAAATCGACAAAAGTGGAATTTAGTGTTAGGAAAGAAGTAGGAAAATGAGGATGCTAGATTTGAAATAATGCAATGCAACAACAGGACAATGGTCAAAATCAAGTACCCATCTCCTTCAATATTTCAACTATACTTTATTTATGGAAGATAATTTGCACACATTTTATTTTAATTCGTGCACTCTAATGTTTAACTAATTAAAGTAGAATACATAAACAATACAAAATGTTTAATTGTACAGATTAGAGTGTCACAATCAAAAAGTAGAGTGCGCAAATTATTTTCCTTTATTTATAGAGTAAATTGCAAAAATCGTCCTTGTTATTAGGTCAAAGTGTATGTGGGGTCCTTGTCATTTCGAAAGTGCGGGTATAGTTCCTATGAAGAATTTAGGTTGCAACTCTCGTCCCTGATCGAAATGAATTGAATTTCATTGAATTTTCAGTAATATTTTTTTAACTTCTTATAAATAAGGATCAATATATTTATGCCCGTTTCCATATTTCACCAACTATTCATACAAATTGAAAGAGAATTGATTTAGTGAGAAGATATATTGAAATTAGAAAAGTGAGAAGAAACTCTAGCCACAAAATTCAAATAAGAAAAGAGAAATAATTGAGGGATGCATCTACTTTTATGAATGCATCTAAAATTAGTGGTTGTGGTTCTTTCTCATTCTTCTCATCTTAATTATATTTATCATTTGATGATCACTCCAAATTGAAATACTAAATCTCTCACAAATTAAAACACAATAAAACAAGTAAATATCTTTCATCATTTTCCTTACAAAATATTTCATCAACAAAATTTATCTCCATCAAAACCCAAAACCAATAGATTTCATTTACACACAAACTTAAACAATACCATCAAATTTAATCATCATTTTCCAAATAACTTCACTAAAAATTACCCCAACCACCGTATCTAAGCCACTCGCAGATCTGGTCCAACTCGCCGGATCTTAGATAGCGGCAACAGCGGCCAAACGACGTCGTCAACGACCAAGCGATGGCGGCGACAGCTAGATCTAAAAGGTGGTTGTGTATGTGGGTTAGGGTTTGGTTATTGAAGATAGTAATGGATCTATGCTTATTGTTGATGAAGATGCTTAGTGTTTTGGGGGGTTATTGTCATTGGTGAATACGTTTTGTGTATTTTGGGTTAATTGTTGTTGATAGATTGGTATATGTTTTTGGGGTAGATTTAATGTAGATTGTGTATTGGATTTGTTGGGTTTAGTTAATTTTTTGTTATTATGTATGTTGTTTTGGTTGATAAAATAAGGGTTTGATGAATATGATGGATTTTGTTGACATTAGGGTAATATGTGGTTGTTTTGGATCTATCCTAAGATGATAAAGTATTTTTTTTAAAACTAAAGTAAATTGAAAGGAAAATAGAAAACGATGGCAATTATTTCGGTCAGGGACGAAACTTGCAACTTATAGTTTCTCACAGGGACAATGATCGTACTTTCGAAATGATGAGGACTGCACCTACAATTTGGCCAAACCACAAGGACGATTTTTGCAATTTACTCTTATTTATATTTTGGTTATGGTTATTTGGTTATATGTTGATTGTTATGTTTTAAGCACCTTATAAAATATAAAACATATTGAGTTTAACTATCATAGGAGATTGTTCGCGTGTTGCGACGTTGGGGATCGCGATGAATGTTTTTCAGTTTTATAATTTTTTTTACAAAAACTTTATGGGCGACATTAGTTTAAGGTTAAATAACTTTAAGCAATATCAGACTAATTCATATAAAAATTGTAGAGTAACCGTGATATTGCGGCAATTAGAGGCGGTAGTTTGTAATCTATAGAGATATAAGATTAAACTGGTTAACAATGCCTTATAAATGCAAGTTGGAAGGACTGCGTGATTTTGTTACGTCTATACTATACGGTATGTCTACACCTAATAATCATCAAATATTAGATATATACATTCATAAAAGTATGTGTATACCTTATTCATTAACACGTGTAGTATTTAGAAAATAAATTAGTCGCATCTTACATAAAGTTGTAATACAAAAAGAGCTAAATGTTGTTGCATATGTAGTATGGATGATCACAATTGTATTAGAATATCAATAGGTAGTTCATTTACGTCCTAAACAATTTACTACCCAAATCTTTTACGGCCCAAACAATTTATCCAGTATTTCAAATTATTTTTCTTGTCACAAAACCTTCACGCCTCACCTTTGCTAAAACCAACCCTAACTATATTCGGACTCGAAACCACCATCGCCGCCACCACCACCAAACCATAACCATCGTCGATCAACACCGTCAACCTCCATCCAACTTTGAACCCTAATCACCATTTTACCACTATACTCCAAAACCTGACAATTGAAAGTTTTTAATTTTTTGTTTTTGTTTTTATCAAGGAATAGTTAACCTTTGCATATATAAATTTGAGTTGTTTAGCTTTAAAATGCTTAAAGATATGTTATTTCTCATCTTATTATAAGATTGGGGATTAGAATTACACTTTGAGTAAGATGGAGGTTGAAACTGTCCGCTTGATTACTTTAGGTTGTACAAATATATTTATTAAGTTTTTGATCTATTGCTGTATGTTGGGGATGATTTTTACCATTTCAAAGTATTTGGTTTTTCGTACTACCGTTAGTTTAATATATACAAACTATGAAGCCAAATGAATTGTATTTGTAGCTAGATTATGTGTTTGTGATATGATTTGTTAAATTCTTGTTTGAACTTAATATATATTACTTGTTTTGGTTATCAATGTAATTAGACACTTATTTTATTTATATATTATGTAACTTAAATCTATAAAAGGTCACACTCTGAATACATTTGACATATGAAAGTTAAGTATATTGATTTTTTTTTGTTGTAAATTGATTGCTTGGAGCATCTTTCTTGTTCTGCGTATATTGCTTGGCTTGTATTATTTTTTCTTTGTGATGGCTTGCTTGGATTGTTTTTTCTTTGGAATGGCTTGCTTGGGGTCCATGTTGTTGCTTAGGTTTTGACCATATACATTTCTTGGTTATTTGTTTTGTCCTTTTGTTTTAATGCGATGGTTATCAGTTGAACATGCTGTTTTGGGTTATGGGAATTTAATTTTTGATGGCTTGTGTTCTAACAAAATAGTTAACATAAGTAAATATTTTAATAAGGTTGACCACATAGATTAGGAGCTTGCTTGGTGTGTTTTATTAATTGTAATTTTAGTGAGACGTTGTTTTAAGTGCATCATTAATTTAATGTATTGTTTGATGTGTTGGTACATAAAATAATGGTAAACATGGCTTAAATACTTGTAATTGCTTAAAATATAATTCTTGAAAACTTTTATAGTTATGTTAAGGTACTCTAAACATTTTCAAGTTACACTAACTAAAAATGGATTCTCTCTGTTGTTTACTAGTTCTTTATATTTTCATAACGTTTACATTAGTCACCATAGTAGATGCTCTTACATTATAAATACATAGACCTTTTTAACCTTCAAACTTATGTTCATTATGTTGGAATATGAACATATTTCATAAACGTATGTTCGGATAGTGCTCGAGCCTATGGGATCACACGCGTTACATTTAAGATTCAATATATATATATATATATATATATATATATATATATATATATATATATATATATATATATATATATATATATATATATATATATATATATATATATATAATGTATTATATTAATTATTAATTCACGTAAAAACCACTTAACGGTTGTTTAAACACTTAAAAGTATTTACTAACGTTCGTTAGATGGAAAGTGAGAGGACCCGGTTGTAAAATATGGAAAGAAGGATCTAGAATCCATCTCCCCATAGGATCGGCCGAACACCCCCATAAGGTGATGGGATTGTCTTTGCTAGCACTCCAAGTAATGAGAGACTATATATTGGAACCTTTTAGGCTTCATTATTCTCAAAACTTGAAAACTAAAGCAAATCAATTTTCTCTTCTCCTCTCTTTTCTTCTTGACTGATCGGCTCCCCCTATCAAAGCAAGGGATTCGGTTTGTTCTTGAATACAAGTAATTGATTTGTTTCCGTGATCGAGAACTAGCATTCTAATTGAATTGTTAGAAAATCTGTGTGTGAGAACATAGAGGAATCAAACCCTTTGATTCTTGTGGTTGTTCTTAATCGATCAACATAAACCCTAACTAGGTTTCTTGATCGATTTTCACTAAGGTGATTTAGTACCCGGTTTCTTGATCTGATCTGACTTACATTCAAAGGTAAACAAGGTAATTAGATTAGGTTAATTACTTGCACTATTTGATCTTTAATCTACTGCATACTTGTATTTATATTATATGATTAATATGTCTAAACTCCAACACATTATACATAAAGATTCTATTACTTTATATATTTATCATCTAAATCTAACTAAAATGCATACAATGTTGACGAGAAAGTTTAACATATTGGATCGTCTATGTAAACTTGTAATAGATGTCCACTTTTGGTATGTAGTTAATGGTGAGGTTATGAAACATGATATACAAATAATAACATGTAGACATCACAGAGTACACAGCGGAAGACTAAGAATATAATAGCAATTGATTAACTGAAAATATAAACACGTAACATACCTCTTGCAATAGGTTAGATCTCTTGAACAAAGATGATGAAGTGGTTTAAAGAGTTTTCCCTTACCGTTTTACAACTCAAACCAAATTGGTGTAAGAATAATGTTTTACCACCACAGTTTTGTACACACGAATTAACCACGAATAAAAGAGATTGCTAGATCTAACACAAGCCTTTATTTTATGAAAAAACAAAACCAAAACACCCTTAGGAGGGGGGTTCAGCTGTGTATGCAAGAGAGATAGGGAGGAGAGATCTAGGGTTAATTCAATGCAAAAAAGTTAACCCTAAACATTCACCCTAGGTTTGTTTATATAGTGAATGAAAATCGTAGAGAATAAGTTAGGGTTTTAGGGTTGCGAGTTCCCCCCCCCCTGGCCGGCCATCATCAAGCCCAAGGGACACCCAAATCTTTTCCATTTTAAGATTTTTCATTACTAGTCCTTCTCTTTACATTTAACGGTCGTTAGTCATTTCTCGTTAAATAGTCAACGATCGTTAGTCGGGTTTTGTGTAATAATCAATCGTAATCATTTTACATTAATTATAAATTTAAATCTAATTCGCTAATGTGTGCAATCCCATGGTCACGAGTTCGAATCTGGACATGCACAGTTTTATAAATATATACATATTTCAACAGATCCCACTTAGATATGTTTACAAAACGTGTAATGACATTGGTTAGCGTCTAGCAACACGTACAAATCGTGTAAGGTTTTTTAGATAAAAACCACTTTGATGATTCATCATCATATTCATCCTTTTGTTTCTAATACCATACTAATAAGAATATGGATCTCACTCATTTCTTATTAACTATATAGTTTCTTGCTTTATATGATTGACCAAGATTACCAATTCTTCTGAACATGTTCCAGAAGACCTTGGTCATGGTCATGCAAACATCTTGACAACCCTACGAGGGGCCCAGTAGTATTATACTTCAAAATAAATTTGAAGGAAACAAATCCCGTTTTGACTATGAGCAGAATTCATAAATTTCGCAAAACTTCTTAAAACAACCCTTATAACTACCAGTTACGTATAGCGTTAGATTGCTTCATAGAAATGCACTACATCCATGACATTTCTCTGGTATCTCAAGTCAGAGGATAAATATTCATGATGTACTTAATGACTAAGATCCATAAATTACCATCATGTGGTTGGGATAAGTCCTATACTCAATCCATTGAATATCATCTTAAATTAGTCATGCTAGGCATCAATATACTTTCAAGTATATTCTAGCTAATACTCAGATTTGTCTTAATTCAATATCATTCCCATGTTATTGATCGACAACGGACTATTTAGAATAACTTAAGTTATTCAAGGATTTAAACAAGCAAATATAGGATAACATCATAATAAATGAATAATAAACATAACAAAAATACTTTATTTCATTTGAATAATAATGTTGACAATATCCTGTATCTAGAATACTTAGTCACATATGGGCATGAAACTACTAGCTAAGCGAAGTCCAAACTTATCAGACAAATGATTAAGTTTTTCACCAGATAAGGCCTTCGTCAAAGGATCTGCTAGGTTATCATCTGTGTGAACTTTGAGCAACTCAATTTCACCTATCTCGACTTGTTCTTGAACATAGTGATATTGTCTAGGATAGTGTTTGGTGCCCTTCATGACTCCAAGTTCATAGGCAAAAGTAATTGTAGCAGAGTTGTCACAATATACTTTAATACGATTTTCAATCGACGGCATAACACCAACCCCCGAAACAAACTTTCTTATCCAAAAAGCTTCCATGGCAGCTTTTGACGCCGCTATGTACTCACTTCTGTAGCAGACTGTTAATACAAATAAGCCGTAAAAACGTTTATTTATATTTTACGATCTTCTAATGTTTTGTCGATAACAAAAGTAAAATCATTTTAACGAAACAAATAGAGTACGTAAATAGTTTGAGTTAATAGTTTTCTAACACAATTAAGTTGTCACATAAAACACTAAAACAAGTATAAGTGATTTTATGATTTAGATACATATGTACAACAACTAGTGTTTACATATTGGGTTAAACATATACTTAAACTAAGTATACTAAAATGGGTAAAACTAAGTGTATGCTAAAATGGGTAAATACAAGTATATACTAAATGGGTAAAATACTAGTAAATGGTTTTGACCCATAACCCATGGTTTTATATATACCACTTAACCAAGTTCATTGTATCTAGAAAGAAAACCATGGATCAACCCATAACCCATGACCCATGACCTATAACCCATAACCAAAAAACCCATGGGCAAAGAGGAGCGGACCACGGATCCCTAGCTTTGTGCTAGCCAGATCCCTTGTGGTAGGGATCCGTGGGATCCGGGGAATAGAAGAGAATTTTCTCTATAAATAGAGAGCCATTTCTTTCTCTCTACACATGGTTTTTCACACATACTTCCCCAAAGTATTCTAACCCTCTAACCTCAGATCTAAGTGATCTATGTAGTTTGTCTTTTGTTTTTGTGTGATCTACTAGGTTCCTCTTACAGGAGAGATCACCACCTCTTGAAAACGTGCAAGCTCAAGTCCATGAGTTGCCATGCTTCGTCATCATCAAGACTACTAAGGTTCTCTTGTTGATAGTTCTTCCTTTCTCCATAGATGTTAGGTTGAAGGCATTAGTGAAGAATGCCGAAAGTGTCAAGATGAAAGCATTAGTGAAAGGTGCTCATCATCCGTGTCAAAGCATTATTGAAGGATGCTAAAGGTGTCAAGACGAAGGCATTAGTGAAGGGTTCCAAACGTTGTGTCAAAAGCATTAGTGAATGATGCTAAAGGTGTCAAGATGAAGGCATTAGTGAAGGGTGCCAAGCGTTGTGTCAAAGGCATTAGTGAAGGATGCCAAAGGATCAAATCAAGTAGCATTTGGGAAGAATGCTTAGGTCGTATAATCGATGAGGTGCATCATTATACATATTTGTATTTGTTTATCTACAAGGATGGTGATATCCTTGATGGTGTTGTGACAAGGAGTAGATCTCCTTGAGATTAGGTGTTGTGTCGTGAAGGTGTAGTTCACCTAAGGTGTGAAAGAACTAAGGTGCTTAGCCTAGTACCTAATAAAGGGTAGGCGACGTTGTGATAGGATTAGTTCTCCTAAGGTGTGAAAGAACTCGGTGGTTAGCCTAGAACCGTATAAAGGGTAGGTGACGTTGTGTTAGGTGTGGTTTGCCTTGGTGTGAAAGAACTCGGTATTTAGCTTTGTACCGGAAAAAGGTTAAGCGACGTTGTGAAGGCTTCTCCGCCACAAGGAGTTGGTGTAGTGCTTACGAACTCTCGAGTAGGTGACTCGGGGAGTGGAGTAGGGCAAGGAAGGTGTCCTTATAGCCGAACCACTATAAATAACTTGTGTTGTGGTGATGTGCTTCTTACTCTTTATATTTCATTTCACGTTTATATATCCATCTATCAACGTCCAACATAAACAATCAAATGGATTGACATAAGTCGATCTAAATATTTAAAAGGAAGTTTTAAATTGGTAAAACTATTCAACCCCCCCTTCTAGTTTTCCACAATTGGTATCAAAGCCAGGTTACCAAGTTTCTTAAAGTATGTTGTACTTTAAAAGACTTGATACGATCCGTGTATGTTTGAAAACTACAAATAAGGATTATCTTCGTCATATTTTAAAATCACTATATTGTTTATTGTTGGACAATGATAGAATGCTCTAACATTTTTTTTCTTAAGCATTATCCATACTTGGATTTGGAGATACCAAGAAGAGCATAAAGAATTTATCTAAATATTTCTTTTCGCAAAAAGAATATTTAGCCAAGCATTATCCATACTTGGATTTGGAGTCACCAAGAAGAGCATAAAGAACTTATCTAAATATTTCCTTTCGCAAAAAGAATATTTAGCCAAGGTATGATTACTAATCACTTGCTTCTAATTTTATTATTGAAATCTTAGTTGCATGATTTATTAATAATTGTTTTAGTAGTTATCTATATTAAAGTTATCATCAAAAATAGTATTCTTCGACTTATTTGTAGAAACTACACTTCGACTTAGTAATAATGACATTTTGGTTATTTGATAACCATTATCATTATTCATCACAAAGAATTTATTGACACTTCATCTATGTCAATAAATTTCCATGTGAAACTTCTTATTTTATAATAAAATGGGATTTTATTATAATGTTTGAAAAGCTTCCCAAGAATTATGACTAATTCTTAAAAAGGGAACTTCGTCTAATAGGAATAGTACTGAATCTTCAAAAACCTCAAATCACAAGTTTTTAGAACCTTAAACACCAAAACATTAGGCTTTTAGAACTCCCAAACCTTAGTTATCAAGGAATGTTTGAGTGATTTTTGCTGTTTATGCGGATCCTCGGTTTACACTAGCCGGATCCCAAATGAGAGGGATCCGCGAGATCCGTGCAACAGAAGACAGTATATCATCAAGAACGATCACTGTGGATGTTCCACAATAATACTCACCTCAAAGACTCACGAACAAAAACCAGTGTACTGTTCATAGAGCAAATTGATCATTTTCCTCAAGTCTAACAATCACTTGTGTAAGTATAATCTTCACTACATTGTTAGTTTAATTCCTTGATTTTTAGAATTACAATTTCTTCATCTTTAAGAGTTGGGTTCAAATGGGTTTATTATAATTTGTCATCACATTGTTTTCTAAGATAATCTAAATCAAAGAATTAACATTGTTAATACAAATTAAACACATTTCTTGAACTCAACAAAGATGATGAGAGCAAAATTGTGATCAAACCCTCTAGACTACTATTCACCATTAACACCACATTGGGGTTGTATTGTTTAGGAATATCATGCCTAGCAACAAGCAACAAGACTACCAAGACACCGCCCACTACATACCCATGTATCATAGAAAAATGGTCTAAGTCCGGACGATAGAAAGGCCTTTAAGTTGCTCGAAAGGAGACTCTTTCATGAAGGTAGAGTTGTTGATCCATCATTTCTTGCAAATACCGACGTAAGGGAAGTTTTTGAAACTATTGGGTTTGATTGTTTATTGGATATAAACGAACAAATTTGCCCAGTCTTTGTGCTTGAGTTTTACAAGACAATGGGGATAATTAGAAATGATGACGGGTCCATCTCAATTGAATTCACCATCAATGAGCGAGATTTTAGTCTTTCACTCATAGAGTTTGGAAGAATTATAGGAGTTCCATATCAAGGCATTTGTATGTACTCGAATGAATGGTCTTTAGAACAACTACACACAATGGTTGATCATCATGATATTTACCACAATTTGATCCCGGAAGCAACCACGGTGAGGGACACCGTGTTCATGCCAAGAGCCTCACCATCAAGAGTCACAAGAAAGTCAAAAGTGATCCATAGGGATCCTTTTCAAATGGAGCTTTCGGAAATGTATGCATTGTATAGAAAGTGGGAGGATGTGATAAGAGAAAATGTGGTATGCCTAGTAGGGAACAAGGACCACCCCAACGCATGTCTAAGCTTCATGATCTATTGCCTAGTGACCAATACTCAATTCAACCTTGCCTACTACATGGTCAAAAGAATGGCAAATGTTAGAAGCATGGACAAGATGGTGCTTCCGTACGTAATGCTTTTAACCCGTCTCGCCAAATTCATCTTTGCTTTAGACCCTTCTCCACAATCCCTTGATCATAGCTTTTGCAATAAAGTTATGGTACCATTGACCGAAGGTAGAACAACAAGGTTTATGGTGGAAGGCAAGAGACCACACCCACCCACGGATTCCTCGGAGGAAAGGGAAAGGCAAGAAGAAGGAGGAGGTGAAGGGAGTAGTAGCAACCCACTCGCAAACATCGATCTTGACCCCTTGGACTACATCAACCAATTGCCAAACATCCCAAATGAATCACCCGAATGGCAACAAACCAAGGGAATCTTCAAATGCTTCGCCAATTTCTTGAGGAAGAAGAAGTGAAGATGGTTTGAAAAAGAGTGGAGGACGGGTGAAGAAGTGAAGGAGAAAAAGAAAGGTAAAATCTTAGGAATCAAGTGCATGATGAACAATTTCAAACAATGGTTTGTAAACAATTTAAACTATGCTTGTAGTATGAAGATATTGCCATATCTTGGCACTAAAAAATCCTAACTTAGGTACTTTGAAAAAGAGAATTTACGACATCTTGGTATGGTCGTCGTCACTCATTCTAGGAATTTCAGCTTTTCTTACTTTGATACAAGTTATATTAGTTGTGTTCTTGCATTTAGTCCCCATAGAAACAACTAGGAAAAGCATTTACTATAAAGTGGAAAGTTGCACATTTCCTGAAAACTCTCTGATCTGCAGTTGGCGGATCCTAGAGTTTGAACTAGCCGGATCCCTCCCATAAGGGAACCGTGGGATCCGTATGCACCTGATGTGCAAAACAGATTTGGCTACATCATAATAGTCCACTAGAACACATCAAACAAGTCAAACATAATACACTAGAGACAACCAAGTCTTCCGCTAATAGTTGAAAACCTCACTCTCATCCATGGCTTATATAGGATATATTTTCGAAATATTTCGTTTACTTATCAATTAGTCAAAACTCACCATAATTCCGCTCCAACACTCACACATTATCTATCACTTTTGATAGCACTTAAGTTTGGTCTACCCTTCAATTTTAGCAAATTGATCTGAATCATCTTTGACTCAAAATTAGGACCAAAAACTACTTTTTCATTTCTTCTTATTTTTAAAGATTTTAGTAAATTTATCCTAGGACATCATCTGTTTTTAGGACTTAGTATCACAGTTTTTCCACAACAAATTAAAAGGAATCCTTGTCAAACATGTGGTTAGACTACCCAAGGTCAATGTTCTTAGCCAAAACCATCATTAAGCACCATTACTTGTTATGGTTAAGGATTTGAGATATCCAACAGCTAAAGACTTCAAAATCAAGTCAAACCCTCGAAATCCATTAATGACAAACCTTACAAAAGGATAATGATTTCACCTAGACCTTATCTGATAGCCGGATCCCTGGTCTTTAACCATGCGGATCCCTATTGAGAGGGATCCGCGGGATCCGTAGATGCAGAATGTATTAATCAGCTTCTATATTCAAAATCAAGTCACCCTTTGGTTCTCTAACCACTCTTAGCATACATTAATTAACCTCCTAGAGCTGATCAAAACCTCAAGAGCATGCTTAGCCTTCTAAGTGGTCAAGAATTTAATTTCCAAATTCAAATTATTCTTTATAAACCAAACATTCTTAGGTTTATGGCACCATCCTCAATTACCTTTCAAAACTCAGAAATTAGAAGCTCACATTAGCATTTTCATCACCATGACAAAGGCTCTTAGCAACAACTCCTCAAACATAGGATCATCCAAAAGAAAGGGTAAAATGATCCATGAAATTTCATCCACCGAAACATCTCCTATTAGAAATGATGACTCTAGAATCCCACCTTGTCAAACCCATCCAACACAAGCTAAGAGAACCGCAAGGATTAGCATCAAACCTTTCCAACTAGAAAAAGGATCATCTAGTTCTAAACCAAACATGGCTAGTTCTAGCAAGCCATCAAAACCTTCATTCATTGAGAATGTACTACACTCATTGAATGAGCCTCTTCCTCATCCAACCATATATTCATTATTTCATTCACCTTCAAGAACCTCTCATTCACCAACCTTTTCATTAAATCGGGAACCACCTACAACACCAACTAGCCCATCATGGGAGACAAGGAATAACCTTGATCATATGGAAGAAGTTTCATTACCACCCTCATTTTTAGAACCTCTCCCAACTTCTCAAAATGAAGACCCTCAAACACACATTGATCCCCCTCAAGACACTCCTTTCCCTTCGGGGCCAAACCAAGACAATATTTGCCCAAATTGTCTAAAAACTCAAGGACTTGCTCAAGAAGTATGAAATGAGATACATTTCATGTTCAATCATCTTCTTGCAAAATTGGATCAATTCAACAAGTCCACTCATCCCTAGACTTAAGAACATTGTCACATTTTAAGTCTCGTAATGAGATTAGCATTAGTAGTACGTGTATGGCTAAGTTCATTCTCTTAGTTTTTAGAGATTTGGTTGTGTATCTCTTGTTTTATTGAATGAATACCTATATGCTATGATTATTCTGTGTGTTGTATTGTGCATATATCTCATTTCCTCACATAGCATTCCTTGACATTTCTTCACCTGCTGAAGAAACGTAGCAGATAGCGGATCCCTCCCAAATACCTAGACGGATCCCTCCTTGAAGGGATCCGTGGGATCCGTGGTACAGGAGTACAAATTTATACTAACTTGCGTCTCTCTTGCAGGAATTATGCACTATACTCTTGTTTTTCTAACCTTTGTTTTGTAGTTATTCAAAATACACATGAAGATATTGACACCATAAAGCTAGGGGGAGCTTTGTGTCAAACAACATTGCAAGAATCGCTTGCAACTTAATCCAATTTTGGATTACACTTCATGACACCCCATTGCAACATTGCAATATTCAAGGGGGAGCACGTTCTCGTCACTTAGACGAACCATTTGCAAACTTAGTTGCAAACACAATTAGTTTATTTTACGCTATGTCCTTGACGCCTTTACATAGGGATGGACTCGTCAAGGGGAGTTAAGACGAGTCCCATTCCGTCACTTGCTCTCTTTTACATTTTTACATTTTTTTTCTTATAAAAATTGTGTTAGTTTCTTTTAAGACTTTTTGTTTCGACAAAAAGGGGGAGAAGAAACTAAAAACTACAAATTCAAATTTTACGAATTTTAGCTTTTTCCTTAAAATAATTTTATGTTTTGTCATCAACAAAAAGGGGGAGTTTGTTAATACAAATAAGCCGTAAAAACGTTTATTTATATTTTAAGATCTTCTAACGTTTTGTCGATAACAAAAGTAAAATCATTTTAACGAAACAAATAGAGTACGTAAATAGTTTGAGTTAATAGTTTTATAACACAATTAAGTTGTCACATAAAACACTAAAACAAGTATAAGTGATTTTATGATTTAGATACATATGTACAACAACTAGTGTTTACATATTGGGTTAAACATATACTTAAACTAAGTATACTAAAATGGGTAAAAACTAAGTGTATGCTAAAATGGGTAAATACAAGTATATACTAAATGGGTAAAATACTAGCAAATGGTTTTGACCCATAACCCATGGTTTTATATATACCACTTAACCAAGTTCATTGTATATAGAAAGAAAACCATGGATCAACCCATAACCCATGACCCATGACCCATAACCAAAAATACCCATGGGCAAAGAGGAGCGGACCACGGATCCCTAGCTTTGTGCTAGCCGGATCCCTTGTGGTAGGGATCCGTGGGATCCGGGGAACAGAAGAGAATTTTCTCTATAAATAGAGAGCCATTTCTTTCTCTCTACACATGGTTTTTTACACATACTTCCCCAAAGTATTCTAACCCTCTAACCTCAGATCTAAGTGATCTATGTAGTTTGTCTTTTGTTTTGTGTGATCTACTAGGTTCCTCTTAAAGGAGAGATCACCACCTCTTGAAAACGTGCAAGCTCAAGTCCATGAGTTGCCATGCTTCGTCATCATCAAGACTACTAAGGTTCTCTTGTTGATAGTTCTTCCTTTCTCCATAGATGTTAGGTTGAAGGCATTAGTGAAGAATGCCGAAAGTGTCAAGATGAAAGCATTAGTGAAAGGTGCTCATCATCCGTGTCAAAGCATTATTGAAGGATGCTAAAGGTGTCAAGACGAAGGCATTAGTGATGGGTGCCAAACGTTGTGTCAAAAGCATTAGTGAAGGATGTTAAAGGTGTCAAGACGAAGGCATTAGTGAAGGGTGCCAAGCGTTGTGTCAAAGGCATTAGTGAAGGATGCCAAAGGATCAAATCAAGTAGCATTTGGAAAGAATGCTTAGGTCATATAATCGATGAGGTGCATCGTTATACATATGTGTATTTGTTTATCTACAAGGATGGTGATATCCTTGATGGTGTTGTAACAAGGAGTAGATATCCTTGAGATTAGGTGTTGTGTCGTGAAGGTGTAGTTCACTTAAGGTGTGAAAGAACTAAGGTGCTTAGCCTAGTACCTAATAAAGGGTAGGCGACGTTGTGATAGGATTAGTTCTCCTAAGGTGTGAAAGAACTCGGTGGTTAGCCTAGCACCTTATAAAGGGTAGGCGACGTTGTGTTAGGTGTGGTTCGCCTTGGTGTGAAAGAACTCGGTATTTAGCTTTGTACCGGAAAAAGGTTAAGCGACGTTGTGAAGGCTTCTCCGCCACAAGGAGTTGGTGTAGTGCTTACGAACTCTCGAGTAGGTGACTCGGGGAGTGGAGTAGGGCAAGGAAGGTGTCCTTGTAGCCGAACCACTATAAATAACTTGTGTTGTGGTGATGTGCTTCTTACCCTTTATATTTCATTTCACGTCTATATATCCATCTATCAACGTCCAACATAAACAATCAAATGGATTGACATAAGTCGATCTAAATATTTAAAAGGAAGTTTTAAATTGGTAAAACTATTCAACCCCCCCTTCTAGTTTTCCACAATTGGTATCAAAGCCAGGTTACCAAGTTTCTTAAAGTATGTTGTACTTTAAAAGACTTGATACGATCCGTGTATATTTGAAAACTACAAAGAAGGATTATCTTCGTCATATTTTAAAATCACTATATTGTTTATTGTTGGACAATGATAGAATGCTCTAACATTTTTTTTCTTAAGCATTATCCATACTTGGATTTGGAGTTACCAAGAAGAGCATAAAGAATTTATCTAAATATTTCTTTTCGCAAAAAGAATATTTAGCCAAGCATTATCCATACTTGGATTTGGAGTCACCAAGAAGAGCATAAAGAACTTATCTAAATATTTCCTTTCGCAAAAAGAATATTTAGCCAAAGTATGATTACTAATCACTTGCTTCTAATTTTATTATTGAAATCTTAGTTGCATGATTTATTAATAATTGTTTTAGTAGTTATCTATGTTAAAGTTATCATCAAAAATAGTATTCTTCGACTTATTTGTAGAAACTACACTTCGACTTCGTAATAATGACATTTTGGTTATTTGATAACCATTATCATTATTCATCACAAAGAATTTATTGACACTTCATCTATGTCAATAAATTTCCATGTGAAACTTCTTATTTTATAATAAAATGGGATTTTATTATAATGTTTGAAAAGCTTCCCAAGAATTATGACTAATTCTTAAAAAGGGAACTTCATCTAATAGGAATAGTCTTGAATCTTCAAAACCTCAAATCACAAGTTTTAGAACCTTAAACACCAAAACATTAGGCTTTTTAGAACTCCCAAACCTTAGTTATCAAGGATTGTTTGAGCTGATTTTTCTGTTATGCGGATCCCTCGGTTTACACTAGCGGATCCCAAATGAGAGGGATCCGCGGGATCCGTGCAACGAAGACAACGATATCATCAAGAACGACCACTATGGATGTTCCACAATAATACTCACCTCAAAGACTCACGAACAAAACCTGTGTACTGTTCATAGGATCAAATTGATCATTCTCCTCAAGTCTAACAATCACTTGTGTAAGTATAATCTTCACTACATTGTTAGTTTAATTCCTTGATTTTTAGAATTACAATTTCTTCATCTTTAAGAGTTGGGTTCAAATGGGTTTATTATAATTTGTCACCACATTGTTTTATAAGATAATCTAAATCAAAGAATTAACATTGTTAATACAAATTAAACACATTTCTTGAACTCAACAAAGATGATGAGAGCAAAATTGTGATCAAACCCTCTAGACTACTATTCACCATTAACACCACATTGGGGTTGTATTGTTTAGGAATATCATGCCTAGCAACAAGCAACAAGACTACCAAGACACCGCCCACTACATACCCATGTATCATAGGAAAAATGGTCTAAGTCCGGACGATAGAAAGGCCTTTAAGTTGCTCGAAAGGAGACTCTTTCATGAAGGTAGAGTTTTTGATCCATCATTTCTTGCAAATACCGACGTAAGGGAAGTTTTTGAAACTATTGGGTTTGATTGTTTATTGGATATAAACGAACAAATTTGCCCGGTCTTTGTGCTTGAGTTTTACAAGACAATGGGGATAATTAGAAATGATGACGGGTCCATCTCAATTGAATTCACCATCAATGAGCGAGAGTTTAGTCTTTCACTCATAGAGTTTGGAAGAATTATAGGAGTTCCATATCAAGGCATTTGTATGTACTCGAATGAATGGTCTTTAGAACAACTACACACAATGGTTGATCATCATGATATTTACCACAATTTGATCCGGAAGCAACCGGTGAGGGACACCGTGTTCATGCCAAGAGCCTCACCATCAAGAGTCACAAGAAAGTCAAAAGTGATCCATAGGGATCCTTTTCAAATGGAGCTTTTGGAAATGTATGCATTGTATAGAAAGTGGGAGGATGTGATAAGAGAAAATGTGGTATGCCTAGTAGGAAAAAGGACCACCCCAACGCATGTCTAAGCTTCATGATCTATTGCCTAGTGACCAATACTCAATTCAACCTTGCCTACTACATGGTCAAAAGAATGGCATGTGTTAGAAGCATGGACAAGATGGTGCTTCCGTACGCAATGCTTTTAACCCGTCTCGCCAAATTCATCTTTGCTTTAGACCCTTCTCCACAATCCCTTGATCATAGCTTTTGCAATAAAGTTATGGTACCATTGACCGAAGGTAGAACAACAAGGTTTATGGTGGAAGGCAAGAGACCACACCCCCACCCACCAGATTCCTCGGGAGGAAAGGGAAAGTCAAGAAGAAGGAGGAGGTGAAGGGAGTAGTAGCAACCCACTCGCAAACATCGATCTTGACCCTTTGGACTACATCAACCAATTGCCAAACATCCCAAATGAATCACCCGAATGGCAACAAACCAAGGGAATCTTCAAATGCTTCGCCAATTTCTTGAGGAAGAAGAAGTGAAGATGGTTTGAAAAAGAGTGGAGGACGGGTGAAGAAGTGAAGGAGAAAAAGAAAAGTAAAATCTTAGGAATCAAGTGCATGATGAACAATTTCAAACAATGGTTTGTAAACAATTTAAACTATGCTTGTAGTATGAAGATATTGCCATATCTTGGCACTAAAAAATCCTAACTTAGGTACTTTGAAAAAGAGATTTTACGACCTCTTGGTATGGTCGTCGTCACTCATTCTAGGAATTTCACCTCCATTGATGACAAATATGTAACCCGTCTGAGACTTCATATCATCTTTGTCACACTTCCAGGATGCATCGCAGTAACCTGTAACAAACAGTTTTGCTTCTGGATTTCCCCCATACACTATGAACATATCTCTTGTAGCCCTAAGTTACTTGAGAATATGTTTAATAGCAGTCCAGTGAATTTCACCTGGATTCTGTTGATATCGACTGGTCAGGTTTTGAGCAAACGCTACATCAGGCCTTGTGCATCGCACCGCATACATGATAGATCCTCCCGAAGCATAAGGAACTTTTTTCATGCGCGCCACCTCTGCAAGTGTTGAAGCACAACCTTCGCTACTCAAACCATGGTTTACTTGCATTGGCAAAAAAACCTTCTTGGAATTTTGCATATTGAATCTCTTCAATATTTTGTCAATGTAAGCACTTTGACTTAAACCAATTAGCCACCTTGATCTATCCTTGTAGATCTTGATTCTGAGTATATATGCTGCTTCCCCTAAGTCTTTCATCAAAAAACATTTACCAAGATAGGCTTTCACCTCATTTAAACTTGGTATATGATTTCCCATGATTAATATGTCATCGACATACAGAATAAGGAAAGTAACATGACTCCCACTAGCTTTGTGATATACACATGGCTCATCAAGATTCTGAGTAAATCCAAAACTTTTGATTTCTCCATCAAATCTTTTATTCCATTGCTTTGATGCTTGCTTTAGTCCATAAATGGACCTTTTAAGCTTGCATACACGGTTAGGAAATAGTGGATTCACAAACCCCTCAGGTTGTGCCATATAGATGTCTTCATCTAGACGACCATTCAGAAAGGCGGTTTTGACATCCATCTGCCAAATCTCATAGTCATAGTGTGCAGCTATAGCTACGAGATTCCTAATAGCTCTTATGTCTGCTACAGGAGAGAATGTCTCCACGTAATTAATGCCATAGGTTTGAGTAAAACATTTAGCTACCAGATGAGCCTTATACGTGTGTACATTGCCTACCATTTCAGTTTTCTTCTTTAAGATCCACTTACTTCCAATGACTTTAGCATTGGAAGGAAGGTCAAATTCAATCCAGACATCATTATCTTTCATGGATTGCATTTCCCCATTCATAGCAATCTGCCATTTATCCTTTTCAGGATCAACCATGGCAGCCTTATAGTTGGTGGGTTCATTAAGATCCCCAACCATATTTTCCTCCACCTCTACGTTTAGGCATAGACGGTCAGATGCACGTATAGTCCTTTCAGACCTACGAATGGGAACAACTTCAGGAGGAGCACCCAAGCTTCCGGGTTCTTCTTGAAGTTGGCTAGTATTATCAGAAGGTGTTATATTTTTATGATCATCTTCCAGATCATACACTCTCCCACTGAGTTCTTGAGATATGAGATTCCTTTCAAGGAAGTCTCCATACCTAGCCACTATGACTTTTTTCTCAGCTGGGTAGTAGAAGTAGTAACCAATAGTTTCCTTAGGGTATCCTACAAAGATACACGTAACAGATCTTGGTTGGAGCTTATCTGGTGAGTCACGTTTAATAAATGCCTCACAACCCCAGACCTTTAAGTAAGAAAAGTTGGGAGCTTTTCCTGTCCATACTTCATATGGAGTCTTAACAACCTTCTTCGTTGGAACCATATTCAAAATGCGAATAGCAGTTTCAAGGGCATAATCCCAAAAAGTTAAAGGAAGAGTTGTAAAATTAAACATCGATCGTACCATGTCTAGTAAGGTACAATTTCTCCTTTCAGATACACCATTTTGCTGTGGAGTATAAGGAGATGTGAGTTGCTGGACAATTCCACACTCAGCTAAGTAATCTTTGAACTCTTGGCTTATATATTCACCACATCTATCGGATCGAAGAGCTTTAATCTTCTTACCGAGTTGTAATTCTACTTCACTTTTTAAAACCTTAAATGTTTCAAAGACTTCATGTTTATGTTTTGTGGAAAACTAGAAGGGGGGTTGAATAGTTTTACCGATTAAAACTTCATTTTAAACTATTTAGATCAACTTATGTCAATCTATTTAATGTGTGTGTTGGATGTTGATAGATAAGCATATAAATAAGTAATTCAAAAGATAAAGAGTAAGGAACACAAAACCACGACACGAGTATTTATAGTGGTTCGGCTACAAGGACAACTTCCTTGCCCTACTCCCGAGTTCCTCACTCGAGAGTTCGTAAGCATTACACAACACAAGCTCCTTAATGTGGTGGAGAAGCCTTCACAATGTCTCCTAATCTTTTTTCCGGTACAAGGCTAGACACCGGGTTCTTCCACGAGGTAGAACCAAACCTATCACAACGTCGCCTACCCTTTATTCGGTACAAGGCTAGATACCGAGTTCCATTACAAAGGAGGAACTACTACCCAACACTACACCAATACACAACAACCCCAAAGGAGACACACTCCTTATTACAGCAACATAAAGGATATCAATATCCTTTAATCCAACCTATCTATCTTGTACATCGATGCACCATATCGAATATACTCCCTTGGCACCTTTCACTAATGCTCTTGACACGATCCTTCGGCACCTTTCATTAATGCCTTCGACACGGACCTTTGGCACCTTTCACTAATGCCTTCAACACGGACTTTTGGCACCTTTCACTAATGCCTTCGACATGGAATTTTGGCACCTTTCACTAATGTCTTCATCACAACACTTCTAGGAGGGAGGAAAGAACTATCAACAAGATCACTTCAGTAGTCTTGATGATGACGAAGCTTGGCAATTGATGGACTTGAGCTTGCTCGACTTCAAGAGGTGGTGATCTCGCCTTTAAGAGGAACCTAGAGAATCACACAAACATAAAACTACATAGAAATATCCTTTGGATATAAGGTTAGAGAGTTTACAATACTAAGAGAGAGTATGTGCAAAAGGGATGAGTTGCAAGAGAGAAATGGCTCACTATTTATAAGCAATTTTCTCTACTGTTCCTCAGTTATCACGGTTCCCTCCCCAAAGGGATCCGGCTAGTGCAATCCAAGGGATCCGGCAGCTGGGTCAGCTTAAGTCCGAATTTTGGGTTGCAAACCGGGTTATGTGTTATGGGTTATAAACCATGGGTTATACAAGATGCAATGTATCTAGACATTTGATCATGGGTCATGGACCATGGATAATACCCAACATGACATCATGCATGATGTCATGCAATGGATCATGGGTTATGGATCAAGATCCATGGGTATGTGTCATGGACTTTAGGTTTTACCCAAGTACATTCAATGTATCTTGTTAATGGGTCAAGTACTTACATTTTTACCCATTACAATAAAAGTATGCACATTTCCATATTATGTAAACACTAGTTGTTATACATATGTATTTCTATAAAATGTAAACACTATTACTTGTTTAGTGTTTTATATGAAAATGTAAGTGTGTTACTAAACTATTGGCTCAAACTATTTGCGTATTTTATTTGTTTTGTTAAAATGATTTTACGTTTATTATCGACAAAACAATAGAAGTTCGTAAAATATAAATAAACGTTTTTACGGCTTATTTGTATTAACATGTTTAAGAAAATAAACATAACCATAACGACTGAAATCATCAGTAAAGGTTAAGAAGTAAGTAGCACCACGTTTTGACACATGTCTAAGTGAACCACACACATCAGTGTGTATCAATCCAAGTAGATCCGAAGCCCTTTCCACTTGATGTGAAAAAGGTTTCCTTGTCATCTTCCTAGATATGCAAGACTCGAATTTGTCAAATGATTCATCATCGACACTTTGTAAAAGCCCTTCATGTTGCAACTTTTCCATGCGTTTCTTGCCTATATGAGCAAGACGACAATGCCAAAGATAAGAAGAGTCCTAGTTAGACTTGCTCTTCTTATTGCTAATGCTATACAACGAATTATTTCCTTTAGACACACAATCATCCATATCAATTTCAAACACACCATTTATAGGAATTGTATTAAAATAAAAAATATTATTAAAAGAAACTAAAATTCCATAACTGGTAAAAGTGTGCATAAAACCAATATCTTTTAAAAAAGAAACTGAAATAACACCCCTAACAATGGAGGGTGCATACTGACAATTATTTAGTTCAAGAATTAAGCCCGAAGGCAACACTAAATCAAAAGTCCCTATGGGTTCAACTACTGCACGCTTGCCATTGCCAACGTACAAGTATCTTTCTCCACAGGTCAGCTTCTTCGCTCCTCTAAGTCTCTGCGATGAATTACAGATGTGAGTACCACATCCTGTATCATAAATGAGAATTTTGCTTATGAGGAAAAGAAAGTAATTCAAACATAAAAATACCTGATGAGCTAGGCACCATCTTATTTTTATTCTAAAGCAACTCACTCAGCAACAATGGACAGTTCGCTTCCAATGACCTGGTGAGTTACAGTGGTGGCAAGCTGAATCCTTCTTAGGGATTCTCCTTTCTCTTTGTAGGGTTCTTCTTAGGAGCTGGTGGGATCACAACTTGTTTCCCCTTTTCTTTTCCTTTCCATTTCTTATCTGCTTGTGGTTTTGGCCTATTTACCCTACCACCTTGTATTGCTAGTACCGCAGGTGTAGGTGCCTTCTTAGGTAACCTGTTCTCGAAATCTACAAGAATTGCATGTAACTCATTCACTGTCTTTCTCGTGCAATGCATATTGTACTGGCGCACAAAATCATCAAACCACTCCTGATTAATGGAGTGATTGATGAGGCTAACACACATATCTTGGGAGTAACCACAGCCGAGATTCTCCATTTATTCCAAGTGATGTTTCATCTCAAGGACGTGGTCGGATACAGATTTATCAACCTCTTGCTTGCAGCTATGAACCATTTGAATAAGTTCATACAATTCAGCTGCTGGTGGCTTCTCAAACATACGTTTGAGTTCATCGAGCATGCACATAGGCGGATAGTGCTAAAATTGTTTTTGCAATTGAGCAGACATCCCCGAAAGCATAAGACAAGCCACATCATTGTGCTTCTCATACTCGACACGATACTCCTCTTTTTCAAGAGCAGTAGCCATGTCAGCAGGAGCTTCAGGCAGAGGTGTAGACAAAATCTCAAGTATTTTGGTAACACGAAGGATGATCCTAAGTGCACGATGCCAATCATTGAAATTTTGGCCTCTCAGTTTGTCTCTTCCAATCATATCTTTGAAAGCAGCACTCATTAAGCTCATAGTGTTTTTAAGTTGATGAGCTATCTAGAGAAAAAGTTCAAAAAACCATAATTAGTATTTTGATAATTTTCTTTTTCAATAAAATTAATTCCCAAGGTTCATATTCATATAACCAATTTATTATTATTGAAAACTAGGATCCAAATTGTCATAATGTCATCACATCAGTTGATCTGCTAGTAATGAAATTATATAAAATGGTAAGAGCCCTTGCCCAATTGTCAATTTCAATTGCAATTCCTAAATTTATGGGATTTACATTTAGCCAATTTCAATTAGAATGTAAACATGTTTTATCCTCATCTTATGCCTTGAGTTTCCAGTTCTCACCGCCTAACTCAATTAAGTTGTCCAACTTAAGTAACTACAAAATCATCCATGCCCGTTCTCACATCACGTGGATATTTTACCCTTTGATTACGATCTAAATCACGTTCTCAAGCAAATAAAAGGTAATCTCAGGTGTTTCCGTTTCATTGGATGGCATACAAATTAAATTAAGGATAATTATTTTGATTTTTGTTGTCAAATCAAATATGTACAAAGATGTCATGCATTCATCTTCGTAGCATAAGTTTTTATTATAACAGTTATATCATTGTTTTAATGTTTAAGCTTTTCATCATCAAACTTTAATTGAGGTATTGGTTAACCAATTAAAGAATTACCTTTATTTACCACTATATCCTACTGCTGCATGAGTAATAAGACCCAAGTTATTCGGATAATTACCACAAAAGTGGCGCGTAGAATTTAAGGTCAATTCACCCTTAAGATTTTAATCATTTTATCCACATTATATAGGAATACTTGGTAACTCCATTAAGACGCACAAACGAGCGAAGAATTAGGTCAGCGCGAAGCATATTACATACCCTCTTCTTTAAGGTCACAATTTAATGCGTACCAACCTTATACCCATCTTATAGTTTGTCATTAATGGGTGCGCCGTTCTTAATATTTTGTGTATAAACATCAATCAATTAAACGTTTACGACTACTATGCTTAAAAAAACACATGTTTCACCATTATTTAGATCAGTTTATTTTCTTATAAAAATACCCTTGTCACACAAAACAAACAAGCAAGTATTTAAAAAATAAACACATAAACAATGAATACATACCTTAACAATTAATCATGCATATCAAATAGCCACATGCAAACCTTTTGATAAATCCTATTAATAATCAATTCTAGATCTGTCAATATGTTATATGTCTAATTAAGACTTTCACCTGTTTTCATCTATGTACAAGGTGAGCCACATGCATCGATTCATCGATTGCTAAGTCAAAATTAAACACATACCACATAGCAAATAATTGATTTTTTTAAATAATTTTTTTGATGTCTTCCCCAATTTTAGATCTATAAAAAATTAATGTATATCACTTAACCAATTAAAGCATACAAGAAAAGCAGATCCATGACAAAACATGCATGTATTTATCATGGACATAAATTAAACTTAAAAATTAATGCAATTAATCAAGAGCTACGCAATTTAACACACATAAAATTACATGAAATCTAGGGTTTTCTATTCCAGTTAAAAATAAAGTTTACAAAATCCTAATTAGGGCACAAACCCCCCCCCCCCCAAAAAAAATTAGGGTTTAGGTTTTGCAAACCCTAGATCTAAGCATACAATTAATAACACAATACAATGTATTTATTTTATGTGTTTCAGTAATTAATTACTCATTATAACAGCTCGTGATGCCCTTTGTTGAGGTTATGAAACATGATATACAAATAATAACATGTAGACATCACATAGTACACAACGGAAGACTAAGAATATAATAACAATTAATTAACTGAAAATATAAACGCGTAACATACCTCTTGCAATAGGTTAGATCTCTTGAACAAAGATGATGAATTGGTTTAAAGATTTGTCCCTTACCATTTACAACTCAAACCAAATTGGTGTAAGAATAAAGTCTTACCACCACAGTTTTGTACACACGAATCAAAGAGATTACTAGATCTAACACAAGCCATTATTTTATGAAAAAACAAAACCAAAACACCCTTAGGAGGGGGTTCGGCCGTGTATTCAAGAGCAAGAGGGAGGAGAGATCTAGGGTTAATTCAATGCACAAAAGTTAACCCTAAACATTCACCCTAGGTTTGTTTATATAGTGAATGAAAATATTAGGGAAAAAGTTGGGGTTTTAGGGTTGCGAGACCCCCCCCCCCCTGGCCGGCCATCATCAAGCCCAAGGGACACCCAAATCTTTTCCATTTTAAGATTTTTTATTACTAGTCATTCTCTTTACATTTATGATTGTTAGTCATTTCTCGTTAAATACTTAACGATCGTTAGTCGGGTTTTGTGTAATAATTAATCGTAATCATTTTACATTAATTATAACTTTAATTCTCATTCGCTAATGTGTGCAATCCTATGGTCACGAGTTCGAATCCGGACATGCACAGTTTTATAAATATATACATATTCTAACAGTTAACAATATTATCGATGTTTTTATATTGTTATATAAACTTTTTCTTGAAACTGTATACCGTGGATGTTTTTAGTTTGTTAGCTTTCTATGATTATTTTTCATTAATAATAGGAAGAAGAAAAATATGAGGTCAATATATGTATAGTTTATTTCTTTGTAACATGAGCATGACAATTAACTAATAAGTGATGTTAAAAGGGCTTGTGATTATCACAATCAAATGCATGAAGTTTCAGGTTCAATTCGTGCTAGTTGCAAATATTCTTGAAGTAGTAGTGTCAACCTTTTAAAGAAAGAAGAGTTTTACTTGATTTGAGTTTGTGTGGTGGTGGATTCAGACTTGTAGATTGGTCGGTAAAAATGGCAGAAAGCATAGTTTAAGGGGGGAAAAATGATTGAAGAAAAAACAAGACGATTATGAGCTTGTTACTTTTTTTTAATAAATATTGCTCTAAATAACAAAGAAACAAATGGGTATTACTCAATAGATAAAGTCATCAAGTTCAACTTGAACTTCTTTAACAATAAATATTAACCATTTGACATATTACCACTTTTAATTAATTCAAAGTTTCTATATTATGCAAGTTATTTCAAGTATTTTAAATTTCTAATAACACGTCATAGTATTTTTTAATAGTGATTTAGTCAATATTGTCACACCCCCAATTTACCTGTTTTGCAGCGGAATGGAATTCCTGGGGGATTGACTGTCATAGCACCACATCACAGTTATATTGAACGACCTAAAGTGTCGCTTTAAAAACACATCGTTGGATATTTAATAAAACATTCAGAGTACAACATCGGTCCCAAAAGGTTTACAAAGTTTGCGGAAATACAAATATGTTACAAATCCAAACGATGTTTTGAAATAAAGTGCCATAATGTACATAATGTAAGTCGACGCCGCGACTCAAAATGTAGGTCCCTAAACCATGTCATGATGATAATGCCTCGCCACTGAAAATACATTGCTTAAAACGGTCAACAATAATGTTGGTGAGAAATCATAGGTTTATGTAAATGTTTTATACGACTACACAAGTATCTATCATGCATGACCATCAAGTCACGTAAAATAATGTTACAATTGCTCTAAGCCCATGACCCGAAACTAGACTGTTCAATCATGTATGCCCCTGCAGAGTGTTTGCCAGACAACTCCGTAATGTGATCAAATGAAATGCATCCGCTTTCCTGGTTGGGATTCACCAACCCATGGAGGCCACCCTCGATATATCCACTCATCCTCGCTTAAAAGATTAACGGTTCATGTTCAAGTAATGGGGACTTTCAAATTGGCAAATGCGGTAACTTAAGCAATGTAATGAATTTAACATACTTGGTATCGCACAAAGAAAAATGTAGTGCAATGTATTCTCCCCGTGGGTTTGAAAATAATCGAAAGCATGTAAAACGGGGCTATGAAAACTCACTTGGATAAACTTGAATAATGGCAAAAGTGAGTACACCGAGGTTTAATGTGATGCTAACCGACCTATTATCAATGACATGATATGTCATGAGTTGCAATGTAATGTTATGCATGCACTTGATATGTTATTTATACCATTTACGAGTTTTGAAAATATTACACATCGTCGAAAAATACTCTTTTGACGCCTTGACCAATCAAAAATCACTTTACATGTTTTTACGTCAAAATGTCATCCTACAATGGTTTTATAATGATTTTAGAGAAATTACCACTTTTCACGCGAAAAACAATGTCGTCGAAAAATCATGAAATTAACAAAAATGGCTTTGGAAAACTAGTCGTAAAACGGTGTACGCCGATCGTTAGAGAACGAACTCGACGGTTTTGGAAAGTTTGTATCGATATCTAAAAGTTTCAGTTCAGAGTTTTCGTCCAAAAGGTCTCGAACATAAAGATAATAAGGGTTAAAGATGGTGGTTTTGGCTAATTGTGTGCAGAAAATTAGTTACGCAAGTTTATGAAAAGTGCATATCTTTGTCGCTTCAAACCGCTTTCTACTTTATACGTCCTTAGCTTCGTATCAAAGTAAACTAATATATTTTTGACAAGTCGAAATAATTTGTGAAGCTTAAGGCTCGTTTTTGACCCGCATAAAAACATGTTGCTGAAATTTCTGAAAAATATAATTTTCGTCGTCAAACTTCAAAAATCCATAACTTCTTCGTTATAAGTCCTTTTATCCGCCAGCTGCCACGGATTCGTTTTAAAGTATATTTTCTTAAAATCAAGGCCAAAATGTCGTGCCTACTGTCGGATTTTCCAGAAAAGCAAAACAAGGACAGAACACAATATATACTTATCGAAAATAGTTTTTCTCGAACAAAACCTATTCTAATCCCTTCAAATCAACTCCAAAGCTAATCTAATCCTACCATACACCTTCTTAGGGTGTCATGGGTTCCTAATCACCATCAAGACCAACCAATACCAAGGGGATAATTATAGGATGACCATATATATATATATACTCTAAAATCATGTAAAAAATGGTATAAATCACATATCATGCATATTGCTCCAAAATGAAAAGATGAATATGAAAAGGAAACATAAAAATGATAAAAACATGCTTACTAGTGATTATGATGAGGTGAAAGTAACAAGGATTAACCTAAATACTTGGTTTTATTTCAAAACCATATAGAGTATATACTAGATTGTAAATACACTTGAACTTGAAAATTTTTGATCCCCTTGCACCTTGATGAGTGGCCGGTTTTGAGAGCCAAAGAAAAACAAAGAGAGAATTTTTCTTACTAACACTTGAAGACTTATGTGAAAAATGAATGTGAAATAATGTATAAGACTTTAGGAGAAAGAGTAGAAACATGTATAATCACAACCCAATCATTATTAATACCCCTCCCCTTGTCGGCCAAGGGGGGAGGGATATGAGATATTATATATATTTTTTTTTTTTTAAATGTATAAACTATATATTTACTTGTTAATTTATAAGAAAAGTGTAAGTAAAATAAAGGTTAAGGTAAATGGTAGTTTTTTGGTACAAGTAAGTTTTTAATAGGTCAAAATAGAATGTAATGAGATAATAAAATTGTAAAAATACTTTCCTTGTGAAATTTGAGTGATAAAATAATTATCGAGTAATTTTTAAGAAAAACGTCGTAATAATTTAACTTTAACGATTAATATACCAAATAAATTTGAAACACTAGGAAAACTAAAAATATAGTTTTTATAACTAAATGTAAGTTTAAAATACATCGGGATCATTTTTGAAAGTAACGGATTAAATATTTAAAATAATAACTCACGCGATAAAGTTTATTAAATATAAAAATTACGCGTTGAATGAGAAATGAAATGTCGTGAATGAACTAATGAGATGCAAATGATGTCAATGAAATGTAGACTAATCTTAGTCCATATGAAATGTATGCGATGTATGATCATGAATTCGACGCTAAACCTCCAAGGTTACGCGAATTTGAAACAAGTAAACCAAGTTTACTATAAATGTTGAAATAATGAGACATGAATTGTGTCGAAATGACCAAAGTACGGTTGTCACATTCGCCCATCCAAAAAGGAATTCAGTCCCCTAATTCAATCGTTGTTAGGTCTCGGTGTCGGTAAAAGATGAGGATACTTGCGTCGCGACCGTCTTCCCGCTCCCAAGTAAACTCAGACCTCGTCGAGAATTCCAACGAACTTTCACAATCGAATACGACTGTTTCAACCGCTTGACCTCGCGTCCATGATTTCTACTGTGTTCCTCCACAAAATTGAGTTTGTCGCCGTCAACTTCGCCCAATGGAATAACGAGCGATTCGTCCAAAGACACTTCTTCAAGTTTGAAACGCGGAAACGTGTTGTGCACATGACCGAAGTTCTCGACGAAGATCAAGTCGATAAGCTACCGACCAACTCGCTCAAAATCTTGAATGGTCCAATGTATCTCGGTTCAATTTCCCACGCCCAAATCGCACCACGCCCTTCCAAGGCGATACTTTCAACATAACTTTGTCACCTACTTGAAATTCCAAATCCTTGCGCCTAACATCCGCATAACTTTTCGTCGACTCCTTGCGCCTGAAGTCTATCACGAATTTGAACAATCTTTTCCGGGTTTCCGCACCATTTCGACCAGTAAGTTGTGCGTCTCCTACCTCGGCCCAACAAACAGGTGATCGGCACTTACGACCATAGAGTGCCTCAAATGGTGCCATCTTGATACCGGTGTGATAACTATTGTTGTACGAGAATTCTATCAATGGCAAATGGTTAGCCCAACCATTTCCAAAATCAATTACACATGCCCTCAGCATGTCTTCTAACGTTTGAATGGTCCTTTCACTTTGACCGTCGGTTTGTGGGTGATATGTTGTGCTCATCTCTAATCGTTCTCAATGAATCTTGCAATGAATTCCAAAAGTTTGAAGTGAATCGACTATCTCTCGAAATGATAGAAATTGGTGCACCGTACCTCGAGACTATTTCCTTGACATAAAGTCTAGTGAGTTGCTCCATGGAATAAGTCTCTAATTGGTATGAAATGGGCTGACTTGGTAAGGCGATCAACAATTACCCAAATAGCGCCGTAACCTCCCGATGTCTTAGGAAGTTTCGTAACAAAGTCCATTGTAATGCGCTCCCATTTCCATTGAGGAATTTCCGGTTGTTGGAGTAAACCTGAAGGCTTCGATATTCGACTTTTACCTTAGAGCGTAAGGCATTTGCTAACGACGTGGCAATCTCCGCTTTCATGTTCAGCCACCAATAAAGCTTCTTAAGATCTTGATACATCTTATCCGATCCTCGATGAATAGAATACTTTGACTTATGCGACTCATGCATAATCAATTCTCGTGATTCCGCCATACAATGGAACCCACATTCTATCCTTGAAACATAATACTCCATCTGCGCTCTTTACAAAACCATTTGCGCTTTCGGGCATACCATAAAGCTTTTCACTTGGTCGATTTTCCTCCTTAAGTGCCTCGACTTGTGCTTCGTGGATTTTCGATGGTAAAGGAGAAATAATCGTCATTCCCAATGATCGAACTCTTAAAGGTTTAGGCCTCTCTTCCGACTAAGAGCATCAACCACAACATTGGCTTTTCCCGGGTGATACTTGATTTCACAATCATAGTCGCTGAGTAACTCCAAAACCGCGTTCTCATATTAAGCTCCTTCTGATCAAGAATATATTGCAAACTCTTGTGGTCGGTAAACACTGTGCACTTTGTACCGTAGAGGTAGTGTCTCCAAATCTTGAGCGTAAAAACTACGGCTCCTAACTCGAGATCATGAGTTGTGTAGTTCTTCTCATGAACCTTAAGTTGTCGAGAAGCATACGCTATCACCTTCTCGCTTTGCATTAAAACAGCCCCAAGTCCTTTTATGGCCGCAATATACAACAAAGTTCTCAATGCCTTCGGTAGTGCCAAAATTGGCGACTGCAAAGCTTTTGCTTCAACAACCTAAAAGCAACTTCTTGTTTCTTTCCCCACTATACTTCTTGTTTTTCTATGTCAACTTGGTCAAAGGTCTCGCTATCTTCGAAAAACCTTCGATGAACCTTCGGTAATATCCTGCTAGTCCTAGAAATTGTCGAATTTCTGTAGGATTCGCTGGAGTAGCCCAATCTTTCACGGCTTCAATCTTTATGGATCAACTTGTAGTCCTTGACTATCAATGACATGACCAAGAAATTGCACTTTGTGGTTCCAAAAATCACACTTCAAAAATTTGGCATACAACTTCTCATTCTTGAGTAGCCTTAAAATCGCCCTAAATGCTCTTCGCTCCTCTTTGTTCTTGGAGTAGATCAAGATGTCGTCGATGAACACTATAACAAACTTGTCCAAATACGGTTTACAAACTCTATTCATGAGATCCATGAATACCGCCGGAGCATTAGTCAATCCAAACGGCATCACTTGAAACTCGTAATGACCGTAACGTGTTCTAAACGCCGCGAATATCCTCTTCCCAACTCGGCCGATGATAACCCATCGAAGATCAATCTTGGAATAAATACTTGAACCTTGCAACCGATCAAACAAGTCATCAATTTGGAGTGGGTAACGATTCTGCACCGTTAACTTGTTCAATTCTCGATAATCTATGCACATTCGGAAGGATCCATCCTTCTTCTTCACAAACAAGACCGGTGCTCCCCAAGGAGAGGAACTCGCCTAATGAATCCTTTGTTTAGAAGCTCTTGTAATTGATTAGACAACTCTTGCATTTCGGATGGTGCTAGACGTACGGTGCTCGCAAGAATCGGTGCAGCTCCCGCACTAAGTCAATATGAAATTCTACTTGACGTGCGGTGGAAGTCCTAAATCCTCTGAAAAACTTTCGAAAATTCACACAATAGGAACATCTTCAAGTCGCCTCCTACTTTTTCTCGGTTACATGGGCTAAGAAAGCAAGACAACCTTTCTTAATGTACTTCTCCGCTTTGATGCACGATATGATACTAATTCTAGTTCCACTTCGCTCCCCACGAATAATCAAAGTTTCGCCGTTATAGGGAAGATGAACAACTTTCTCATCACAAATGATCTTCGTGACGATGCTTAGATACAACCACCCACGATGACGACGCCAAACTACCCAAATCTACTGGCATGAGGTCTATGTTGAAGGGATGATTAAGAAAATTGAATGTGCAACCGCGGACAATGGTGTTGGTGTTAACTACGCTACCATTAGCTAATTCGACGTTGTATGATATGTCTAATGTAGTTGGTTTAATGTTGAGCAAAGGTGCAAATGCATTGGACACAAAACTTTTATCTAAGACCAATCAAATAAAACTGGCATAACGATTATTGAGAAGAAACGCACTCGCTATGACATTCGGTCCTCCCTATCTCGCCTCCAATGACGTAAACCCTTCCTCGTGCCAAACCTCCTTGATTCGGATTTGCTTGATTCTTTCCCTTCTTACAATCCTTCTTGTAGTGTCCAGTTTCCCCGCAACCAAAACATGTAACTTGTGGCCACTTGCAATCCCTAGTACGGTGACCAACTTTCTTGCAATTTTCACACGGATCGACATCGACCGGATTGTGATGACTCAAACACTTATTACACTTCGAAAACCCCGTGATATCCTTTTCTTTTCCTTCCTTCGGTCCCGCAACATAAGCCTTAGCAACCTCTTGCCTTTTGGGTGGTGGTTGAGTAGCATTCCTACCCCTAGTGTTGTCCCACTTGCGCTTGTTATTGTTGCTATTGTTGTTGTAATTGCCTCGATTATTGTTGTTGAAACGGTTGTTGGGGTTGTTGTTGTTTCGGTTGGTGGTGGTGTACTTACCTCGCTTCACCACTTGTGCCATCAACTTCGGAGTCACTCGAATAGCTTCCTCAATTGTTTGTGGATCAAACGAAGTCACATCTCCTTGAACAACTCGAAGTCCCCGATGAAAGCCTCTAGCAACTTTTCATTATCCGTACCATCGACGGGCACGCGGCCAATTCCTCGAATCTCCAATGTAAGTGTCGATATCATACCCAATGGTTACCAATTCATAGAACTCCGCTCCAACTTTTGATTTCCGCTCGAGGACAAAACTTCTGAGTCACCAAGCCCTTGAATTCCTCCCAAGTAAGCTTAAAAGCATTCTCCATTCCAATCGGTTGAGCATATGAATTCCACCATGACAACGCTCCATCGAGTAATGTGCTCGTAGCAAATTTGACCTTACTGTCATCCGGACAGTTACAAAGCAAAACACCGATTCCAACTTTTCAAACCATCGAACCATGCAGTGGCACCCTCGTACTCTAAACTTAGTGGGTTCACCACTCTTGAAATCCTTGTACTAACATTTCTTAACCCCGATCCTCCCAAGACACAAGAGCGTAGCTAGCCTAGCTAAGCCAAAGCAGCTGTGCCAATCGCTTCCCTTTCGACTCTTAGAGCATTAGCAATGCTATCATTCACCAACTTTTGAATTGTCTTGGGTCATTTCCTGTAGCTTTAGGCCATAATTCTCTCAAAATCACAAGATGAAACAATCATGAGAACTCGTCAGTAGAAACAACCATCATACAAATATATCCACAACCACATAATGCATAAAGATAAATGGAATCACAACGGAACAATAACGAAATATCACAAATATAATCAAAACACACGTGGATAATATACATGAAAATTTCGCCTACATGGACCGATATCATAGATAATAATAACCATTCCTACATAGTAGAGTCAATACTTGATACATTTGTTTGTACAACAACCAAAATACAACAAGTTCTTTAAACTCCGTCACACACCTTGTGACTAGGATAATAATGGTCAAAACTATACAATGACAAAGTCTACATAAGGCACCTCATGGTGCTCGCCGCCCTATCCTCAAGATCGCGAACCTGAGTAGTCAAACTATCCACCAAACTCCTCAACTCATCAATCCGACCCCGCAAAGAAGCAATACTCTCCCTGTCCTCTAACCGCCTATTCTCAATACTCGATGTGACAAATCAATCGAAACCCTGCCTAACACTAGGCCCTCGACCTCCTCCGCAATGGGCTCAATCCTATCTACCGACAGCCTCCAACTGCCGCACAACCTATCTATCCGGATCGCCGACTATCAATACGCTCCTAATGCCTCTAGAGAAGGCCGCCGAGCAAATGCAGCTTTAGAGCTCTCTCGCCTAACTCGAACCTAAGGTGGCTCGGTTCTCAGATGGTGGTGTGGGATATCAAAACGAAAGCACTTTGGGCGGCAAGTCTCGTGAGGTAAAGGATCTCTAAGAAAATATGATGAAGATGGTGGTGATGGTGCTAGTAGTGGTGCTGGTGGATGTGGCGAATCGATAAATGGCTGGGCTAACATGAGGAGTGGGTGCAACCTCGCCTCCTCGAAGGTTCGGTCTCGGTCGTCGGTCATGATAGGTGGAAGGCGGTGTAGATCCAATGGAAGATCGATCTCCGATGGAATGTGATGCAACATCATCCATGATGGGGTTAGGCTGGAACATCATCCGAGCTAGAGTCGATGATATGGTGATAGGATGTGAATCACGAAGACATGTGTGTGACAACCGATGTGGAATAAAAGTAAATAATCTCGAATAAAGTGTAAGTGAATCCGCATGAAAAATGAATATGTACTATGATGAAATGATGAGATGCTATGATAATGTAGCTATAGTCTAGGGTCAATGATGCAACCTAGTTCTCTATAGCTGTAGCTCGGTACCAATCGTCACACCCCAATTTACTGTTTTGCGTGAATGGAATTCTGGGGATTGACCGTCATAGCACCACATCACAGTTATATTGAACGACCTAAAGTGTCGTTTTAAAACACATCGTTGGATAATATAATAAAACATTGAGTACAACATGGTCCCAAAAGGTTTACAAAGTTTGCGGAAATACAAATATGTTACAAATCCAAGCGATGTTTTGAAATAAAGTGCCATAATGTACATAATGTAAGTCGACGCCGCGACTCAAAATGTAGGTCCCTAAACCATGTCATGATGATAATGCCTCGCCACTTACACGAAAATACATTGCTAATAACGGTCAACAATAATGTTGGTGAGAAATCATAGGTTTATGTAAATGTTTTATACGACTACACAAGTATCTATCATGCATGACCATCAAGTCACGTAAAAATAATGTTACAATTGCTCTAAGCCCATGACCCCGAAACTAGACTGCTCAATCATGTATGCCCCTCGAGTGTTTGCGGACAACTCCGTAATGTGATCAAATGAAATGCATCCGTTTTCCCGGTTGGGATTCACCAACCCGGATGGAGGCGTCACCCTCGATAGATCTATCCACTCATCCTCGCTCCAAAGATTAACGGTTCATGTTCAAGTAATGGGGACTTTCAAATTGGCAAATCGCGTAACTTAAGCAATGTAATGAATTTGACATACTTGGTATCGTACAAAGAAAAATGTAGTGCAATGTATTCTCCCCGTGGGTTTGAAAATAATCGAAAGCATGTAAAACGGGGCTATGAAAACTCACTTGGATAAACTTGAATAATGGCAAAAGTGAGTACACCGAGGTTTAATGTGATGCGTTAACCGGGACCTATTATCAATGATATGATATGTCATGAGTTGCAATGTAATGTTATGCATGCATTTGATATGTTATTTATACCATTTACGAGTTTTGAAAATATTACACATCGTCGAAAAATACTCTTTTGACGTCTTGACCAATCAAAATCACTTTACATGTTTTTACGTCAAAATGTCATCCTACAATGGTTTTATAATGATTTTTAGAGAAATTACCACTTTTAAGCGCCGAAAACAATGTCGTCGGAAAAATCATGAAATTAACAAAATGGCTTTGGAAAACTAGTGGTAAAATGTGCGTCGATCGTTAGAAACGAACTTCGACGGTTTTGGAAAGTTTGTATCGATATCTAAAGTTTCATTCGGAGTTTTAAGCCCAAAAGGTCTCGAACATAAAGATAATAAGGGTTAAAGATGGTGGTTTTGGCTAATTGTGTGCTGAAAATTAGTTACGGCAAGTTTATGAAAAAGTGCATATCTTTGTCGTTTCAAATCCGTTTTCTACGCTTTTATACGTCCTTAGCCGTTATCAAAGTATACTAAGATATTTTTGAGAAGTCGAAATAATTTGTGAAGCTTAAGGCTCGTTTTTGACCCGTACAAGATAAAAAACATGTTGCTGAAATTTCTGAAAAATATAATTTTCGTCGTCAAACTTCAAAAATCCATAACTTCTTCGTTATAAGTCCGTTTTATCCGTTCAAGCTGCCCGCATTCGTTTTAAAGTATATGTTCTAAAAATCAAGGCCAAAATGTCGTGCCTACTGTCGGATTTTCCAGAAAAGCAAAACAAGGACAGAACACAATATATACTTATCGAAAATAGTTTTTCTCGGACAAAACCTATTCTAATCCCTTCAAATCAACTCCAAAACTAATCTAATCCTACCATACACCTTCTTAGGGTGTCATGGGTTCCTAGACATCATCAAGACCAACCAATACTAAGGGGATAATTATAGGATGACCATATATATATATATACTCTAAAATCAAGTAAAAATGGTATAAATCACATATGTGCATATTTGCTCCAAAATGAAAAGATGAATATGAAAATGAAAAGGAAACATAAAAATGATAAAATCATGCTTACAAGTGATTATGATGAGGTGAAAGTAACAAGGATTAGCCTAAATACTCTTGGTTTTTATTTCAAAACCTTATATAGAGTATATACTAGATTGTAAATACACTTAAACTTGAAAATTTTGATCCCCTTGGCACCTTGATGAGTGGCGGTTTGAGAAGCCAAAAGAAAACAAAGAGAGAATTTTTCTTACTAACTTGCTTGAAGACTTATGTGAAAAATGAATGTGAAATAATGTATAAGACTTTAGGAGAAAGAGTAGAAACATGTATAATCACAACCTTACCAATCAATTAATACACCCTCCCCCTTGTCGGCCAAGGGGGGAGGGATATGAGATATTATATATATATATTTTTTTTTTAAATGTATAAACTATATATTTACTTGTTCAATTTATAAGAAAGTGTAAGTAAAATAAAGTTAAGTTAAGGTATATGGTAGATTTTTGGTACAAGTAAGTTTTGATAGGTCAAAATAGATTGTAATGAGGTAATAAAAATTGTAAAAATACTTTCCTTGTGAAATTTGAGTGATAAAATAATTATCGAGTAGTTTTTAAGAAAAACATCGTAATAATTTAACTTTAACGATTAATATACCAAATAAATTTAAAACACTAGGAAAACTAAAAATATAGTTTTTATAACTAAATGTAAGTATAAAAATACATCGGGATCATTTTTGAAAGTAACGGATTAAATATTTAAAATAATAACTCACGATAACGATTATTAAATATAAAAATTACGCGTTGAATGAGAAATGAAATGTCGTGAATGTGCTAATGAGATGCAAATGATGTCCATGGAATGTAGACTAATCTTAGTCCATATGAAATGTACGTGATGTTATGATCATGAATTCGCCTCTAAACCTTCAAGGTTACGCGAATTTGAAACAAGTAAACCAAGTTTACTATAAATGTTGAAATAATGAGACATGAATTGTGTCGAGAAATGACCTGAAAGTACGGGTTGTCACAAATATAAACACCATAGTGTTTACATAACTAATGCCCTTTGTGGCTTTTTCAAACAAGTGTGAAAGCACTAAGGGTATGTTTGGCAAAAGTAGTTGTAAGCTGTAGTAGTGAGCAGTAGCTGTACAGCTCACTGCTCATCGCTCACAACTTCTTAAAGAAGCAATGGAAATTTGAGAATTCATAAAAAATAGGAAAGCTCACCAATCATTTGCCAAACGACTAATAAAAATCAAAATGCTCATTGCTCACCGCTTATCGCTCCAAAAAGCTTCACACCGCTCCGTGCCAAACATACCCTAAATCACCAAACATAGTGGCCCAAGACAAGCGAATGCACCAAAACCATGACATATGCTTTAATAATTTAAAAGTTTAGAGTAAATTACAACATTAGTCTCATAAAACAACATGTTTAGTCTTAATTTCGAAATAAATGCGGCATTCATCTCTAACTTTTCCATTGTGTATCCCCACGGGTTCTTTTGACTAACAACCACTAGTCAAGTCAAGTTAGACGCCTCACGTCCTTTCACGTGAGGGCAAAAAAGTCATCAATCCCTTCCTTGTATCTTTATAAATCAATCAAAATATGCTTTGGAAATATTAAAGTAACATGGTATTGACTCGTGTGACAGCGTTGGTATACCAACGGCTACTACACCTAAGCTTGATGCTGATTTGCATGGGACACACATTGATCTGAAGAAATATCGGAGTATGATTGGGTGTCTCATGTATCTAACAACAAGTATACCATATATTGTTTTGATGTATGCTTATTTGCTCTGTACTATTAGCCCGGTCCTCTTGTTATGGGCTTCAGCCCAATCTATGGAATATGAATCAATCATGTAATGTGTATATATGCATCGCTTGTATTTGAGAAGTTCAATCAATCAAACAATAAACATTACATTCAATAATGTATCTCTTAATATTCAGTGTTTGTTAATATTCAACATGGTATCATAGTCACCTATAAAACGATCCGCCAAAACTCAGTGTTTGTTAATTTGCTGGTGTTTGTGCAAGGTCACAAGTAGTTTAATCGTGTGTTTCCTTTTCGTTTCATGATCTCTTGCATCCATGACAGGAAACACCAATCCCCCCACACCTCTCTCAGAAAAACTCTCCCTAATCACGCATCATCATCTCCTTACACGAGTACCAGTTAAACTTGACCTGGAAAACTGGAATTATGCATCATGGGTTTATTTTTTCGAACAACTATGTCATGGATATGAAGTCACAAAATATATCCATGGAACTCCTGAATGTACCTCCTCGTTTGAAACAACCCTCTCCCCGGAAGAGAAAAAGGTCGATGCTATTATTTTGTCATGGATCTTTACTACTCTTTCCGATGACCTTCAAGCACGGTTGGTTGTTCAACGACCAATCTCCACCAAAGAAGCATGGACACTCCTCACTGATTTGGTTAAGGACAACAAAAGGTCCCGTACAATCACGTTAAAAGTCTTAGTAATATTTTTACCCCCGTTCATCAGTCTCACACTGCTCCCGTGGGTCCCACATCTCAACGTTTAGGGAAATCTAACATGCCAGGGCAAGAAACACTTTTACCTCATGCCTTTGCCGTTGGGACTCTACATGATCCAACAACAGGTGCCTGGAACATGGATACAGGTGCGAGCTTACATCTCAATGCATCTGTTAATAGTCTTAGTAATATTTTTAATAAGTGTATATATTCGTCTGTCTCGGTTGGTGATGGATTTTCTATTCTTGTCATCAATACGGGTCATAGCATTTTGCCAACTCCATCTCGTCCTCTTCACGTAAATAATGTGCTTATTACCCCCCATATTGTCAAAAACTTAATATCTGTTGTAATTTGTTCGTGATAATAACTGTTGAATTTGATCATTTTTGGTTTTTCTGTTAAGGATTTAATGACGCGTCAAGTGCTTCTCCGATGTGATAGCTCGGGTGACATCTATCCTGTCAAACCCAGGTCTCCCATTCCCCAAGCTCTTCTTGTCGGTCGACATACGTGGCATCGGCCTTGGGCATCCAGAAGCGGGTGCTGCGTCTTGTTTCCAAATATTTCATTTCGTGTAATAAAGAGAAGCCTCATGTGCTTTGCCATGCTTGCCAGCTTGGCAAACATGTCAGACTTCCATTCACTAGTTCTAATACTGTCGTTAATGCATGTTTTGATATTATTCATTCTGATGTTTGGACTTCACCTATTCCCAGCCTTTCAGGTTTTAAGTATTATGTATTGTTCTTGGACCATTATTCACATTTTGTATGGGTTTATCCTTTGATTAACAAATCTGATGTGTTGTCTAAATTCTCATTGTTTTGTAACTACGTTCAAACTCAATTTAAGTGTGAAATTCGGTCGTTCCAGTGTGATCATGGAGGAGAGTTTGACAACCGAACCTGACACAAACTTTTTGCCGATAATGGCATACAGTTTCGTTTTTCCTGCCCCAAAACATCACAACTGAACGACAAGTCCGAACGAATGCTTCGCACCATCAATAACCTCATCCGAACCTTGCTTTTTCAAGCCAACCTCCCACCAACATTTTGGGTTGAAGCTTAATATGGTTGTCCAGTTACTCAATCTCTTACCATCCACCTCCATCAACAACGACATCCCGTATACTCGTTTGTTTGGCCAAAACCAATTCTGACACATTCACGCACTTTTGGTACGCTTATGTTACCCACACCTATACCAAATCACAAACTTGAACCCGTATACACCTTCCATTTACTTGGGCCAAGCATCAAACCACCGAGGATATCGCTGCCTTGATCTACAGACCAACAAAATCATAATCTCTCGCCACGTAACTTTTGATGAGACGGTCTTCCCATATGGTACCCCTACACTTTCATCAGCACCTACATACACTTTCCTTGATAACTCACGACATAAACCCCCTCTTCAACCCGCTCAGTAACTCCACCCTATCGATCCCGTTATACCTACACCTACCAATACTCTACAACTGAACCATCCAACAATACACCTCCCTCACCAACCACTCCTCAAAACACAACTAATCCAACACCTAACCAACACCCTCTTATTACGGGGAACCACCTCACAACCCAAACCCTGTCTCAACTCATCCCATGGTCACACGATATCGTGTCGGACTAACCGTCCCCCGAGGCGACTCAACTTGCATGTCTCCTTGGTGTCTCCGTTACCCAAATCATACCGTGATGCGTCTGGTGATCCAAATTGGCAAAATGCTATGATTGATGAATATTCTGCACTTATTAAGAACAAAACTTGGACTCTTAAACCATGACCCAAGAGCAGTAACATTATTCGTTGCATGTGGCTTTTTTGCCATAAGTTTTTAGCTGATGGTACTCTTAGTCGCTACAAGGCCCGTCTTGTGGCGAATGGCAACAATCAAGTAGAGGGGATTGATGTTGATGAGACTTTTAGTCCGGTTGTAAACCAGGGCACCATTGGACCGTCTTGAGTTTAGGCGCTTCTAGACATTGGCGATTCATCACTAGATGTCAAGAATGCTTTTACACGGGATTTATCCGTGGACATTTATATGCATCACCTTCCGGGTTTCTCGGATCCCGAGCATCCGACTATGTTTGTTTCTGCGGCGGTCTCTATGGGCTTAAGCAGGCACCTAGAGCATGGTTTCAACGTTTTTCCTCTATTATGACTCGGGTTGGATTTGGTCATAGTCGTTGTGATTCATCGCTTTTTATATACAGACATGGAACAGACACTGCATATCTGTTACTATATGTTGATGATATCGTTCTCACTGCTTCTTCAGAGACTCTATTACAGCGGATTATTCATTCACTTCATTAGGAGTTTTCCATGACAGACCTAGGGCCTCTTAATTACCTTTTGGGCATTTCAGTTACACGGGACTCTACTGGGTTGTTTTTATCACACAAGAAATATGCTACTGAAGTTTTGCAGAGAGCTCATATGCTTGCTTGTAACCCCTGTCGGACTCCTGTTGATACTGACTCTAAACTGGGGACGGAGGGAGATCCGGTTTCTGATCCGACTTTATACAGGAGCCTTGCTAGCTCGCTATAGTATCTCACCTTCACCAGACCGGATATATCATATCCTGTTCAGCAGGTTTTCCTCTTCATGCATGATCCTAGGGAACCACATTTTTTTGCTCTCAAGCGGATATTGAGATATGTTCAGGGTACGCTTGACTCTGGGCTTTAGTTGTATTCTTCATCTCCTACTGAGTTACTTGCTTATTCTGATGCTGATTGGGCTGGTTGCCCCACTACCCGTCGGTCCACTTCCGGCTATGGTGTATTTCTTGGTAATAACCTCATCTCCTGGTCTTCTAAGTGTCAACCAATGCTTTCTCGTTCTAGTGCAGAAGCTGAGTACCGTGGCATGGAAAACGCCGTTGCTGAGACATGTTGGCTGCCGAATTTACTTCGATAGCTTCATACTCCCTTGTCTTCTGCTACACTTGTCTACTGTGATAATATCAGTGTTGTATACTTATCCTGTAATCCGGTTCAGCATCAGCGCACCAAACACATTGAGATAGACATTCATTTTGTCAGAGACTTGGTTGCTACCGGTCAAGTTCGGGTTCTTCATGTTCCGTCTCACTATCAGTATGCAGATATCTTCACTAAGGGTTTACCATCGGCTCTGTTCGAGGAATTTCGTTCCAGTCTTAGTGTCCGGTGTCCTCCCGCTAAGACTGCGGGAGAGTATTAGCCCGGTCCTCTTGTTATGGGCTTCAGCCCAATCTATGGAATATGAATCAATCATGTAATGTGTATATATGTATCGCTTGTATTTGGGAAGTTCAATCAATCAAACAATAAACATTCCATTCAAAAATGCATCTCTTAATATTCAGTGTTTGTTAATATTCAACATGGTATCATAGTCACCTGTAAAACAATCCGCAGTTTAATCATGTGTTTCCTTTTCATTTCATGATCTCTCGCATCCATGACAGGCAACACCAATCCCCCCACACCTCTCTCAGAAAAACTCTCCCTAGTCACGCATCATCATCTCCTTACACGAGTTCCAATTAAACTTGACCTTGAAAACTAGAATTATGCATCATGGGTTTATTTTTTCGAACAACTATGTCATGAATATGAAGTCACAAATATATCCATGGAACTCCTGAAGGTACCTCCTCGTCTGAAACAGCCCTCTCCCCGGAAGAGAAAAAGGTCGATGCTATTATTTTGTCATGGATCTTTACCACTCTTTTGGTACACCTCAAAGAGGTAAAACGAATCTTTTGGTACCTTAAAAGGACAATTTACATAGGACTTTGGTATCCTAAGGACACCAAAATAGAACTCACTGCGTTGTAAGATGCAGACCATGCAGGTTGGCAGGACACATCTACAAGCACATCTGGTGGCATACAATTTCTTGGTGAGAAGCTAGTCAGTTGGTCGTCGAAAAAGCATGATTACACTGCAATGTCTACGGCTGAAGCATAGTATGTGTCATTATCTACGTGTTGTGCGCAAGTCCTTTGGATGCGTACGCAACTCCTTTGGATGCGCACGCAACTCATAGATTATGGCTTTCTCTTTAAGAAAATCCCAATGTATTGTGATTCAAAGAGTATCATAGCCATCTCTTGCAATCCGGTTCAACATTCTGCACGAAACACGTAGCAGTATGTTACCACTTTATCAAGGAGCACGTAGAGAAATGTATTGTTGAGCTTTACTTCGTCAAGACGTATTACCAATTGGCTGACTTTAATATTCTATCGTGAGAGTATCCAAGGATAAACACTTTCTAAGACCAAGATAAGCATATAAATCATAGTTGTCAGGATCCCGATCCCGATTATGATATTAGGATCTTACGATTTTACGGTACTATAAAGCAAAAATGATCCGGATCCTACATAGGATCTTTGCAAGCTTAAGATCTTATAGGATCCCGATCTTGACCATACGATCTTAAGATCTAATCCGATCCGATCTTACTTTTCTCGGATTACAAACTAAAAAACTACAAATTTATGAGCTTTTTTTTTGTAGAATTCAAAAAACAACATGTTAATCGTTTTAAAAATTTCATAATGATAATTTAGAACAACATTTCTATGAAATATTCATAGTATTTTGTGTTTATAATGTATAATAATTTGTAGATTTGTGTGATATTACAAAGACTGTTAAGAAATAACATTAGAGTAGGATCTTAAGATCCCAATCCGATCTTACGATCTCGATATTGCAAAGACGAAAACATTCCTGGGATAGGATACCGATCTTGAAAACTGTGACAACTCGTAATTTCAGGTCATTTTACAAACTTTAAAAGTTTCACTATTTCATCATTTATCGTAAACTACGTTTATGAGTATCAAATTCGCGTAACCTTAATGGTTTAGTTGCGAATTCATGAACATATCATCAAGGACATTTCATATAGACTAGATTTAGTCTACATAACATTAATAACATCATTTCATATCGGTTCATGCATGGATTTGCATTTATTCATTAAACGTTTATTTTTCCTATTAAATAAACGCTATCGCGTAAACATTATTTTGAAACATTTATCCGACACTTCCAAAAATAATCTTAATATATTTTTATACTCATTTTAAGACTATAAAAATTATATCATTAGTTTACCCGATGTTTTCAACTTATTTTGTATATAAATTGTTATATTTATATAATTACGACGGTTTTTGTAAATATTACACGATAATTATTATTTCATTCAATTTTTGTAAGAAATGTATTTTTATAATTTTTATGACTTCAATACATTTTATTTTGTTCCGTTAAAATTTATTTTTAGCAAAAGCTATCCTAAATGCTTAAATAAATACACAAGCTACTAATTATCCTTAAATAACTACACTTTTACCTCAACGCATAAGTATTTATCTACTCAAAATACATCTAATCTTTTCTTTCTTTATGTGTGTCGACAACAAGAAGATGAATCACACAACTTTATGAACAAATATCTTGCATATAATGTATTATACTCAAACCATTTACACATAGTAAACATAATATCTAGTGTGAAAAACATTTTCCTCTCTTCTCCTCTAGCATAAAACCGGCCACCATAGAAGACCAAGAAGGAGATCATAAATATTTTTCTAGTCAAGCTCATAACAATCTAGACACACTCTTGATTAAGGTTGTGAAATAAAAACCTTGGGTGTTTAGGATTAAACCATTGTTCACTTCACTTCATCAAGTTACTAGTAAGCATCTCATATTCATTTTCATCTTTCATATTTATTTTATGTTCATTTCATCATATTTGAGAAAAACATGCATGTTACATATGAATTTATACCACTTTTAATGTTTTTATTACATATTATTAGTTATAATCATCCTATAAATTATCCCTTGTAACATATCACTCTTGGTGATGTCTAGGAACCCATGACACCCTAAGAAGGTGTATGGTAGGATTTGAATAGCTTCGGAGTTGTTTTGAATTGGTTAGAATAGGTTTGGCGAGAGAAAAACTCATTTCGACAAGTTTACATAAGGGTCTGTCCATATTTTTGAAATCTGGAAATTTCGACAGTTTGAAAAATATTTTGGGCTAGATATTCATAAAATACACTTTAAAACGAAAACGTGGCCGCTTGAATGAGTTAAAACGGAGTTATAACAAAGAAGTTATGAATTTTTCAAGTTTGACGACGAAAACTAATTGTTTCAGAAAATTCAGCATGCTGTCTCGACTTTTTACGAGTCAAAAATGAGTCTTAAGCGTTGTTAAATGTGTCGACTTATCAAAAATATATTAGTATATGTTATCACGATTCCGTGGATATAAAGAACATAGAAAACGGACTTATAACGACTAAGTTATTCACATTTTAAACAAGTTGCCTTAACTACTTTATTATAAGTAAAACTAATATATTTCTATTAGACAAATATTACGGCCACGAAGGACCATGTTGAGGGTCGTTTTTAACAATGACGGAGTACTTTTTATAAAGTGATGTCTTCTAGTAAAAGTAAGCTCGCCAAGCATATTTTCCAAAATGTCCGACCGTTTGTCAAGCGGAGTTGTAACGAGTAAAATACGGTCACTTAAACTTTGCCGAAAACCATCCTTAAACAATATTCTAGACACAAGTACCCTACTTTACCTATATTTTTCTCCATGATTGAGACCTCTAGGACGAAAACTTAAATGCTAAAACTTTGAGATAATGATACAAGCTTCCCAAAACCGTTGAGTTCGTTTCCTAACACTCGACGTGCACCATTTTACGACTAGCTTTTCGAGGCCGTTTTGTCACTTTCATGAAATTTCAACGACATTATTTTACGACGAAAAGTTATAATTTCACAATAAATCATTAAATGATTATCGTAAGATATCATTTCAACGTAAATACTTGTAAAGTATTTTATAAAATGACGAGATGTCATAAACATATATTTCGACGATAAATTCTATTTTCAAAAGCGTACAAGTGGTATAGATTTCATATGAGTTTGCATGCACGACATTGTTTCATGATTTACATTAGAACATATCATTCATAATAGGTCATGGTCAGAGGTTGCGCCTCATTTCAGTATTGCCATTACATCATCATTATCATTGCAACAGGTGAGTTTTCATAGCCCCGATTTATTCAAGTTTTTACTTTATTTCAAACCTACGGAGAATACACCGCACATCATTTTTATTACGATACCAAGTATATCAAATTCATTACATTGCTTAAGTTACCTCATTGCCGGTTAAATGTCCCCATTTCATAATCATGAACCGTTAATTTCATAGAAGCGAGGGTGAGTGGATAGATCTATCGAGGGTGAAACCTCCATCCGGGTTGGTGGATTCCAACCGAACGGATGCATTTCATTTCATTATCATTATTTGAGTTGTTTGGCAAAACACTCTATTGGGGCGACAACATCACAAGCTTCGGTGTCATATGCTTAAGCAATTGTATCATTTTTGTGACATATTGTCATACATGGCCTATACTTGTGGTAGTCGTATTAAACATTTTTAACAACTCTATGAACTCACTCAACCTTTGTGTTGACACTTTTAGCAATGTATTTTCAGGTAACTAAGGCATTCACTTCATGGCATGCATGTGGACATATCATAGAGTCGCGGTGACGACGCGTCTCACTTGGGATTTATACATTTTTAAAACATCGTTTGACTTGTACCAAACTTATTTTCCGCACATGTTGATTTTCATTTGGGACCTATACTTTGTAAACTCTGATTATTTTATTAAATCAAACGATGTATTTTCCAAACGACACTTTAGGTCGTTCAATATAACTGTGATTGTGATGCTATGACATTCAACCCCCAAGAATTCCATTCCGCTGCAAAACAGGTAATTTGGGGGTGTGACAGATTGGCATCAGAGCTTCAGTTATAGAGAACTAGGTTGCATCATTGACCCTAGACTATAACTACATTATCATAGCATCTCATCATTTCATCATAAGTGCATAGTCACTATACATGCGGTTTTATACGCACATTTTACGAGTTATTTACTTTCATTTCAAAATCGATTGTCACATAGATGCCTTCAAATACCCATCCCATCATACTCACATCACTTTGAAATGGAGAATGCCCTGTCATTCCCTATCACAATTTTAACATCAGTTGACTCAACACCAATAACATCAGATGATGAGACTGAACCCTTTTAGGAGGACGAAGTTGCACCTACACCATCACGATCACCATTGATTCACCGTAGGATCAGGACAATTTTTATCATTCGGTTGGGACTGATTATACCATTTGGTAGAACTTATAGGTTTAGTCCTAATGAACCTATTTTCTTAACTCACCACAAGGATTTTCATTATCATCATTGTCATCATTTTCATCATCATTGTCATCTAGAGTACCATCCATGCCATCACGTCTCATAGACACTACTCATACACCGACTTGCAAATTGGGAAGCGTGCATGTTTTGACACACCATTATCATTTATCACTAAGACTATAGACACTACACCATATCATAGGTTTGAGGACTGTGAGATTTCTAGGCTATTGCCGCTAGACCACCTACTACTCCTACACTTGAAACACGATTAGACGATTAACAGGAACTGATAATAAGTACCTTTCTAGCTAATGTAATCTTTATCATTTATTATCTCCACAATAATCACAACCTTTGTTTATTTCATTCCTTATTCCAAGTGCCCAATTTTCAATCATTTCGCGACGATACATCACTATCTTACTGTTTGATATTGGATTTCACAAACACTCTAAACCATGATCAAAGTAGGCGTATAAGAATGTTAGAGAGAGAGAGAGTTCTAGTGAGAGAAAGGAAGAGAGTTGGGAACTATAGTGAGAGAAAGAAAATATTATTATGAGCTCCAACTCTCTACCTTGGAAGGTAGAGAGTATTTATAGTCTTACAATAAAACGCCACACAACGGCCGTGGATCGTGCATACAGTGGGTAAAAACCCGTCCGTCCTCCACGGTGTTACTAAACTAAATACTACTTAACATAAAAGTACTATGACTACGAGCTTTCTAACGATTACATATACTTGAGGTGACCGACTCTTTAATACCTGGAATTTCTAATTCCTAACAATCTCCCCCTAAGGGAGGTCACCTCAAACATATACTAAAATAACATTGAATACAATCAGATATTACATTAACAATTGATCTTGCATTCTTGATGTAGTACTTTGCTCCAAAGCTCGTAGTCATTGATTTCACTCATTGCATGTTTGGTTAATCCAAGTGGAGGTCTTTATCGATCCACGTGATAATAATGTTGAGCCGCTTTTGAGATCATCAGCTAGTAGAAAATCTCAGATACATCCATTGTGGTGTTGGTATTATGTGATGTTGTGACTTTCGGACCGACATGCTCACATTCGGGATCATGATATCTTCTCATCAGAGTAGCGGAAGCATTCGTTGATTCATGATATTGGCAAAGGCAGAAGCGTAAGCATGGAGTGAAAATATCAGAGTCATTGATGCACTAATCATGATTTCTTTTAAGATGAATGTGTTAGGTGAGCATGCGGCTATGGATTGACCGCTTCATTCTCGATCACTGCAAACGTCGGGTGTACCGCATAAGACAATTAGCAACAAAGCGCACGAAAGTGTCTTTGATCACTTTCGATGAATTGAGGTACACGCCCCACGGTTCCCCGTTGATCAAGCACAAGTACCGCACTTTGTGATCGTATAATTCGAAGAATTTCCTTGACAGGGTTTCGCAGCTGTTCTAGCCGTTCTCAAACCGGAACGTCTCAAAGAAGACAACACGGAGTGAGTGAACCAAATAATTTACGTCCAGATTGATGAAAAGAGATTTGAAAAACAATCGTGTATTGCTCAATAGAAATTGTTTTGCAATATAACGAAGGTTTTAATGAAAATCAATTATCAATCATAAAACACCTTTTGATTTGAAAAATTAGTACACGGTCGACGTGCTAAGAAAAGAGTTTTAAAGCATAAAGACCGGTTTTTCAAAGGTATCCGTCAATCCATAACCTGAACCAGGATTGATTCAAAAGATTGAATCTCCCCATTGTTTCGTTCAGCTTGTCACATGGTTGATATGTATAATAGATCTCACATGCCACCTACCAAGAGCTTGTTAGATGTTGGCTCCAGAAGGCTTTCCATCTTCACAGTGAATATGTAAACACATCACTCGATGTTCGGCAATACCACAAGGATAGTGCGTAGGACTCAAGATATAATCTCTCTTTCCACATTGTGTGAAACAGAGAGTCTTCATTGAAAGTGTCCTAATGAGATTTATTGATGATCTCGTGGCACTAGACTCAATTTGTGCATATTTGGATCCTATATCGAAGACTAGGGAGAGGGTCTCCTCCTTCAATATCAACAATCTCTAAGAGAAAGTTGATAGATAATGTCGGTTCCCGTGAGAATGAAACAAGTCCTTTTAAGAGGAACTTGAGTGGTTTGGGAAGTTGTAGTGCAGCGCCACGGGTCCATGACGCCTTGTCTTCAATACCGATGTTACCATCAATAGCATATGAATTGAACCCGGTTTCTGCCCTAAGGTTGAATAAATGGAGGGCTATTTGTTTTCACCCTTTTCTCATTCAATTCTTTTTAATTCTTCAACCCCTTCAGTGCTTACCGAGACTTCATAGCAAGAACCTTGTTGGGTTTATTCCAGAACTAGCTCAGTCTCAGTCCGCACTCTTCCCATATCTCATTTTTCTCCTTTTATCATCATACCTAAGAACTCTACACTAACTAGTGGATAGTCCCTGGGTAGATCCCTCCGTTCTGGCGGATCATGGGAACAAATACCTAACCTTATCATCCTTATATCACCGTACATAAAGTAAAGTTGGTCGGTCTATTTGGTATTGTTCATCCGCCATTGGAACCAATTGAAAACCATTTGAAAATCAATCCAGATACTTGTGATATATTATCAAAGCATTTTGTACCTGAATTGTTTTGATATTTTTAGAATAAGAGCTCCCCTCAACATGTGCATCAAATGTTTGAAATCGTTTTGCACACGGAGGCAAGAGAAAGAAATTACTTCTTTGATTACCATTTTCTAAAAGATATCAACATCACTTCCCTAATCAAGACAAGTAGATAAAGCATTTTGGGGAAGGATGAGGTTTTCATAAGTTTTGCTCCCCCTCAATATGTGCCTCAAGATTTGAAAAGAGTTTTGCACATACTAGAGGGAACCTGCACATTGAGATAAATGATCACGTTTCAAGTCATAGGTTTAAGATAGATGCTCCCCCTCAACATGTGAATGGAAAATTTGAAATCGTTTGTTACATGTGGGAGGATAACATGTACATCCTTGTAAAACCATTTACCGAATCCTCAGTTTAATTCCAATTTAAATCACAAATTCTCCCCGATCACAATTATCAAATCATTTGAGATTTGTGATCTCTTATTGATTTAAATTGATTTTGAAAGCTTTTAAGGAGAATTGTGACTTGATTATGAAAGCGTTTTAACTGATATGGATCGAATTTTACGACTTTAAACTCCATTGATAAAATATGCATGAATATCTTTTGAAAACAATTGAATGCCAAATAACTTTTTAATTTAATTGAAATCATTCTCCCCTCAATCAATGACATAGGTTGTTGATTGAGAGATTGATATTTTGACAAATAAGTCCAGATGATTATCAAAAATAGAGACCGAGTTATTTTTCAAAGCAGTTAGTTTTCAGCAGATAAATGTTTATAGAATCGGAGCATGGAATTTGGTTGATAAGAAGGCTTTTGATGAACGTTCAAACAAATTCTCAAATCTTGAAAACATGAAAAAGCATGGCTCGTTTTTCTTTGAAAAACGGGTTACTGAATGACAATAAGCCATTTTTTCTCTTTCTCCCAAAAATAATTTTTGATTTTTTATAAAAAATTGATCAACATTTAAAGTCCCGTGTCATTCTTTGAATGACAACATCAAGACCGTAGATATTATCGAATCGAGAGAAACATGACAAAAAGACAATATTTTTTGAAGATTTTTCTAATTTTTCAAATTTTTATGGATTTTGAAAGTTTTATATTTTTCTATTTGATTTTTTGAAGGTTTTATAATTTTGTATTTTGTTTTTCTAATAAATATTTACAAGAGATAAATTAGTTTAAGAGAATGATGAAATGAGTACCGAGATAAAGATATCGTTCAAAGACGTTGTAGAAGAAAGGAATCAACATCTCTTAAACCTTCGCCACCAAAGCATTCGAGGCTTCTAAGAAAATCGTCTGGACATGAGCCTTCTCAATTTGAATCTTTGGTAGCTTACCCCCAAACCGACAAACATCGAATAAAGACCATTTCCCTAAGAAGTAGAGTTGAATACAAAGCGGTCTCATTGATTGAAGCTCAAAGCACCAAGAACACGAGAACACCGGTAACAAGTTGAAACATTGATCGCCTCCGTGGTTATCAAATCCGATTAACGATTACGACCGATCACATGAACTCGTGCATCCCGATGTACACCTTACTCTTCGAGATTGACCAATTGTCTATTTAGGGGAACAATATATCAACATCTTCATTTTACCAAGTGCATTCCAGCTATATAACATATAACCAATCAGCACATAATGTACACATGTACCCAAAAAGAGTAGAGACGATGACATCCATGTAACATGTTGAGTCACTAATCATCTCTGTGGATGTCAACTCAAATAACCTGAATTAGCTCGATCAAGTGAACATGTTGTGCATATAACCAGAAGCACTTTATCATAAACCGTATATAAGATGTCGATAGGCAGGATCATCTCACGTTCCAAATATTCTTCTCACATTTCTTCCAACCTGAACACAAGTAACATAAACCAAAGGTCTCAGAGACCACTTCCCCCAAATAGTTGGAATAATATATCCTTCCCCCAAATGGTTTTGATACCTCGAATCAAAGAAACATAATATATCCAAAAACTTGAAATCTTGTGAGAAGAACTCAAATAGCCCAAATGAATCCTGTGAGAATCAACTGCTACATAAACTCTCTCTCTCTGACTATCTTTATCAACCCATATGTAGACAATTTGAAGTGACCATTGTTGAAGAAAACCCAATATACCAAACTTGAAACTGAAGTCGAATTCCCCGCATTTGTGTCTTAAGCTTGCACTTAAAGATGGAAGAACGGTGTCGAGAATCTATGCTTCAAGCAAATCTCTAAGTACTCACACTCAAACAAGGTATGAGACATTAACACCTCTTGATATTATCTACATCGTCATCCGCATGTGACATCGAGTAAAACAACGTAACTCCTAATAGTGATAGTTAACCGTGTCTTCAACCATCCACTCCATGGCGGTAACTAGATAAACAAAAGCCTTCAACTCAAATTCTTAAGCCCGAGCAAGTTATCAAATAAGAACACGCCTTTGTGAAGGTCAACTTCAATCTCAAATAAGTGATAAATGATTAACTCAGAAGTAATCAACTTGTGTCAAATGCCCAACATGTGAATAAACATACAACCGGATGTACATTCACCCACTGAATGAACCGAAACAAATGATGCCTCAACATCAATGTATTCTTCCTAAAAGTATTCATGTAGAGACTGATCTGAAGGATACACCAATAACTTCGAGCGGATGAGGTAGACATTTTCCTTGAAGTTCATGTGGTTGATTTATAGCATGCACGATGTGAGGAACAATAATCCATGAAGATTTGGCAAAGGAATACCAAAGAGTGGATCATTATTCATGAACAATAATCCGTGAAGATTTGGCAAAGGAATACCAAAGAGCGGATCATTATTCATGAGTGCAACTGCAATATTATGATAATCATTATCAACGCCTTGAGGAATAACCGGAGATAGGGCTTTTTGAGTAGTCTGAGTTGTACTTCTTTGATGATCATCAAACATATCTTGAACTCATGAATCACATATTCTTTGATGATCATCAAATATTCGCTAGCTGTTGTAAATACTCATCAAACATATCTTGAACCAATGAATCCCAAACAATAAATTCCATTTATCCTTAGTGAGTGAAACATTAGGCGTTGGAGGAGAGTCATCAAACTTAAAGTCGTATAACCATTATTCAAACATCCATCATCATTTAGTATATTCACTCTTCTCATAAATCCCATTTATCCTTAGTGAGTGAGAGTCATCAAACTTTAAGTCGTATAACCATTATTCAAACATCCATCATCATTTAGTATATCCACTTTTCCCCCTCAAAAAATTGCATCCGAAGTTGCCATTTTTGATTTAGCAAGTGAATAAGAATATACATTAATGAATGTAGATCCACTTGATGACCGAATGAGCATGGGAGAAACATGAAGCTTGTTGATGAAGAATGTCGATGAGAATGGTCATAAACATGAAGATTTATCTTCTTCTCGAAGATAAAGCGACCAAGCGTACACTTTTCTTTTCTTTGAGGAACGGGGCCCGAAGTGTTATCTGCAGACGCCATAATGATGAAGAACGAGGCCCGAATCGATTTGAACAGACGTCATTGTTTAGAGCCCAAGCTTATATGTTTAGAGTCGCCCAATCCAAATACCAAGAGACGACTTTGCGACTGCTTTGGATAACATACGAAGACAGAGAATTGGAAACATTGGATCCCCACGTGCTCATGGGGTCCTTTTGGTTAGCACAAACAATCTTTGAATCAAGAAACCCTAGGTGCAATGTCATTGTCACTAGGAGCTGAAGTAGTAGAAGCATCGACTTAGTCGAGGACATTTTGTGCTTAATGGGATTATTCTACCAGTTGGCTTCCAAACCTTAATGTGCACTACTCTAGGCATAGTGCATCTAGTTAAGGGGCAAGGTTTGCCATTCGTGAATATTCGACCGTTGCTTCCAATGAATTCCTACATTGGTAAAAACCTTCCCTGTAGGTTTCCATGATTGCTTAATCTGTTTTGCTCTCCAAACTTTCTTAACTGGGTTATGAATCTTAGACCTCGGAAATAACACATCACATTTATCATGATTACCAGAAATTAAACATTTTTACATGTTTTGCAGATAGCATAAGGCCTCGAATTAATTTTAGTAAGCTTAGAGCTAATACTAGAACTAACACGATTCTTTTGGTTCAAATCAAACTTCTTGTCCCTATGGTGTTCTTTCACTTCCTTATCATGATCACTTTTAGTTTACGTAATCCTATCCTTCTTTGCATAGCTTCTAGGTTTTGACCCGCTAACTTTAGTGTCAATCTTAACATCTGTAGAAGTAACGATGGGAACATTACATGGCTTCACTACTTTGCATTCCGGTCTAGAAGTGCTGGGAGCTGAAATTCTAGGAGGCACATCACAGGTTGCTTGCTTGAATTTCGACATGGAACAAGGCATATCAAGGGTCACATGCTTGGCTTTAGGCATAGAACAAGGCATCACAGCTTTGCCTTTTGCACCTAAGGTTAAGGATTTGGGACATGTTGCAATTACACATTCTAGCAACTCTTGAGATCGTTTGGCTTGGAGGCAAGCAAACCTAATTTCACTATCAAGAGGTTTGTTAATGAAATCCTCTTCAACAATCTCACGGAGACATTCTAGACTATCCTTAAGGTAAGCACAGTAGTCATGAAAAGCATGTTCATTATTCCTAAGATGAGGAGGAATATATTTAACGTCACAGTGTATTTGGTCAATTGAGGGTGACTTTGAGACAACATTCTTATTGAAAACAAGTGGCGTTTCCCATTCCCCGACTTCTCGATTCTCAATTTCCTTTTGTAAAGACGTTATTTTTCGTTGTTTTGGTCACGGGTGACTTTCATTGAATCATATAACTCTTTAAAGTGTCGTTTAACTTTTTCATTTTCTTCTAGAAAACTCTCGTTTTCCTTTTGTAATGCATTGACTAAGTTTTGCAGATGAAAAGTTTGAGAGTACTGAGAATCTAAAGGAGGAGGCATTTGGGATCCAGTCACTTCCTTCTTTTCACCTTTAATTGTGAGATTTGGGTTTTCAATCTTCTGATCGTGTTACAATGAGCTCGAATCTGTTCATCACGTTTGCTAATTTCAAAATCGCATCAAATTCGGAGCATCCAAGGATGTCTTGATATTTGAGGTTTTAACATTTTCTTTAGATGTTGATATTTTAATTGCAAAGCAAGATGCTCAACTTCCAATTTAGAAAACTGTTTCACCAAATTATCATGATCATCCTGTTCAATTTTCTCATGCAATTTAGAATTAGTTTTTTCAAGCTCAATGACACGATCATGGGAGACTTTCAGAGCAAAGATAATTCATGAAATTGGGAAGCATTAATGGAACAATTTGTAGCATTGTAAAACACATCTTGAGTAATACATTCAGAAATAAGATTCTCATTCAAGGTATGCAAGTTCTTCCTCTCAATCTCATTATATTTTAATTCTCGCTCATAGTTACTAACCTCAACTATCATTGCATCAAATTCCTTTTCCATTTCTTTAATATCGATTTTATCCCCTTTTAAAGACTCTCAAAATGATCTTTTAGTTGTTTAAAGAAAGGCATGACCTCAGTTAGATAACATTCTTTTGTTTGCTCAAAACCCCTTTCCCCTTCAGTTATCCCAGTGGGTGTGATCCTTTTCTTACAAGTTTTCTCAAAATCGACAAATAGTTGAAGAATAACATATTGACGGATTAAGGTCTTGCTCTTAGTGACAATAGTTCTAGGAACTAAATGCATTGGTGTATTTGGAGGATACACAGTCGCTCTAGGCATTTTCCAAAGGGGGGTTGGTTTCAACAATATTTTCAGCTTTCTGCTTATCTAAATCCATTTTCCGAACACTTGTTCGAGTTAACAATGTCCGAGGCTTAAACTTGTTTAAGGCAATCCAATTCTCCTTTTTGTAATCATGGGGTGTGATGATTACTTTTTTTCTTTTACATTTTGGATCTTCTAGTTTCTTGTTTAACTTTTCCCTAGTGATTTCATCCGATTTCTTATCTTCCTCTCGTGCACTCAGCAACTAGGTTTCTGACTAGGTTTAAGGATTTCCTTGCCATCATAAAGAACCTTATGAGCATTTCTGGCCTTTTTAATGACCTCTGGATTTGGTTCCTCAATAAGGGGAATGCTATGCTTATCGCTTAGGACTCTATGCTTAGTGATCATGTGAGCAGTCTGAATGGTGTTTTCTTGTACGTACAACTTATTTTCAAGCTTGTTTTCAAGGTTTTTAGATTAGAAAAATCATTCAAAAGTTTTGATTCCTTAGCAATGAATTCTTGCTTAAGCATTTTAACATTTTCTTGAAGTTCTTGTTTTTGCTTAGCAGTTTTAGAAAGCTTTTCTTGCAAGGAGTTTAACTCTTGTTTTAATACTTCTTCTCTAAACCTACTTTTTCTAATAGTTGTACGCATTTGGTCATCCATTTCCTCGCCACGAGTGGTCAACTCAAACTTAGCACCTTGTTCATAAATAGCAACACGTTCTTTATAAGCATTAAGTTCGTGAGATTACATCATCAGGGGCACATGCAGTGTATTCATAAAAAATATAGTCATTGTTGACTGCAGGAGATGCATCACTTGGTACAACTTCACTTTCACTTTGTTTCACATATTGATCATATGGGGCACCATTGATATTACCCATATTTTCAATATTTGATACAAAAGTTTCAGTTGATAGTACTTTGTCATGCATCTTTTGCACATCAGATCATCGATAGTTTTAGTACCTTTGAGATGAGTGTGTCTTTGGATGGGCCAGCTTGTGGTGAAGAGGAGACCTTGGGAGAAACCATTGGAGAAATGCTAGCCATAAAGATTGTGTGCGCAGTAGGTCCATCATCCACATCGAAGTCGTATGCATCACAATCACGACTTGAAAGGCATTCGATGATTGTGACCTATCTCCTGAATAGGCCGCTCATCCTCATATGCATCATACGTCTTGGCATTCCCTTCAGAAAGAAACAAACAATTCCTCTTCATCCAAGGTTGCTCCATTGTCCCGAGCTTGCACTAGTAGCATCTTATCCCGAAGTATTCTCATTTTGTGGACGCTTTTGGAGATGTGCGCTTTACCAATGTGTCCCTCTCCTCCACAGTTGTAACACTTTATCATATTAACTTGTCCTTGATTTCCATTTCTTCCCCTATTCTGATTTGCCACATATTCTCTACCTACTCCACCTCTTCCTTGTTCATACTGTCTTTCTTGACCTGGCTGCACCATGACTTTCCCATCTCTGACTAGAGCATGATTGTGAAGATTGGAAGCAGTTCTGATTTCATTGTTGGTGTGAAGACGGTTGGTATGTGGACTGAGTGTCAAGTTTTGCTTAACCATAAGGGCCAGTTGAGTAATGAAGTGTCCCACGTACTGCATCCTCATCGCCTTGTTTGAATCTTGGATCAAGAATGAGTTTGTGATTACCATCACCCATGGGTATAACTTGAGATGCTTTGGTGGTAATTCCAATGTTTGAGTAGAAGGCAATAGAATCATTTGATGAGCTTGTCTCTCCCGGATTTGTTTTGAATTGTTCAAGAATCCTTTTTTCAAACATGGCATGTCTCTCATTCTCAAGAAGGAAGGCATAGAGTTGCTCATAGTTTGTATTCTTCAATCCTTTAGTGAGCTTCACGTATGACAAACTTGTGCCATTCAGGATTCATGTTGTTAACAAACTTTGAGTTCAGCTGAATGTTAGGCATGGTCATTCTGATGTTCCTCATGTCATTCACTAGCTTATGGAATCTCACATAGTACTCATAGACGCTCTCATCTGGTTTCATCTTGAAGTGCTCAAATTCATCATAGAGTTGTGATTCTCTGTCTTCCATAGTTAATTCAAAACCTGAGAGAAGCATCTTGACATTATCCCATACTGCCTTTGCTTCGGTGTTGTGATTGATCAGCTTGTAGATGTCTTTAGGAAGACCTTGAAGAACAATGTTTGAAGCCCTCGATATCAAGATCAAATCTCTTTTTCTCCTTATCATCAAGCTCATCATACATCTTTGGTCCGTCCATTCCAGAAATCGAGTTCCATCTTCAACAGTATCAAGTACATCTCTAGTCGTCTCAACTCGATACGGTCCTTCATCAATGGATTTGAGAATGTTGACACCATTTTCCTTTCCAATGCAAGCATAACTGATTCGTTGAGCCCAAGAATCATAGTCGTTCTGTCAAGCATGGGTGGACGAGTATCCAACCACCGCTTGAACATCCTCGCAACATGATGGAGATGATAGTAGGAACGTTTGTAGACATGTTTCAAGCTCTAGGGATTTTGCAATTCTTTGATTAAACCGGGAAATTGATTCTTTCACGGGATTTTACTAAACCAAAAGAACAACCGTAAGAACGTAACATGAAGAAGAAAAAGGTCTAAATGAACAAGTCGCTAAACACACAACTCGCATAAGCAAATAACTCGCTAACACACTCAACTCGCCTAATTAATCAAGTCGCTAAATAGCCAACTCGCTTTAGTCTCAACTCGCAACACAATCAACTCGCTTGAACACTAAGTCGCTAAGTTAACTCCGCTAACGCACAACTCGCTAAGTAGCAAGTCGCTTTAGATCTCAAGTCGCATAAAGAAACAACTCGCTTAGAACCCAAGTAGCATAAATATCAACTCGCTAAACAGCTAAGTCGCATGTACCAACTCGCTTTAAGTAACAAAGCAACTCGTTTTGAAGAAACACAAGTCCGAGACACAACTCGCTTAGTTCTTTTTTCAAAAATAACCACTTTATCAATCCAAAACAACCAAACCACAATGATTTAAGGCTTCCAATTCAAAACATAAACACATATGATGATCCTAAACACAAAATTACAAGCAAAATTCAAACTTTAACACAAGAATTTGTCCAAATGAATCAAACTCTCCTAAACCCTTAATACTCCAAAAACCTTATGAAATCCACCAAAACAAAGAGCATGAAAGATGAGTGATCAAACCATGGCTCTTGATACCAATTGTTAGATATTGGATTTCACAAACACTCTAAACCATGATCAAAGTAGGCGTATAAGAATGTTAGAGAGAGAGAGTTCTAGTGAGAGAAAGGAAGAGAGTTGGGAACTATAGTGAGAGAAAGAAAATATTATTATGAGCTCCAACTCTCTACCTTGGAAGGTAGAGAGTATTTATAGTCTTACAATAAAACGCCACACAACGGGCTGTGGATCAGGCATACAGTGGGTAAAGACCCGTCCGTCCTCCACGGTGTTACTAAACTAAATACTACTTAACATAAAAGTACTATGACTACGAGCTTTCTAACAATTACATATACTTGAGGTGACCGACTCTTTAATACCTGGAATTTCTAATTCCTAACACTTACTAGGGGTTAGGCCAACTTTATTCTTGACCAATTAAGAGACTATTACCATTTTATGAGGTTCTCCCATGCATCCTACATCATTCAACAAATTATATTTCAAGTTACTTTGCTACTACTTCATAACATTATTTCACTTAATTTTATTTCAAGCTATTCTACACTATCTTAGAAACATTGTTTCATAAAGTTTTAAAACAAGTTATTTCATTACCACCCTATCAATTGGCTTTCAGTCATTTTACCAACTATTTAATACTATCATGCGAAACGATTTTCATGTTACTCTGAAAAATTATTGAGCTATTATCTTACAAAACAAAACGTTGAATACCATCTAAAACTTCGGAGGAACACAATATCATTTCAACAAAACCAAGCATCACATCATTTGTCCTCGATTATACATGGCCTGATCACCTATGTATAATTTAGGAAGAATTATGTCATGAAAACAATCTTCACTCAAAAGTAAAGCTTTGTAATCAGATAAATTGTTCATAAACATTTCTTTATGTTAACACTCTATAGAAGCCCACGCCATTCATCCCTCACTCAACCGATAAGTTAGAATTTGATGAGTTACCTTTTTAGGAAAGGCTTTCTATACCATATGTGAGGAGGATTCCTCGATACAAGAAAACAATGAAAGGATTTCAGATTTCCCCACAAGGACTAGAAGTAGGTAGCGATCTTTAAAACCTAACAAAAATCTTAAGACATCACGAGACATTCCAACCACTATTTTGGACTAGAAGCCAAATTATATCATTTCAAAAGTACTAGAAAGACTGAGTTATAAGATTTAGTACGGGGCTTAATACACACTAAGTAACACCTTGAGGGATCAACCAAGTCTTTTAGCTGAGACTGCAGAACATTCCATTAAACATGGCCTCAACAATATGTGAACTTCCCTACAATGAGTTTTCCTTAAAGGAAAATTTGGTTAAATTAAGGTTATCAATATAAACTTCCCCTAAGTCATTGTGTTCCCTAGAAATTCCAAGTAACCTCACTTCTATATCAAGAGATGCAACCGGTTTGAACATATCGGACAATAAATGACTCTCCATCGACAAGTGAAATTAGAACAAACATTCTTCGACATGGTATGAGCTGATATCTACTTTCTTGCTAGCATGATAGCAATATAAGTGATGAAATATTTTAGAAGCACTCAATATTGAAACAAGTCTTGAAAACCAACCACATTAGACACATCATACAACATTGAATTAGCTAATGGTAACTTAATTAGCACCGACACCATTGTCCGTGGTTGTACACTCAATTTTCTAAATCATCCCTTCAATATAGACCTTATGCCCGTAGAACTTGGTAGTTTCGACGTCATCATCGGCATGGATTGGTTATCCAAACATCATGCAAGAATCATTTGTGATGAAAAGTTGTTCATCTTCCTACAACTAAACTTTGATCATTCGTGGGGAACGAAGTGGAACTAGACTCAAGATATATCATGCATCAAGAAGGAGAAGTACATAAAGAAAGGTTGTTATGCTTTCTTAGCACATATAACCGAGAAGAAGTCGGAAGAGAAACGACTTGAGGATGTACCAATTGTCCGAGAATTTCCGAAGTCTTTCCGAAGACTTGCCAGACTTCCACCGCACGCCAAGTAGAATTTCATATTGACTTAGTGCCCGAGGCTGCACTGGCCAGTTGCACGAGCCTTACCGTCTAGCACCATCAATGCAAGAGTTGTCTAATCAGTTGCAAGCACTTTAGACAAAGGATTCATTAGGCCAAGTTCTCGCCTGGGGAGCACCGTCTTGTTTGTGAAGAAGAAAGATGGATCCTTTCGAATGTGTATAGATTATAGAGAGCTGAACAAGTTAACGGTGAAGAATCGTTACCCACTCCCCTAGAATCGACGAACTTGTTCGACAGTTGCAAGGCTCTAGTATCTACTCAAAGATTGACCTAAGGTCAGGTTACCATCAACTTTGAGTTCGGGAGGAGGATATCCCGAAAACGGCGTTTAGAACACGTTATGGACATTATGAGTTTCAAGTAATGCCGTTTGGATTAACTAATGCACCTGCAGTATTCATGGATCTCATGAATAGGGTATGCAAACCGTATTTGGACAAGTTTTTTATAGTACTCATCGACGACATATTGATTTACTCAAAGAGCAAAGAAGAGCACGAAGGACATTTAAGAACGATTTTAAGACTACTCAAGAATGAGAAGTTGTATGCCAAATTTTCGAAGTGTGATATTTGGAACCGTAAAGTACAATTTCTTGGTCATGTCATTGATAGTCAAGGACTACAAGTTGATCCTGCAAAGATTGAAGCCGTAAAGATTGGGCTACTCCAACAAATCCTACAGAAACTGACAATTTCTAGGACTTCCCGGGTATTACCGAAGATTCATCGAAGGTTTTTCAAAGATAGCTAAAGCTTTGATCAAGTTGACACAGAAAAACAAGAAGTACGAATGGGGAAAGAAACAAGAAGCCGCTTTCCAGCTTGTTGAAGCAAAAGCTTTGCAAGGCGCCAATTTTGGCACTACCCGAAGGAATTGAGAACTTCGTTGTATACTGCGATGCTTCACATAAAGGGCTTGGAGTCAGTATTAATACAAAACGAGAAGGTGATAGTTTATGCTTCTCGACAACTTAAGGTTCATGAGAAGAATTACACCACTCATGATCTTGAGTTGGGGCCGTAGTTTTGCACTCAATATTTGGAGACACTACCTTTACTACAAAGTGCAATGTGTTTACGACCACAAGAGTTTACAATATGTTCTTGATCAGAAGGAACTTAACATAAGGCAATGTCGTTGGTTGGAATTACTCAACGATTTTGATTGTGAAATCAAGTATCATCTGGGAAAAGCCAATGTTGTGGCTGATGCTCTTAGCCAGAAAGAAAGACCCAAACCTTTAAGAGTCCGATCATTAGGAATGACGATCAGTTCACCTTTACCATCAAAAATACTCGAGGCACAAATCGAGGCACTCAAGGGGGAAAACCGACCAAGTGAAAAGCTTTATGGTATGCCCGATAATGCAAATGGCTTTGTAAAGAGAGCGGATGGAGTATTATGCTTCAAGGATAGAATGTGGGTACCATTTTATGGCGGAATACGAGAATTGATTATGCATGAGTCGCATAAGTCAAAGTATTCTATTCACCCGTGTTCTCGATAAGATGTAATGATCTCAAGAAACTTTATTGATGGCCGAACATTAAAGAAATTGCCACGCACGTTAGCAAATGCCTTACTTGCTCTAAGGTAAAAGTCGAATATCGAAACCTTCAGGTTACTCCAACAACCAGAGATTCCCCAATGGAAATGGGAACGCATTACGATGGACTTTGTCACAAAACTTCCTAAGACATCGGGAGGTTACGATGCTATATGGGTAATCGTCGATCGTCTTACCAAATCAGCCCATTTCATACCAATTAGAGAGACTTATTCCATGTAACAACTTACTAGACTTTATGTCAAGGAAATAGTCTCAATGCACGGTGCACCAATTTCCATCATTTTCGACAGAGATAGTCGATTCACTTTAAACTTCTGGAAATCATTACAAGATTCATTTGGAACCAAATTAGAGATGAAAGCACGATATCATCCACAAACCAATGGTCAAAGTGAAAGGACAATTCAAACATTAGAAGATATACTCAAGGCATGTGTGATTTTCTAGAAAGGATTAGGCAAATCATTCTTAATCGAACAAGTTGCTTTACAGCAATAGCTAGCACCTGAACATATTGACTGCACCAATTGAGACACTCTATGGTCGAGGTGTCAATCACTTATTCACGGGTCAAAACCATGAAAGTTTAACTCACAAGTCCATAAGTCATTCATGAAACAACAAAGTGAACGAACAGATCAAAAATCAGTTACAAGTAACAACATATAGCTAGATAGGCTATGTCGATATACGACGCAAAATATTGGAAGTATGTGCCATAAGTCGCAAACCATTAGAATTTCAAGTTGGCAACAAATATATGTTCAACGTCCCGTCTTGGAAAGGCTGACGCATTCGAAAAACACTGGACGACCTGATGCGACCCAAATATCCTCACCTTTCACCGGTAACACCGTAGGACCCAACATGGACTGAATTCCTTTTTGGTTGGGAGAATGTGACAACTCGTAATTTCAGGTCATTTTACCAACTTTAAAAGTTTCACTATTTCATCATTTATCGTAAACTACGTTTATGAGTATCAAATTCGCGTAACCTTAATGGTTTAGCTGCGAATTCATGAACATATCATCAAGGACATTTCATATAGACTAGATTTAGTCTACATAACATTAATAACATCATTTCATATCGGTTCATGCATGGATTTGCATTTATTCATTAAACGTTTATTTTTCCTATTAAATAAACGCTATCGCGTAAACATTATTTTGAAACATTTATCCGACACTTCCAAAAATAATCTTAATATATTTTTTATACTCATTTTAAGACTATAAAAATTATATCATTAGTATACCCGATGTTTTCAACTTATTTTGTATATAAATTGTTATATTTATATAATTACGACTGTTTTTGTAAATATTACACGATAATTATTATTTCATTCAATTTTTGTAAGAAATGTATTTTATAATTTTTATGACTTCAATACATTTTATTTTGTTCCGTTAAAATTTATTTTTAGCAAACGCTATCCTAAATGCTTAAATAAATACACAAGCTACTAATTATCCTTAAATAACTACACTTTTACCTCAACGCATAAGTATTTATCTACTCAAAATACATCTAATCTTTTCTTTCTTTATGTGTGTCGACAACAAGAAGATGAATCACACAACTTTATGAACAAATATCTTGCATATAATGTATTATACTCAAACCATTTACACATAGTAAACATAATATCTAGTGTGAAAAACATTTTCCTCTCTTCTCCTCTAGCATAAAACCGGCCACCATAGAAGACCAAGAAGGAGATCATAAATATTTTTCTAGTCAAGCTCATAACAATCTAGACACACTCTTGATTAAGGTTGTGAAATAAAAACCTTTGGTGTTTAGGATTAAACCATTGTTCACTTCACTTCATCAAGTTACTAGTAAGCATCTCATATTCATTTTCATCTTTCATATTTATTTTATGTTCATTTCATCATATTTGAGAAAAACATGCATGTTACATATGAATTTATACCACTTTTAATGTTTTTATTACATATTATTAGTTATAATCATCCTATAAATTATCCCTTGTAACATATCACTCTTGGTGATGTCTAGGAACCCATGACACCCTAAGAAGGTGTATGGTAGGATTTGAATAGCTTCGGAGTTGTTTTGAATTGGTTAGAATAGGTTTGACGCGAGAAAAACTCATTTCGACAAGTTTACATAAGGGTCTGTCCATATTTTTGAAATCTGGAAATTTCGACAGTTTGAAAAATATTTTGGGCTAGATATTCAGAAAATACACTTTAAAACGAAAACGTGGCCGCTTGAATGGGTTAAAACGGAGTTATAACGAAGAAGTTATGAATTTTTCAAGTTTGACGACGAAAACTAATTGTTTAAGAAAATTCAGCATGCTATCTCGACTTTTTACGAGTCAAAAATGAGTCTTAAGCGTTGTTAAATGTGTCGACTTATCAAAAATATATTAGTATATGTTATCACGATTCCGTGGATATAAATAACGTAGAAAACGGACTTATAACGACTAAGTTATTCACATTTTAAACAAGTTGTCGTAACTACTTACACCGTTCGTCCCTGTGGTTTGCTCCAAATCACACCGGTAGTCCCTGTTCTTTTTTTTTTTTTTGCTTTTTTGCTCCCTGTGGTTTACATATTGCACGCTGTTAGTCCTTATCGCTAACTGCCGTTATCTTTTCGTATCTCAATGGCACCGTTAGTCCTAACCAAGCGATCACTTGCGCCGTTTGTCATTTATACTAACGACCGTTAATAACTCCAAAATTTTATTAAAAAAAAATCTTTTCTACGCGGTTTTTATCAAGCGCCGCTTACTTTTCATTCGTTTTTGTCCGCTTATATACGTTGTCTACTTTTCTACTTAACGCTTTTGTCCGTTTTTAGACGTTTTCCTTACTTTTTTTACGCTTTTGTCCGTTTTTCTTAAGTTTTTATACGTTTTCCTTCGTTGTTTTACGCTTTGTCCGCTTTTCTTACGTTTTGTCCTTTATACGTTTTCCTTTCGCTTACGCTTTTGTCCGTTTTTCTTACGCTTTTGTCCGTTTTTATACGGTGTAATTTAAAAAAATGACGTTGTTTTAACTGATTTTTTCGATTTAAAAAACACGCTTTTTGAAAAACACTTCATTTTTTTTCCCGATTTAAAAAATACGCCATTTTTTAAAAAACGCTTTTTTCCGATTTAAAATAAATACGTTCTTTTTAAAAAATACGTCATTCTTTTAAAAAATACGCATTTTTTTTCCATTTAAAAAATACGTCATTTTAAAAAAAAAATATATGTCATTTTTTTCCGATTTAAAAATAATACGCCATGTTTTTAAAAATAATGCTTTTTTTCCTATTTAAAAAAATACGCTTTTTAAATACGCCATTTTTTTCCGATTTAAAAATACGTTTTTAAAAAATACTTCATGTTTTTAAAAATACGCATTTTTTTTTTTTCCTATTTAAAAATACGTCATTTTTTAAATTACACCGTATATAGACGGACAAAAACGTAAGAAAACGGACAAAAGCGTAAAAACGGGAAAAGGTATAAAACGAAAAACGAAGAAAACGGAAAAGCGCGAAAAACTAAGGAAAACGTGATAAAACGGACAAAACGTAAGAAAAGCGGACAAAAGCGTAAAACTAACGCTTAAAACGGACAAAAACGTAAGAAAACGTGAGAAAAGTGTGACGAGAACGTATATAAACGACAAAAACGCATTTAAAACGTAAGAAAACGGCCGAAAACGATTAAAACCGCTGTGAGAAAAGATTTTTAATAAAAATTTTGGAGTTATTAACGGACGTTAGTATAAAGGACTAACGCTGCAAGTGATCGCTTGGTTAGACTAACTGTGCCATTGAGATAACGAAAAGATAACGGCTGAGCTAGCTTATAAGGACTAACAAGTGCAATATGTAAACCACAGGAGCAAAAAGCAAAAAAATACTTGGACTACCGGTGCAGATTTGGAGCAAACCACAGGTGACCGAACGGTATGTAATTTACTCTAAGTAAAACTAATATATTTCTATTAGACAAATATTTCGCCAATGGGGACCATGTTGAGGGTCGTTTTAACAATGACGCGAGTAGTTTTATAAAGTGATGTCTTCTAGTAAAAGTAAGTTCGCCAAGCATATTTTCCAAAATGTCCAACCGTTTGTCAAGCGAGTTGTAACGCAGTAAAATACGGTCACTTAAACTTTGCCGAAAACCATCCTTAAACAATACTCGGACACAAGTACCATACTTTACCTATATTTTTCTCCATGATCGAGACCTCTAGGATCAAAACTTAAATGCTAAAACTTTGAGATAATGATATAAGCTTCCCAAAACCGTTGAGTTCGTTTCCTAACACTCGACGTGCACCATTTTAATAATTTAATTAGCTTTTTCGAGGCCGTTTTGTCACTTTAATGAAATTTCAACGACATTATTTTACGACTAAAAGTTATAATTTCACAATAAATCATTAAATGATTATCGTAAGATATCATTTCAACGTAAATACTTGTAAAGTATTTTATAAAATGACGAGATGTCATAAACATATATTTCGACGATAAATTCTATTTTCAAAAGCGTACAAGTGGTATAGATTTCATATGAGTTTGCATGCACGACATTGTTTCATGATTTACATTAGAACATATCATTCATAATAGGTCATGGTCGAGGTTGCCTCATTTCAAAGATATTGCCATTACATCACCATTATCATTGCAACAGGTGAGTTTTCATAGCCCCGATTTATTCAAGTTTTACTTTATTTCAAACCTACGGGGGAGAATACATTGCACATCATTTTTATTACGATACCAAGTATATCAAATTCATTAATCGCTTAAGTTACCTCATTGCCAGTTAAATGTCCCCATTTCATAATCATGAACCGTTAATTTCATAGAAGTGTGGGTGAGTGGATAGATCTATCGAGGGTGACACCTCCATCCGGTTGGTGGATTCCAACCGGACGGATGCATTTCATTTCAATATCATTATTTGAGTTGTTTGGCAAAACACTCTATTGGGGCGAACATCAGTCAAGCTTCGGTGTCATGTGCTTAAGCAATTGTATCATTTTTGTGACATATTGTCATACATGGCCTATACTTGTGGTAATTAAAACATTTTTAACAACTTTATGAACTCACTCAACCTTTGTGTTGACACTTTTAGCAATGTATTTTCAGGTAACTAAGGCATTTACTTCATGGCATGCATGTGGACATATCATAGAGTCGCGGTGACGACGCGTCTCACATGGGATTTATACATTTTTAAAACATCGTTTGACTTGTACCAAACTTATTTTCCGCACATGTTGATTTTCATTTGGGACCTATACTTTGTAAACTCTGATTATTTTATTAAATCAAACGATGTATTTTCCAAACGACACTTTAGGTCGTTCAATATAACTGTGATTATGATGCTATGACAGTCAACCTTCAGGAATTCCATTCCGCTGCAAAACATGTAATTTGGGGGTGTGACAAAAACCTTGATATAAATGGACCAAAAAATTTCTCTCTCTTTTAATCTCTTATTTTGGTGGACTCATTAATAATCAAATACTTGCATTAATTATTAAAATATTATTATATGTATATAATACATAATTTTCTCTTAAGAAAATGATTGAGATAAGAAATTCAAGTGACTAATTTACACCTAATGTATTCATTTTGTGACACATGTATTGCACTTACTCTCACTCATTTTATTTACTATTGATTTAGCCATGTGTTTAAAGATCATTTTTAGCTATAAAATCAAGCACATAAATTAGTTATGCCAATCATCACTATTTCTTTTATATCATTGATTTTATACATAAATCAAAATAAAATTTTAATCCAAATCTAAATCTAAATCCAAATCTTAATACTAAACCTATGTATAAACCAAACGGGCCTTAAATACTTTCATTAATTGTTAGATATTATTATATGTATATAATACATTATTTTTCTCCTATATCATTAATTTTATACTTACATCGAAGCCAACTTCTAATCCAAATCTAAATCAAAATCCAAATCCTAATACTAAACCCATCTACAAACCAAACGAGCCCTTATACTTTTTTTTGGACTTAAACTACTATTTCAAAACCTAATGATACAATAAAAAAAGTTTTTAATATTTGGATTCTTAAATCTCAATCCAAACCCTCAAAACAAACACACGGTTACTAATTTCCTTACTTACAAAATCATAACACGTGGAAATCTAGTAAGCTAAATGCAAAGAGATACCGAGTGATACTAAATCGAAAGGAAGTTAAGAGACATAACATGTAACACTTCGTTCCCAAGTATAAAATGATAATAAGAGAAAAATAGCCGAGGGTCAAAGCTTCTGCTTTGATCCACCAGCGGGGATAGATAATAGAAGAAAGTGTGGAAAACTAAAAGGAGGCGGGGGGTTGAATAGTTTTACCGATTAAAAGTTTAGTTTTAAAAACTTTAGATCGACTTATGTCAATCTATTAAATGTGTGTGTTGGATGTTGATAGATAAGCACATAAATAAGCAATGCAAAGATAAAGAGTAAGAAGCACAAAATCACGACGCGAGTATTTATAGTGGTTCGGCTACAAGGACACCTTCCTTGCCCTACTCCACTCCCCGAGTCACCTACTCGAGGACTACACAACACAAGCTCCTTGTGGTGGAGAAGCCTTCACAACGTCGCCTGCTCTATATCCGGTACAAGGCTAGACACCGGGTTCTTCCACGAGGTAGAACCAAACCTATCACAACATCACCTACACTTTATCCAGTACAAGGCTAGATACCGAGTTCCATTACAAAGGAGGAACTACTACCCAACACTACACAACACCTATCCCAAAGGAGACACACTCCTTATTACAACATCATCAAGGATATCAATATCCTTTAACCCAAACTAACTATTTTGTACATCGATACACCACATCAATTGTACAACCTTGGCACCTTTCACTAATGCCTTCGACACGACCTTTGGCACCTTTCACTAATGCCTTTGACACGAACCTTCGGCACCTATCACTAATGCCTTTGACACGAACCTTCGACACCTTTCACTAATGCCTTTGACACAAACCTTCGGCACCTTTCACTAATGCCTTCTACTCTACCCGTTTGGGATCTTTCACTTATGCCTTCAACACAACACTTCTAAGGAGGGAGGAAAGAGCTATCAACAAGATAACTTCAGTAGTCTTGATGATGACGAATCTTGGCAACCCATGGACTTGAGCTTGCTCTACTTCAAGAGGAACCTAGAGAATCACACAAACTCAAAACTACATAGAAAGATCCTTTGGATCTGAGGTTAGAGAATTTACAATACTAAGAGAAAGTATGTGTAAAAAGGGTGAGTTACAATGAAGAAATGGCTTACTATTTATAGGGAAAAACCTCTAATGTTCTCCGGATCCCACGGATCCCTTACTTGAGGGATATGTCCAGTGTAATCTTGGGGATCCGTGGACGCTCCTCCATATTTGGGTTATGGGTCATGGATCATGGGTCATAGGTTATGGACTTTGGGTCATGGGTATCCAAATAGATACAATGTATCTAGACATTGGATCATGGGTCATGGTTTAGGTCCATGGGTCATGGATAATACCCAACATGACTTCATACATGATGTCATGCAATGGGTCATGGGTTATGGATCAAGCTCCATGGGTATGGGTCATGGACTTTGAGTTTTACCCAACTATATTCAATGTATATAGTCAATGGGTCAAGTACTTAGATTTTTACCCATTACATTACCCATTACAATATATACTAAGTATATATAAGGACATATCCATATTATGTAAACACTATTTGTTATACATATGCATTTCTATAAAATGTAAACACTATTACTTGTTTAGTGTTTTATATGAAAATGTAAGTGTGTTAGTAAACTATTGGCTCAAACCAATTACGTATTTTATTTTTTTCGTTAAAATGATTTTACGTTTGTTATCGACAAAACATTAGAAGATCATTAAATACAAATAAACGTTTTTACGGCTTATTTGTGATAACAATCTCCCCCTTTTTGTTGATGAAAAAACATAAGATTATTTTAAGGAAAAAGCTAAAATTCGTAAAAGTTTGAATTGGAGTTTTTACTCTCTTCTCCCCCTTTTTGTCGAAACAAAAAGAGCGTCGACAAGAAACTAACACATTGTTTTAAGAAAAACATGTGAAAAGTGAAAATATGAAAAATAGAGAGTAAGAGAAGAGAAGAATTATTGTCTTAGCTCCCCCTTGACGGGTGCTTCCCTTTGTGAGGGCGTTAAGTAATTAGGAAGACTAAGCGAGTGTGTTGCAATTATGTTTGCAAATGGTTTCGTCTATGACGAAAGTTCTCACCCTTGACGAGTGCACCTTTGTGAGGAGGAAGTCAAGTGGTAATGTAATCCTATGTGAAAGTATTGCAAGCGTTTTTGCAATGTTTTGCTTTGACAAGAAGCTCCCCCTTGTTGAGGGTGTCAAAGACTTCATGTGTATATTGAAAATCTACAAAACAAAGGTTAGAAAACAACTATATGATGCATAATTTCCTGCAAAAGAGACTCAAATTAGTAATAAAATGATCTTCTGTTGCACGGATCCCGCGGTTCCTCCTTGGGAGGGATCCGTGTAGGCAAAAGTAAGGGATACGTCTGCCTGTATTCTCAATTAAGCAATGTAGGTGTAAAATGTGATGTCAGCATCAACAAGAGTTATGTATTAAGGTACGAAACATATTATCCAGACCACATAACATACAACATGTAATATCATTCAATAAAAATGAGAGAAATGATGTACATAATTCTAAAAATGATCTAAACGTGAAGTGTGATTCCTAATCAATCTATGTTAAGCTTAAGATTAAAACACCACTTAAATCCTTCAGCTCAAGAATGTTTAGTTTTGTTGACCTCATCAAAACGTTCGAGGAGGTGATAACACATGAAACGTAGCCCGTCATGTAGTTCATGTACTAAGCCTTCAACATGTTGACAATGATAACAATCTTTGTCATGGCTCGGGAATGGTAGTGGTAGAAATGGAATGGCTTGAGGTGGGAAGTTGGAGAAAGAAGGTGGATGATCTACACAAGATGGAGGGATTTATGGAGGCACATTTGGAGGTGGCTCAACTAAGGGTGATGGTGGTGGAATGTGTGTCGGGGATGATGCTAGAGAGGTATCTACTTCCATGTGATCGGGTGTTTGACTTTGATGATTCCTCATAATCCAAAAGGGACTATTTGAGGGTGATGGAGAGAAGCAAACCGGTGCTAGTGTTGTTTCAACACCATGGTTGTGTTGTTGTGCTATTTTCTCAATTGAGGAGAATGTTGGCAATTGTGGACGATGAGATGGTGATAACATCAAATTATCCTGAATATTAAGTGTCAATTTGCCCCGATAATGCTTGTAATTTATATCATTTATATGGATTTACGCTTGTTTTCCATTTTATTCCACTTTCAGGTAAAATACGAGCATTGGAGGTAAAGAGACGCGGAATTGGAGAATTATCAAAGATTTATCATAGTATGCTCACTTTGAAGAAGTTACGGCGTAACTCATCTCTCACATTACACCGTAACTAAAGCATGACTCAGAAATCCAACTCATTAGAAGATTACGGCGTGACTCTCCCAAAATATTACGACATAACTATATTAGGTCAAAAGAGGATCCGTGCCGTTGATAACTACGCCGTAACTCTAGCATAAACTACGGCGTAACCAAGAATTATTGAAGATAATGTAACTACTCCTAAGGTTACGCCGTAACCAGTAGATCTAGTGCATTTTACGAAGAAATAGAGGATTACGGCATAACTATTTTATTAGTTACTGCCGTAACCCGATCTGGCCTATAAATGCCCCATGATTTCCAGCATTTCAAAGCATCCCATTTCACACACCACAACCAAAGAACGGGAAGAAGCCAAAGGTAGGTCTAGAGGAGCATACTGAGTTGCTCCAAGGAGAAATCACTCCCCTACGATAAGCATTAGCATTTTATCTTTTCTTTACTTTCGATTCATGTATTTCGTAACATTAATTATTGAATTGATTTGTATGGTTAATATGAGCGGCTAAGAACCTCTTGGTGCTGGCCTAGTTATGATTCCTTAATTGTTTTGTTTGCGTTTATATTACTTACGCATAATTATTTCTAAGTGTATGCATGCATAGTTTATTGGTAGCTACCCTTGTTTTGGTAGTTTTGAATGGCGGTAGAGGCTAGTTGCTTAGGAGATATGACCAACTGACCTTAAGTGAGTAGACTGAGACGGGAAGGATAAGATATGACCAACTGACGACCCTTTCTACTTGTGCGATTTGACCAACTAATCACCTACCGTTTGGATGAACTTAAGAATTAGGGGGTGAGTGTTTAAGTTGCTAACGCCCGGGCACTCACTATTATAAGTCTAGCATGTAGCGGTACTTAATGACTCGGCTTAGGGGACCTGGAACAACTGGACTTATGAGGGAACACCTGACTTCTCCAGTGGTGGCATCTTTGCTGATAGGTTAGGGTGAATTGACCAAATGATGTCCTCTCGACTTTGACCCCACCTGAAGTAATTGGAAGTAATTAGACGTAGACAATACTAGCTAGGATGAATAACTAGGGTAGCACCACTCTCCTTTATTAATCACAACCTTTGCCTTTACTTGCTTTATTAGTTTATTAAATTAAATCATCTTAAAATCTGTGACACCTAGACTTAGTATTAATCCAACACACATAGCTTTTGGGACGACCTCGGTTTTACCGAATACTACACTACACACGACCGGGTACACTGACTGTTAGTGCATTAGGGTAGACCATAGGTATAACGAGACATTATAAATATTAAAACCTGGTCAGTAAAACCTGCATCAAGTTTTTGGCACCGCTGCTGGGGAGTTATATTAGGATTGCTATTAAGTCTTTTATTTTCATTTTTGTTTTTCTCAAATTCTAATGATCACTATTCAAGATTTCAGGTACCATGGAAGTTGTTAACATTGATAACCTCACTCTTGAGGACTATTTGGCGTTAACAAGAGATGAACAAGGACCAGGGATTGTTAGGCCGGCTATCGCAGAAGATGCTCAATTCAAAATCGAAGCTCAATTCATGAGGGAATTACGTGCAAATACTTTCTCTGGAAGCATTACCGATGATGCTCATGAGCATATAGACAACGTGGAATACATTGTCAGCCTTTTCAAAATTCCTAGAGTCTCAAACGATGCTGTCATGTTACGGGTGTTCCCTATTTCTCTTACTGGAGCTGCTAAAAGGTGGGTTGATTGATTACCTTCCGGAACAGTCAACACCTGGCTTATCCTAAAAAAGTATTTCATTCAGAGATAATGTCCTCCATCAAGGACGGCTAAACAATTAGAAGAAATCCATAACTTCAAGAAAGAGGGTGACGAACCTTGTACCAGGAATGGGAAAGGTATAACGAATTATTATACAAATGCCCTACTGTTAGGATTTATAAAATCCAGTTGTTAAAGTGTCGGTTACCTCAAGTATATGTAATCGTTAGAAAGCTTGTAGTCGTAGTTATTTAATGTTAGTTAGTATTTAGTTAAGTAACACCGTGGAGGACGGACGGGTCTTTACCCAATCAGATGCCCGATCCACAGCCCGTAGGTGGCATTTTATGTAAGGTACTATAAATACCCTCTACCTCCCAGGTAGGGGTTGGAGCTCATAATAAGATTTTACTTTCTCTCTCTAAGTTCCCTAAACCTCTAAAGTTTCTCTCTCTAAAACCTTAAAGTGTACGCCCCATTAAACATGGTTTGATGTGTTTGTGAAATCCAATATGTTACAAATGGTATCAAGAGCCATGGTTTGATCAACTCTCTTACATGTTCTTGGATTTCTAGTGGTTTTATATGGTTTTTGGTTTTGAAAAAGTTTAGTGGTATTTGCATCATTTAGACTATTTCTAGTGTTAAAGTTTGGATTTTGATTGTACTTTTGTGTTTAGAATCATTATAAGTGCTTAGGTTTTTATTTGGAAGGCTTGAATCAGTGTTGTTGGGTTGTTTTTGGATTGAAAAGTGGTGTTTTTGAACATTTCTACCTAGCGACTTGAGTCACGGACTAGATTTCTTCTTAGCGACTTGTCACTACGTTTTCAGCGACTTGTCTTTGTTGTGGGAAGCGATTTGTGCACAGCTTTCTTCGTAGCGACTTGTCTCTACGTTCTTCAGCGACTTGTCTTTATTGTGGGAAGCGACTTGTGCTCTAGCGATTTGTCTTTTGAGACAAAACGACAAATAGTACAAAGGAGTGGTCGTATTGTTTTGTCTAGCGATTTGTCCCTAGCGACTTGTCCATATAGCGACTTGTTACTCTAGCAACTTCTGTGTCTAGCGATTTGTCACTAGCGATTTGTCTTCATAGCGACTTGTGTCACTAGCGACTTGTTCTTCTATCGAGTTGTCACTCTTGCAACTTGTGTGCCTAGCGACTTGTCCATTGAAGCGACTTGTATACCTAGCGACTTGGGTTAAAGTGACTTGTCTTCAAGGTTTAAAGCGACTTGGTTAATTATTGTTTCTGATACAGTTTTCTCTTGATTTAGTAAAATCCCGTGAAAGAATCTATTTCCTGGTTTAATCATAGAGTTATAAAATCTCGTGAAATATGTAATCATGTCTACCAACGTGCCTACAATGATCTCTTCCGTAGCTGAGGACGTTCAAGCAGCTGGATCAGATACTCGTCCACCTATGCTTGACAGAACTGATTATGACTCATGGGCTCAACGAATTAGGTTGTACTGTGTTGGAATCACTCCTAGACCTTATTCAAGTGTTAGTTACCCATATGTAATAGTTAGCTTTACTATGGCCTTTATGTTTGCAATTAGCCTTAGGCTTATGTAGAAGGCCCATAAGCCTAGGCCTTAGTCCATTAAGGAAAGGATGGAAACTAGGAGTGTTGCCCTAGCTTTCCTCCTATAAATACCTTATGTAAACCTTCATTTGAAGGTTGGTTGTTCAAGTTTTCTTTTCACATACACTCTACGCATAACCGGTCTTATATTATCGTGTGTGCGTGTTTGGTTCTTGTTCAATCGCCTCTCTATCTTTCTTATAAGCTTGTGTGGTAAACCTTGTGACCTAACATGGTATCAATCGCCAAATAGTTGGGTGCACACTTTTGTTTTGAAGTTTTTTTGATTTTGGTCTTACGCGTAAAGATAACGTGTTCTTTGGTTCGCTTAAAAACTTGTTTTTTACAATTTTTAATCCAAGATTTTTGTACTTTCAACGTTTTAAGGTGTTAAAATACTTGTTTTTGGCAAAAAGTTTCAAACTTTACGCGTGGATCTAAGTTTTTGAGCTTGATTTTGTTCGTGGGTGAAGTTCTACGCGTAACCCGTTTAGCCGTTTTGGTTCATCAAGGTTCATACTTTTGTGTTATTTTGGTACTATTAACGCTATTCCATAACAAAAATCTGTTTTAGAAACATATTTGGGCAAAATCACTTTTACGAGTAAGTCTACGCGTAAGAAAACCCTAATCTTACGCGTAACTTTATCCTTGGTTTGATCTTCGATTTCGTGGTTTACTCCGTGTTTTCTTGCTTGGATAAGCCTGAAAATACGTCGACTTTGGATATCTTTTGCACTGTGAAGTGTAAAAGATCACTTGGGATAAAACCCTAAAATTACGCATAAGCATAAAGCTTACGCCTAGAAATCCTACGCTTAAGATTTATCTTACGCCTAAGCCTCGTCTTACGCATAAGATAATCCTACGCTAACTTTCTACGATAACTTTGTGTCTACACAAAACTTTAGCGTCTTTTCCCTACTTACGCGTAAGCTAAATCTACGCGTAACTCTTGATTGTTACGCGTAACTTTGGTGTTTTAATCGCATAAGTGCTACTTGGCTATTGTGATTTCTCCACCTAAGGATACTTCATCAACAAAGGTTCATTCGACTACAAAGATCCATTTTTACCAACACAAGTTTATCAACATGTCACAACCACCATACTCTAACTATTTCTCTTACACTTATCCTCATCCTCAACGTCAACAACAACTAACTCCACAACATCAACAATGGAATCAACAACAAGCAATTTATCAACAACAATTTCACCAACAACATACTCCACAACTTGCTGCAAATCCACAACCTCAAATGGTTCAACCACCACCAAGTCTTCAAGTTCAACCGTACACAAATGACTTCAATCAACATCCATCAAAGACCATTATGAAGGAACCCACTTGGTTTGCAAAGATGTTTGAAGCTTTAAGCGGCCAACAATCAATTCATGAGGCTGGATCACTTGATAGACCTCCAATGCTCACTCCAGAAACTACGATCAATGGGTGATAAGGTTCTTTAGGTTTTGTGATCTAAAGAAGCCACATGGAAAGTTCTTAAAGCAAGTTATCTTGGAAGGTCCATTTGAGATGCCTAATGTCATTGTACCCGGAGATCCAAATGCCATTCCACCAAGAGATGAACAAACGAACATTGCTAATGTTGCAGACTTGAATCCTCAAGAACTTCTACACTATGATGCAGATGAGCTTGCAATGGAATATATCCTCTTAGGATTACCAAACCCAATTCTTCAGTAGTGTTGATGCTCAAAAGACAGCAAAAAAAATGTGGGATCATATTCGTCTTCTTATGGAAGGATCGTACTCAATCGAAGATTTGGAATCCAAAATTTACTTGGCTTATGAACACTTCATGATTGAACCGGGAGAGACACTAGAGTCCTATCATCACCGTTTTTCCGACATCATCAATGATTTGGATAAACACAACATCATCATGCCAAGAATTGCAGTGAATACTAAGTTCCTGAGTAGTCTTGGTCCCGAATGGGAGAAGTATGTCATTTTTCTCCGTCAAGCGAAAAACATGCATCAGTCTACATATGGATTATTGTACGATTACTTGAAGCCTCATGAAAAGGAAGTTGATAGGAAAGGATTCTCCGTGCTCAAATTGCTCCACCGACACATCCGAAAAATCAACAACTTGCCTTATATGCTCAAAACGGTTATTCTCCTCAACCAGAACTCAACCAATGCTACAATCACACCAAATGATCCTTCACAACCTCCATCTCAACAAACTCAATTGGTTCCATACAACAACAACAATGCTCAAGCCGGCTAATGAGGAATCGATCCGTCAAGCACCGCAACAAGGATTTGCTATGATTGCTAATGCCTTTAGCCGTTATACCAACAAATCCAACAACCGTATTCGTTCCTCATCTAATACAAGGAATCAAGCTGTTGTGAACAATGGACGAGTTGAAGTTCGGAATCGTGGTTATGGTCGTCAGATGGGCGGTGGTCAAGGGTTTAATGCTATGGGTAGGAATAACAACAGAGCTCAAGTGGTGGAATAGGGAAATGCTCAGAATGGGTTGAATGGTCTTCGATGCTACAACTGCAATGAGAAGGGACACTGGCTAATGCATGCCCAAAGCCAAGGACTAGGGGCCGTGCTTATTTCAAAGAGGCTCTTCTTTTGGCTCTTAAGGATGAAGCCGGTGGAACTCTCACAGACAAAGAACAGAGCTTTATGGCAAATGCCGACTCAGATGATGATATGGAGGACTTGTAGGCCAATGCAGCTATTATGTTGATGGCTAATATGCATGAGTTACACATGAGTGACACAGTGCCCATGTATGACACTGATGGCTTGTCTCGGTACCCGAACAAACCATATTTATCTCTCGATCTCATATCTCGCCAACATCTCAATCCGGCAAGGCTCAGAAGGTTCAAAATGCGCCATCCACATCTCATTCCGACGATTTTCAACTAGACCCCGTAGTTATATTTGACGATCAAGATGACCAACCGGTTTCCCTTGATAATCAAATTGACTCCGTGGTTATACTTGAGGATCTCAGTAATGATCATGTTGAGACTCACGTTGAACACGCCGAACTTTTGCCTCATCCGGATTTTGCTCGTTTAATACAAGACCAACAGAGCATAGTGGAAAAATGTCATGCCATTAATCAGGACTTGAAATGCAAAAATGCACTGTTAACCAAGGATTTTGAATGTTTACAAAAGCAACTCAACTTTTTCAAAACTCAAGAAAACGTGAAAACGGTTTTGAAGAATGCTTTGTTAAGCCAAATCTTGATCTTAAATCTTATCAAACGAAAAATATTTAGAGAGACAGATGCGTGATCTAGCCGCTTCGAAGAATGCTTTGTTGTCCGAAATAGAACAACTGAAACATGAACATAAAAAGCAAATTAACGCCTCACCTTGGAAAATCAAAAAGCTAAGGCTGAGTTGTTAACTTGTCAAAAACAGTTCTCTGCATACAAAAAGCATTCAACGAAACGAATAGATGATCATCTTGAAGAAATCATCGGCTTGCAAAACAAACTTAAAGAGTTTAAAACTGTTGTTTACAAACATGGCGAGTCGGTCACAGCCATTGAAAAGTTTACTTTAAAACCCAATCCAAATGGATATGGACCGAATCTTGCCGATTACAAACCTAAGCTTTCAACCAAAGCATTCAAACCAAATCCTCGAAGTTTCCAAAGGCAGAATATAAAGTTGATAATTTCATATGAGTGTTGTTGAATATAATCGTCAAGAGGAATTAGATGCATAAGACGAGAGTCGATCAAAATTAGAAAAAGTTGTTTACAACAAACCTTTTAACTATTCAAAAGCGGTCACTTTCGTCACACCAACGGATTCTTCTAACACACCAAGGGTAATCATAAAACACCTGAGTCTTCTAATGTTAATCCCCAACCGGATTATGCACAAACTTATGGTCCTTTACCTTCCATCAGTGAAGTAAACTCAAAACCGGAAAATCGCAAAATTCTTCGATATTTTGACCTTTTCATGGCTGACCTCAAAACTTTACAACATGAGATAGAATATCATTCGAAATCAAAGTTCAACACTTTCAATCGCCTCGAGCGCGAGAACAAAGAGACATTTTTCAGAAAAATCTTTACCAAATGTTAAAAATTTGAAAAGTTGTGCATTGTCTTGGGAAAGGGAATTTCATAAGGAACTTGGATTAATGAAGGTCATTTTCGAAAACGAAACATCTATTTCTAACACTAAACGTAAAAAGAAACTGTTGAGAAAAGATGTTGATCGACTCTTGGAAGATGTCATCCGTGCTGATGTCCATAATGTTGTGTTATTGAATTCTTTGTCATATGCATTTGATCATACCTCGCCGATATCGTTGATTCTGGGATAAATGTTGAGAACACCGATAATGTGCTTCGACGAGTCCTTAAAAGTTAAAAACAAACGATTGTCAAACGAACTTTCAAATGCAATACGTCGTCTTAATTGGTGTCAAAAAGATATTCACGATCAACAACTTGCTTTTCAACACAAAATCGCCCGCCATGCGTGCAAAATCTTCTGATCCTAAATTGAGCAACTGGATGATCAAAACGTGTCTTTTAAGTGTCAAATCTCAAAATATGAACAAGAACTTGTAAAAGTTAAAAAGGAATATGGTGTCATATTTGATTTACTCAAAAGACTCGTGATGAAGCATCAAATGAACTTGATCATTATCTTGCACACACTAAAGAAGTTATGCATTTTGCCGGAAATGTTCGGTCTGAAAATCAAGATCCGATTCACACTATCTTCAAGTTAAGAGAAATGTTAGGAAAGTATGAACAACTTCCGCCAACCATCATTAAGAAATTAGCCCCAGTAACACTTAGTACTCATGAACCTAGAATCCCTACTGCCAAATCACAAGTTGCTAACGTGCCTCCTTCTAATGAAACAGGAATAGTTGCATCTTTTCCAAATATCCGCACTTCACGACCTAGGAGCACTACATCGAAGAATAGGAAGTTGCGACCTAAGAAAAGATCAATACAGAATGCTAAAGTAGAAGAACACCCTAGGACTATGAATAAGACTCACGTTGCTCCACTATAGATATTAAGGTCCGAAAATGTAATAGAAATAGTGATGTAACGAATGCTAAACCGTTAAGTACTTTTGATATTCACCGATGCACCTTGTGATAATTGTCGTAAAAGTATGAATTCTGATTGTCATGATAAATGTGTTGCTAAAGCTATCATCTCTCGTTTAAAGAATCCTAAGAACCGAAATACCTCTAGGCCCACTAATCTTTCTAAGTCTTAGGCTTGGTAGACCGCCTCTTTAGATTCTAAGAAACGCATTGTTATCCCTCTGTAGCTCAGTTTCACCTCCTAGGAATGTAGTACCACCTAGTGCATTCACTAAGACTAAAGCAAACACTAGTTGGAGATGGCGGAAATGGATATATAACACACTAGGATTTAAGTGGATACCTAAAGCTATTGATGTGTGTATATCTACTATACCGGCTACGGAACCCTCTAACATTTCGGGTTCCACATCTACTTCTATTCCATCTGTGTTGTCTGCGGTGTAATGCAGTGATACGATCATTCTCTGGATTGTTGATAGCGGATGTTCCCGACACATGACAGCAATCTTAAACTGTTATCAAACTTTATTGCAAAGTTCATTGGCACTGTCAGGTTCGAAAATGATCACTTCGCAGCTATCATGGGCTACGGAGACTACATTAATGGGAACATCGAAATAAGCGGGGTTTATTATGTGGAAGGCCTCGTCACAACTGCTTTCGTGAGGTCATTTGTGATGGAGATTTAGAATTTGCTTTCAGGGAGAAAACTTGTTTCATTCGTGATCTACAAGGAAACAATCTTATGTCCGGCTCAACGTAATTCAAGTCTTTATAGTATCTCTATGCAAGACATGGTTGCTTCTTCTCCCATCTGCTTACTTTCAAAGGCAACATCAACAAAACTCGCTATGGCACCGCTGTCTCTCACATCTAAACTTTCAAACCATCACCAACCTTGCTCGACACAAACTAGTTGAAGGACTCCCGGGTTTGTATTCTAAAGATCACCTTTGCTCAGCTTGTGAACAAGGCAAAAGCACTCGTGCTCATTTTCCTTCAAAGGTGGAACACGCCTCAAGATGTGCTTCATCTTCTTCACATGGATTTGTGTGGCCCGGCGCGCTGCAAACGATCAATGAAAAACGCTACATCTTAGTAATTGTTGATGACTATTCACGCTGGACTTGGGTCTACTTTCTTCGAAGCAAAGATCAAGCTCCACATATGATCATCACCTTTCTCACGAAAATACAAGTTCATTCACGAAACACCGCTCGACTAATCGAACGTGCATAGAGGCAATCAATTTGTTAATCAAACTCTTCGTGATTTCTATGAGAAAGGGAATTCAAAGATCGACATCTATTGCACGCATAACCGTAACAAAACGGAGTTGTCGAAAATCGAAACCTAACGTAGTTAGTGAAGCCGCAAGAACAATGTTAATCAATGCTAAACTTCCAGATTACTTATGGGAAGAAGCTGTATCTACTGCATGCTATACTCAAAACCGTTCTATGATCACAAAACGCCACAACAAAACACCTTTTAAGCTTGTCCACAACAGAAAACCGAATCTCAAACACTTTCATGTATTTGGATCTCTTTGCTATCCTAATAATGATCGTGATGACTTTGGAAAGCTCAAAGCCAAAGCTGACATTGGAGTCTTTATCGGATATCGTGATAATTCAAAGGTTTCCGATCTAGAATCGTCCGACAAAAAGGTGATGGAAACGATTCATGCTCATTTTGATGAACTTACGGAAATGGCTTCCGAGTATACCAAACTTGGAACCCGGACACAACCGCCTAAACTTCCCCAAACCCCATCATCACCAACAAAGCCCCCAGCTTACTCACAACAAATGGAAAGGTTATTTGCTCACCGTTCGCTGACGATATTGATGAACGTGTTCGTGTGTATCCGCCGCTTCCGCCGCTCAACCCGATAATACTCTTATACCGATACACTCGCACAACAACTACCGTTGAAGAAGCACCACCAGCTTGACTCCAACACAACAGCTTGAACAAACCGCTTCCAACAATGATGAATCCGATGATGTTCTGAATGTACCCCCACCTCGCAGATTTTGATCCAAATGCGTTCTTCAACCCGCTTGCTAATGAGACCGCCGCACTGATGTCGCAGAATCTTTAACAAGCCATTTGAATCCTCAGAATCTGCACAATGTATACCAACATCAACCCTCCACACATAGATGGACAAAAGACCATCCTCCGAAAACATTATTGGCAACCCGAATCAACCGGCCGTTACGAGACAACGCCTTCACACGATCGTGAACATTGCATTTATGCACTCACCGTCACATCCAACTAAAAACATCAAAGACGCAATGACAAAAGACGATTGAATCCATGCAAGAAGAACTCAACCAATTCAAACGTCTTGAAGTATGGGAACTAGTTGAAAGACCAAGGGGTCTACGCCATTGGTCTCAAATGGATTTGGAAAACAAATTGATGTCGAAGGAAATGTTATCCGAAATAAGTCACGCCCGTGGCGGTTATCGCCGTGAAGAGGGAATAGACTTTGAAGAATCTTTTGCTCCTGCCTCGCCTTGAGGTCGTTCGGATATTTCTCGCTCTGCTCATATGAATATGACGGTCTATCGATGGATGTCAAAAAGGCTTCTCAATGGACAACTTAAAGAAACGGTTTATGTCACCAACCGATGGATTCGCTTGATCCCGAGTTCAATCACGCCTACAAACCTAACAAAGCTCAGATGGTCTCAAACAAGATCCTCGAGCATGGTACGATAAGCTATCATCCTTCCTCATTGCTAATAATTTCACCAAAGGTTCGTTGACCCAACTCTTTTATACAATATCACTTTGGGCACATATCTTAATTGTTCAAATTTACGTGGATGACATCATTTTGGGTGAACTCAATGCTCTTTCTGACCGCAAGTTCATCAATCACCCCGCGGGTATTTTCTTGAGTCAGTCCAAATATGCCCTTGAATTGTTAAACAAATTTGGAATGAAAACCTATGACACCTATGCCACACCAATGGCTCATACCAAGAAGCTAGACCCATGGGAAATTGGTTGACCCTACTAAATACCGTAGTATTATTGGGTCTCTCATGTATCTAACAGCAGCGCACTCGATATTGTCTTTGCCGATATCTTTGCTCTCGTATCGGCCGCGACCAACCGAAACCCACCTCTCGAGGCTAAAAGAATCCTCCGACATAAAGGGAACCATTAACTTGGGGATCCGTATCCGAAGGATTCCGGTTTTGAACTAATCGCTTTTTCGTGACGCGACCACGCCAGGATGCTTAGACTCACGGAAAAGTACTTCGTGAGCTTTACAATTTCTTGGTGATAAACCGTGTCATGGCAATCAAGAAGCAGGATTGTACATCGCGTCCTCAACCGAAGCAGTAATATGTAGCCATGCCGCTGTTGTGCTCAAGTCATTTGGATGAGAACACAACTCAAAGACTATGGTTACGATTTGACGTAATCCCGATGTATCGCGACAATCGAGTGTTATTGCGATCTCGCAACTCCGTCAAAGACTCGAAATCAAAGCACATCGATCTTCGATATCATTTCATCAAGGATCACGTGAACAGGTAATGTTGAATTATATTTTGTGGGTACGTAATACCAATTGGCGATCTTCACCACAAAGCCTCCGCTAGGTTTAATGAGTTGGTCCACCGGATTGGTATGAGGTGTTTGACTCAAGAGGAATTGATGAACTCCTAAAATGTCTTAAAACCTCACAAACACCAAAATCTATTTTGTAAATAAATTTTTCAAAAACAAAATACAAAAATATAAAACCTGATAAAACAACAAAAATATTCTTCTAATCTAATTTTCTTTCAACATGGCAAGTACGTTTCTTCCGTCAACACTCTAATCTTTCAAAATTCAAGATTTTTCGATCAAGTGTTGAGGGGAGAAAATTAATACTTAACTGCTTCAAACATCTCGTACTTGCATGTTATCATATCCCTGTTGTTTCTTTTATCAATGGTAAATTTTCTGTTCAATGACACTCCTGACTAAAATTATAACCTTTCATTATTTTCTTAAGTCGAGGGGAGTGTCGTCAAGTTTCTTTCTTAAAATCTTTGTTTGGTAACCAAAATGGAAGTTAAATGGCTTTGTTTGAAAAAGAAAAGGTGGAGGGACCAAAATTGTCAAAATCTTAAAGTTATTTTAAATAAAAATACCTCCCACCTAACTTTACTTCACATTTATTACTCTTAACTTAAACATCCTACTAAGAATTGCTCAAGAAACTGTGATTTAGATCATCATCTTATAAGTGTTTTCATGATCTTAACGATAATACAAGCTAAGGTTTTGAATTTCAAGCAAACCTACTAAAACGTTGTTATAAGCGTGATTATGTGTTCTACGCGATAAGCGTATGAACACACAATCATCATGTAGTGTGTTTGTGGTTGAAAAGAAAGTGTCAAAACGTATTTTACCCTCTAAATCCACCCGTAAAACACAATTGATGTTTTTGATAATTAGGGTTCTTGAGTCGAATTAGGTGTTTTCAAATGTGAAGAGTTTTGGTCAAAAAGATTGTTGTGTTTTGCTTACATGATGTTGAATTGATGATATCCATGCCTTATAACCACCCAGAAACTCTAATTGATTCGTAATTAGGAATTAGGGTTTAAAGTTCTAAAGTTTGGGTATTTTTGATTCTTCACGAACTAGATGTTAATACTTGGTTTATAAACTCACACAACATCTTAGAACTACCGTAATAAGTTTGGTAATCCTATGGTTAAAACTTACTGCGAATTCATAAACTTAGGGTTTTGACTCACGCTGCGATGACTTTCTACGCATAACTGTTTAACGAATGTTCATGCCATGATTTGTTGTTAAATGAATTTTTGTGTTAATATTGATGATTTGATGAATTTATTTCAGGCCTACGCTAATATTCGTAATCAAGGTCATTTGAATCTCACGCGATAAGGATTACCCTACGCCAGAAGTTATGCGTAAGAGAAATCCTACGCATAACTATTACGCGTAAGGTTCTACAATGGGACTACGCATATCCAGTGAAGGATATGCGTAAACGTGACCTCTACGCGATAAGGTCTACTCTACGAGTAAGACTTACGCCAGTAAGGTATAAATACCACGCTGCAAGCTCCCACGCATAAGGTCCCTTCCTACGCTGCATTTCTTACGCGTAGTGAAGATCCTACGCATAAGCTGCCACGCCAGTATGTCATTACCGCTTACGCTTAACTTTGTCAATTATACGCCTATGCCTTGATTGACCTTCATTATGAATTGTTACGTGTACAAACTTGTTAATAAACTTATCATAACGTCACGAATCCAATAATGTCACTAATAAACTTAAACGCTTGATATGTTGTGAACAATAAGTGATAACATAAACTTTAAAACTTAAAGTTAACTAACTCACTAAACATTTCACGACGTCATTGGACTATTGGACAAACAAGTGACTTAGGACTCGTGAATCATGACACTGCATATCTAACTAGACAATAAGACCTCTCTGACTAACATTATGTATTTCGATATGTTGGTTCTTTTGGCTAATGTTATTTAGATCACGACATGGTGAACAAATGAATGTGGATGCATCGTTCTTACAATTGCCGATATCTTTCCGTATATCCGAGAAAGATTGGAAAGAACAACCTTAGGTTGACTTTGACACCCTCACATGCTCTAATCTTCTTGTCTCATTAAAGGGATATTCTCGTGAATCATCCCTACCGTAACATGCTCTCACACTGCCACATCGCAGGTCTACATTCAACAATTCCGGATTCTATGCGAGGATCACGGTCAAAGTGCAGTGAATGTGACACTTAATCACAAACAAGTCACTATCACTCCCGCCGACTTACGGATGTTCTCATCATTCGACATCGCCCAACCTTCTTTCTACCCCCTACAAGAGACAGCCCCGAATTTTGATAGATATTGGTTATGATGAAGCTTCGTGAATCATTACTAAGCACTCACGTGAGTCAAGAATATTCCTCAACCATGGAGAACACTCTACATGATCATCACCAAATCGTCTCGGTCGTGATAAAGGCTATGAGCATCCCAAGCTCATGGAACTGCAAATTTTCTCGGTCGTTGATCAAGAAGGACATTGAAATCGAAGCACTGATATGGGAGGACATGATGGTATTTCACAAGAAGCTTGGCTCCAAGATTCCCTATGTCGATACACCAAATCGCTTGATCCGTAGAGCACTTGGACTTCATCCCTGACATCCCCATGAGGCTCAATGACCCGATAATCACGACATATTGATCAACCCATACTATCCGCCGAATCAAAGAATCGCCAACAAAGAAACAGTGCGCAGATACCGATCACCTTCTCGACTCAAGAAATCAAAAAGCTTGAAACATACAAAAGGTATCGGTAGCGCGAAAAGAAGGCAAAGTTGGTCATCTTGATGAAAAATCTTCCGTACACCTACCGAGGACCGTAAGAGCAAGCCGAAGTGTCACAAGTACAGAATTCAAAGGAAGTTTCCCAAAAGGAATCCTCCTCCAGAAAGGATTGTTCCAGAAGGAAGCCGCCCTATTCCTACACCTGAACCGCGAGAAAGCTTATGGACGAGGACTCTGGGGCCATCAATCCGATGAAGAGACTTTCTACTGACCAAGAATGAACACCTCCTTCGCCAGCCTAAACCTCCAAGTCCACCGCCAAAGTGACAAAGGAAAAGAAGACTCATGTACTTGTGCCTTATGATGAAAGCTCGATGAAAAGAAGAGCAACCGGATACTCATACAGAAGAATTCAAATTCCTTAGACTCCAACACGTCAAGAATTTGAAAAGAACAAATGGGTGGCCCCGAGGATCAAGTGGGCCAACCTTCACTGATCCCGATGCGTTAATCAACCCGATAAGGGATCCGTGCCACCACTTTGGAGCAACAACAAAGCCCGTGGAAGGAAACTATTGAGTATGAATTTGAGGTGCCCGTTAAAGAAAAGGCCGAAAGAAGAAGGTGATAAAGAGAAGATCAAGAGAAAGATAAGTCTAAGATGCCGATTATGATAAGTTTCGCTAGATACCCGCTGCCAAAGGAGAAAACCTTCGCACCAAAGGACCCGAGTCTCCTCACATCTCATCGTCATCAGATTCATCTTCTCACTCTTCACAACCACCATCAAAGAAATCAACCAAAATCATCATCCAAATCGCTGAAGAAGCCAACTCCATCTTGGATCTCAATCTAAGAATCGAATCATTAAAGCCGCCAAACAAGTCGAAAGAAGGACATGCTCAACAAAAACTGAATTTCTTTCACATCACATACAAGATCTACATGATGAGAATGACAAGATGCAAGGATGAAAGGAATTTGTTCGTAAACTCATGAAAGATGATCTACAAGAAGATGGACGAATGATCGAAGGTACACCACAAGTACCTTCGATATCGCTCCTAAAGTCACAGGAGATGTTACCATAACCTTTATCCAATCTTATGCATAGCCAAGCAAACTATAAGATCAACACCCTTAACCGCCACAATCAATCCAACCGATCCCGTAGTTTTTCGGATAATGAATTGTGGCCAAGCTTGTCACACAAATGTCCGCATCGACCGGGACATTTACTTCGATGAAGGAAAGTTGTTTCAAGCATTGACTACCAACTTCAAGCATGCGTATTCGTTCAAAAGTCTAAACGCCCTAGAGACGATGAAGACAAGGATCGGATAAGAGATGATGAAGCTAAACGACAAAAGAAGTCTCGTGAATCATCTTCCATGCAACCTCCTCCCAACGCTCCTCTTGCCAACAAAGGTCCCTCCTCGCTCTTCTACCTAAAACCTCGTGATCGATTCCGAAGTTACCACCCCCACTCAAAAACCGGTGATCAATTTAAGTATACGGGTGGTGACGATGAAGAGGTCCTTGAGCCCCTACAACAACCCACCTCTCCCAAACAAGTTCAAAACCGTAATCATCATCTAGGCCTTAGAAAAAGAAGAAGAAGAAGACGCCTAGACCGACGTCGTGATCATGGCTAGATGAAGATAAAACAGAGGAATTTGAATGGTTTGCTAATCTTGTTAACAACACTCCCTACCCGAAGAAGGTCGATTTGGTAGACGGTTATACATTGGAGCATGCTAAAATTCTGCAAGAAAAGTTCCATGTGAAGAAAATGACAAAACTGAAGTTGAGTTTAATCAAGAATGAAGCGCTTCAACTTCTAAAAGACAGCTCGAAGTGCCTCGAGGTCTAATATCACCTTGAAAACATTGCTCTAGACAACCCTAAGAAACATTGGCTTCAAAAAACAACAAGGACAACCCTCCATACTACAATCATTGACCAAACCTCTACCAACAATTGGCCAACCAAATGAACCAAGGATTCCTTTCGATATTTCTTCAACAAAGACTTGATTTTCTTCTACACTGCGTATGATTCAAGAAAATACGCTACATCGTTGACACTTCCATTCCCAGCACTGCCTACTCAAACCGCATAGCCATTGAGGAACGTGCCAATCACTTGTTCTCCAACACAAAGGGAAGCATACGACCGAGATGCATTGTATGGGATTCATCATCGCCGTAACGCCGACGAATCTACTACGTAAGCCGCCGTGTCCGTAAGTCTCAACATGCCGCGGTATAGTTCTAAGGATATCGTTGCCATCATACACGCTGACCTCGCCTAAGTGACTACACATTCCTAAAGAAGATCGAGTCAAACGACAAGATGAACGGACTATGCTTTCTCTGTAGCTGACTTTGAGAATTTGTCTCTCAATGACATCGAAGACATGTACCTTGCCAAAGTACAAGGTCGCATGAGACAATTCTCAACTGAAGTACAACGCGAATTTATCAAGTCACTCCTCATCTTCATAAGACGCATTGTCATCAAAGAACGGTAGAAGATCTCCAAATGGCCGTTGAATCTTATCGACGCTGCGGTCAACTTCACTCCTCCAAAGCTTGATCTTCCGATATCAACCAGCCTATCTCAATATACACTCATCAAAGAAACCTTTCGGCGTTGTTTACCATAGTGAACTTCAAAGAAACTCGCTATCGATGCAGCTTAACTCCACAAGTTCGGGATCATACTTTGAAGCCGTTAGGGATGGAATGGCATACAAAGTTGAAGGATATACGCTAGAAAATGGGTCTCCTAAGCTACCGAATTCTCGTGAGGAGGGATGTGAGACGGATCATCACAATGATTGATGAACGGTTGTTTCAAGGATCGGCCGTGACGATTGGAGAGTTATGTTCGGTGGTCCACCCAGATTAACATAACCGCCAACGCCCTGCACACCTCTCGGAACATCACCGCACTTCCCGGTACCCCTTGAATTGCTTCTTCATATAATTTTGATGTTTGATTGATTATGTAAATGGCTTGTGCACACACATTACAGTACAACCCGCATTTGTAAATAAAGGACCCTCGTGGTACTGCCACAATCCTTATTAAAAGGAGCGAAAGCTTCTTACTTTTGAGTAAAACCTATCAAACCTTTCATTTTTCAAGGTTTTGCTCAAAAGAACAAGTACTTTCCCTTATGATTTTCAAAACCTCAACCGCTTATATCACTCTTGGGGAGTACTTGAATTAAAACTTTGTTCAAAAATTGTTCACAAAGTGGTCATTCTTCCCGAACACTTAAATGGTCATATTTATTCTCAACTTTTCAAAAATAACATTTTATATGCCATTTTTGAGGGGAGAAAATACGTGATAAGAAATATGTTGTGTCAATGCAAATGAATCTTTGTGCTATAAGACTTAACCCATGAATTGACGAGATCTTAACTGTAAGTAACTTGAAAAGACTTGTCCGGACGGTAATAATTTCAAGCTAGTTCGCTAGTGATGTAAACGCGTCTCAAGAAAGGACTTGTCCGAGTAGAATGTACCATTCGAGAAACTCTTGGTAGACATGAACTCGGACGGGTTTGACAACCTTTCGAGGATTGTCTACACCTTCAAGGTAGTTATTAGAGCTAGTTGTCACCTAAAAGCCGACAATGCAACTCTTTAACTATGCAACGAATCGTCTCATGGGGAATGTCTATCTTGAGTTGAATCAATTCAAAATGTGCGCTTTTCCTCACCGTGCATTTTAACCGTTAAAACTCTTAAGCACATGTGGAGGGGGAGTATTTATGCAAAATCTTATCTCAACAAGTGGTACTAAAATGTTTTTCATTCACAAACACTTTGAGAGATTTTTCACAACAAAGGGTTTTATGGCAACATAGGTTAGTCATGGAGTTATAAGGTGACTAAGGTTAGGAATAACCGTTCTATGATCCGCCAGAGCCGGAGGGATCTACCCAAGGACACCACAAATAGTTAGTATTTAGAAGTCCTTAGGTATGATTGTAAAAGGAGAAAATGAGAATCGGAGAAAGAAGGAGTTGAAGAATTAAAAGAAATGCAAAGAAAAGGGTGAAAAGAAATATCCTCCATTATTCAACTTAGGCGCACACCGGTTCAATTCATATGCTAATGTTGTCACTTAGTGACACTGGTATTGAAGATTAAAAGTCGCCATGGACCCAGTGACGCATGCACTAAACCTTCTTATCCACTCAAGAGTTTCTAACGAAGCTTGTTTCATTCTCACAGGGAACCCTACGTAAACTATTGGCTTCAGAGATTGCCGGTATTGAAGAAGGAGACCTCTCCCTAGTCCTCCGCCAGAAAACCAAAACGCAAAATTGAGTCTAGAGCCACGAGATTCATCAAAAGATCTCTTAGGTACACTTGACATTTCATCACTTGATATTCAACAATAAGAATTTCAAAGGGTACAATATCGAAGTCCCTCACAGCATCTTAGCAACTGCCGAGAACATTTATGAGAGGTTCACATTTGTGATCCTCGATTGAATGGAAACTCCCGCCAGTGGTCAACATCAAA
>OU343221.1:200177225-200208206 GCA_910596185.1 Chrysanthemum makinoi
GGATGGGGTAAGAGTTGTTTGCAATGCATCTTCCATAAGTGGAGGACTACTGCTTGACCCTCCTGCCCCACCGGGTTGATTAATTGGAAAGGTTGAAGCATGGTATTCCATCCTTATCTGCTTTAATGTATAACGAAATTGTATTTCCTCATCCATTGAATCATACTCATCATCAGGATGACTTTGTGAGCATGAATTTGAATGGATGTTGCAGAAGGATGTCCACAGCAATTCTGCAAGATGATTTAGAGCATATGAAGTTGTTGAAGATGACCCGGAGATTGTTCTTGCCAATTGTTTTGTCGTATCCAGCTAGGAATGTGTTTGCCATCGAGAGCTCAGCTGGGGCATTGATGTTTGCTTGATTTGCAGCCATTTTGTGATCTGAAAGACATTAGACAAAAGGACAGACATATGGAAACACAATGTGTTTGTTTTAGTCTGATTTATTATCTAATTCCTTGTTTGATGGTAACATGTTTATGTTAGTTACAAGTCCTAAGTCACATTTGTCCAATTGTGATGTGATAAGTTACGTGAACGTGTTGAAATTTCAAAGTTCAATTTTTCACTTAACACACCACATATTAACATTTGTAAGCTTAATCATAACATTAGATAATAGTGACTTATGAGTAACGTTTAACAAGTAACATATGCATAATAGGCCAAAATGTAATGCACAGTGGTTTATGTGTGACAAGGATCCTTATGCGTAAGAATGGAGCTTATGCGTAAGAGTAAGCTAAAGCGTAAGACCAAGCTTATGCGTAAGAGTTTCTTACGCGTAAGACAAGTTCAAAGGCTTTAGGCTTACACGTAGGAATAAGCTAGATGTTATGCGAAAAGTTTACTTGTAAGAGTAAAGCTTATGCGTAACAAGCCTTGTTTACGAATATCATTCCAATATACGCGTAATCCACTGTAGACCTGTTATGCGTAACGTGTTAAACATAAGCATGAAAACTTGATTACAGTTTATTCCAAACATCTTATAGATCACAAAAACAAGCACAATAACATATCAGATACACACAGAAAGACTTAGGCGTAAAATTACTTAAACCCTAAACCCTTAATCTACGCGTAAGAAATATAGCTACCCAAAGCAAACAAGAACGTTTCTGGAGTGTCCTAGATGTCATATGAGTGCAAAGGAACAAGATATAACACATTTCCACCACAGAATCAGAAGATTCATGGGATATGAATCCTAAAAACCTAAAACTTAAATTCTTACAGTTTAGATATTTCTGGGCTAATTTAAAGGTTCAAAAACATGCATATAAACTTATTCTAACACTTTCTTGACTACCTAATAACATGTCACAGAATAGAAAAACCCTAGATGAGCGCAAGAACCCTAGAATTCAAATTAACGAAATTTAAGATTCAGGATGGTTTTGGACGATTGAAACAAGTTTAATAGACACTAAGAAAGGTTTTAACACAACTCATTTCAATTCAAACACTTTTATGCATAAACACCCAATTCGTTCGAGTGAACAATTTTCCAAAATCAGTTTAAAGAGTTTTAACCGTTGGATTTGAAAGATTTTTTTTTGAAATCCTTGTTTAGAATCTTGATCAAAACAATTTAGAACTTACAGATTATGAACAGCTTGAACGGATTTAGAAGATTTGATTTGGGCCGTTTGATCTTGGTAGTTTAGGAGTAAATGATTTTGTTAAAATTAATTTGCCAAGTTGACACATTCAGTCCCTCAACCTTAAAGAGGTTCCAACCAAGATCCTTTAACTTCCGTTTAGGTTAGACAAAAACACTTGTAAGGCAAGAAACTTAACGATACTCCCCCTCGACTTTTGAAATAATGAATTTTGAAGAACATTTGAGTCCGAGGAGAGTATTTGACAAGAAACGTATCCACCATTTTAGAAGAAACAAACATATTTTTGGAAACATGCAAGTACAAGGTTTTATGAAACCGAAAATATTTACTTTCTCCCCCTCAACACTTGTTCGGGAAAAATAGTGAAAGATTTGATAGAACAAAGTGTTGACTGAAGATTTGTACTTGCGATGTTTGAAAGAATTTAGATAGAAGAATATTTTTTAGATTTTCTGATTTTTTAATTTTGTAATTTGTTTTTGAAAATATTTACAAAAGAGGTTTTGGTGTTTGACTGGTTTTAAGAATGTTTTAACAGTTCATCCAGTTCCTCTTGAGTCAAACACCGCATACCAATCCGGTGGACCAACTCATTAAACCTAGCAGGAGCTAAGGCTTTGGTGAGGAGATCTGCCAATTGGTATTCAGTACCCACAAAATATAATTCAACAGTACCCTGTTCCACGTGGTCCTTGATGAAATGATATCGAAGATCGATGTGCTTTGATTTCAAATGTTGAACTGAATTGCACGAGATCGCAATAGCACTCCGATTGTCGCAGTACATCGGGATTTTGTCAAATACGTAACCATAGTCCTTGAGTTGTGTTCTCATCCAAATGACTTGAGCATAACACGCCGACATGGCTACATATTCTGCTTCGGTTGAGGACAGCGATGTACAATCCTGCTTCTTCGATTGCCAAGACACCAGTTTATCACCAAGAAATTGTAATGCTCCTGAAGTACTTTTACGTGAATCTAAGCATCCTGCGTGATCAGCGTCTGAAAAAGCGATTAGTTCAAAACCAGAATCCTTCGGATACCAGATTCCCAAATTAATGGTTCCCTTGATGTATCGGAGGATTCTTTTAGCCTTAGAGAGGTGGGTTTCAGTTGGTCTGACTGATAACGGGAGCAAAGATAGACGGCAAAAACAATGTCAGGTCTGCTAGCTGTTAGATACATGAGAGACCCAATGATACTACGGTATTTGGTAGGGTCCACCAATTTCCCATGTAAATCAGCGTCTAGCTTCTTGGTATGAGCCATTGGTGTGGCATAGGTGTCACAGTTTTGCATTCCAAATTTGTTTAACAATTCAAGGGCATATTTGGACTGACTCAAGAAAATACCACGGGGTGATTGATGAACTTGCATTCCAAGGAAGAATGTGAGTTCACCCATCATTGACATTTCAAAATATTTTGTCATAAGTTTTGCAAAAGCATTTGAGTATTTTAAATGTGTTGACCCAAAAATGATGTCATCCACATAGATTTGAACAATTAAGATGTGAGCCCCATGATATTATATAAAGAGTGTAGGGTCGACCGAACCTTTGGTAAAATTATTGGCAATTAGGAAGGATGATAACATATCGTACCACGGCCGAGGGGCTTGTTTGAGACCGTAGAGAGCTTTCTTCAGTTTGTAGACATGATTAGGGAACTCTGGATCAACGAATCCTTCTGGCTGGCTAACATAGACCGTTTCTTTCAGTTGTCCATTGAGAAAAGCAGTTTTGACATCCATCTGAAAGACCATGATGTTCATGTGAGCCGCAAAAGCCAAAAAAATCCGAACAGCCTCAAGACGAGCAACCGGAGCGAATGATTCTTCAAAGTCAATACCCTCTTCCTGTCTATAACCTTTAGCCACCAGATGTGACTTGTTTCTAATTACGGTTCCTTCAGCATCCAATTTGTTTTTCCAAATTCATTTTAGACCAATGACGAAGACCCCTGTTGGTCTTTCAACCAGTTCCCATACTTCAAGACGTTTGAATTAGTTGAGTTCGTCCTGCGTGGATTCAATCCAGTTGTCCTTTGTCATTACGTCTTTAATGTTTTTAGGCTCAGATTGGCAGACAGTGAGTGCATAAATACAATGTTCACCATCTGTGTGAAGACGTTGTCTCGTTACGACTGGTTGATTCAGGTTACCAATAATATTCTCAATAGGATGGTCTTTTGTCCAACGATGTGTAGAGGGTTGATGTTGATATACATTGTGCAGATTTTGAGGATTCAAATGGCTTGTAGATGATTCCGCAACATCAGGTGCAGCAGTTTCATTAGCAAACGGGTTGAAGAACGCATTTTGATCAAAACCTGCAGGTGGGGGTACTTCATTAAGAACATCATCAGTTGGTTCAGCGTCGTTGGAGGCAGTTTGTTCAACTGTTGTTGTAAAGTCAACTAGTGGTGCTTCTTCAACAGTAGTTGTTGTAGTTGGTGTATCAGGTATAGGAATATGATCAGGTTGTGCAGCGGAAACATCGGATACACCTTGAGCACGGTCATCAATATCGTCACTGAACAGCGGAGCAAATAGCCTTTCCATTTGTTGACGAGTAAGCTGAGGGCTTGATTCAACTGATGATGGGGTTTGAGGGAAGTTTAAACGGTTATTACCGGGTTCCAAGCTGTTATGCTCTGAAGCCATAGTGAATATAAACAGAGATTGACGAAGTTTCTGAATCAGTTTCCCCCAAACTGACAACTGTCTTTAGCAGATTTGAAACTTTGATGTAGTAGACATTTCTTCTAACTTTTGAAGTTTTCAGTATGCAGCGGAATTTGTAGAAGAGCAGTAAACCACACAAGGTGAATCTGACTAATTGCGGAAGATCCGTTCGAGGGTAACATGCCAGAATTCAACAAGATCTTCTCACGTATGTAGACGCATCACACCAAACAAACCACGAAAGACGAAATGAAAAGACTTTCCCCTGAATGTTGTGGTCTTTTGGAATACTAATCACTGTGAATATGCAATAACTCGATACCAAGACCGTGTGTGAGGCATCACAACATCATATTTGGGTAACTTCACACAAGATCACCCTCGATGTTTTCAATGATTCAGAATCATACACCACGTATGCTGATGATGAATTGAAGACAGCGAAACCATGTATAAGGAGACAGCGAAACCATGTATGTTCAATTAATCGAACAAGTGTGAAGAACCATAAATATCTCGAGAGAATCAACTGCTGATAAAGCTTCTCTGTTTATTATGTTGATCATCAGCTGTGACATTGTTGTAGGAAACACTTTGTTCTTCTGTTTTCAGAGATTCGATTGGAGGTGCAGCTACAGTAACGGTTGTTGTTGTAGATTCAGATGTATCAGAAATTAGAGTATTATCAGGTTGTACAGCGGAAACATTCGATACATCATAAGCACGACTTTAGACAGAATCTTTAACCAGAGGAGCAAGCAATGTTTCCAATTCTTGATGATTAAGTACAATGGTGGAGCAGCTGATGGATCATTAAATTTTAGACGGTGAGAAACGGGTCCTAAGCTATTTTGCAATAGGAGCCATTGCTGTTGTATCTGCATAGAAAAAATAGGAGGGGGACAAGAAAGAAGAAACATGGATCCCCAAGTGTAACTGGGTTCCAGATGTTAGAGGCATAAATATGTAGTGTCAATTATCTTCTTGACACCTGAACATGCTATTTTGATAAGAACCTGTCCTACCTCAGGGATGGATGTTGTGGGTTTCACACTTGTGTTGATGCCACTACTTAGTATTTTGCCTGTAGGAATCCACCTAAGACCAATAGTGTTGAAAACTCTACCCGTTGGAATCCATCTAAGGTTAGATCTAGGGGATGTTGAAACTTCTTTTGGGAAGAGTCTGCGTCCTATATTGATCCACCTATTAGGTTTTTGAAATTTTACGTTTAGATCAACGGGTTTATTTCTAACAATTTGTTGAGTAAACTTAGGTTTTGGTTTGCTACTACAAGCAGTGTTATGCAACACACTAGAAGGCATCACACTAGGTCGTGAACCTAAGATTCCATCCTTTTGGAGTAGTGCCCTTTTCCTAGCCTTTTCTAGATCATAGTTCTTGTGCAAGTCCTTTGTATCATATGAATTTTGAATTTTGATGCTCGGTTTAGACATTGTTTTCGAACTAATCCTAGACTGGCCAGAAGCAGCCACATGTTGAGGTTTAACAGAAACAGGTATATCAGAAACAGGTATATCAGAAACAGGTTTAACATAAACATGTTTAACAGAAACAGAAGCATTATGCTTTGGCCCGGAATGTGGAGTGACTGGTTTTGACAAATGATTATTCTCAACAACTTGGGAGGGAAACCGTGGTTTTGAAGATTTTGAACGTTCAGATTTAAATGCAGTTGGTTGTCTAACTACTGATTGTTTTCTGAAAGGTTGTAGAGACGATTTCCCCAAGATTGTTGGTTTTGTAAACTTAGTATCTACACTCTTGCCAGTTAATCTTCTCAGTTTGTTTTGTAAAGCAACATGTGCAAGCCCCTTTGCTTGAATTTGAGCCTTTAAATGCTCATTTTCTTTTATTAATGTGTCCACACGATTACTTTGTTCATTTGAATACTGACCATTGTGTTCTGAGGAAAAATATTTGTTTTGTAATTTAAGTTCAAGAGAGATGCAATGTGCCTCTAGTTTTGAAAAATCTTTATGAAACTAGGCAATGGTCTTTTTGAGAAGAATGATTTCAGATTCAAGAGTTTGATTTGACGTTTAAGTTGAATTGTTAACAAGTAAGGGCTCAGACATGATATAGTTGTCTGGACATTGTGCAACACACTGGTCAACCTCTCCTTCATTACTAAATTTAGGTTGCTCAGTATGTTGTGTCGCATTTGCAGTCAGAATATGATCAACAATAGATTGTACCTCGACTATCTGTTCTGTGTCAGTGTCATAGGTGGGTAAGATATCTTCCTCAACCATTTGTTCTTCATCACAGTTGGGCTCGGTGTCGTAGTTAAGTATGATATCTTCTCCAGATCTGCTGCTGTCATCCTGCTTTTCCAATGCTACAACCTCATTGTCCGCATTACCGACAGTTGCAGTAATCACAACATTCTCAACGTCCATTTGAGCATTCCTTTCATGTACATCAACTCTTTCACCTTGCACGACTGCGGGATATCGGGAATTTGATGATGTCTGACGCTTGGAATTGTTAAGCCGATATAGTGCATTTCTAATTTCCCTGCATCCTTCTTCCAATTCCACAAATGCTTTATCAGAATACATTGATTTAAACACTCTGTCTCTCCTGCAGAAGAATCAAAGAGAAAAGGTGCGAAGTCGATATAGCACACAGAAGGTCGATATAGTGAATTGCAATTTCCCTCCAAAAATAATTTTGAAAAATTTTGACTCTCAAAATTTGAAATTCACTATAAAATTCAATTCTAAGGTTGTAAGAAAAATTTGAGTTATGACAATTTTGACGCCAAATTTTACCTGAAAAATTTGAATTTGGGCCCAAAAATTTGAATTTTTGACCAAAATTTTCACAGTTAAACCAAAATTTGAATCTCGCGTAAAAATTGAACGTTTAGTCTCCCCTAAAAATTAAAGTTTACTCAAATTTTCCTGCCAAAAAACTCTTTTTTTTTGATAACTTGTGTTGATGATGGATCTTTGTAGTCGAATGAAACTTTGTTTGTTGAAGAAGTCCTTAATCGTAGAAAACCAGCTTATGCGTAGAAAGAACCTTACGCTTAGAAAGAACCTTATGCGTAGAAAAAACCTTAGGCGTAGAAAGAGCTTACGCGTAAAAAGACCACCTTACGCGTAACAATGAGACTTACGCGTAAGAATAGCTTACGCGTAGACTTGGTGAAACCTTAGCTTATGCGTAAACCAAAGACTTATTAGTAAGAACCTTATGCGTAATATTTTCTTAGGCGTAAGACTTGCTTATGCGTAGAAAATGCTTACGCGTAAGATGTTTACTCGTAAGCTTTTATGCTTATGCGTAAAACTAGGGTTTTAACCCAAAAATCCTTTACACTATCACAGTGTAAAAGATATCCAAAGTCGAAGTGTTTTCAGGCTTATCCAAGCAAGAAAAACACTGAGTAAGCCAAGAAACTGAAGATCAAGCCAAGGAAATCTTATGCGTAAGTTTAGGGTTTCCTTACGAGTAGAAAAATACCAAAAACTGATTTTATGCCCAAAAGTGTTTAGAAACTTGATTTTTATGATGAAATAGCTTCAATATCACCAAAATAACAAGAAAGTTTAAAACTTGATGATCCAAAACTCTTTTTCACCTTACGAGTAGAAAGAGGTACACGAATGAAATCAAGCTCAAAAACACTTTTACACACGTAAAGTTTCAAACTTTTTGCCAAAAACTTAAACTTTAACACCAAATAACCTTTAAAGTACAAGAATCTTGAATTTTAAAGTGTAAAAATGAAAGCTTTTTGCGTATGAAAGATTGAAAACGTGAAACCTTACGCGTATGAAAACAACCTTTAAAACAAAATCGTTTCACCCAACTAGATGGCGAATGATACCACTGTTAGGTTCCCATATTAGTAACACAAGCATCAATATGTAGAAATAGAGAAGAGAAGAAGATCGGATAAACAATAATCAAACAAACACACACGTATGAGTATAGCCGGTTATGCGTAGGAGTGAATGAGAGAATAAATTGAACAACCAACCCTCAAGTGAGGGTTATTACAAGGTATTTATAAGAGAGGGAGCTAGGGCAACACTCCTAGTCCCTTCCTTTCTTTTATGGGCTTGAGCCTAGGCTTATGGGCCTTCTACATAAGCCTATGGCTAAATACTAACATAAAGGCCATATTAAGCTAACTATTACATATGAATCAATAACACTTGAATTAAGGTTTAGGAGTGATTCCAACACGTATGTTTTTTTACTGTATTTTTATTTTACGTTTCATATATTTTTTATTGTGTTGTATTGTATTTTTATTTTTAATTTAATGAATTTAGTTTATTTGAAAATTTGAATAAAAAAAATAAAGCTGTAAGTGGTGGGCCCCAAATGAGTAAGCAGAGGTTAGTTATGAGTGGGGGGAGTTAGTTGTGAAAGTTTGTTATAGTGATGTGGCACATGTGGGCTCCGAATGAGTAATTGAAGCTTGTCATGGCACCTTGTACTCTAATGTAACAAAGGTTGTCAAGATCGCGATCTCACGTGAGATCGTTTTTGTTTTTGCAAGATCGAGATCGTATGATCGGATCGAGATCCTACGATCTTACCAATTTGTTATATTTTGCAAACAAACGATAAATGAGTACAATTTATTTACATTTCTACTAAACGTCAAAGATAAATAGAACTATTGAACACTTTTATACTTTTAGTTTTACACTTTTACTGTATCAAGGCTCTTGTAATTGTAACAATGAAAAGGTTTACATTAAATACATAAAGTATCAAGAAAAAACATCAATTATCTGTAAGAAAATCTTTGCTTCGGCTGATTAGATCATGAGAAGAAGACCAGTAGTTTGTTAATTGGAATTCTTTTAATTTATTTATAAAATTTGTTTGTTTTTGGGCTTAAGCAAGTGAGATAAACTTTAAAAAAAATGGTGAACTCGGATCGAGTGACGATCTTACGAGTTTACGTGTGATTTCACGATCTTACATACGATCTCACCCCATATGCGATCCTATATCGATACTACACGATCTTAGCTAGTAAACACGTAAGATCGTACAAGAAAGGGAAAAACTTGGGGTGGTAATAAAAAAAAAACTTTTGTTCCTGAAATTTTTAGGAGATAGAGAGAAAGTAAAGGATAGTAAATTACACCAAAACTAGTTTCTTAATCTTCTTCTAAAATTGGGATGAAATAGAGTGAAAATGATTTTAAACTCTTTTTGCTTAACGTCTTCTTCTTTTCTTTCCAACTCGAAAAGACGATATTAAAAATTAAAATTTTCCCCTCTCCTCTTCTTTTCTCTCTCTATTCTAATCAATTATGTATAAAACAACATCTTTCACTGTTTCGCTGGAAAAACCAACGCAAAGAAGCTTTCTTTCTGTTAATACAAATAAGCCCTAAAAACGTTTATTTATATTTTACGATATTCTAATGTTTTGTCGATAACAAACGTAAAATCATTTTAACGTAACAAATAAAATACGTAAATGGTTTGAGCCAATAGTTTACTAACACACTTACATTTTCATATAAAACACTAAACAAGTAATAGTGTTTACATTTTATAGAAATGCATATGTATAACAATTAGTGTTTACATAATATGGATATGTACTTATATATACTTAGTATATATTGTAATGGGTAAATATCTAAGTACTTGACCCATTGGCTAGATATATTGAATGTAGTTGGGTAAAACCCAAAGTCCATGACCCATACCCATGGAGCTTGATCCATAGCCCATGACCCATTGCATGACATTATGCATGAAGTCATGTTGGGTATTATCCATGACCCATGGACCTAAACCATGACCCATGATCCAATGTCTAGATACATTATATCTATTTGGATACCCATGATCCAAAGTCCATAACTCGTGAACCATGATCCATGACCCATAACCCAAATATGGAGGAGCATCCACGGATCCCCAAGATTACACTGGACGGATCCCTCAAATAAGGGATCTGTGAGATCCGAGGAACAGTAGAGGTTTTTTCCTATAAATAGTTAGTCATTTCTTCATTGTAACTCACCCTTTTTACACATACTTTCTCTTAGTATTGTAAACTCTCTAACCTCATATCCAAAGGATCTTTCTATGTAGTTTTGTATTTGTGTGATTCTATAGGTTCCTCTTAAAGGCGAGATCACCATCTCTTGAAGTCGAGCAAGCTCAAGTCCATGGATTGCCAAGCTTCGTCATCATCAACACTACTGAAGTTATCTTGTTGATAGTTCTTTCCTCCCTCCTTAGAAGTGTTGTGTTGAAGGCATAAGTGAAAGATCCCAAACGGGTAGAGTAGAAGGCATTGGTGAAAGGTTCGTGTCAAAGGTATTAGTGAAAGGTGCCAAAGGTTCGTGTCAAAGGCATTAGTGAAAGGTGTCGAAGGTTCATGTCAACGGCATTAGTGAAAGGTGCCGAAGGTTCGTGTCAAAGGCATTAGTGAAAGGTGCCAAAGGTCGTGTCGAAGGCATTAGTGAAAGGTGACAAGGGTGTACAATCGATGTGGTATATTGATGTACAAGATAGTTAACTTGGGTTAAAGGATATTGATATCCTTGATGATGTTGTAATAAGGAGTGTGTCTCCTTTGGGATAGGTGTTGTATAGTGTTGGGTAGTAGTTCATCCTTTGTAATGAAACTCGGTTTCTAGCCTTGTACCAGATAAAGTGTAGGCGACGTTGTGATAGGTTTGGTTCTACCTCGTGGAAGAACCCGGTGTCTAGCCTTGTACCGGGTAAAGAGTAGGCGACGTTGTGAAGGCTTCTCCGCCACAAGGAGCTTGTGTTGTGTAGTGATTACGAACTCTCGAGTAGGTGACTCGGGGAGTGGAGTATGGCAAGGAAGGTGTCCTTGTAGCCGAACCACTATAAATACTCGCGTCGTGGTTTTGTGCTTCTTACTCTTTATCTTTGCATTGCTTATTTATGTGCTTATCTATCAACATCCAACACACACATTTAATAGATTGACATAAGTCAATCTAAAGATTTTAAAACTAAACTTTTAATTGGTAAAACTATTCAACCCCCCTTTTTAGTTTTCCACAATTGGTACCAGAGCCTCGTTACCAAGTTTCTTAGAGTATATTGTACTTTAAAAACTTGATACGATCCGTTTATGATTGAAAACTACAAAGAAGGCTTTTACAAAAACAAACACTATGTCTTAAAAACACTTTTGTAGGATGTTGATTGGATGACAACATTAATTATTTTTTTTTCTTATCTTACAAAATGCACTAACCTTTCTTGTCATTTTGTTTAGTTAAACTCATTTTAATCAAGCCATAAGAATCCCTTGGTAACAAGATTACCCTTTCTAAGAAGGTATCTTAAACTACCAACTAGATCTCAAAGGAACCGGAGTTGTCTATTGATACTTTTTGTCAAAAGTAAGGGACACTCAAATTTGCATTAAAGGTATGATTCTCTTATAACTTATCTCTAAACAACATTAGCTTAGAATAAGTATGCTTACATAGGAACCTATATGGTTATATTAAATTTTATTTTCTTAGTTATAATATATGCTTTAGTGATATACGTGGCTTCATTAGGAAACCTTCTTGCATACGTGTTTCTCTTCCGTCTAAAATCTAGGTATATAAATATGTGTTATCCTAACCTAAAAATCAAACCTTTCTAATAATAAAACAAAACACAAATCTTAAAAATTCCTCCTTCCCCATAAAACCTCTTCCGATCATTCCAACACCACCAAACCCCATTTTTCAAATCTTCCACTTTCAAAATACTTCTCATTCAAACTTCATCTTCCTCCTCATCTCATTTTGAAAAATCAAAACCATGGAAGAATTTCATCATCATAGTTTACATCGCCTTCGTGATCATCGTCTTGACACTCATCGCTCTCGTGTATCCCATGATCAAGTTTTCTCATGGAGATATGTACTTTGTGTTGTTAATCTACATTTTTATCATATATCCAATCCTTTGTATTGCTCTTAGCATTGAAATGAAATATTACTAATTTTTTAGTTTATCTCGTTTATTTCTCTGATAACGCTCAAAATGAGTAAGTTTTTAGTAGCGTTATTGTTGGTTTTGTGTATGATAATCAACTATATTTACTCATAATTGTTGCAAAAGTGCAAAAGAAGCGTATTTGTATGTGAATGTAGCCAGGTATCGCAAAAGGTGAAGAAATGAAGATTTCATGCACATTTGGACAATTCCAGAGGAAGGAAGTCAAGTAAGGAAGCTCTTGGACTCAATGATTAGGAAGTGCAATGATTTCTAAGTATCTACAACAAGTAAAGATCAAGTTTCGTCTTGGAAATCATCATCGAAAGCAAAGAAAAAGGCGCGAATCAAGAAAAGTCAACCGAAGTCAAAGATTGGGTGTATAAGAGACTCCCAGCCGATCGGTTGGAGCCCGCAACCGATTCGGCTGGGCTGATGATCAAAACGCAACCGGATCGGCTACGTCGCAACCGATCCGGCTGCGAACCCTGGAGTTACACTTTTTGTCATTTAATGTTGTCTTAACTTCCATTAATCATTAGAGGCAGATCATTTCCAGTTAATAACTTGTTAGGGACGTTTTTAGCCTAATAGTTAATGGTTTTTAGCTATAAAATGAACCTAGACTTGGTAGTCTAGTGTGACACAACCAAAAGAGTAATAGTTTACACCAAAGCTATTACCAACCCTTATTATTCATCCAAAAGTCTTATTACTGCTGTAAAACGTCCAGGAGGGTGGAGAGACGAATTCTCATCCATTGTTTGATCATTCAGAGTTATATGGTTAGGCTAGACGATTGGAGGCGTGTGGTTGCTATATTTCACGATTTCTAATTCTTGTAATCCAAAAGCTTAGGTATTCTATTGAACTTGTTATGAATTTCTATTCTCTTGAATTATTTGAATTACCTTGTTACTACTTGTGTTTTGTTATGATTGTCATGCAGTAGTTCTTGAATATACTTGTGTGTAAGGATGTAGGAAATCATAGTAGTGTTCTTGTATGTGATGCATGTAAATGATCTTGTTTAAATGAGTTTGTTGGAAAACTACTAGTCTTGTTTGATTTTTCGGTAAAATATGTTTAAGAAAAAGGACCGAAAGGATTTCTCTTATGTTTTATTCCAAAAAGTTAAGTGACAAACTAGTATGGGGATATGGTGATTGACACTCACCATGTTTACTTATTGAAACAAGACTAGAAACATTTTCATCACGAAAGGTCGAAAGATTCGTAGGAACAAGTTTAATAAGAACATTTTACAAACAAATGGATTTTCTAAAGGATAATCATTGGGATAAGGACCGAAAGGATTACCTACATGTTATTGTTCTTAAAACGATTTTACAAAACATCAAGCATGGGTTGGAAATCATTTGCTTATGATTTGTGCATCACATCAAGAGTTTACACCAAGCCTTCATGAATACTCTCTATGATTGCCTATAGACTTCACACAAGTATATGTTTCTTAATATTGATTTTCACTAAACCATAATTTTGAGGAAGCCTTGACAAGCTTTCTTGTTTCAAATATTTTAAAACAAATTAAAATGCAAATCTCTTGGGACGATCTCGACTTACCCACCTTTGCTATCGCGAACGATTATACTTGCTCATATGTGTTTATAGTAATTGCCGGATAATTCGTGTGTTTATAAATTTTTAAAACTTGCACACGGAGAGCACATCAAGTTTTTGGCGCCATTGCCGGGGATTTGAGTGTTTTTGATTTGTTTTGTTTATGTAAAATTCGTAATATTAGAATTTGGTTTCAAATTGATAAGTAAAAAAAAGTATTTTGGTTTTAGGACCAACCGATTCGGTTGCGCGAGCAACCGATCCGGTTGGTCGTCTCGGTAGAATTATGTTTTTTGTTTTTACTTGTTTCTAGTTTATCTATTGTTTTGTGTTTTAGTTTATAGATTATTTCTTGTTATTTCTGATTTTTAGGATAGTTTAGAAGATTGTTTATGATTGTTTTTGTCATTTTTAGATTTTTGGTTATATGTCATTTTTAGTTTTATTTAATTTTCTAATTAATATTGTCTTTATTAGAGTAATTATCTAGTTAATTTTCAGTTTTAGATGTTTAGTTAGTTTTAATGATTAGTTAATTTTATCTAGTTAATGTAGTTTAAGGTTAATTAGTATAATTAATGATTTTAATTAGCAAGGGTAATGAGTAGACACACTTATTAGAGTTTAAGTTGTGATTAATTGTCTTTAATTAGTTTTTAAATAATAAGATTAATTTTATTTCATATATAAAAAAAAATTGGAAACCACTCCAACCGGTCGGTTGCAGCCCGCAACCGGATTGGCTGGGTGTGTTTTGGTTTAAGACTTACCACCAACCGAATCGGTTGGAGGGCCAACCGATCCGGTTGGAGCTCTCGATAAGAATTTTTCTAGTTTTTTTATTTTAAGTTTTAGCTTGTGTTTTTAGTCTTAATAAGTGTTTTTACTTGTTTAGAATATGTTTCTGTAGTTTGTTTTGATTTTTACTAACTCTAACGATAATGATTTGGATGTTTTGTCTTTGATTTTGTTTTGTTTTGTTAGATAGTTTGTTATGGATAGTTTAAGTGGAATTTCCGAGTATCTACGCAACTTGGATGAGATTTTTAAGGACACCGGTAACTCGTTGGAAAAGATTGGGAATATCTTGGAAGAAAGTAAGAAAGAGTTGGCTATCGATTCGGAATGTTTGGAAGAAGTTGGAGAAAACAAGGTTCAAGTTCCTAAAAAGAATAGGGTCGTGATTTTCACGCAAGCACCTCTCTCGGGGTACGATTCACCATTTATGAGGTTTGGGACACCTTGTAGTGTTGAAGGGGTGAGCGCGTGGGATGCTCAATTGAACATGGCTTATGGGGACAACTATATCGTGGACGATCCTTGACAAAATTGGCTACGTTCATTTGGATTATGAAGCTTATGGGAGAAAAATTGTTAAGAATCTTCGGATTAATATCCATGGTCATATTAATATGGGAAAGGCTAGTAGAAAGAAGACCTCATTAAATAAATTAACTCCCACCACCTCTACCACCAACAAGACCCATGACTACACACCATCACCACCAAATTCACCAAACACCTTCAAACCCTTAACTCAAGACCAAAAGGAAGCCATCCTAGCAAACCTTGAACAAAAATTCCTTGAACTTAACGAGAAGAAATCGGAGATTGAAGTGCTACAAGATTATGTTCTATACCGCAAAAAGCTAGATGCGGTTATGTTAGCTAGAGCAAGGTTGAAAGATAAGGATATTTCAGATGAGGATAGGGATAGGATCTTATTTCGGGGTATGCCACGGAAAGAGAGTGACCCAGGTAACTTCGTTTTGCCTATAAAAGTTAACGGGACCACTCCGGTTTATGCTTTGGCGGATACGGGATCAAGCGTCAACGTTATGCCTTATCCACTATTCAAGACTTTGGGACTACGTAAACCTCAACCAAATCATTCTAAGCTAACCATGGCGGACAACTCTCAAGCTAAGGCTATGGGGGAAGTGAAAAATGTGAGGGTGCAAGTGCAAATTGGCTACCAACCTTGTTTGGCCGATTTCCTAGTCTTGGACATACCTGTTGATAAAAGTCTACCTCTCTTACTTAGAAGACCTTTCCTACGCACATGTGGAGCGATTATAGATATGGGGAGGGGGACTATGACAATCGATGATGGGATCTCAAAGCAAACTTATTATCCCAAGCCTAGGGGTAAAGTGTTATATTTTATGGAGGATTTGGAACTCTTTGATGGGGAAGATGATTTAACTTGCTTCGAAGTTGGACGTGATGTCCACAGAAACCATATGTATGGACCGATTGCCCCACCATATTTTGATCGTGGTGATGAAATGGAATGTGCACTTGCTATGGAAGCCTTCTACAACCCATTTAAGAACATCCTTGTTTACAAAAAGCTCATGGATTTCTTAGGATCTCTACCCGTATACTTGAAAATTTTGGAATGGGGACCCGAGGGGTCGAGCGTATACAAAAGAGAAGAGGGAGATGGGGAATGGCATGTCAAATTCGATATACTATGCCCGAATGGAAGGATATTTGTTAGAAAGTTCAAAACTCATGAAACATATCATGAGTTGATGGAAAATTCCAAAGCGAGGATATTTTGAGGCATGAATATTTTGAGGAGTGATAAGGAGAAGAACATTGCAACAATAATAACAAGCATTTGTTTGCTTGATTTTCATCTTTTAATGAAATTTATTTTATGCACTTATGGACTTTATGTAGGACCTTAGATATATCAACCTTATCACAAACCCAACACAAATACCACGATAACACAAACAACCCAAACACAAACAAAGCTTAGAAATAAGATGAGAAAGATTAAAAGATGGTGACTTGAAGATATAAAATCCGTGTATGTGATGATAAGATATGCAAACAATAAGTTGTATATTCCTTGAGAGAAAAAATACACACACACACACACACACTTTCAAGCACACCCCTCAAATGACCATTTGAGGGGTATTTATAGGTGGAATACATGAAAACCTAAAAGGCTTTCCAATGGGCTTTTCGTGGGTTGGACATGGGCCTGGGATGCTTAAGCTTATACACGGCTTAGCATACGCGTAACATTTAACCAATTAGATTAGCCCAGTCCACGAGCCCGTTGACTATTCTATCACGATATCTAACACACGTTATAAAGTTCCTAAACGTGAATGACCATCACTTCTAATAAAAACAATTAAGGCTAACAATCTCCCCCTAAGGGGTGGTCATTCAAACGATGCTCCACTTGATTAGGTCTCTACTTTTCTTGAGCTAGGACTTTGTGTGTAAATATTGAATAGTCTTAATTCTTTGTTCCTTCATGCTTTGTGATCAGATAATGTGGTGGTCTGCCATTTTCAACTTCGTTGGTTAGGTGTCTCTACGTCTTTCTCCACCATGCTCACACTTCTATTTGTCTTTTGGTTACCAATGATGTAGTTCTCGAGTCTTTAAACTTTGTGTAGCCTTTGATTGTGATGAGAACTTTCATGTGTCGTTGGTATGAGCATGTGGCGAGTCTGCACGATCCATCCGCTCCGGAGCTTCCATAAGAAGAAAACATAAAAACAGGTTAGTAATAAGCGGATTCCGGCACTTACAAGTTTGAATTTCGAGGGTGTTAACAGCATAGTGTGAAAACACATCTCTAATTCTCACAGAGGCCGTTCCTGAACTGGAGTCCCACAAGTGAGATAACGCGATATACCAAAGTACATCTACAGTTCAGATGAGTCGCTGAGGTACACCGAAGCATCACCCCACGACTGTAGACCGTTTGAGACACACTAAGCGTAATCCACGGAATTACCGAAGTGACCTGCTGTCAGGGCTGCTTGATGTTGACCCTGGCAGGAATTTCCATTCAATCACTGAAGATTACAGTTGTAACTCTTCTCATAAATGTTCTGGCAGATTGCTAAGATCTGCGTAGGACTCTATAATATATCACTTGTGTCCTTATTGATGAACAACAAGCGATGTCATGTCATGTGTTCCTATGAGATCTTTTGATGAATCTCGTGGCTCTAGACTCAATTAGTGCATATTGGTTTCCTAAGCGGAGACTAGGGAGAGGGTCTCCTTCTTCAATACCAACGATCTCTAAGAGAAAGTCGATAGATTATGTAGGGTTCCCAGTGAGAATGAAACAAATCCCTTTTAAGAGGAATTGAGTGGCTAGAAGGTTTAGTGCAGTGCGTCACTGGGTCCATGACGTCTTTGTCTTCAATACCAGTGTCATCTAGTGACAACCAGTAGCAGATGAATTGAACCCGGTTTCTGCCCTAAGGTTGAATATGGAGGGCTATTTCTTTTCACCCTTTCATTACATTTCTTTTTAATTCTTCAACCCCTTCTTTCTCCTTTCTCACATTACTCCTTTTTTCAATCAGACATAAGGACTTCTAGTTAAAACTATTGGTGATGTCCTTGGGTAGATCCCTCCGGCTCTGGCGGATCATAGGACGAATTTCCTATCCTTAGACACCTTATAACTCCATGACTGTCCTATTGTTGCCATAAAACCATTTTTCTTGAAAATCTCTCAGAGTGTTTATGATAGAAAACATGTTTGAGACACTCCGAGAGTTTTATATTTTCAGAAACACTCCCCCTTCACATGTGCTTATGAGTTTTAAGAGAAATTTTCACATTGAGGGAAGAGTTCGCACTTTTGAATTGATCGACTTTCAATAGACAAGACCGATTCGAGACACGTTTACATCACTAGTGAATTAGCTTGAAATTATTACCCGGCCTGGTCAAGTCCAAAGAAAGTTTCTCGAAATGGTACATTTACTGACTTAGATTCCCGTCAATTCATTGGTTCCGTCTGAGTCGAGCTCATTTTGAGATTCAAACAACGATCATTAAACTTTTTGATCACATTTTAATCACGTCTCCTCCCCCTCAAAAATAGCATATTCGTGATATTTTTGATATCAACGGATTAAACAACATTTTAGAATCTTTTGGGGAGACAAATGGATTTGAATTAAGCATGAATATGGAACATTTTAGTTTTATACTCCCCCTTTAATAAAGCATAATCAATTAAAGGGTTTTAGAGGGAGTTATCTTGAGCACAAAATATTTTGAAAGATTTTGAAAATCTATTTGAACAATCTTGAAAAGGTGCTCAAGATGATGATGATTTCTCACCATTTTTAAATGTACAATCTTTTTGAGTACACTACATTTTTCTTTGAAAACACGAGTTTTGATCTGAAATAATCAAAAGTCATCATTTTAGTCCGGGTTTCGTACTGAAGTATACGAAAGCCATTTTATGAAGAAATTTTGAGAAACGACATGTTTTAGAAAACAATAAAGAACTCTCGCTCAAGCATCTGTACATACCCGTATCATTGTTGAATGACATTTCTAGAAACGTACAGAATATCGATTATACGAGAGACATGTCGTGAGAAGAATATTTTTGGATTTTTGATTTTATATTGTTTTTGTATTTTTTGAAAGTTTTATATTTTTATATTTTGCTTTTGTTGGTTTTTCAAATTTTGTATTTTGTTTTTCAAAAATATTTACAGCGAAGCTTTTTGGAAAATCATTTTCAAGAAGATTCGGGAAGACGTTCTAACTCCTCAGGGGTTAGGCTTCGCATTCCAATTCGTCGAACTAAATAGTCAAACCTTTCCTTTGGAAGGGCTTTAGTTAATAGATCGGCGAGTTGGTAATCTGTCTTCACGAAGAATAATTCAACAGTACCATTTTCGACGTACTCTTTGATGAAGTGATAGCGGACTCTGATATGCTTAGTCTTTGAGTGATGAACAGGATTGCATGATATGGCTATGGCACTTTTCGAGTCACAATACATAGGTATTTTATCGAAAGTAAAGCCATAATCTGTGAGTTGTGTTCTCATCCATAGAACTTGAGCACAACACGCAGATAGAGACACATACTCAGCTTCAGCGGTTGATAGTGCAGTGCAATCTTGTTTCTTTGAAGACCAGCTTACTAACTTTTCACCCAAAAATTGTGCTCCTCCAGATGTACTTTTTGCCGTAACTTGATCACCTGCGTGGTCTGCATCTGAAAAGGCAATAAGATCAAATCCGGATTCCTTCGGATACCAAAGTCCCATGTGAATGGATGTCTTCAGGTACCGAAAGATCCTTTTAACCTCTTTGAGGTGCAGTTCGGTAGGCTTTGCCTGAAACCGTGCTAATAAGCAAACAGCAAAATGAATATCTGGTCGACTAGCAGTAAGATACATGATAGAACCAATCATGCTCGATATTTCTTCGGATCAATAGGTTTCCCAAACAAATCGGCTCCAATTTTTGGTGAAGTTACCATTGGTGTTCCGACCGAGTCACAATTATCCATACCGTGATTTTTCAAAATCTCAGGTGTGTATTTAGCTTGATTTATAAAAATTCCACGAGGGGATTGATGTATTTGTAAACCAAGAAAGAATTTTAGTTCCCCATCATGGACATTTCAAATTTACTTTTCATGAGATTTTCAAAATGTTTTGAAAGATTCGGATTAGTGGACCCAAAGATGATGTCGTCCACGTAAATCTGAACAATCAAAATGTCGTTTTTGCATTTTTGTGTAAACAAGGTAGGATCAACTGTTTCTTTGGTGAAATTGTTTAGGATAAGGAAAGAGGACAGTTCGTCATACCACGCTCTTGGAGCTTGTTTCAATCCATAGATTGGCTTTTTGAGTTTGTAGACGTAGTCTGGATGATTCATGTCTATGAAGCCTTCTGGCTGACTCACGTACACTTCTTCTTTCAGAGTTCCATTCAAGAACGCGGTCTTAATGTCCATCTGATAAACCGTGATGTTTTTGTGAGCTGCATAGGCTAAGAAAATCCTGACTGCTTCTAGTCTAGCTACCGGCGCGAATGACTCTTCAAAGTCTATCCCTTCCTCTTGTCTGTATCCTTTGGCCACAAGACGAGCTTTGTTGCGAATTACAGTCATTTCTTCATCCCGTTTGTTCTTCCATAACCATTTGAGATCAATGACGCGAATGTCAATTGGTCTTGGAACCATTTCCCAAGAGTCATGTAGACGGTATTGGAGAAGTTCCTCCTGCATCGCTTCTATCCATGCGGGTTCTGCCATTGCCTCACGAATGTTTTTCGGTTCAATATTGCTAATTGAGCAAAGGTAAATGCACAAGTCGCAATCGGTGGCAAGTTGGCGTCTCGTCTGAATTGGCCTTGAAGGTTCACCAACAACTTGTTCAATCGGATGGTCTTTTGTCCACTTCAGAGTAGAAGGATACCGTTGGTTAAACGTATGCGAGTTAGATGGTTCTCGTAAGCTTGAAGAAGATTCAGCTGATTCCGTAGCAAACGGGTTTTCAAATAAGTCGTCATCTAACGTTGCATCGTTATGGTTTTGGTTTTGCTCATCAACTGCTGGTAGAACGGGTGCAATAACTGTAGTAAATGTAGATGATGTAGATGGAATTGGTGCATTGGTTTCGACCATTGTAGATGCATCTTCTGTTGGTGGTGGAGGATGATGTTGAGCGGGTGCAGCGGAATGATGGTTTGATGCATTTGTCGAAGTTCCACCATAGTATTCATCGAACATTAACTCGAAGAAATTCTCCCATTCTTGTTCTTTAGGATTTTCAAACGAAGTTGATTGAGCTCTTTGAGGTATGAGTCCTGAACTGATGTGTCCAGAAGTCTGTCGGTTTAGTGCGGGTTCTAGAGCGAGTCTCTCAGAAGCCATGTGTGACAGTTCGTCAAACTTCACATTCATCGTCTCCATGATCCTCCTAGTTCTTCTGTTATACACCCTGAATGCCCTCGAGTTATCTGAATATCCAATGAAGATTCCAATATCACCTTTAGCTTTCAATTTACCTAGATCTTCTCTGTCGTTCGTCGGATAGCACAAAGCGCCAAATACGTGAAAGTAAGAGATATCCGGTTTTCTGTTGTTCACAAGCTCATATGGGGTTTTATTGAATCTTGGATGGATAAGGGATCGGTTCTGAGTGAAACAAGCAGTGGCAACAGCATCAGCCCATAGAAATAACGGTGCACTAGAATAGATTAGCATTGTGCGAGCAGCTTCCACAAGAGTTCTATTTCTTCTTTCAACTACCCCATTCTGCTGTGGAGTTCTAACAACTGATGTCTGATTACAACATCTTCAAAATAAGCTCTTAACTCCTGATTAGTGAATTCTGTGCCGTTGTCTGTTCTTACAACCCTTACTGGAGTTTGAAGAAGTACTTGAATTCGTTTCAGAAAGGTGATGATGATGCTTGGTGCTTCGTCTTTTGATCTCAGAAACTTAACCCATGTATATCTTGAATAATCATCGACAATGACAAGAATATACTTTTTCCCATTAATGCTTTCAACTCTCATTGGGCCACATAAGTCCATGTGCAACATATGCAACTTTGCTTCCGAACTAGGTACGGATTTGGGTTTATATGATGCTCTTTTGCTTTTTCCTTGTTCGCATGATGGACATAAGTGATCCTTGGTGTATTTAAACTTTGGAAGTCCGTTGACGATGTTGTCTTTGGCAATTTTGTTGATGGTGTCGAAATTGAGATGGGATAACCGTCTGTGCCACAACCAGGACTGTGTTCCAGATGCTCGTGTCATAAGACATATTGGTGATGAAGAGGCCATTTGATTGATGTCGATAGCATACAAGTTTGTATCACGATTCCCAGTTAAGAGATCAGTGCCATCCAAGTTTCTAACGAAGCAAGCATTTCTCCTAAAAGCAACCTCTAAATCTGCATCACAGAACTGCCCGACTGAAAACAAATTGTGTCCCAACCCTTCGACATAGTAAACCCGAGTGATCAAATAATTTCCAAAAGGTAGATCTCCATAACCCATGATAGCTGCTACATGATCATTTCCGAAACGTACGGTTCCCATGAATTTCCAAACGAAATTGATCAGCAGCTTCAGATTCCGTGTCATGTGCTTGGAGCAACCCGAGTCGACGATCCAAAGACAAATTTCGATAACCTGCCAGTAACAGAAAAAGAATATTGTGGAAACCGTTTTGATTTTGGTTCCTTTGGGTTAGAGGTAAAATCCTGATCACACTCAGAGAGGTTTTCTACAGGGAAGTCTGGTTTATCACTCATTGTTCCATTCTGGAGTGTGAAAGTTCTACCTGTGGGTTTCCAAATATCATCCCTAAAGTATACACGTTGGTTCCTGTCAGTAGTGTAAAGTCTAAGTTTTGCAACTAGTCTTCCTACTCTTTTAGCGTAATTACTTTTTGGGACGTTCTTCTTAACAAGCTTATCATTCACATTCTTAGAAACACAATCATCTTGAACATTTAAAGATTTCTTGCAGGTTAAACAAAGAGATTCAACACATTCATTAGACTTAGCAAGTTTCATAGGTTCAGTACATTCAGATGAAATGTCTTTCTTATTCAAAAGCGGTAAATTCCTAGGGTGTTCTTCTACTTTCTTCTCTTTATTCAAGCTACTACTCCTAGAGGCATGCGAGACTCTATTGTTCCTTGTATTGCTCTTAGGCTTTAGTCTGCTGCTCCTAGAGGTGCTTTCTAGTCCTGTAGAAGGTGAGGCACACGCATTAGGATTCACATTTTTATGAAGGGAGGTGGTTTCAGCTTTCCTAGTCTCTTTAGAGTGCTTTTCTAAACTTATGTCGTTTGTTCCATATGTTTTAGATGTGGAGGCAGACGCATTAGTGGTACTCATCTTAAAAAGGCCAGGTGCTAAAACTTTTGGTTTCTCGATAACCGCTTTCCCTTTATCAACATTTTGTTTAGGTAGGGCAGGTGGAGGACTGGTTTTGATGAAACATTTTTCTCATTGACTTTTGGAGGAGGCATAGAAACAGACATTTTTGGTTTCGAAACCGGTTTGGGAACATTTGCTTTCTCCGCAGTCAATGGTTTGTTAATCACAGTATCCACTGCCTTTCCTTTTTGACTTTCCAGCTGAGCCCTCAAAAGATCATTTTTGCTTTCATGTCATTGTAGGCACGCTCATACGACAATTTGTCATATTTGCATTCCTCAGTTTTTCGATCAAGTTGTTTAAAATATGACACATTTTCTTTTTCAAGTTTTTCAAGAGCTTTTTCATATTTTGAAACAATTTCGGAGGTCTCAGTCTGGAGTCTTTCATGATCTTCAACAGAATATGTTTGCAAAATGATGGACATAATATCAGTAGTCAGAACATCTTCGAAGAGTGAATCATTTAGAGTTTCCAAAACTTTGATGTGTTCAACACTTTCATTAGCTTGCTTTACCAGGGATTTATGGTCCTTGACAAAGTCAGCTGTTTCTTTCAAAAGGCTTGTTCAAAATGAATTACCCTTGAGTTGATGTTATTCAGCTGAGGGGCAATTTGAGTTTCAAAAAACTTTTTCTGTTCATTATCAAAACTATTAAACCAGATGTTTGTTGTAATATTGGTTTTAGTTTTAACGGTCTCTTGAAGATCTGCAATTCTAGTTTTCACATTTTCCAAAATACTTCTTGCATCACTTGTGTTAAAAGGATTGTTTGAAGACATTTGTTCAATGTTCGAAAGAGATTTGGAGACAACAACTGGTTTTGAAACAGATTTTGAAACAGGTGTTGACACTTTGTTTGATACACTTGGTTTGGTGGAAAATGTTGATTGAGAAACAAACGAAATACCATTAATTTGGTTCCATTTATTATAATCAATAGGTTTGATTTCCGGATGTTTTTGTTTCATTTTTGATCTACTCTCCTCAGATAGTTCTAACGTTTCAAGAGAATCATGCACAATTATAGGTTCATGCAATGGTTGTCCATTGTTCAACACATTCCGTTCTTTCTGAGCTTTCTTGAGAAAACAAGGAGGTGAGTTACCAAGAGCCATTTTTTGCGAAGTATGAAAAATCGGATTTACTTGATTAGAAAGCATCTTGATTGTCTTAGCGGAATGACCCGTTGTAAGAAGTAAATTGTCCAATTTTTGATCGTTTCAGTTTTATCCAGAATCTCATCAAGAAGAGAATCTTCTCGTTTTGCAAAATCAGTTATCAACTTCTTCTTCTCTTTTTCAAGATCAGAATATGTTGCTTTTTGTTTTGAAAGTTGGTCATTTAGTTCAGAAATTTCCTTGTTTAAAGATTTGATTTTCAAATTCAGATTCACATCAAGTGTGTCATACTTGAGTTGCAAATCTTTTTCTCTTAAAACAGAATCTCGATAACCAATTTCTAATTCTGACATTTTGTTTGTATGAAATTCATAGGCTTTAGCGTGCTCTTTGTAACTCTCAAGCTCAGCGGTCAATTTAGCATTCGCGGCTTTAACTTCGCGATTGACCGTTTTAACTTTCGCAACTTCAATGCCACATTGATTGATTAATGATTCAACATAAGCACGTGTTTCCTCATCAGTCTCAGTATTTTGTGCCACACAGCCTCCACTAGGATCCACATCTGGAGTTTCAGAGTTAGTATTGCTACAACTCGGATTGTCCAGGTATGTATCATAAGTAGGTGCTGGCGTCACAGAATGCTGTTCGTCATGAGTAAACACATCAAATATGACATTGTTATAACATGGATCAATGATTGGTACCTCAGATACGGCATTGGCGTCATAGACAGGAGGTGAGTCTGACTCCGTGTCATACTTAGCTTCCTGAAGATTTGCCATGAAGATGCAATTCGCATTGAGTTCCTCGAGGTCTTCCAATTCATCCACAATAGCGAAAAAATCAATTTCCTCAGCACTCAACTGTAACCCCGCTTCTTGCTTATCTGCTAACAAAGCAGCTTTCCGAAGAAAAATCACCATCTTTTGTGCGGCTTAGTGGGACAGTTTCTTGCCATGTGACCCACTCCTTGACAGTTGTAACACTTAATCTGATTACCCTGATGCACATTTCCATAATTCCCAACGACTGGAGCTGCTACATACCCATTCTGATTACCCACTGCTCTATTCCCAACATTCTGTCCAATCTGATTTCCAACATTCTGACCCAACTGATTACCCTGATACGGAACCGCCTGATTACCCATACGAAATCCAGTAGCATATCCCTGCTGATTTCCAATAACTCCAACCATTTGTCCTTGATTTCCCATATTCACACCCGGCTGTGCAATTTGCCTGTTGCGAGTGTTTGATGATATCCTTTGGTTGTTGTTAGTAGGTGTGGAATAGCGACCTTTGATTACTTGACCCAAGAGAGAAATTATTTGGGACATAAGGTCTTCTTGATCAGTGAGATCAGTGATTCCTTGTTCCGGTGTTGTGGATACTTTGTTGAATGACTTGTTGTTTGGTGGATAGAGTTGTTGTTGTGGTTGTTGTAAATGTATTGCTGCAAGTTGTTGTTGTTGGAAGATGATGAAGCTTGTTGTTGTGTATTCACTGAAGGTTGAGTCTTTGCAACGAGTGCCAATGGATCATGATTCTTTGCCAATCTTTCTTTCCTGACTTCATTCGCTTCAGCTTGGTTTTGTTTCAGAAAATCATTCAGTTGATCAAAGTTCACCTGATGTAAGTCTTTTGTTTGGTTGACAATAGTGACATATCGTCCCCATTCTTCTGGTAGATTATTCAGGAACTTGATGTTTTGAACGATAGTTCTGGGTGTCAGCTTGTTTCTGATTAGCTCATTCATCAAAGTGCAAAACCTTCCATAGTAGGATTCAATGGATTCTCCTGGAGTAGATGTGAACTTTTCCCATTCAGTTAGCAACTTGTTCTCCATGTCTTGATGACCAATTTCTGTTCCATGACAAAGTCGTCTAACACGTTCCCACATATCGAAAGCAGTTTCACAACTGTCTACCGCAGCAAAGATGTCTATTGGTAAACCCAGTTGGATAATATGAATTGCCATGTCATCTGCTTCGACTTGTTTCTGATCCTCTGCAGTGTATTCAGATTCGTATTGAAGACGAGAAGATGGTGTGGTGGGAGGTGTTGCATCAGGATTTCCAGGTTCATTAACTTGTCGAGGCTTGAAGGGTCCATCCTGAATTGATTTAATCATGAGTTTGCCATTAGGTTTGGTCTTTATGTAACGGAGCATTCGACTTGTCCATTGAAGATAACCACCTTTTGCCAACATAGGAGGTCGGTTTTCGGCACCGGCTGCATGAATGTCTTGTTGAGTAGCCATTGATGAAGGTATGATCTGATAAAGTTGATGTGGGATCGATTCAACGATGATAACCCGAAAGGAGTTGGATGAACGAAATTGAAATTGTCAAAATGCAAAAATTTTTTGAAAATGGTATGTGACGGTTCTTATTGTTATCCTTCTAATTATTCCATTGAGTCTTTTTGAACACTCTTGAATTTTCAATACCTAATTTTTCAAGACAACTTTTCTAGAAAGAATTCTTGGAATTGAGAAAAAATTTTGTCACTCTGAAAGAATTAAAATGTAAGTTTTCCTTGATTTGTTTCCAAGAATTTAAATAAAGATCTTAACCTTTAAAATTTTCGCCCAAAATTTGAAATTCACTATAAAAATCACTTGAGGTGAATTCTAAGTTAAACCTATCAAGTCGAGAACCTTGGTTAAAAATTTTCGCCCAAAATGAAATTCACTATAAAAACAATCTAAGACGTAAAAAATTTGAGTTATGACAATTTTGACGCCAAATTTGACCCGAAAATTTGAATTTAGGCCCAAAAATTTGAATTTTTGACCAAAATTTTCACAGTTAAACCAAAATTTGAATCTCGCGTAAAAATTGAACGTTTAGTCTCCTCAAAAATTTAAATTTTACTCAAGTTTTCCCGCCAAAAAACTCTTTTTTTTTAAATGAAGAGCTTAGGCGTAGAAACACGAAGTTACGAAGAACGAGGCTTAGGCGTAGGATCTGGTGCTTATGCGTAGGATCTTATGCGTAGGAAGCTTAGGCGTAGGAATCCTTATGCGTAGAAACCTTAAGCGTAGGAACCTTAGGCGTAGAAACCTTAAGCGTAGAAACCTTAAGCGTAGGAACCTTAGGCGTAGAAACCTTAAGCGTAGAAACCTTAAGCGTAGGAACCTTAGGCGTAGAAACCTTATGCGTAGAAACCTTATGCGTAGAAAGTATCTTACGCGTAACCTTAAGCTTATGCGTAGACAAAAAGTTACTCGTAAACATTACGCGTAATTTTGAAGTTATGCGTAGAGTTACTCGTAAGCTTTTAGCTTATGCGTAAACTATGGTTAAGAACCAAAAATCCTTTACACTGTCACTGCGTAAGAGATATCCACAAGTCGAAGTGTTCCACACACTTATCCAAGTGAGGAAGCACTGAGTACAGTTATAACACGAAGATTCTTCACCAAAAGTTACGAGTAGAAAACTAGGGTTTTGACTTTTTGACTTCTACTCATAAGAAATTTCCAACGAATCAAATGATTTCTTTTGCCCAGATAGCCTTAAAAACACTCGAATAACCCAAAAATGTTGACCTTTTTCACCCAAAGTGCCTAGAAAAGTTACGAGTAGAAATGACCAAAAATCAAATACGAGCTTAAAAATGAAGAAAAACACGTAAAGCTACGAACTTTTTGCAAAAAACTGAAACTTTAGCACCAAATAAACCTTAAACCACAAGAATCTTGAATTTTAAAGTGCAAAAATTAAAGCTTTAAGCTTGACAAAAAACGTATAACGAGAGCCTTTACGCGTAACACCTTCAAACCAAACACAAACACTCCTAAACCATTGTTAGGCGATTGATACCAATTGTAGGACCTAAGATATATCAACCTTATCACTTTACCAAGCAAACCCAACACACGTTAACCTAAGTTATGCGTGTAAAACGTGAAACCCAACCACAAACAAAGCTTAGAAATAAGAAGGAAAGATTAGATGTTGGTGACTTGAATGATATGTTATGCGTATGTATGTGAAGAGAATGATGAAACAATATGATGTTTATTTCAAAGGAAAAACACACACACACACACTTTCAAGCACACCCCTCAAATGACCATTTGAGGGGTATTTATAGTCCAAGGGACTTGATGCCCTAAAGGCTTTAGCTTGGGATTTTCGTGGGTTGGACATGGGCTTGGGATGCTTAAGCTTATACACGGCTTAGCATACCTTAACATTTAACCAATTAGCTTAGCCCACTCCATGAGCCCGTTGACTATTCTATCACGATATCTAACACACGTTACAAAGTTCCTAATCGTGAATGACCATCACTTCTAATATAAACTATTAAGGCTAACAAATTATTTCTCGGTTTAAACCATAGAATTGTAAAATCCCGTAAAGATGGAATCATCCTGGAGAAAGGAAAGTGTATTTCGGGATCTTATCTGATGCTGGTGTTACGGTTTCTACTTCGAAGAAGGGATAAAAGGGTGTACTTCATGAATTGGGTGTCTGTTTGGATTATCTTCTTGGCAGTTTGGCTATTTCATGGTTTTACGGGGTTATGTGCTTTTAACCATGGTCGGGAAGAAACCATTATCATAGTTCACTTAAAACGTCAAAGGAGGATAGATTTGAGCTTTAAACCACAAGATGTGACAACGGCGTTAATTCAGTATTATCTATTTGAGGTTGAAGTGAAATGTCACGGGCAAGTGTACTTAGTATCTGAAGGTATCGGGGATGGTTGGATGAAGATTCTTCGAGATCCTTGTTCGAGCTTTTAATATTTTCAAAAACGAAGACTTGGAAATCTAGTTATTTTTGGGTGATTTTTCCTTTTCTTTTTACCACTTGGGGGAATTGGGCTCTTACCACCACAAAATAACTATCAGTTTATGGAGTTACGTTGTAGTGCTCAGTGTCACATTGAATTGTGGATTTTCAAGAGGTGATGTACGTCTAATACTTGATGGTTGGTTGGTTGAAAAGTATAGAGTACTTAGAGATTCAAAAGGGCATGAATTCTCAGCACCGCTCTTTGTTACAATATGTGCAAGTTTAAGTCACGAGTTCTGGTTAGTTTACTTCAAGGTCAAATTCATCATATTGGGTTTTCTCCATCAGCTGTCACGACAAAGAGCCTACTGAATGATAATGGGATTGATAACAAGTTTGCCAAGATTAGTTGAAAAGAGAGAGATTATGACGTTTGAACACAACATTTCAAGCCTCTTACTCTAAGGAAAAGAAAAGTGTACGTTTCAGTGTACTTTATCTTCTAAAGAATAGAAATCTTCTTATGACGTTTGAATACTTCAGTTCAAGCCTCGTACTCTAAAGAAAAGAAAAGTGTACACTTCAGTGCGCTTTATCTTCGGAAGAAGAGAAATCTTTTTATTAATGACCATTCTCATCAACATGCTTCATGCTTTTTCCATGCGCGATCTGTTATCAAGTGAACCGAACTACTGATGATTGTTCTCTTATTCCACTTGCTCAATTATAATGGCGATGGCAACATCATATGCAATTTTTGCGGGGGAGAAGTGTGAATAGACTACATTTGGATGATATTCACTTGTTTAGTCAAGAATGGCAACTTCGTATGTAATTCTTGAGGGGGAGAAGTAGTGTGAAGTTAAATGCATGTTGATAGACATCTGCGAATAAATGGTCATACGGCTCCAAACTCATGTAAGAACCGAGCTTCTTCTTATCGGGTTGTAGGATCATTCATATTGTGTTGTTTGATGATTCGGGTGGTCTTGGATGATGGAAATACATGTTAGCCATTTAGAGAGAGAAAGAGATGAGAGGGTGTTCTAGTTAGAGACTTGCTTTACAAAAATGAAAGGTTAGATTATGAGAAGCACCACCCCTTCCAAGGATGGAAGGGGTATTTATACTTACAGACTACGCGACCTCCTGACGGCCTGTGGATCAGGTATACAATGGGTAAAGACCCGTCCTTCCTCCACGGAGTTACACTAAACTAATCTATGCTACAAACTAACTAATAAACTACTAAATAACGTAAATAACTACAACTCTACGAGCTAACATATGCTAGACTATAATTGGGGTGACCGACACTTTAACATGGAATTTCCAATTCCTAACAATCTCCCCTTAAGGGAGGTCACCCCATGAAATACATTTTTCATCCTGGCATTCTTTCTATGTCTTTAGTTCTCGAGCTCGTAGACTTCAATTCTTCAAGTTCCGCAATCTTTGTGCATTAGTAGTGATTCTTTAAAGTCCGCATAG
>OU343221.1:200208306-200273306 GCA_910596185.1 Chrysanthemum makinoi
TTCGGTTCTATTTTCTGCTACATGTTAGAAGACTAAAGACGAGTTGCATTTAATGATCTAAAGACTTCTTCTTATTCAAGGCATTTATCATAAAGATTGTCGGTTTAGGGGAGAGCACTAATTGGGGGAGAGTGATATGTCGAATTTAATCCCCAATTAGACTTGCTCACATTATTCAGCATGTTGATTCTCACAAAGACTTCAAGCGATCTTCTCAACAGATTTCAAGTATTTGGGCTTATAATGTTTTGCTGATTTTGAAGTATCAAAACCAGCAAGGGGGAAGGAGACACGTATCTAAACGTGAGTAAACTTGATGAGCTTAATACTTCTAAGTGATTGAAGAAATCCCGGGAAGACATATGTCATTACCGCAGAGAAAATCAAGGTTTGACTCATGGCGTTTAGTATTCTCATTCCAACTATGTGTGGGAAGAGATGTTAGAGAAAGTTTCTAAAGATAAAAGAGATACACAAGTATGACATATTCAGGGGAGATAAATGTGTAACATGAGGGAGGTGTTATCAGTTATTCTCTCGTTGGGAATGTGTGTACTTCGGATTCTTGAGCTTCATACACATTCATCAAGGACGAAAGATGTGAACATAGGGGAGGTGTTCTTCATTACCCTCATGATGTGTATTAGGGAGAGTTCTTGGATATTGGTGTACTTCAGATTCTTGAGCTTCATAAACATTCATCAGGGACGAAAGATGTGAACATAGGGGAGGTGTTCTTCATTACCCCACATGTGTATTCGAGAGTTCTTGAGCATTATACAAAGAGAGTGACTGCATCAATTCAACTACTTGGGGGAATTGTTCTCTTGACACCTTTCGGAATGGATTGCTTCAGACTTTAGTGGAAAAGGAATTTGAGAAGAGGTATTCAAATGTGGGATGATAAGTTGTTGTTCTTCTTCTTGATGGTATAACCCCGAATGGAGAATCTCGATTATCGTTCTTAAAAGGAGCAGCGGGATTTATGATAATGATGTGCTTCTCTGTGCACTGGCTAAGGCAAGCTTGAAATAGAGCTTCGAATCTGCTCATCTAATGGATTTTCGGTTGGGGGGAAGTGCCAAAGTCTCACCGGTTCTATTTCTCTTTTATTCAAGAGCCTTGGAAGCTTTGGTGGTGAATGTTTAAGAGATGACGATTTCTATCTTCTACAACGGGGCTGCTCGATATCCTTATCTCGGTACTCGTTTCATCATCTTCTTAAATTATATCATCTACTCTATCTTTGTATATATTTATTAAAAACCAAATACAAAAATATAAAACCAACAAAAAGAAAATAGAAAAATATAAAACCATCAAAAACCCATAAAAATCAGAAAATTTGAAAAATACCAAAAATATGTTTTCAAAGACATGTCTTCTAGTATCGATAACATCTGCGGTCTTAGAAATGTCATTCAATAATGGCACGGGACCATAGATGAAGTTCGAGCAGGAGGTGTAAATATTCTTTTCCAATACATGTCTCAAAATATGGCTTGCAGTTATTTCAGACTGTAACCCGTGCTTAAACAATGGCTTGCTATTATTTCAGATAGCAACCCGCTCTTCATGGAAGGAAAGTGCCACGCTAAAACATTTTTCAAATATTTCGTGCACTTATCCTAAAACATAATGAGGCAAGCATGTCGAAGGAGTGCTGTTCCTACTCAAATATTTTTCCGTCTAAAATTCTTCAGAAAAATATTTGTTTTAACAAAATGGTGGAAAATGAGTTGCTTGTAAATCAATCAGTTTCAGAGTTTTCGGAAAAAGTGAAAACTCAATCAATGACTTCAGCGCTTTTAAACTTTTCAGAAAAATAAGTCATTGATTAAGGGGGAGAATGTTTTCAAATCTATATCATCTAACGGGCTTTCTTAATTATCCTAAATGCTTAACTGAAAAATGATGTTAACCTATGTTGAGGGACTAGGTGCCTAGGATATGATTGTTAGGTTTAGATGATTAGAGTTTGATAAACACATTATTCCCATACATTTATTTGATCTGATTGATATGTTGAATTGACTTTTATTAGTCGATTGTTGTTTGGGTGATGTCAACCACCATATATCTGTATGTGTGTTCACTAACGTATGCAGGTATATTGGTATATAAGAATTATCCCGATCCGGATCCCACAAATGAAGATGATTGGATGCCGAAAGGAAAGGGTAACTATATCTTGGGTTGACAAATGAAGAAACGGAGCTTAATTTGACTTCCATGGAAAGTTGGCATAAATGCAACGTAAGAGGTCTCACTGCATCAGCAGATGGTTTTCTTCTAAGTGATTGAAGAAACGGAGCTTAATTTGACCTCAGTTGGCACTTATATGCAACGAAAGAAGTCTCACTGCATCCGCAGACGGTTTTTCTTCCAAGCCCTACAGCAACAACATAAGCTTCTCAACCACCGAACGCATCTTTGTGTAGGATACCATTTTTAAACAATTTTGAAAAATATTGTTTTGAAAATGGAAAAATATTGTTTTGAAAATAAATAGGATTCAAAGTTTTGAAATCAACCGGACTTTATTTTGTGAAGTCTTCAGTGATTTCAAATTAAATATTTTCAAACGATATTTCTTCACAAAAAGTCCGTTTGTACGAAATAAAGTGGTGATCTAAAGATTTAATGTTATGTCATGGTATGATTTTTCTTTAGAATCAAGATCTTTCAAAATGAATTTTTTTCTGTTCTGGTTTGATTGTGAAATTGTTTTATTTTACTTAAAGATCTCTTAAAAAAACTATCATACCTGACACTAACAATCTTTAATGTCGTAAAACTGTTCCTTATCAGTCATTTTTCAAAATTAAATCTTGCCACATCTTTCCCCAAAATATTTTAAATGATTTAAATCAATTGGGATTACAAATCTCAAAAGGTTGAAATTTTTGATCGGGGGAGAGATCGTGATTTAAATCTCAAATATGTTTTAATGGAATCGGTTTTAGTCCTTTATAGGCACTCCTGGCTCCATGTGCCAAACGATTTCAAATACACAATGCACATGTTGAGGAGGAGGATTTATCCAAAACAAGATGAGTATTTAAACCTGGCCACATTTTCTCCCATGTTTTCTAAACCTTATTAATCACTTGGGATCCAAAATCTCAAAGGGTTTGATATTTTTGATCAGGGGAGAATTTGTGATTTAATAATGAAATTTGATAAAAGATGATCGTTTTGATTCAATGTGCAAGTTCTCTCTAATATGTGCCAAACTATTTCGTATATTGATGCACATAGTGAGGGGGAGCGAATGGTTTCTAAATGGAAATCGTGTAAAGTGCTTCAAAAGAACTCTTTCCTCTATGTTATAAAATGATTTCAAATATCCTAAGCACATATTGAGGGGGAGAATATACCAAGAAAATCAAATGGCTTTTTCTATGAAAATTGTGATCAAAGAAAATATTTCAAAGTCCTCTTGCCTCCATGTGCTAAACAATTTCTAAATCATATGCACATGTTGAGGGGGAGGTTTTCTAAATGATCAAAACTATTAAGGTACAAAATGCTTTGATCTCGTATCACAAGTACCTTGATTGTTTTTCCAAATGATTTTTCAATTGGTTTTGAGAAGGAATGAACTGTACCAAAAGACCGACCATTTTACTTTATGCATGGAGTTATAAGGATGGTGAGGTTAGGTATTAGTTCCCATGATCCGCCAGAATCGGAGGGATCTACCCAGGACAATCCACTAGATAGTGTAGAAGTCCTTAGGTATGATGAAAAAAGGAAAAAAGTGAGAAGAGTGTTGACGGAGACAGAGCTAGTACTGGAATAAACCCAACAAGGTTCTAGTTATGAAGTCTCGGTAAGCACTGAAGGGGTTGAAGAATGAAAAAGAAATGAAATGAGAAAAGGGTGAAAAGAAATAGCCCTCCAATAATTCAACCTTAGGGTAGAAACCGGGTTCAATACATATGCTACTGGTGGTTACTAAGGTAACACCGATATTGAAGACAAGACGTCATGGACCCAGTGACGCACTGCACTAAACTTCCCAAGCTACTCAAGTTCCTCTTAAAAGGACTTGTTTCATTCTCACGGGGAACCTACATAATCTATCGACTTTCTCTTAGAGATCGTTGATATTGAATAAGGAGACCCTCTCCCTAGTCTCCGGCATAGGAACCAAATGTGCACTATTGAGTCTAGAGCCAAGAGATCATCCACAATATCTCATTAGGACACTAAATTAATGAAGACTTGCTGTTTTACACATTGTGGAAAGTAAGTATATATTGAGAGTCCTACGCATTATCCTTGTGGTATTGCCAGAACATCCGAGTGATATGTTAAATATTCACAATGAAGATGGAAATCCTTCTAGAGCCAACATCAAACAAGCTCTTGGTGGGTGACATGTGAGATCTTTTCTAAAGATCAAACTTGTGACAACTGGATAGAAACGATGGGGCGATTCACTCTTGAATCAACCTTAGTCCAGGATCGGAATTGACGAATACTTTTGGAAAAACCATTCGATGTGCAAACCTTCTTTTCTCTAGCACGTCGAATGTGTATTCATTTTCAAACACAAAAAGTATCTAATTAAAAAATACTTTTGGAAAAACCCTTCGATGTGTAAATCTCTTCTTTTCTCTAGCACATCGGATGTGTACTCTCTTCATATACAAAAAGTATTTATGATTGAAAATTGATCTTTCTCATAAAACCTTCATCGTATTGCAAAACTCTTTCTTCTAAGCAATACGTGATTGTTTTCAAATCATTTTTTCGTCAATCAGTGAATCTCAATTCGCTGGTTCACTCACTCCGTGTTGTCTTCTTTGAGACGTTCCGGTTTGAGAACAGCTAGAGCAGCTGCGAAACCCTGTCAAGGAGAGTCTTAGGAATCCTACCGATCACAGCAATACTTGTACGATCAACGGGAACCGTGGGCCGTGTACCTCAATTCAACGAAAGTGATCAAAGACACTTTCGTGTTTTATTGCTAACTATTGTTTGCAGGTATATTTGGACGGTTGTACTGATCAAAATTGAGGAGTGAATTCATAGCCGCATGCTCACAAAGATCCACTTAATTAAAGAAATCATGACTGTGCATATCTACGTGAATGGCTCGATATTTTCATACTATGCTTCGCTACTGCCGCAAATATCATGAACTAGTAAAGCTTCCGCTACTCTGATGAAAAGATGTCATGATCCAAAAGTGTGAGCATGTCGGTCCGAAAGTAATAACTTCACATGTTGGCAACACTATAAAGGGTGATCCAGATTATCGCGTGGTGATCTCAATGAAAGCTCGAAGATCATCAAAGATGTGGATCATTTAAAGGCCTCCACTTAAAGTACAAAGTAATCGGACTTTGAAGAATCACGCTAAAGCACAAAGATGCAGATGTTGAAGAATTAAAGTCTACGAGCTCAAGACTGAAGATTAAATAGAATGCTAAGATTCAAATGTAAACATGAGGTGACCTCCCTTAGGGGGAGATTGTTAGGAATTGGAAATTCCATAGTGAAGTGTCGGTCACCGCAAATATAATTTAGCATAAGTTAGCTTGTAGACATATCGTTATTTATCAGTTTATTAGTTAGTTATTAGTTTAGTTTAGCGTAGTGTAACACCGTGGAGGAAGGACGGGTCTTTACCCACTGTATACCTGATCCACAGGCCGATAGGAGGTCGTTGAGTCTGTAACTATAAATACCCCTTCCATCCATGGAAGGGGTGGTGCTTCTCAATCTAACATTCCATAATTTACAAAGCAACTCTCTAGCAAGAACACCCATCTCTCTACTTTCTCTCTCTAAAATGGCTATCATGTATTTCCATCATCCAAGACCACCCGAATCATTATAACACAATAATATTTCGATCCTACATAAATTGAGGTGACCTCCCTTAGGGGGAGATTGTTAGGATTTAGAAAATCCAGTAGTTAAAGTGTCGGTAACCTCAAGTATATGTACTCATTAGAAAGCTCGTAGTCGTAGTCATTTAGTGTTAGTAAGTAGCTTGTTAAGTAACCCCGTGGAGGACGGACGGGTCTTTACCCACTGTATGCCTGATCCACAGCCCGAAGGAGGGCGTGTCATGTTTGTAACTATAAATACCCTTTGCCTCCCAAGGCAAAGGGTTGGAGCTTTCATAATTCATTTTTCTTTGTCTCACTAAAGTTCCCAACTCTCTTCCACTTTCTCTCTCTAAACTACAAACCATTCGACCCTATATGTTATGTTTATGTGATTGTGAAAACCAATATGTTTCAACTTTCCACATTGAACTCAGCTCCCAAGTTTCCTTAGGAGGGAGTTGGGTGTCCTAGCATTCAGTGACTAAGTTGGACTTAAACCCATCCCTTTAGCAGACTTTATAACCAAGTCTCTAGCTAATCCCTTCGTCAAGTGATCAGCTAAATTGTGTTGAGATCTTACAAAGTCGATAGAAATCACCCTATTCATGATAAGCTCACGAATCATGCTATGCCTGACACCTAAGTGTCTAGAATTCCCATTGTACATATGGCTATAAGCCTTTGCCAATGTAGTTGTACTATCACAACGGATAGAAATAGGTGCTATAGGTTTAGGCCACAATGGAATCTCAAGAAGCAAGTTTTTCAACCATTCAGCTTCTTTACCAGCAGCTGCTAAGGCTAAAAATTTAGATTCCATTGTTGAACTGGTGATGCAAATTTGCTTCTTGGATGCCCAAGAAATTGCACCTCCACCAAGTAGGAATACCCAGCCACTGGTAGAGGAATTGTCTTCAGTGTTACTGATCCAACTTGCATTAGTGTATCCTTCTAACACTGAAGGATAACCAGTATATGAGAGACTATAATCCATAGTTTTCTTCAGATACTTCAGTACCCTCTGAACTGCTTTCCAGTGATGAGAACTAGGATTACTAGTATACCTGCTCATTTTAGCTACTGCAAATGCAATATCAGGTCTTGTACAAGTCATGGCATACATCAGGCAGCCAATTACCCTAGAATACTCAAGTTGAGATACAGCCTTGCCATTATTAGGCATTAGCTTCTCACAAGTATCCATAGGTGTACTCACTGGAGTACAATCAAAGTAATTGAATTTCCTTAACACTTTCTCAATATAATGAGACTGAGAGATAGAAATTCTTTTACTTTCATGTTTAATCCTTATACCAAGGATAACATCAGCCTCCCCCATGTCCTTCATGGAGAACCTTGATGACAAAAATTCCTTTGTCAGGTCAACTTGATTTTGGTCAGTGCCAAAGATCAGCATGTCATCAACATATAGACAAATGATGACTCCTTTACCAGATTCATCAAATTTGATATACACACATTTGTCAGCTTGGTTAAGAACATAACCACTAGAAAAAACCACTTCATCAAATTTTTGATGCCATTGCTTAGGTGCCTGCTTTAGTCCATAAAGAGACTTAATCAGTTTACACACCTTGTTTTCATTGCCAGGCATGATGAAGCCATGAGGTTGGTTCATATAGACCTCCTCTTCCAATTCACCATTCAAGAAAGTTGTTTTCACATCCATCTGATGAATAATCAAATTGTGAATTGATGCCAAAGCAATCAGCAGTCTTATGGTACTGATACGAGCCACAGGGGCAAAAGTATCAAAATAGTCTATCCCTGACTTTTGTTTAAAGCCCTGAATGACTAGTCTTGCCTTGAACTTTCAATAGTTCCATCTACCTTCATTTTCTTTTTGAAAATCCATTTGCAACCCAAAGGTTTGCAACCAGGTGGTAGATCAACCAACACCCAAATGTTGTTGCCCATGATGGAATCCATTTCAACATTGATTGCTTCTTTCCAGAAAGCAATATCCTGAGACTTCATTGCTTTTTAAAATGTCTTGGGATCATCCTCAACAATGAAGCAATAGGAATATTGGTCAGAGACCTCATCCCTTGTTCCTTCCATTAAATATAATTGAAACTCAGGTCCAAATGACTTTGGATTCATGACCCTTTTGCTTTTTCTGAGCATAGGTTCAGGTTTTTGAACCACAACCTCATTAGGGACCTCTGATGGTAATTCATCAGGGACCTCTGATACACCAGTGTCATGAGTTCCATTAGGAATCCTCTGACTTGGTCTAGGGACTGAGGAGAATCTATTCTCAACAAAGATTGCATCCCTTGATTCAATTATAGAGTTAATTGAAACATATCATTAGGTTCAATAACATAGAACCAAAAAGCTTTGGAATGCTCAACATATCCAACAAAGATGCATTAAATGCCTCTTTCATCCAAAGTTTTTAGCTTTGGATCAGGGAGTCTTACAACAACCCTACAACCCCAAACCCTGTGATAGTTCAGGTTGGGTTTCCTTTTAGTCCAGAGTTCATAAGGGGTAACCTTGTTCCTTTTGTTGGGAACCCTATTTAATAAATAGCAAGCTGTTAACATAGCTTCACCCCAGAACCCTTGACTCAGTCCTGAATAGGACAACATGGAATTAACCATCTCCTTTAGCACTCTGTTTTTCCTTTCAGAACTACCATTTTGCTGAGGAGTATAGGGAGTAGTCGTTTCATGGATTATACCAACAGACTGAAAATACAGAGTATCCATGTACTCACCTCCCATATCAGTCCTTAATCTTTTGATCAGGGACCCAAGTTGCAATTCAAATTCAGTTTTAAACACTTTGAATTTATCTAATGCTTCATCCTTAGTATGTAACAGATAGACATAACAAAACCTAGAAGCATCATCAATAAATGTGACAAAGTACTTCTTATTCCCCAAAGAGGACGATGGATCTAAACACACACCTTGTGTTAGTGATATTTTGAATTATATTAATAAGCACGCGGAAAATACTTAGTAATACTTAGAAGTGGGATTGTATGATGTAATGTAAGTAAACAGTTTAACACAAAGCTCCAATATTATTAAGAAATAATACGAGTGATCTTGCTTATCACTAGGGTTACACCTTGAAGCTTACGTGAGTATTTTGTACTCTAAACAATGACCTAGGATCTCCTTTTATAGCACAAGGAGTCCTTTACAAGATAAGTATTGATTCACAGATACCAAACCCGTCAAGTTATCTCACACAAGCTAGCCACTTGCGAATGACTAACCGTAAGAAACTTAAAACGGTTCAGACACTGATTCGCTGATAATGAAGGCTTAGGGGTAATGTGTGTGGATAAAACCTCAATATCGATATCAAAAATAATCACGAAGATAGATTCAAATTCCTTTAGGAAAAAGAATAATAAACCAAATCCCGTGTGTGATCGTTGATACGGATTAGTCAACCCGAATCGTTTCCCAACGAGGCGTGAATTGCCAACGTCGTTTTTGGTTTGGAATTTAATGCTCGATGTTTTGGATTAATGATTTGATTTTATTAAACTACGAGAATGGGGAAAGTAATTAAGGAAATCTATTCTACGGGAAATCCTAAGTGCGAATTAACTAAAACGTAATTAACAAAACGTGATTAAAATGCAACTACGTCTAAATTATATCCTAAAAATGCCAAAATATACTTTTACTCTAGAAATGATATTAGAAAACTAATTATGAATTAAAACTATTTTTTTTGGATTTTTCTTGATTTATTTAGAATTAAAACTATTTTTTAACTTTAAAAATAAAACTAATTATCTAAAAATTATGAAAAAGAGAGGGAAAACTATGGAATTACTTTTCAAAAATCTAAGATATTACAAAAGACTTTTCAAAACTATTTTTTTATTTTTCTGATTATTTTTTCTATTTTCTATGAATTTAAATCTATTTAAATCTAATTTAAATTGTGAAAAATACCAAATAAAAGGGGAAAAATAGGAAATTTTTTTTTATGCTTTTTATATTTTTCTTAAACTGGGAAAATTGAAAAAATATTTTTTGGAACTTTTTCTTAATTATTTGTAATAAAAGCTATTTAAAAATACCTAAAAATTGATTTTAATCAAGAAAAATAGTAAAAAGTGACCAAAAATTATGAAAAACTCAGGAAAATTCTAAAATCTTATTCTAAGTCTATGAAAAATAAGAAATCTGTAGCTTATGTGTAAGATATATGAGCTGCAATGTAAACTGCTTTGAAAAAAGCTACTAAAGATAAGCTAATAAGTGAAACAAGCAACCACACAGTATCTGAAGCTAGATTATGCTAAAATAAACTAATATCAACTGACTACACCTAATCCTAACAAGCTACAAGCACTGCTAATGATTCTATGCAAACTGACTAGTCTATCAAATCAGTTTCTGACCCCTACTTTTGAGCTGTTGCAACTGCTTATCCTATAAGCTAAAGTGAAAACCAAAAGTGTGGAACTCAAGTCCACCTAGAAAAGAGTACTTGTACCAAATTACAGGCACAATTAAGCTCAAATGAAGCTTAGAGAGCCTCTGCAAAAGACCTGTGCACAACTCAGTATAAGCTGAGTGTGCACAGGACAAATCTATGCTGTTTGAGAGCTTATTTTGAGCTTATACAAACTTGATAAGTTTTAACAAAAAGCAGTTTCCAATACTAGACCAGTTTAACTATGATTACCCAAAATTACAATCACTTTTACTCAAAAATGAATCAGTGATTCAACCACAAAGTTGTGTGCAAAACTGATTTTTCAACTTGTTGACTTTTGATGACAGATTTGTAACTTTGACTTAAGTGAATTTTGAATCCAAATCATGAACTGAGATTTATGTTTTGAGCTAAAACAACACTATATCAAGCTACTCTATTAATAACTGAACCTGATTCAAGCTTTTGATTATGAACAAATTCAACAGTTAAGTAAATTAAAACTGATCAAATGAGTTTTTGACTTTTGATGTGTTATTGCTATAAACTCAGACTTAAATGACTATCAATATCCTACATGAGCATGAATCAACTACACAGAACTGATATACTATCCTCTATCACAGATTAACAAGCAAATCCAAACACTAGTTAACTACTGATATAGTAAACTAAAAACAGATAATGAATAGATTATCCTAAACTGACATAAAACACAGATCACTTACTACAGATAAATCTACTCAAATGCAAACACAGATTCAGAGAATGAAAATTAGATAACAGATTTAAGAACTTACAAATTTCCTAGCCACTATGGCTTGCAATCATGAAACAGTGAACCTCTAACCTAATAAACCCCTAACCTACTCCAATTCCAGCTCAAATTTAACCCAAATCCAGCTTCTGCATCATCCCAATCCAATCAAACACCAGCAGAACTTCATTTCCACAAACAGTTGACTATTGTTGACTTATTTTTATTTTTGAAGTGAATTGAGATTTGATTGAAATTAAGCTCACTATAAGCTATCAAAAGCTTAAATGAACCTTTGTGAAACAGTAGCTAAGTATGATTCAATCCATAGAACAGATCTAATATGTTTTTTAATTTTTCCAATTATTTTAACTGATTTTTTTTTTATCTTTGAGTAAATAAAGGAATGAGCTAAAAACAGATTGAGATTATTAAAATAAGAATTAGATAAGAAGATTAAGCAGATTTAAAACATAAAAAACTCAAACAAATACTTGAAAATGAAAAACTGAAATTTTATTAAACTAAGGAATTTGAGTACAAAAAGGAATTACAAAAACTTAAAACATTAAAATGAAAAATACACTAACTATGCTACTGAAATTAGAGAGAAGAAAGATAGATACAATGTGAACGAAATGAGGGCCTATTTATAGCTAAACTTGAGGTCTTGAGGCTCTTGGAAAGATCTAGAAGTCTGAAATTTGTGCTTCTTTGAGTTGTTTTCATCCCTTGGATCATCATACACGTATCCCATCAATTTTGAACAATTTGATTAGATCATCCACGTAACTTCGACCAATCACAGAGCAGCATTTGAGAAGTTGCACGCGGATTGATGACATGGCAGTCACGTGTGTCAGAGAATGTCATAAGGTGTCAGACAAAAGTACACATTTGCCCTTAATTGGGGTGAATTTGCTCAATTGAACGAAAGGGTAATTTAGGGTTTATGTAGTAGCAGGTTTGGGGGTGGATTTGGCGCGGGGGTAAGAAAAAGTTATTTTATTCGGTTTGACTGGTAATTAATTGCGTTGACTTGGGTTTGGGTCGGGTGGAATGGGTATTCGGGTTAGATATCTTGGCCGGGTATTGGTTTGGGCTTGAAACGGGTATATTTGATTGGGCCGAGTATTTTGTTTTGAGAATTGGACTTAGGATTATATTTGAAACCATTTAACATAACAAGGACCAAAAGTGTATAATCTGAAAATCCAGGGACCACAAATGTAAATCTGAAAATCTCTTTCAAGGATCAAACTTGTTAATCTCAAATAATCCAAGGGTGAAATTTGCAACTTCTGAAACTTGAGGGGTCATTTCTGCCAAATACTCAAAGTTCAGGGACTGATCTTGACATTTCTTCAAATTTGATTATAACTTCCAAAAATCATCCTCAGAGAATAAAATCCTCTAAAATGCACAATCCCGACCTTCCGGCTCAGCTCAAACTCTCTTGATCTCTCGTGCTCGGATTTTCGTCTGATTTGGTTCCTTTTTGTGTGTTTTTACATATCCGTACCTGCACAAGCACAAACTCAAGAAAACCACAAATATTAACAATAAACGGCTCTTTCTTGGTTGATTTGGGTCAGATTTGATAATGAAAAGGTATGTGTTTTAGCACATACCAAAATACCCCAGACGAGACCATTGTCGTGTCCTCACGCAATGCAATCAACTCACGCTTCTAAAACCAAGGATTTCAATCTCTTTCTACTAAACCTATGAAGAAGTAGCAAAGATTCCTCAAAAGAGATTAAGAAAGACTTAATTCTAAAAACGCCCCGTTTACCTTTTAATTCACATATATATATATATATTACGATTAAGCACATTCTGATTATGAGTGACGGTTTGCTGAACTTTCATGTCGATCAATAACTCCAACATTTTTCAATCAACACTTTAGGATCACGGAGTAGAACACACAACACAGCGTGAAGTGACCATACAGATAGAATACATCGTCCCTGATTTTTCACAAGTCCCAAACTAAGCGTAAAACCGAAATCATTGTTACATACGACTCTAGATGCTAACACTACCCATGGAAGTTACTTGTGTAAATACCTTTTGTTCCCATTTTCCTATTTTCCTCTAGATTTTTTTATTTTTGGTGAGAAATGAATTTCTTCAAATTCCTCGTTTCGATAACTTTTATTCTGATAAAGATACAAAGCTTAAGTTGATAATTAGTTATCCATCTTCTCTCAAGAACCATTGTCCCAAAAATGAGGTCCACATCAAGGAATTTTTATTCACTTACATTTTTTTACTTTTTCATCATTTTTTTCATTTTTTTTTTGCATGAACTTTTATTTGTTTGAGCTATGAACTACGGAGCTTCACGGGGTAATTCCAAGACTATAGGCTTCATGAAATGAGGATCCCGGCAGGCTAGGCTAAGACCTCACTCAATCCCGGCTAAAGATCCAAGGGTCCGATCTCGACACCGCAGCACATAACTTTACTTATTACTTTTTCACTTATCACTTATTTCTTATTTATTTATTTATTATGGATCCTTGATGTGTACCCAATTTTTAAAACAAAGATTCTTTTAAAAAGATAAAGAACTAACTATCGCCAAAAACTCAACATCTCTAATTATTTATTAGACAGATATGGGGTGAAACAATTTTGTGGGAACAAAAAGCCATAAGTACCTTCGATGGTCTCTAAAGAGAACCAACTACTCCACGCTTAGCATCTAAACTCATAAGTAACTCTATCATTTCTCGATCTCTGCAAATTTAAAATCCCAAATAATGAGATCCGCGGATGCTTAGCCGATAATTTTTTAGATTATCTATGGTTAAGGGAACAAGCTAGGGCTCAACACGCCCGGTCAAGTCAGAATTCTATTCCTACTCTCACCAGCGGAAAGTCAACAAGGTGTCAAAACATATATTAACTTAGCAAATGCTTCGTCTAATGAAATTAAGTCATGCATATTTAAAGTCACTCAGGGAAACTTGCAAAATCTTGGCCTTGTGAGCTAGAATTCGCATTTTATAGCTTCTTGTCTAAGAGACTAGCAAAACTTTTCAATCAAAAAGACTTAACAAAAGCTTACAAAAATTTTTAAATTTTGCTCATTTTTGCACAATTTTTCATTTTCTAAGGAAAAACGGGGTTGCGAGAGTACATGACGAAAAACAAGCAAGTGCGGTTAAATCAAATCGAAGATTACCCTACCCCAGACTAGAACGAAACATTGTCCTCAATGTTTAAAAGCAAGGGTATCAACGAAAATCTAAAAGCCGTTTATTAAGTATGCTCAAAGATAAACGTTAGTCGATAAGATTTCGGATATCGGATTTCCATCAGAAATGATCATGAAACTCGTGTGGAGCAAAGTCAACTTTCGAGCACGAGAGTCTTCATATCGGGAAATTCCTGAACACAACATCACAAACAACCAAACACGAGAAATCGAAGAGGCTAACCCCTTCACGTCACTTATTAGAAAATAGAAAGAAGATAGAGATAAGCATGGGGTGCCTCCCACGAAGCGCTACTGTTTTTCTTAAACGAGTCGCTAGCCTGACTCGTCCCCGAATTCATTTGTCCTTGGGGAAGAAAGTGGTAGAGATACCAGGGTCAAAAACGGTGTCCTCATTCCCGAAAGAATGAGACTGGGTGGGCTGGGAGGGAAAGAAAATGTCGGGCTCAAGCACATAAAGAATTACTCCTCCCAAACTCACATAAGGTATATGGAAGATCGATCCATCATCCGGTGGTTTTGCGGGCGGACGAAGGGATGACGGATCAACATGAGAATGCTCCAAAGAAGTCGGGAGCTCATGGTATAGAAAGGTGTTACTCAAAGGCTCATCAACGAAGGCATCCAAGAGAGGATCCTTATCTCGAATGACATTTTTAGCATAAAACTCATCAACGCGTATCCCGGGGTTGAAAATCTTGTCCTCGGAGAGGAAGGAGATCAAAGTGTCATCTATGTGAAAATCCTCACGAGGAGAGGATTCACTCTCGGCTAAATAATATTGGACCTCAGGATCAATAAGTTCATCTGTCGACAACTTCACTTCCTTATCTTTTTTCGGAAAAAACGGATCATCGTATTTTTCTTCATCCTCAGAGAAAATCGAGTCGGTAGGAGCAAGTTCATCGGTGAACTTCTCACTTTCTGCGTTAAAGAGTTGATTTTCAAAATTTTGAGTATATTCAGAATCGAATTCAAACAAGGGATTCGTGAATGACGTTTTGAAAGATTCTTGATTGAAAGATATCTCTAAAGAAGGTTCCATGATTTCAGAAGAAGGAGTGGGATTGCCACTCAAAGGAAGGTTGATTTTCTTAGAAATCGGAGGTGGGACAAGTGGTGTGCTCTCAGAGCTAGCATTTTCCGCCACTACCGTTGTAGACTCCATTTCTTGTTTCTTTTTCCGTTCAGCTTGTATTGTTGACATACTCTTGATCGTAAACCTTGAAAGATCAATTCGAGACGTTTTGGGTTCAACTTTCTTCACATCATTCGGATCAGATGGTAAAATGGGATCACCACTTCCTTGAGAAAATCAATCACACCGATGCTATGAATCGAATGATCATCGGGTGGAGGTTTTGACGTTTTTTCGGCATAAAACACTATTTTTTCATTTCCTTTTCTGATCGTTAACGTTCCTTGGTAATGATCCACAATGACTTTCGCGGTTCTCAAGAATGGTCTTCCTAAAGTGAGAGGGACTCGGGCGTCAACCTCTATATCAACTACGGCGAAATCCACGGGAAAATGGAATTTATCCACTCGTACCATAACATCGTTGACTACACCAACCGTGTGAGTAATTGTTCGATTAGCTAATTCGATAGTCATACGAGTCGGTATAAGAGTCTTCAATCCAAGCTCATGATATATCGCAAGAGGCATGAGACTTATGCTTGCACCTGAATCGGTTAGGGCATTACATTCCTTAATATCATTTAAGGAGCAAGGAAGGAGAAATTTCCTGGGATCACCAAGCTTCTCGGGAGCTTGGTTCGAGGAAGAATTAAACGGTGTAGGCTCAATTGAAATCTTTGAAATTTGTTCCAATTTCTCTTCATAAATCTTTTCAGCAGCTTTGATCATATCAGTCGTAAGTTTGAACTTCGTTCCGGATACAACTTTCATTTTATCGAATCGTGATTGAACAGATTTGCACGGTGTAAGGTTAGAATTCGGCATTATGACAGAGATAGAAGGAACTTGGGCAACCAGAGGTTGGACGTATTTGGATTTTCCATTATCAAGAGGAATTACCGGGTCCTTTGTCACCTCGGTCTCTCGTGCTACACTCCTCACCGGAGAGGAAGTAGTCATCGAGGGCCCATCATCTCGAATGGAAACGGATTTCATTTCTCCCTTCGGGTTTGGAATTGTGTTACTAGGGAAAGAACCGGAACACGAGGATTGAGAATAAGATGTAGACGACTGATTGGCTTGAAAGAAACTAGCCATCATATTCCTTATTTCAGTCATCTGTTTGTTGCTTGTAGCTTCCATCTCCTTTTTGAAGTCCGTCCTCATGCCGTTAATTTGATTTTTCAAACTTTTAATGGTGTAATCGGAGTTCTTCATGTAAGCTAGAAAATCGTTGTTCGGGACGACTTGAGGAGGTGCTTGATAAGATTGTTGAGGAGGAGGTGGTTGTTGGTAAACTTGAGGTGGAGGAGCTTGGTAGTGTTGATTACCATGATTAGCATTAGCTCCTCGGTTCTGATTGTTGTTACCATTGAAACGGTTTTGATTCTGGTTTTGTTGTTGGTTGAAACCGGGAGGTCCGAGATAATTGTTTGAACGGTAGCTAAGAAGATTTCGATCTCCTTGCGGTTGATTGTAGTTTCCCGTAGCAGCATAAACATTCTCATGTGCGTAACCACCGATGGCTGGGCACTCGGAATAAGAATGTGGACCTCCACAAGTCTCACAAATCGGGTGTACCGCTTTCACTTGTTGATTCTGATTCTGATTATTCGTCTGAGTAATCCGTAAGATATCGTCGATCTTTTTGTTCATGGCGGCTATTTCGAGAGAAGAAGACGTATTTGATCGAGATGATGCACCCATTTCGGCGGTAGAATCCCAATAATTGTAATGAGCGGTCATGTTCTCAATAAGATCGTAACATTCCTCCGGACGTCTTTTCATGAAAGTTCCACCGGCAGCAGCATTGATTGTTTCACGGTGTCTCAACGTTAAACCATTATAAAACGTATCAATTTGAGTGACAAGCAACATGTTATGATTCGGACATCGATCAATCGCAAGCTTATATCGTTCCCAAGCTTCAAACAAAGATTCGTCGGGATATTGCCGAAAATTACTGATATCGTTCCTTAATTTCGTCACCATCGACGGTGGAAAGTACTTTGCCAGAAACTTCGAAACCATTTCCTCGAAGGTATGAATCGAATTCTTCGGGAGTCGATCAAACCAAGACGTGGCATGATGAGTCAAAGAGTATGGGAAAAGATACAGACGAAGGGCGTCATCGGAGACCCCATTTTGTTTCATACTCTGAGTGACGGTCAAAAATTTATCAAGATGTTTGTTTGCATCGTCATCTGGTAAACCATGAAATTGACAACTATTTTTTACTTGTTCTATCATATGGTGTTTCAAGCTAAAATCGGTAGCTTGAAAATTAGTCGATGCAATGGGTCCTCCCTCCCGTACATTGTAGGTTGACATAACTCCTCCATCGTTCGGAGATCGGGAGCTACATTTTGATTATCGGGAGGAGGATTAGGACCAGGGTTTGGTGGTCCGTTGGGAGCAGCCATATTACGTAACTCGGGTACGTTCTGATTCTGCTTCTGAAGTCGTCTAGATCGAGATCGAGTGCGCATGCACTTAAAAACCAAGGCAATTAAAACGATACGGTATTCGAAAACACAATGAACTTAACCAATAATCCCAAGTGAATAAATCACCTCTATAAGACAAACGAACAAGCGAGCGGAGAAGCTTATTTAGGTCAGCGCGAAGCTTGTTAAAAACCCGCTTCTTTACAGCCGCAATTTAATGTCAGGCCGTCCTTATACCCACCACACAGTTTGTTTATCAAATAGAAATAAATCGACTCACAAGCGAGACAAAGGCAAGTTTTTGATCTTTAGTTTGGGAACTTATTAATGATAACACCTCCGTTGAGAATGTTATATAATTGATGTCTTCTATTTAGCTCAAAATCAAAAGAGAAAATCCTTTTGTATTTTTAATATGATATATATATATACAAAAGAAAAAGGAAAATATTTTTTTACTTTTTTTATTTTATAGAAAAATAGTAACTTCACGGATGAAGGATCTCGAGTCACTAATCGTCAAACCTCAAACGATATTGTCGTGACACAACCTCCCCGGCAGCGGCGCCAAAATTTGATTCACAGATACCAAACCCGTCAAGTTATCTCACACAAGCTAGCCACTTGTGAATGACTAACCGTAAGAAACTTAAAACGGTTCAGACACTGATTCGCTGATAATGAAGGCTTAGGGGTAATGTGTGTGGATAAAACCTCAATATCGATATCAAAAATAATCACGAAGATAGATTCAAATTCCTTTAGGAAAAAGAATAATAAACCAAATCCCGTGTGTGATCGTTGAAACGGATTAGTCAACCCGAATCGTTTCCCAACGAGGCGTGAATTGCCAACGTCGTTTTTTGGTTTGGAGTTTAATGCTCGATGTTTTGGATTAATGATTTGATTTTATTAAACTACGAGAATGGGGAAAGTAATTAAGGAAATCTATTCTACGGGAAATCCTAAGTGCGAATTAACTAAAACGTAATTAACAAAACGTGATTAAAATGCAACTACGTCTAAATTATATCCTAAAAATGCCTAAAATTACTTTTACTCTAGAAATGATATTAGAAAACTAATTATGAATTAAAACTATTTTTTTGGATTTTTCTTGATTTATTTAGAATTAAAACTATTTTTTAACTTTAAAAATAAAACTAATTATCTAAAAATTATGAAAAAGAGAGGGAAAACTATGGAATTACTTTTCAAAAATCTAAGATATTACAAAAGACTTTTCAAAACTATTTTTTTATTTTTCTGATTATTTTTTCTATTTTCTATGAATTTAAATCTATTTAAATCTAATTTAAATTGTGAAAAATACCAAATAAAAGGGGAAAAATAGGAAATTTTTTTTTATGCTTTTTATATTTTTCTTAAACTGGGAAAATTGAAAAAATATTTTTTGGAACTTTTTCTTAATTATTTGTAATAAAAGCTATTTAAAAATACCTAAAAATTGATTTTAATCAAGAAAAATAGTAAAAAGTGACCAAAAATTATGAAAAACTCAGGAAAATTCTAAAATCTTATTCAAAGTCTATGAAAAATAAGAAATCTATAGCTTATGTGTAAGATATATGAGCTACAATGTAAACTGCTTTGAAAAAAGCTACTAAAGATAAGCTAATAAGTGAAACAAGCAACCACACAGTATCTGAAGCTAGATTATGCTAAAATAAACTAATATCAACTGACTACACCTAATCCTAACAAGCTACAAGCACTGCTAATGATTCTATGCAAACTGACTAGTCTATCAAATCAGTTTCTGACCCCTACTTTTGAGCTGTTGCAACTGCTTATCCTATAAGCTAAAGTGAAAACCAAAAGTGTGGAACTCAAGTCCACCTGGAAAAGAGTACTTGTACCAAATTACAGGCACAATTAAGCTCAAATGAAGCTTAGAGAGCCTCTGCAAAAGACCTGTGCACAACTCAGTATAAGCTGAGTGTGCACAGGACAAATCTATGCTGTTTGAGAGCTTATTTTGAGCTTATACAAACTTGATAAGTTTTAACAAAAAGCAGTTTCCAATACTAGACCAGTTTAACTATGATTACCCAAAATTACAATCACTTTTACTCAAAAATGAATCAGTGATTCAACCACAAAGTTGTGTGCAAAACTGATTTTTCAACTTGTTGACTTTTGATGACAGATTTGTAACTTTGACTTAAGTGAATTTTGAATCCAAATCATGAACTGAGATTTATGTTTTGAGCTAAAACAACACTATATCAAGCTACTCTATTAATAACTGAACCTGATTCAAGCTTTTGATTATGAACAAATTCAACAGTTAAGTAAATTAAAACTGATCAAATGAGTTTTTGACTTTTGATGTGTTATTGCTATAAACTCAGACTTAAATGACTATCAATATCCTACATGAGCATGAATCAACTACACAGAACTGATATACTATCCTCTATCACAGATTAACAAGCAAATCCAAACACTAGTTAACTACTGATATAGTAAACTAAAAACAGATAATGAATAGATTATCCTAAACTGACATAAAACACAGATCACTTACTACAGATAAATCTACTCAGATGCAAACACAGATTCAGAGAATGAAAATTAGATAACAGATTTAAGAACTTACAAATTTCCTAGCCACTATGGCTTGCAATCATGAAACAGTGAACCTCTAACCTAATAAACCCCTAACCTACTCCAATTCCAGCTCAAATTTAACCCAAATCCAGCTTCTGCATCATCCCAATCCAATCAAACACCAGCAGAACTTCATTTCACATACAGTTGACTATTGTTGACTTATTTTTATTTTTGAAGTGATTTGAGATTTGATTGAAATTAAGCTCACTATAAGCTATCAAAAGCTTAAATGAACCTTTATGAAACAGTAGCTAAGTATGATTCAATCCATAGAATAGATCTAATATGTTTTTTAATTTTTCCAATTATTTTAACTGATTTTTTTTATTTTTGAGTAAATAAAGGAATGAGCTAAAAACAGATTGAGATTATTAAAATAAGAATTAGATAAGAAGATTAAGCAGATTTAAAACATAAAAAACTCAAACAAATACTTGAAAATGAAAAACTGAAATTTTATTAAACTAAGGAATTTGAGTACAAAAAGGAATTACAAAAACTTAAAACTATAAAATGAAAAATACACTAACTATGCTACTGAAATTAGAGAGAAGAAAGATAGATACAATGTGAACGAAATGAGGGCCTATTTATAGCTAAACTTGAGGTCTTGAGGCTCTTGGAAAGATCTAGAAGTCTGAAATTTGTGCTTCTTTGAGTTGTTTTCATCCCTTGGATCATCATACACGTATCCCATCAATTTTGAACCATTGGATTAGATCATCCACGTAACTTCGACCAATCACAGAGCAGCATTTGAGAAGTTGCACGCGGATTGATGACATGGCAGTCACGTGTGTTAGAGAATGTCATAAGGTGTCAGACGAAAGTACACATTTGCCCTTAATTGGGGTGAATTTGCTCAATTGAACGAAAGGGTAATTTAGGGTTTATGTAGTAGCAGGTTTGGGGGTGGATTTGGCGCGGGGGTAAGAAAAAGTTATTTTATTCGGTTTGACTGGTAATTAATTGCGTTGACTTGGGTTTGGGTCGGGTGGAATGGGTATTCGGGTTAGATATCTTGGCCGGGTATTGGTTTGGGCTTGAAACGGGTATATTTGATTGGGCCGAGTATTTTGTTTTGAGAATTGGACTTAGGATTATATTTGAAACCATTTAACATAACAAGGACCAAAAGTGTATAATCTGAAAATCCAGGGACCACAAATGTAAATCTAAAAATCTCTTTCAAGGATCAAACTTGTTAATCTCAAATAATCCAAGGGTGAAATTTGCAACTTCTGAAACTTGAGGGGTCATTTCTGCCAAATACTCAAAGTTCAGGGACTGATCTTGACATTTCTTCAAATTTGATTATAACTTCCAAAAATCATCCTCAGAGAATAAAATCCTCCAAAATGCACAATCCCGACCTTCTGGCTCAGCTCAAACTCTCTTGATCTCTCGTGCTCGGATTTTCGTCTGATTTGGTTCCTTTTTGTGTGTTTTTACATATCCGTACCTGCACAAGCACAAACTCAAGAAAACCACAAATATTAACAATAAACGGCTCTTTCTTGGTTGATTTGGGTCAGATTTGATAATGAAAAGGTATGTGTTTTAGCACATACCAAGTATAATCCTAACAATATAGAATATACACAAGATGTTTTCTATACTTATCAATACACGGATACATAACAATTATCCTAATAGCAGTGGTAATATTGTACTGGCAGTGGTAATGAGTTTCCACTTCTAGTGTAATCTTTAGCAGTGTTAACCACAAGTGTATCAGTGGTAACTGTTAGCTTCATTCCCAAAAATCCTCCCCTAAACTTATAATTTCTCTGCAAATCAATAAGTTTCTTCAATCTGCATCTTCTGTAAGGATTTGGGGAATTCTTTCAAACACTTCTCTTTCTCCTTAATTCCTGAATAGCTCTTGAACATTGATCTTGAAGCCTAAGTAGCAATGCTCTGACCTTCTCATTGTCTTCATGAACTCTGATTGTTGTACACAGCATCACAGTGAGAGTTCCAGCTCTGAGTGGATATTCTTTTTCAGCAAACATGAATGCATCCACTCCATCTGCTGTAGAAACATGATGAACTTCACATGAATCATAATAATACCATTTAGTACCAGGACATGAACATGAGAATTTCCAGAAATCATCATAAGTATCTGGTTCATAGAGCCTTCTTAGATTAACCCATAACTGCATTTCCTTCATATCTTTGAGATTTTCAGCATCAAACCTTTCTTGAACCAATCTCCACAAAGTATCCAGATCATGTCTGTCACATGCTTTGATGAGTTCTTCAAATTGAATGAATGATGAAGTTTCACCACCTAGCCTTGTAATCTTCCATGTTGGAGCAAAATTGCTAGCAGTAAACACTTCCCAATCAATGATAGGATGTCTGACTTGCAGTGGTTCAGGGTAAAAATCTTCTTCTTCTATCAATATCATTTCAGTCAATTGTTCTTCAGTGAATTTCTCAGTTGGAATTTTTTGTTCTTCAACAAACTTTGTCTTTTTATGTGTCTGAGGTTCACTTTCTTTGGCTTTTCTCTTCAGATGAGGATATCTTCTTTCTTCTTCTTCAGTGCTCATAGGAATAAAATCTTTATCTTGTCTTTGAACTCTGTAGTAGATACCTTCAACTTGATCATCACTCATCCCTTTGAATTGATGTCTTTTCCAGCCATCAACTTTGCAACAATAATCTTTCATCATTGCTATAACTTGTGCGTTAGTTGGTTGTCTTGGTTTCTTTTGACCCTTCTTGACTGAAACAATAGCATCTTGAAGTGCTTGATTATTCTTCATTTGAATGAAGTCCTTTAACTGTGCTGTTCTTTGTTCTTCAGTTAAAGACTTATCTGCAATAAGGTCAATTGCCTTTTTCTTGATCACTGGATCATTAGCAATCAAGAAATCAATCTCTTGGTCTGTAGGTACATAGCTGAACTCTGGAGTCTTTTCTCTGAATATTGTAAGTGGAATAGTGGAAACTGGATTTACATCCATTGGATTAGTGGTGTCCATTATGCCCAGCCTTTTAGCCTCCACGAAGTCTGCAATCTCTATCTCCTCCAGTCTTTTCTTATTAGCAACTTGATCTTCATTGATCTTTCTAGCAACTTCTTCATCATGAGCAATTTGAGCTTGTTCTTTCTTTGAAATCTTCCTTCTTGTTTGCTCTTTGCTCTGCACAACTGCTTTACCTTTCTTCTTCTTGATTTCTTCCTCTGCAGTGGTAATAGCTTGATCAACAGTGGTAATGTCTTATGCAGTGGGAATGAAATTAGTGGTTGCAGTACTGAAAATTTCTTGCTCTAGTTGCTGTTGAGGAACTTCTTGAGTATCAGCTTCCTCAGTACCTTTACTTGAAACAGCTTCCTCTCCAAAGTCAATTTTCCTCCCCTTGGTTTCAGCATCAGTTTTCCTCCCCCGTTTGGGAGAATTTCCCAAATCTGTATTGAAATCTTCTGAATCACCATTATCAAGTGAGGATGGAGATGATAGCACTATATTTTCAGGTTTCCTTTGCTTCAACCCCTGCAACTCTTCCTTCAAGATCTGAATCTCCTCTTTCAAATGTGTAATATCCTTGGCATGTTGCTCCTTTATTTGTGCCAAATCTTGTTCCATAGATTCAACCTGCTTTGCTAATTTGGTACAAAGTTCCATCAAATCCATTTGTTGCCCACTGCCCTCAACACTTCCAACTGTGTGACCTGTTGGGAGAGGTGAATCATAGGGCATTGGCTCAGATTCCTCCCTAGTTGGACTAGAGTGAAACCTGGAACCACCACTGCTTGTTCCTAAACCAAAAGGATCAGGGACATGCTATGTTATAATGGGAGGAGTTGGCTGTTTATGCCTCCTCTCATAGGTGTGAGAAACTGGTGGAGTGTAATCAATGTTTGAAACAGTGATTATGGGTGAATTTTGTACCTGAGAAATCTTTGCAGGCATCTGAGGAAAAAGAGGTGTAATAATCCTATTGCCATCTTTGTTCATGTTTTGAAAAACTTTAGGCTTAAGGCAACAGATTTTATAAACTCTAGTATGGGGTTGCAGTTGAAATTCAGTTAACACTGCTTGCACAAACCTTGGATACATCAAAAACTTTGTTGAACTCTTTACATTGCCTTTCATAGTTGTAAAAATATAGTTTGACCAATTAAAAATCCTATCAGTGGCTAGATAAACCAAAGGGTAAGCCATTGTTGAACTGAATTGTTCATAAGATGTTTTCTTAGGACTTAGGCAATGTAAAAGAGTATGTATCAAAAATCTCCAATGAGGACAGAAACCACCCTTTTTGAAAGTAGCTTTTTTGTCAGTGGTATCATACCCCATGGATGAAAGATGTGTATGAATTTCTGGCATAGGTAATGTGATGATACCATTGAGATCATCCAATTGGAGAATTCTCCTCAAGGATGCCTCAGTAACATCAATAGTTACCCCATCCACAGTGGCTCTAAGAGCATCCACTGTTTCATGTGTATCTATATTTTCAATGGTTATGGACTGAATAGAAGTCCAAAACTGTTTGATTTGAGAGATATAGATTGTGGGATTAAGAAGTAAAGCATACCTTATATGGGTAGTGTTTAGAAAGTCTACAAGCTGATGAAAAACATGGCCACTCTTCTCGTTTGAATTTTCCAAGTAGGCCACTTGGTTGTGCTCATCTGCAAAAGTGATAGGTGCCGTAGAATCTTTTGATGAAAAATATATTATGTCAGTAAGAATTGAATAAATAACTCGCCAATTGAGAGAGAAAGATATATAGTGGTAGGGTTTAAGAGTTTTGCGCAAGAAAGATTATCTAAGGAAAAGATTTATCTTTAGAGGATAAATAGCAATTAGGAAAGTAGATAATCTTCTAAAAATATACCCAATATATATGGAAAACAATTTCTCTTCAACGGCTAGTAAAATTTTTTTTTACTGACACCACAGTTGTAACGGCTAGATCAACAGTGGTAAAAATAACACTGTCAGTGGAAACTGTGAACTAGAAGTGGTAATTTTTCACAAAAATTTTCAAAGAGCAGTGGTAAATAAAAACATATGAAAATTGGAATGCTCTTATCATAATTTTTAGCAAACTACCAGCTATCAACGGATTTGATATGTCTTTACCATGAGCCGTTTGCTATGGACAAGCCAACTCTTAATCATAAAGACTATGGTGAGTTGATAACCATATAGTTTTTGGTAAACTATCAACCATAAACGGATTTGGCAAGTCTTTACCAGTAGCCGTTTGCTCTGGACTAGTTGATTCTTATGTGGATTAGACATGGTGAATCAATAACCATTTGTTGTGTGTCTCAGATACACACCTTTTATGATCAACTCCCATATTTGCTGCATAAAGGTTAAACAAAAATACATGGAAATATATACAAACTTATACAACAATTTTAGTACCCAAAAACTTCTTCTCAACACCAAAGACCATTAGACACAAAATTTTTATGGATTTAGCATTCCAATACCTGTTACCAAGTACTGAAATCTACCCACATCAAGTCCTTTTGTTAATAAATCAGCATAGTTGTCATCAGTATGGATTTTGACAACTTTGATTAGCCTTTTCTCATAACAATCTCTTATAAAATGGTGTCTAATTTCAATATGTTTAGTCTTTGTGTGTTGAACTGGATTCTTAATAATGTAAATGGTACTGCTATTGTCAATATGAATGATGGTATTCGTAAAATTGTACCCATAGTCCAAAAGTTGATTCTGAAGCCATAGAACTTGAGCACAACAACTTGCAGCAGCCACATACTCTGGCTCAGTTGATGAATTTGACACCATCGTTTGTTTCTTGCACTGCCAAGACACCAATATATTGCCAAGAAATTGGCATCCACCTGTAGTAGATTTTCTATCCAAACTAACACCAGCATAATCACTATCTGAGTAAGTCACCAGTTCTAGAGGTGATTCTCTAGGGTACCATAATCCCATATAGGGAAATGCTTTAAGATATCTGAAAATCTTCTTCACACAAGTCAAGTGTGAGAACCTGGGAGTGACCTGAAACCTTGCGCAAGCACATACTGAAAACATAATGTCAGGTCTAGATGATGTAAGATACATCAAAGAACCAATCATAAACCTGTACATGTGCACATCAACTGCTTCACCACTATTTTCCTTCAAGAGTTGATGTGTTGTCTTGTCTGCAGGGGTGCTGGATGACTTTTCATCAGAGAACTTGAACTTCCTTAGTATCTCAGCCACATATTTATCTTGATTGATGAAAATACCATCTGGCCTTTGTTGTACTTGAAGTCCCAAAAAGAATGTGAGTTCACCCATAGAAGTCTTCTTGAATTCTTCCTTCATTAGCTTCTCAAATTCTTTGCACATCTCTGTCTTTGTAGATCCAAAAATGATATCATCAACATATACTTGAACTAACAAGATATTATTCTTGTCTTTCTTGATGAACAAAGTCTGATCTACTCTGCCTCTATGAAACCCATTATCAAGAAGATAAGTAGTTAAGGTTTCATACCATTTTCTTGGTGCATGATGCAAGCCATACAATGCTTTAACCACCCTGTATACTTTGTTTGGATATTCAGGGTCCTCAAATCCTGGAGGTTGTGAAACATATACCTCCTCATCAATTTGACCATATAGAAAAACACTTTTTACATCCATTTGATAGACTTTAAAGCCCATAAAAGATGCATAGGCTAAGAACAGCCTAATTGCTTCAATTCTTGCAACTGGGGCAAACACTTCTTCATAGTCAATACCCTCCTCCTGAGTGTATCCTTGAGCCACAAGCCTAGCTTTGTTCCTGATAACAATTCCTCTTTCATCCTTCTTGTTTCTGAACACCCATTTAGTACCTATTACCTTCTTGCCAGAAGGTAAATCACAAAGCACCCAAACCTTTTGAAGCTTGAATTGGAGCAACTCTTCTTGCATTGCTTCCACCCAACTTTCATCTTCAAGTGCCTCGTATACATTCTTTGGCTCCATTTGTGACAGAAAACACATGAACAAACATTCATTCTTGCCTTCATGATTCTTAGATTCATAGATTTCACTAATAAACCCATGAACATCAGGCAATTTTGTTTATCTTCTAGTCTTCACTGGTGAATGGACATCCCCAATCACATTTTCAAGAGGATGTGATTTATGAATTGAAGTATGGGGAGTCTGAGGAACTGCAATATCACTTGGCATATTTGAGATTTCAACATCATTGGCTTGAGCTTCCTCTGTAACTAGAGTTGTAATTTCCACTTCTGGTGTTGCAGTGGAAACATCTGGCCTAGTAGTGGAATCTAAATTTCCACTGCTTTCTGGATTTTCTCTGTTCATGTTGCTATCTCCTTCCTTTCCAGAATCATTAGAAGGTTGAGCATCTCCAGTCTTTGGAATATCATCATTATCTGCATAGTCCCAAAGTGGCAAACTGAATTCATCTTGATCATCTACTTGATCCTTGCATGGTTCATCATCATCAAGAAACTCTTCTGATCCTGCAAAATCATAAGTAGATGTACCTGTAGAGATAGGTACATAATTCATAGTATGGGTTAGAGAATCAAGATCAAACAGCCTTTCTAGACCAGTTCCTTTGACATTCACTATGTTTTCCAGGAACTCAACATGTAGATTCTCTTCAATCTTTTGGGTTCTTAAGTTGAATACTCTGAAAGCTTTACTAACCATGGAATACCCAACAAAATACCCTTCATCAGATTTTTCTTCAAATTTTCCCAGATAATCTATGGTATTGAAAATAGATACATGACATCCAAATGGTCTCATGAAGTCTAGGATAGGAGGTCTACCTCTAAATAACTCATAAGGTGTCTTGTTCTTTGCTTTCACTACTAAAACCCTGTTTTGCACATAACATGCAGTGTTAACTGCTTCTGACCAAAATGTGATTGGCAATTTAGAATCTGCCAACATGGTTCTAGCAGCCTTTATAAGTGTCCTGTTTCTCCTCTCAGCAACACCATTTTGTTGAGGAGTTCTAGCAACACTAAATTCTCTTTTAATACCTTTATCTCTGCAAAAATCATCTATAACTCTATTCTTAAATTCTGTCCCATTGTCACACCTAATGATTTTAACTTTTATATCATATTGGTTTTCTACTTCTGTGATGAATATCTTAAGGATGCCAGTTGTTTCATCCTTAGTCCTTAGAAAGAAAACCCATGTAAACCTGCTAAAATCGTCAGTCACAACAAGACAATACTTCTTAAGATTTAAGCTGCTCACAGATGTTGGACCAAAAAAGTCCATATGTAACATTTGAAGTGGGTGAGCAATAGAGTTATCCAACTTTGACCTGCAAGAAGCTCTGTGCTGTTTGCCTTTAAGACAAGCCACACATGTTTGATCATTTTCAAATCTTTTCTAAGGTAAGCCTCTTACCAAACCATCTTTGACAATCTTATTAATGGTTTTGAAGTTAACATGACCAAGTCTTCTATGCCATAGCATGGGTTCATCCACTGTTGCCTTTGCAAGCAAGCAAGCATAATCATCTTTACCAACAATGTTGTTCATATCAAAGCTATATAAGTTGCCTTTTCTAGGAATCTTAAGAAGAATCTGACTTTCATCAGGCATCTTAAAATCCTTAGAGAGAACAAAGCACATATCTTTAGTAAAAAGAACATTGTTTTTCTTGTGACACACTAAAAATATTATACTTAAGCTCTTTTACATAGTACACAGGTTCAAAGTCCAAGTTACCAGATTTGATGACCCCTTTACCAACAACTTTTCCATTAACTCCACCTCCAAAGCTGGCATACTGTCCATCATAATGTTCAAAATCTGAGAGATAAGACTTTTTGCCAGTCATGTGCCTTGAACATCCACTGTCTGTGTAGCCTTGATCTGATCTTTTTGTCCTTGGATGTTCCTACACATAAAAGAAAGGAGTTAGTTTCCTTTGGGGACCCAAGCCATGATTGACTTGGATCTGCCTCGTGTATCAATATAGTTAAATCTATCAAAGGTCATTGATACACCATTGGGATTGGTTGTGGATGTAATTCCTTTAGGTTTCCATTCCCAACGTGCTGAGGCCTTCACAGCATTTCCCATGTTACCCGTGGTCTTGTTTACAACCCTTGCAGTGGGAACTTTTGATTGAGTAGTGGTAACTGCTGATTTAGTTTTAGGTACCCACTGTTGGTTATATTTAACCCTTTTATTTTGAAAAGACCTTTTCCCAGTTTGTGTAGATTTTGCAAAAGTTGTTTTGAGTTTTGCACTTTTAATAGGTGATTTAGGGTGAGCAATGTTAACAGTTTTACCAGTGGCAAAAGTTTTAAGACCACTTCTTAGTTGAACTGCTCTTGGTACGATTTTGCTATGTGAATTAGGGTATACATTATTTTGAAACTTGTTAGACTCCACCATTTTATTCCCATGGACTTCCATTCTCCCAAAATGATAGTCACAATTAGCATGTAAATGATAAAAGCTACCATAGATATAACATGCTTTATTGTACATCACAAAATCACTACCTAGTTGTTGAGATTTGACATGATTCCAACTCCTCTGGTTACCCCTAGGAGTTGTTGACTTATTCCTATACATCTCAGCATACCTTACAGTTGGTCTAGGTTTTTTAGCTTGTTTCCTAGGTTCCTCTGTAACAATATTTACAACTTTTGGGATAGAAGCCTCTACATTCTTTTTAGCATTCTCATCTACAACTGTTGAGTCACTTGCACTTTCAAAAACATCAGATTCCTGCTTAACCTGTTCCTCAGTTTTCACAAATGTGTTCTTTAGAGGACCATATTCACGTACAAGATCCTGAAACTCTTCTAGGCCTGTATGAGCTAAATCTATGCCAGGAGGTGATGAAACACCCCTTACCAGACTTAACTTTACTAGTAATTTGAGCATTCTAAATTTTATCAATTGACTTAGACTGATAATAACAGGTGTCAACATATAAATTTACATTCTCATTTATCTTTTAAGTTTTTCATACTCTTCTTTTAATGCCTCATTCACTGCTGTCTTATGATCTATCTCTCTTCTAAGGATAATCATATCATCATTATATTTTGACTCATTTGCTCTATAATGCTCTAGTTGTTTCTCTAATACAGCTATGCCACTTCTAAGGTTTGATACAGTATAATTAGCAGTATACAACTCTGTTCTTTGGTTGTCAAATAATTCATTAAGCCTTTCACATTCTCTAGAAGCCCTACATGTTTTAGAGCAACTTTCAAAGTGTTGTACCTCAGAGTCAGAGAAAGCCATGAGAGCATATTCTGTAGACACAAGAGCAGCATCTGAAGGTTGTTCCTCTTGTCCATCAGCCATGAAACTCCAATCATAGCTCACACCATCAATAGCCAACATTGCCTTTGGTTCTTCCACTATTGGTTCTTTCTTTTGCTTGTACCAAGTAGATCTTTTGTCCTGATTCCTTGGTCTTCTGCATTCTCTAGCAAAATGCCCCAACTTGTGACAATTGAAACACTCTACTTTCTTTTTATCGAACCCTGCAGTTTCACCACCATTGATGTGAATTGGCTTGCCAGTCTTCTTGTAGAATTTCCTAGCCCTCATGCTAAGAAGAGCTATCTGCCATTTTATTGCCATCTCCTCCAAGTCATCTTCATCAATTTGCTCTATGTCTCCATGAGTTAATATAGAGCCATTAACTTGAGTGGAGATAAAAGCATAAAAGGTAGGATCTCCAATACCAGCAACCTTCTTCTTTGAACCTGCAGTGGTAACAATAGCATTACCAGTGGAAACTGTAGAACCAGCAGTGGAAAAATCATCATCATTTTCCTCTTCAGAATCATCACTGTCAACAGAGGTTGACAACAATGCCAAGCTACTAGAGCTTGTACCAAGTTTCCCTGCCTTCTTCAATCTTTGTTCAACGAGTTTGAAGTTATTGTAAAGATCATTGAGCTTCATAGTTTCAATCTCTGGTTTATTTTCCCAGACAGTAACATTTGTATGAAACTCAGAAGGCAAACTTCTTAGAAACTTCAAATTGAGGTCTTCCTTTTCTACCTCAATGCCAAACACAGTCAGTTGTGTGACAATCTTCTAGAGTTTGGTGAAGATGCTGTCAAGTGAGTCATTGCTTGAAGCAGAGAAGTTTTTATAACTTTGCTTCAACAATGTCTTTTGTGACTTCTTTGTAGCATCATTGCCACCAAACACTGAGCAGATCTCTTCAAAAAGTTATTTTGCTGTCTTGTACTTGCTGAAAGCAATGATCTGGTCTTTAGGAAGAGTCATTAGTAACAAAATTCTAGCCTTCAGGTCATTCTTCTTCTTTGCTCTTTCATCAATAGTCTCAGGCACATAAATTGTTACAACTTCTGTGTCACCAACTTTCTTAGTCTTAGTAACAGACTTGAAGGAATCACCAGTTAAGATGATCTCCCATAGAGCATAGTCTTGTATGAGAAAGTATTGCTCAATCATTATCCTCCACATCTCAAACAAATTAAGTTTGAGCTTAGGAAGCCTTGTAGCAGAGTTGGACTGGTTGTTTTCCATCTCCATTGAATTGAGTGAGTAGGTTAAGCTTATTCCTTGGATCTTCTAAATCAAAATATCAGAACCTTTGCTCTGATACCACTTGATGGATCTAAACACACACACCTTGTGTTAGTGATATTTTGAATTATATTAATAAGCACGCGGAATATACTTAGTAATACTAAGAAGACGGATTGTATGATGTAATGTAAGTAAACAATTTAACACAAAGCTCAAATATTATTAAGAAATAATACGAGTGATCTTGCTTATCACTAGGGTTACACCTTGAAGCCTACATGAGTATTTTGTACTCTAAACAATGACCTAGGATCTCCTTTTATAGCACAAGGAGTCCTTTACAAGATAAGTATAATCCTAACAATATAGAATATACACAAGATCTTTTCTATACTTATCAATACATGGATACATAACAATTATCCTAATAGCAGTGGTAATATTGTACTGGCAGTGGTAATGAGTTTCCACTGCTAGTGTAATCTTTAGCAGTGTTAACCACAAGCATATCAGTGGTAACTGTTAGCTTTATTCCCAACAGAGGAAGTGGCATGGAAATCACACATGTCACTGTGTATTACCTCCAAGAGCTTAGTTTCACGTATAACACCCTGAAAAAGTTTCTTAGTTATCTTGGTCAACATGCAAGTTTTACACTTTTCAGTGTCCATGTCAAATGCTGGGATTAACCCATCCTTAGACATATCTTGCATCCTTTTATAGTGTACATGGCCAAGTCTAGCATGCCATAGGGTAGAGTCAGTCAGGTCAGAGGTGGTCACAAAAGCAGAATTATTACAATCATTAACAATTTTAAGCATAAACATTTGATTACATAAATAACCAAAACCAATAAACACACCATGTTTAGATAAAACAAATTTATCATATTCAATAACTTGTTTATAACCATGATTATTAAAAACACTACTTGAAACCTAGTTTTTCCTTATATCAGTAACATGAATAACATTAAACAAAGTTACAATCTTTCCAGAACTAAACTTAAGATCTACACAACCACGTCCATGCACCAGGGCTGTTGACTCATTTCCCATGTGAAGAATAGAACCATCATTCAGTGACTCATAAGTCTTGAACCAGCTTCTATTTTTACACACATGAACTGTTGCACCAGAGTCAACCCACCACGCAACATCATCATCCTGCACATAGTTAGATTCAGATACATATGTAACATAATAAATATGAAGAGATTCATTAAACATATTCTGACCTTTCAGAGGAACTGAACCATTCCCTGATCCACTAGTGCCTGATCCATTGGTTTTACCACCAATCGTAGCACCTTTGCAATCCCTTTTAATGTGAACAAATTTGCCACATTTCCAACAAGTAGGTATTTCCTTCTTGTTAGGGTCTGCCCTTATGTTATCCTGATGTTTACGTTTACCCTTGTTGTCATTGTACCTGGTGGAGTTGTTATGCTCCACCATATTGACAACAGATGCACCCGTAGCATTGCTACTCTTTGGCTTGTCATTATCTTGCACCCTGAGAGACTCCTCAATGTGCAGATGACTGCCCAACTCAACAAGAGTTAACTCCTTTTTATGTTTAAAGGTATGCTTGAAATCTTTCCAAGAAGGAGGGAGTTTATTAATGACACAAGAGACTGAAATAGCCTCATCCATGTGCATATTGTGTTGTGTAAACCTTCCAAGTATACCAAGAAGCTCATTGTATTGTTCCATAACTGATCTTGAATCAGTCATTTTGTAATTTGTGAAATTACTTACAAGGAACTTCTTACTTGATGCATCCTCAGCCATATATTTGGCATCCAAGGAATCCCATAGTTCTTTGGAAGATTCAAAGTTCTAATAAATGTCAAATAGAGAATTAGACATACCATTCAGAATTAAACCTCTGCAAACGTAGTCACCATTCTCCTATTTGCTCCTTCTCCTGATCTGCTCTACAGTAGCATCATCCCCATCATCAGGAATAGGAGTGGTTAGCACATACACCACGCTCATGGTGGAAAGCAAGAAGTGCATCTTCTTCTGCCATCTCCTGAAGTCCACCCCTTCAAACTTGTCGAGCTAGGCAAAGTTTGAAGCCATGTGTTTCATTGCAGCAGCAGCCATTGATTATCACAAATAGTTTACTTTGATTGTTGGTGGTGAGTCGCCCAGAACAGATAATCAGTAGCAATGCAATACCAAATCAAGTTACCGGATATCACTTGGAATCGTGTGATCACTTTCCAAAGTAAAAAATTTGACCCTATGCCTGGGTTACACGAATATCTACTTGGGATAAGACCAAATGTTAGTTATTGAATTAGGCACAATCAATAACCCTTGCGCATAAAAGTGTTTTGGCTTTCTGTTTGTTTCTCCTGCTTTTTCTCTCTTTTTTCATGCTGATGATGAAGATCTCTATTTATAGTAGAGAACACTCAACCCTAATCAATGGAATTTATGAGTGATTAACGGCCAATTAATCACCCATAATAAACCTCCATTATCATAGGAATAGTGGTTACATGACCAATTAAACGTGGTCATAAAGCAGTCATAACAACCACTTAAATGAGTCAAAGCTGTTACAAGTTAATCACTGCAACACTACTAGTAGGAACCAATACACTAGCAGCAGGAACCAATACACTACCAGTAGGAACCATTAGTCACTACACTACCAATAGGAACCAATACACTAGTAGCAGGAACCAATACACTAGCAGCAGGAACCAAACACTAGTAGTACCAACCACTATTGAGTCAGGGTGTTCAGGGACCTCATGGGTGTACACTCTGTACCTCCTTACCCAAAACAGTGTTAACTAATCCCACAAGTGCACTAAATTTTATAACAAAAAATAAGCTATCATCCAAGAGTAGCATAGATTAATGCAAGGTGATAAGATAATGATCAAACATGCAATTAAGTTAGGAAAATAAGCATAAAATAACTAATTTACAATCCTAACTAGATAATCTACTAATAGTGATGCTAATCTTTTGTAATTGACTTGAGCTTGTTCCCGTAGCTTCACTCATCGTCATTACTCGATGAATAATCAAAGGGTTCATTTTCGAGTGTTAGGAAGGATGATATATGTAACACCCCCAATTTTTATGATACGCATCAGAATTCAAACTGGGTGTTACTTCATGGCACAACAACTATAACAATAGAAAACGAACTCTAATTAAGTCGCTTTAAAAGATTTATCATTCGATTTATATAAATATCAGAGTTTACAAAATGAGTTCCTAGTGGTTTCACAGTTTATTAAATAAGTTTTCGAATGATAATAAGATTTTAGCCTTCTAGAAATATCTGTGCCCCTCTGAGCCATCCTCGTTCATTATGGACCTGAGATAAACATGTTAAAAGTGTCAACACAAAGGTTGGTGAGTTCATAGAGTTTATATGTAAAACAGGTTTGAGTGAATTTGTTAGGTCACCATAACATTATAACACAAGTATGTAAATGTAAGAAAGATGAGAGAAAGGGATGTAGAGTGGTCGGATTCTTCACACACAATAATAAGGAAAGTGTAATGCATAAAATGAAAGAACCAACACCCTTGTAAGAGGGTTACAAGTGTTTATATAGGAAATGGAGCTAGGGCAGCACTTCTAGTCCCTTCCCTTAGGTCGTTGGGCCTAAGCATAGGCCTATGGGCTTACTACATAAGCTTAGCACTAATTACAAACATATAAGCCTAATTAGCAACTTATTACATATCTAATGACCGACACTTGAATAATAGTTACACGTAATCCCAACAATCTCCCCCTAAGGGTTGGTCATCTAGGTTGCTTGACATCTTTCCAACATTCTTCTTTCTTGTGAGTAAATTTGCTTTAGTATCTTTGACTTTAACAGCTTGACGTCTCTTGTTTCTTTGTTCTTTGTTCTTTGTGGTTGGGGTGATCATATGTTGTTGTTCGCCATTCATCAACTTCTGTGGTTATGGCGCTTCACGTCTTTGATTCGCTCCTGAACAGTCAAGTTTAATCACACAAGCTGACCACTTGTGAATGGTCAACCGTAATAAACTTAAAACAGCTCAGAAAGCAAATGCAATTAAGATTAGAGGAATATAGTGGATTCCCGGGTCGTTAAGTCCCACGGAGACTCAATGGTGTTTGACACAGACAGATGTCGAATAATCACTAAGGATAGTGATCAGTAAGGATTTTGAGTTATTTATACCTAAAGAAAAGTTTTGTAAATTACAGGGGCTTAAATGCAAATTAAAGAAAATTAAAAAGCTAAAATATATTAAATAAACGCTATCACTATTTTTACAATGATGTTTTTCTTGATTTATAAATCAAAATAACTTAAATAAACTATTTTAATTAAAACGTAAACTTAAATTACCTAAAAACGTGACTTAAAATGAAAACATGCGTTATATATAAAAATCAGCGAGTGCATAAGTAAAACGTAAAATTTTGAAATAAAAGTCCTACAAGTGTAAAAATAATTTTCTTACTTACTATATGACACAAGAAAATTTTAGAAAAAAAAATTTATATTTTTTGACTTTTATATTTTTTTTATGAATTAAATACTAATTTAGACTAAATAAATGATTAAAAATACTAAAACTATTCGAAAAAATCTGAAACTTTTTTACAAAATACTTTATACTAATACAAATCTAGGAAAAATACAAAAGTGGAAAAAGCTAGATTAAATAAGCTAGAATTAAGCTATTAAGCTCATTATAAGCTTAAAATGAAAACAAGGCTTATGTGATAAAATAATGCAAAGAAAAAAGACCCAGGTGGTAGTGTGTGTGTGTTGGTGGAGCTGGGTGGCCAAGGTTGAATCCCAATGCTTTTTGCAACTATTTTATTTTTTGATTTTCTTTTGTAACTTATTAAGCTACTTAAAATAAGCAATTTTCAAAACTACAACTTTTTATGAAAATGACTAATAAGCTCAGTTTTGAGCTTATTATCTTAATAGTTAACAAAAAATTGGAATAAGCACAAGTTATTAGCCAAATGGCTATTTAAGCTAATAAATAAGCAATTGTAAAATGAAATAAGCTAAGTACTGTTAACAAGCTAAAATGAAAACCGGAAAAGCAATTTATCTAAGAAATAAGCACTAGGATTTACTTCAAATAAGCACAAGCTTCTGTTTTGCCTGGGACTAATTAGTTTACTAGGTACTTTCTAGCTACTTTTTAAGTACTATGATAAGCTAAGAAATGAAAACAAAGACTGCAACTAACAAGTTGACCAATTAAGCTTTCCAAAAACCTAAATTACAGTTTGGCCACTAATAAGCTTGTGAGGAGCTTATAAAAATTTTGAAAAACTCTGAGGATGACTCAGTATCTGAGTCAAATGGGACAAACTAATAAGCACTTGGGGCCTATCAAATAAGCTAAGAAGTTGAATTTTAAGCTTGGACCCTTAAGATGGCTTGGTTAGCTTTCCAAAGAACTAAAATTCACAAGCTAAAGTTAACTAGTGAGCTTGTGACAAGCTTGTGATTTTGACCATAAAACTGTACTTGAGACATATTTTGACTTTTAAAAAAAATAAACCAAGTTGACTTTAATGAACTTTTGATTGATTCTATGGACTGATTAAGTTGTATTAAGATGTATTAAAACTAATTTGATCAATCTTATCAACTTATAAACAAGAAAACAAGATCATGAATCATGAAAATTCAACAGTTAACGAACAAGGTGAGATCAAAGGTTGTTTTGACTTTTAACAAATGACCTTGGTTTCTTTGTTTCTATGAGTTACTAAGACTTAATGAGACATACACCAAATAAGAACAATGGCTAAAACAACCTATAACATAGTGAAACAAGCAATTCCAAACACCTCTTTAACTATATTGAAACTTTTCAAAGATTGTAACAGATTCAGACCATGAACTTGATTAAAGATCTTATTATATCATGTATTAGGACTAAATAAACATAAAACAACAGTATTAACAACATGAATAACAAGAATAATGATTATGCTATTTTAACTGTTAAAATGAGATTTTTAGCAACTATAAATTTTAAAGAACAAGTGACTATTTTATGGCTTAATTACACTTAACTATAACTAATGAACATGAAAACACAAAGATTTGAGCTTATGGTATTACGAGTAAAATGATAAAAAGGAACAAAAGGCTTACAACATGGAATCCAAGTATAAAACTGAGAACCAATACTGAAACCACTTCCTATAGCTTCCCAAGAAGCACTAAACCAAGGCCATCCATAATCAACCCTGTTCCAGCTTCTTGATGATCTTCTTCATTGATTTTTTATTTTTAACTAATTTATTTGTATTTTTGGTGATTTTTGCTTTTGATTCTAAACGATTTTAAAGTCTCTAAAAGCTTTAATAAGCTTTCTAGGAGCTTATGTGAGCCTATTCAGTCACTACCACTAACAACATCATTGGAACATATTGAGATTTTGAATAAAAGTAAGATTTTGCATAAGCCGAACTTGAATTAAAACTGAAATTGATGTTCAAGAAAGCTTTAATATACAATAAACACTTGAAATATAAAGCTTAAAAGCTTAAAGATACACTGAAATTCAAAATTAAGTTAAAACGACATAAGCTAATTAAAATTAAAACTAGATATATTACTCCTCTGCTTCTGCTCTTTCTTTATAGCCTTGAGATACTCCCCACATGCCTCTGATCATTTCCCATCAACAATCTCAGCCATTGAATGAGTCAAACTCATCTTATCCGTTTAAATGACTTTTGGCCCAAAGTGTACATGGTTGCTTGAGACAGTTTGAGAGTAATTAAAGAACTTTGGTGTGTTGTGGAGGTGGAGGGGGACAGTTTAGATAGTAGGTATGGGTTAGGAGAGATTTGGAAAGCAAAAACAAGGAAGTGAGGGATGTGATAACCTGCTAATGGTGTGGATGCATTAATTGGTTGTGGGCTGGTGTATAGGTGGAAAGGGAATGGTGATGAGTGTTTTAGATGGGGTGAGGTGGAAAGGGTGGTGAAACCACGGTTTTGGTTATGCGAGGGAGGGGTGAAGGAGATCACAAATAAAACTGGTTTAGGCGGCTTTGACTATTTGGTAGATGGTACGCATAATAGTGGGGGTCAAAATAGGTCGGCGGGTTTTGGCTGGGGGTCTTTTTGGTTGGCTGGGTTCTAAATACACAAAAGGGTCATTTGGTTTATTTAATATCATAAGGACCATTTGTGTAATTGACAATCTTGAGGGACCAAACTCAATTCTCCAAAAGTTATCACAAGGACCATGCCAATATTTAATAGTGAAGGACCATAGATGATTATTTTCCATTTTTAAAATATCCAAGGACTATTTTTGACATTTTCAAAACTTGAGGGACTAAAGTTGTAATTTTACAATTTTTGATTTTAAGGACCAATTTGACAACTCTTGAATCCTAAGGACTTAAAATGATATTTTTCTTTATTTTGATTTACGAGTTATTTTTGACAACTTTTAAACTTGGGGACTAAACGCCAATTATGCAAACTTGATACGTTTTTCACCAAATTTTGATATTTTTGCATTTAAAACACATAAAACACTTGTTTGTGATATTTTTCATCATTTTGATGCATTTCTGAGTGTTTTTGGATGTTTTTGCATTATGTAAATTTAAAAATGATGAGTATATAGACACTTCATCAATCCACACTAAGTATTGCTAGTCCCCTAGCAATGTTTGAAAAAAAAATTAATGGATTTCATCTCTTTACAAAAACCATTACTTCAGAGTAATGTTTTAAATTCAAGTAAGAACTTTGGTACAATGATAACCAATGATTTTGAGCAAATCACCGGTATGTATTTGATTTGTCTTTACGAAGCCGTTTTTACGGACTAGCCAACTCTTAGATAAATTATCAATATTATCTTTCGTGAGTCGATTACCAATTATGGCTCCAACTGCCTTTTACAAACCATAAACTGCGGGCTAGCCAACTTTTCACTAATTAAAGATATGGTGAGTTGAACCATACAATTTTATGAATTGCAAGCGTAAGCGGATTTGAGATATCTTTACCAAGAGTCGTTTGCTCATGGATTAGCCAATCCTTATGTGGGTTAGACATGAATGGGTGATTACCATTTGTTGTGTTTAGTACATAGTACTACTAAAATTTTTAAAATTGGCCATTTTGGGGGAAAAAGGGACTAAAAGGGTACATTTATGATCAAATTCGCCAAAATTTCCCCTCACACTTAGAAATGAATATTGTCCTCAATATTCAAAGTATGGAAACACAACAATTTTTTTTTTTTTTTTTTGAAAACTTATATACATGGCCGGAAACTCCCCACACTAGGGTGGTAGAAATATAGAAAGAAGTCAGAAATATGGGTGAAAACCCATATTGTGTCTCACTGTTTTTGATTACCCGTTAGTAGCTTGACTCGATCCCCGCATTCATTGGTTCATGGGGAAAGTTTGTAGATCCGGGACAATCACGGGTGGAATGTCCTCTCCAAAGTAATGCTTTAATCGATGACCATTCACTTTAAAATTTGGACCATCGGGTTGAGATAACTCAATGGTTCCATAAGGATAAACCTTAAGATAGTATATGGACCAGACCAAGGGACTTAAGCTTCCGAGAAAATCTTTAATCTTGAATTGAAAAGAAGGACTCGATCACCAATGTTGAAAAAGCGGTTCTTGATTTTGGAGTCATGAATCTTCTTTGTCTTTTGTTTGTAGATCAAAGAGTTCTCGTATGCTTGATCATGGAGTTCATTTAATTCATTCATTTGAACTTTTCATGATCACAGCGGTTATGCGAATATCGAATTTTCATGTTTCAAGGCCGAGTATGCCTTGTGCTCAAGCTCGTCGGAAGATGACATGCTTTTCCGTATACTAGCTTGTATGGAGTACACCCAATTGGTGTTTTGTAAAATTTATGCAGGAAGGCCAGTGAAGTCATCCGGTTTATCCGACCGGGATGCACGCGATTTTCAGCCCCTCATCCTTTAAAATTCTTTTAATACCACGGTTGGAGACTTCCACTTGCCCACTTGTTTGAGGGTTGTATGCAGAAAAACCCGTTGGGTTACACCATACTTTTTAACCGCGTCAAATTGAATTAAAATGCATCATACCACGATCACGATTATAACCACGTGGAGTTCCAAACCTAGCAAAGAGATTTTAAAAAATTTTACAACAACTCGGGCATCATTAGTGGTAAAGCTTTGCTTCAACCCATTTTGACAAATATCAACTTGCCACAAGTATGTATTTGTTTCCTCGAGAAGATGGAAATGGCCCATAAAATCAATACCCATATGTCAAAGATCTCACAAACTTGAATGGCATTTCACGGCATTTCATTTCTTTGAGAGATATTTCCATGACGTTGACAAGCGTCACAGGCTTTGACAAATTTGTGGGCATCCTTATAGATCGTAGGCCAATAAAACCCGGAATCAAACACCTTTTGGCGGTGTAGTTTGGACTATGATGGCCCCGTGGGTCCCAGCATGGCAAGCTTTGAGAATGTCCATAGCTTCTTGTCCATAAACACATCCGGATGACTTGATCCGCCTGATTTTGAATAAGTAATGTTTAACATCCTTGAAGAATTTGTTCTTCTGTTGGGTTGACATCCCTTTCACTATGAGTTACGCATGGTAATTTGAAAAGTGACAAACCATGGGGTAGAGGAGTTTCCACCGAAAAGCGCATTGAGTGTCGAGGAAATGTTTCATTTATTTCCTTTTACAGAAAACATCTTGGTGTTGGTTTTCTAATCGGGACAGATGATCGTGACTAGGTTCTCGGCTCCTTTTTATCACGTTATAATGATATCAAATTCTTAGGGAGAGAACCAACGAAGCAATCTCGGCTTTGCATCTTGTTTTGAAAGAATATTGAGAGCCGTTGATCCGTATACACCACACATTTGGTCAAGATTAAATATGGCGAAACTTCTCAAATCGCATACACAGGCTAATAGCTCTTTTACGTGGTGGTGTAATGAGTTTGAGCTTAGTCATAGTTTTGCTTAAGTAGTGGATGGTGAAAATGCTTTCTACGTTGCCCTAAGGCTGCAGATAGCAAAATCACTTGCATCGCACATTAGCTCAAAAGGTAAATCCAGTCGGGGAGCAAGAATGGTGCTTAAGTAAGCTTTTTTTTAATGTTTCAAAGCTTTGATGCACTCGGGTGAAGATAAAAGGAGCATCTTTTTCAAGAAGATGGGTCATGGTAGAGGCGATTTTAGAAAAATCTTGTATGAATCTGCGATAAAAACCGGCATGACCTAAAAAATTCCTAATACCTTTGACGGTAGTAGGATGAGGCAGTTTAGCAATAACATCGACTTTTGCTCTATCGACCTCAATCCCGTTTGTTAGCCTTAAAAGTTTTTATTAGAAGTGATGGTCATTCACATTTAGGAACTTTGTAACGTGTGTTAGATATCGTGATAGAATAGTCATCGGGCTCATGGATTGGGCTAAGCTAATTGGTTAAAAGATAAGCTATGCTAGCCATTGATAGCTTATGTATCCAAGCCCAATCCAAGTCCAATTGCCGTGGCCTTGCCAAGCCCTTTAGGGTATTGTTGTAAGGAACTATAAATACCCCTCAAATGGTCATTTGAGGGGTGTGCTTGAGTGTGTGTGTGTGTGTGTTTTCCTTGAAGCAATATACAACTTATTGTTTTCATCTTCTTTTCTCTACCTCTCTAAACATACATACGAATTCTATCATTCAAGTCACCAAGTTCTTTCCTTTCTTCTTATTCATACGCATAACGTATTTGTGTTTGTTTCGTGTGGTACTTGTGATAAAGATAAGGTATAAGTGATAAAAGGGGCTTAACAATTGGTATCAATCGCCGAACAATGGTTTAGGAGTGTTTGTGTTTGGTTTGAAGGTGTTACGCGTAAAGGCTCTCATTATACGTTTTTTTGTCAAGCTTAAAGCTTTAATTTTTGCACTTTAAAATTCAAGATTCTTGTGGTTTAAGGTTTATTTGGTGCTAAAGTTTCAGTTTTTTGCAAAAAGTTCGAAGCTTTACGCGTTTTGGTTAAGTTTTAAACTCGTGTTTTTGAAAGTGGTCATTTCTACTCGTAAATTTTATAAGCACTTTGAGTGAAAAAGGTCAACATTTTTGGGTTAGTCGAGTGTTTTTAAGGATTTCTGTGCAAGTGATATCGTTTGAATCATTGGAAATTTCTTACGAGTAGAAGTCAAAAAGTCAAAACCCTAGTTTTCTACTCATAACTTTTTGGCTAAGAATCTTCGAGCATCAAAGGTTACTCAGTGCTTCCCTCACTTGGATAAGTGTGTGGAACACTTCGACTTGTGGATATCCCTTACACTTTGATAGTGTAAAGGATTTTTGGATTCTCTAGCGGTGCCATTCCCTCTAGCGTAAGCCATTCCTACGCGTAAAGCTATTCCCTCTTGCGTCTTGCTCTTTCGTAAGTTGGGTTCACGCGGAATTTCCTGCCTAAGGATTCTTCGCGCCTAAGCATCCTAACGCCTAAAGGATTCCTAACGCTAAGCATCCTAGCTAAGCATCCTCGCCTAAGCATCCTACGCATAAGATCCTACGCCTAAGCACCATTTCCTACTCGTAACTTCTGTTTCTACGCCTAAGCTCTTTCTACGCATAAAGTTTTTTGGCGGGAAAACTTGAGTAAAATTTTAAATTTTTGAGGATACTAAACGTTCAATTTTTACGCGAAATTCAAATTTTGGTTTAACTGTGAAAATTTTGGCCAAAAATTCAAAATTTTGGGCCTAAATTCAAATTTTTCGGGTCAAATTTTGCGTCAAAATTGTCATAACTCAAATTTTTCATACGTCCTTAGAATTGATTTTTATAGTGAATTTCAAATTTTGGGAGAAATTTTTTAAGAACCAAGGTTACGAGTACGACTTTCAGAATCACCTCAACTGAGCTTAATCTTCATCAACCACAACTCCTTTATCGTTGAATCGATCCTACATCAACTTTATCAGATCATACCTTCATCAATGGCTACTCAACAAGACATTCATGCAGCAGGTGCCGAAAACCGTCCTCCTATGTTGGAAAAGGTGGTTATCTTCAATGGACAAGTCGAATGCTTCGTTACATCAAGACAAAACCTAATGGAAAAATGATGATCAAATCCATTCAGGATGGACCCTTCATACCTCGACAAGTCCAAGACCCGGAAATCGATGCAACACCTCCGTCCCACCATTTTTTCGTCTTCAAAAAGAGACGAATACTCTGAAGAGGATCGAAACAAGTCGAGCAGATGACATGGCAATTCATATTATACAAGGGTTTACCAAGAGACATCTTCTTTCTGCTTGTAGCGGTTGTGAAACTGCTTTCGATATGTGGGAGCGTGTTAGGCGACTTTGTCATGGAACAGAAATCGGTCAACAAGACAGAGAACAAGTTGCTAGCTGCATGGGAGAAGTTTACATCTACTCCAGGAGAATCCATTGAATCCTACTATGGAAGGTTTTGTACTTTAATGAATGAGCTGATCGGAAACAAGTTGACACCCAGAACTATCGTGAGCAACATCAAGTTCTTGAACAATCTACCAGAAGAATGGGGGCGATATGTCACTATTGTCAACCAAACAAAGGACTTACATCAAGTGAACTTTGATCAACTCAACGATTTTCTGAAACAAAACCAAAATGAAGTGAATGAAGTGAGGCAAGAAAGATTAGCAAAGAATCATGATCCATTGGCACTCATTGCAAAGACTCAAACTTAAGGTGAATACACAACAACAAGCTTCATCATCTTCCACTAACAACAACTTGCAGCAATACATCCCTCAACAACAAAACTATCCACCGGAACAACAACATTACCAGGAACAAGGAATCACTGATCTTGAAATGGAACGAGAAGAAGCTTTGTCACAAGCATTTGTATTCTTGGGTAAAGCATTCAGAGGTCGCTATTCCACACCAACTAACAACAACCAAAATATTTCATCAAACACTCATAGCAGGAAATTGCATAGGGTGTGAACATGGGCAATCAAGGTCAAATGGTTGGAGTTATTGGGAATCGCGAGATATGCTACTGGATTTCGCATGGGTAATCAGGCGGTTCCGAATCGGGGGAATATCGGATGGGTCAGAATGTTGGGAAATAGTAGTGGGTAATCGGAATGGGAATATTCTGCAGCTCAGTCATTGGGAATTATGGAAATGTGAATCAGGGTAATCAAGTTAAGTGTTATAACTGTCAGGATTGGGTCACATGGCAAGGAATTGTCCAACTAAGCCGAAAAAGAAGGATCTTGCGTATCTTCAGAAAGTTATTCTGTTAGCACAAAAGGAACAAGGGGACTTCAATTGAGTCTGAGGAACATGACTTCATGGCTATTATGGATGATTTGGAAGACCTCGAAGAACTCAATGCAAACTGCATCTTCATGGCAAATCTTCAGGAGACTAAGTACGACACTGATTCGGACGCACCTCCTGTCTATGGCGCCAAGCAGATGTCGAGGTACCAATCATGATCCATGCTATAACAATGTCATATTTGATGTGTTTACTCATGATGAACAGACGTGCTGTGACATCAGCACCTACTTATGATACATACATGGACAATCCGAGTTGTAGCAATACTAACTCTGAAACTCCGATGTGGATCCTAGTGGAGGCTGTGTGGCACAAAATCTTGAGAGCGATGAGGAAACTCGCTTATTTTGAATCATTAATCAACAACTATGGCATTGAAATTGAGAAAGTTAAAAAGGTCAATCGCGATGTTAAGGCTGCGAATGCCAAATTGACCGCTGAGCTTGAGAGTTACAAGGAGAGCGAAAAAGCCTTTGAATTTCAGAAAAACAAAGAATCGAAATTAGAAATTGGTTATCGAAATTTGGTTTCTAAAGAAAAGAATTGCAAATCAAGTATAACACACTTGATGTGAATTCGAACTTGAAAATTAAATCTCTAAACAAGGAAATTTCTGATTTAAATAACCAACTTTCTAAACAAAAAGAAATGTTTTCTAATCTTGAAAAAGCAAAGAAGCAGTTGATTCCGATTTTTCAAAGCGAGAAGATTCTCTTCTTGATGAAATTCTTGATAAGAATGAAAAGATAAAAACTTTGGAAAATTTGCTTCTTACAGCGGGTCATTCTGCTCAAACAATCAAGATGCTTTCTAATCAAGTAAATCCGCGTTTTCATACTAATAATAGAATGGCACTTGGTAACGACCCTTCTTGGTTCCTCAAGAAAGCTCAGAAATATCAAAATGTGTTAAACAATGGAAAAGCTTTACATGAACCCATTATTGTTCGTGATTCTCTTGAAGCGTTAGAACTATCTGAGGAGAGTAGATCAAAAATGAAACAAAGAATCAAATCAAACCAATTGATTATAACAAATGGAACAAAACTAACGGAATTACTTTTGTCAATCAAAAAGAAAAGTCAAAGTTCTCCATCACACCAAGTGTTTCAAACAAAGAGTCAACACTTGTTTTAAAATCTGTTTCAAAACCGAGCGTTGTCTCAAAATCTCTTTCGAACATTGAACAAATGTCTTCAAACAATCCTTTTAACTCAAGTGATGCGAGAAGTATTTTAGACAATGTGAAAACTGGAATTGTGGATCTTCAAGACCTGTTAAAACTAAAACCACTATTACACCTAATAACTGGTTCTCTAGTTTTGATATTGAACAGAGAAAGTTTTTGAAACTCAAATTGCCCCTCAGCTGAATGCCATCACTGCAAGGGTAATTCATTTTGAACAAGCGTTTTTGAAAAAAACAGCTGACTTTGTCAAGGACCATAAATCCCTGGTAAAGCAAGCTAATGAAATGTTGAACAAATCAAAGTTTTGGAAACTTTAAATGACTCTCTCTTCGAAGATGTTCGACTCTGATATTATGTCCATCATTTTGCAAACATATTACTGTTGAAGATCATGAAAGACTCGATCTGAGACCTCAAAATTGTTTCAAAATATGAAAAATCACTTGAGAAACTTGAAAAGAAAATGTCTCATATTTTAAACAACTTGATCGAAAAACTGAGGAATGCAAGTATGACAAATTGTCGTATGAACGTGCCTACAATGACATGAAAGCGAAAAATGATCTTTTGAGGGCTCATGGAATGTCAAAAAGGAAAGGCAGTGGATCTTGTGATTAAAAACCATTGACTGCGGAGAAAGCAAATGTTCCCAAACCGATTTTAAAACCAAAAATGTCTGTTTCAATGCCTCCTCCAAAAGTCAATGAGAAAAATGTTTCATCAAAACCGGTCACTCCACACTACCTAAACAAAATGTTGATAAGGGAAAAGCGGTTATCGAGAAACCAAAAGTTTTAGCTCCTGGCCTTTTTAAGATGAGTACCACTAATGCGTCCGCCTCCACATCTAAAACATATGGAACAAACGACATAAGTTTAGAAAAGCACTCTAAAGAGACTAGAAAAGCTGAAACCACTTCTCTAGATAAGATTGTGAATCCTAATGAGTGTGCCTTACCTTCTACAGGACTAGGAAGCACCTCTAGGAGAAGCAGACTAAAGCCTAAGAGCAATACAAGGAACAATAGAGTCTCACTGGCCTCTAAGAGTAGTCGCTTGAATAAAGAGAAGAAAGTAGAAGAACACCCTAGGAATTTACCGCTTTTGAATAAGAAAGACATTTCATCTGAATGTAATGAACCTATGAAATCTGCTAAGTTTAATGAATCTGTTGAATCTGTTTGTTTAACTTGCAAGAAATCTTAATCTAATGTTCATGATGATTGTGTTTCTAAGAATGAGATTGTTAAGCCTGTTAAGAAGAATGTTCCCAAAAGAACTTATGCTAAACGAATAGGAAGACTAGTTGCAAGACTTAGGCTTTACACTCTTGATAGAGCATAATGTTTACTTTAGGGATGACATTTGGAAACCCACAGGTAGAACTTTCACACTCGAGAATGGTACAATGAGTGACCAACCAGAATACCCAGTTGAAAACTTCTTTGAGTGTGATCCGGTTTTACCTCTAACCCAACGGAACCAAAATCAAAACGGTTTCCAAAATCTTCTTCTTATTATTGGCGAGGTTATCGAAATATGTCTTTGGATCGTCGACTCGGGTTGCTCCAAGCACATGACCGGAATCTGAAGCTGCTGATCAATTTCGATCACGGAAATTCATGGGAACCGTGCGTTTGGAAATGATCATGTAGCAGCTATCATGGGTTATGGAGATCTACCTTTTGGAAATTATTTGATCACTCGAGTTTACTATGTCGAAGGATTGGGACACAATTTGTTTTCAGTCGGGCAGTTCGTGTGATGCAATTTAGAGGTTGCTTTTAGGAAAAATGCTTGCTTCGTTAGAAACTTGGATGGCACTGATCTCTTTACCGAGAATCGTGATACAAACTTGTATGCTATCGACATCAATCAAATGGCCTCTTCATCACCAATATGTCTTATGACACGAGCATCAGGAACAAAGTCCTGGTTGTGGCACGAGCGGTTATCCCATCTCAATTTCGACACCATCAACAAAATTGCCAAAGACAACATCATCAACGGACTTCCAAAGTTCAAATACACCAAGGATCACTTATGTCCATCATGCGAACAAGGAAAAAGCAAAAGAGCATCATATAAACCCAAATCCGTACCTAGTTCGGAAGCAAAGTTGCATATGTTGCACATGGACTTATGTGGCCCAATGAGAGTTGAAAGCATTAATGGGAAAAAGTATATTCTTGTTATCGTCGATGATTATTCAAGATATACATGGGTTAAGTTTCTGAGATCAAAAGATGAAGCACCAGGCATCATCATCACCTTTCTAAAGCGTATTCAAGTACTTCTTCAAACTCCGTGGGGGTTGTAAGAACAGACAACGGCACAGAATTCACTAATCACGAGTTAAGAGCTTATTTTGAAGATGTTGGAATCACACATCAGACATCAGTTGTTAGAACTCCACAGGAGAATGGGGTAGTTGAAAGAAGAAATAGAACTCTTGTGGAAGCTGCTCGCACAATGCTAATCTATTCTAGTGCACCGTTATTTTTGTGGGCTGATCTTTGTTTGCTTGTTTCACTCAGAATCGATCCCTTATCCATCCAAGATTCAATAAAACCCCATATGAACTTGTGAACAACAGAAAAACGGATATCTCTTACTTTCACGTATTTGGCGCTTTGTGCTATCCTACGAATGACAGAGAAGATTTGGGTAAATTGAAAGCTAAAGGTGATATTGGAATCTTCATTGGATATTCGAGATAACTTCGAGGGCATTCAGGGTGTATAACAGGAGAACTAGGAGGATCATGGAGACGATGAATGTGAAGTTTGACGAACTTTCACATATGGCTTCTGAGAGACTCGCTCTAGAACCACTAAACCGCAGACTTCGGACACATCGATTCAGGACTCATTACCTCAAAGAGCTCAATCAACCGTTTGAAAATCCTAAAGAACAAGAATGGGAGAATTTCCTTGAGTTAATGTTCGATGAATACTATGGTGGAACTTCGACAAATGCATCAAACCATCATTCCGCGCACCGCTCAACATCATCCTCCACCACCAACAGAAGATGCATCTACAACGGTCGAAACCAATGCACCAACTCCATCTACATCATCTACATCTACTACGGTTATTGCACCCGTTCTACCAGCAGTTGATGAGCAAAACCAAAACCAAAACGATGCAACGTTAGATGAAGACTTATTTGAAAACCCGTTTGCTACGAATCAGTGAATCTTCTTCAAGCTTACGAGAACCATCTAACTCGCATACGTTTAACCAACGGTATCCTTCTACTCCGAAGTGGACTAAAGACCATCCGATTGAACAAGTTATTGGTGAACCTTCAAGGCCAATTCAGACGAGACGTCAACTTGCCACCGATTGCGACTTATGCATTTACCTTTGCTCCATTAGCAATATAGAGCCAAAGAACATTTGCGAGGCAATGGCAGAACCCGCATGGATAGAAGCGATGCGGGAGGAACTTCTCCAATACCGTCTACATGACTCTTGGGAAATGGTTCCAAGACCCATTGACGTTCGCGTCATTGATCTTAAATGGTTATGGAAGAACAAAAGGGATGAAGAAATGACTGTAATTCGCAACAAAGCTCGTCTTGTGGCCAAAGGATGCAGACAAGAGGAAGGGATAGACTTTGAAGAGTCATTCGCGCCGTAGCTAGACTAGAAGCGTCAGGATTTTCTTAGCCTATGCGCTCACAAACATCACGGTTTATCGGATGGACATTAAGACCGCGTTCTTGAATGGAACTCTGAAAGAAGAAGTGTTCGTGAGTCAGCCAGAAGGCTTCATAGACATGAATCATCCAGACTACGTCTACAAACTCAAAAAGGCAATCTATGGATTGAAACAAGCTCGAGAGCGTGGTATGACGAACTGTCCTCTTTCCTTATCCAAAACAATTTCACCAAAGGAGCAGTTGATCCTACCTTGTTTACACAAAAATGCAAAAATGACATTTTGATTGTTCAGATTTATGTGGGCGACATCATCTTTGGGTCCACTAATCCGAATCTTTCAAAACATTTTGAAAATCTCATGAAAAGTAAATTTGAAATGTCCATGATGGGGAACTAAAATTCTTTCTTGGTTTACAAATACATCAATCCCCTCGTGGAATTTTTATAAATCAAGCTAAATACACAACTGAGATTTTGAAAAATCATGGTATGGATAATTGTGACTCGGTCTGAACACCAATGGTAACTTCACCAAAAATTGGAGCCGATTTGTTTGGGAAACCTATTGATCCGAAGAAATATCGGAGAATGATTGGTTCTCTCATGTATCTTCTTTGCTAGTCGACCCGGATATTCATTTTTTTGTTTGCTTATTAGCGGTTTCAGGGCAAAGCCTACCGAGTGCACCTCAAAGAGGTTAAACGGATCTTTCGGTAGCTGAAGACATCCATTCACATGGGACTTTGGTATCGAAGGAATCGGATTTGATCTTATTGCCTTTTCGGATCAGACCACGCAGGTGATCAAGTTACAGCAAAAAGTACATCCGGAGGAGCACAATTTTGGGTGAAAAGTTAGTAAGCTGGTCTTCAAAGAAACAAGATTGCCTTTGCACTTTCAAGCTGAAGGCTAGTATGTGTCTCTATCTGCGTGTTGTGCTCAAGTTCTATGGATGAGAACAACTCACAGATTATGGCTTTACTTTCGATAAAATACCTATGTATTGTGACTCGAAAAGTGCCATAGCCATATCATGCAATCCTGTTCATCACTCAAAGACTAAGCATATCCGTGTCTGCTATCACTTCATTAAAGAGTACGTCGAAAATGAATGTACTGTTGAATTATTCTTCGTGAAGGACAGTTACCAACTCGCCGATCTATTAACTAAAGCCCTTCCAAAAGAAAGGTTTGACTATTTAGTTCGACGAATTGGAATGCGAAGCCTAACCCCTGAGGAGTTAGAACGTCTTCTCGAATCTTCTTGATAATGATTTTCCAAAAGCTTCTGTAAATATTTTTGAAAAACAAAATACAAAATTTGAAAAACCAACAAAAGCAAAATATAAAAATATAAAACTTTCAAAAATACAAAAACAATATAAAATCAAAAATCCAAAAATATTCCTCTACGACATGTCTCTCGTTATAATCGATATTCATGCGTTTCTAGAAATGTCATTCAACAATGATACGGGTATGTACAGATGCTTGGGCGAGAGTTCTTTATTGTTTTCTAAAACATGTCGTTTCTCAAAATTTCTTAAATGGCTTTCGTATACTTGATGCGAAACCGGACTAAAATGATGACTTTTGATTATTTTCAAATCAAAACTCGTGCTTTTATAGAAAAATCAAGTGTACCTTCAGTGCACATTTAAAAATGGTGAGAAATCATCATCATCTTGAGCACCTTTTCAAGATTGTTCAAAAGATTTTCAAAATCTTTCAAAATACTTTGTGCTCAAGATAACTCCCTCTAAACCCTTAATTGATTCTAAATTTTCTTTGAAAATATGCTTTATTAAGGGGAGTATAAAACCAAAATTGTTCCAAAATTCATGCTAAATCAGTTTCTCTCCAAATGCTTTCCGAAAAACATATCTTTTAATCATTTTGTTTCAAAAACATCATAGATATGCTATTTTTGAGGGGGAGAAACGTGATTAAAATGTGATCAAAATGTTTTATGATCGTGGTTTGAATCTCAAAATGAGCTCGACTCAGACGGAACCAATGAATTGACGGGAATCTAAGTTAGTAAATGTACCATCTCGAGAAACTTGTGATAGATATGCACCTTCATGGGTCTAACCTCCTTTTCAAGGAGTGTTTACAACTTCAAGTTAGTTATTAGAGCTAGTTGTCACCTAAAACCTGACAATGAAACTCTTTAACTAGGCAACGTAACCGTGTCTCGTGAGGAATTGTCTATCATAAGCCGATCAATTCAAAAAGTGCAAACTCTACCCTCTATGTGCAGATTTCTGTCAAAACTTATACGCACATGTGAAGGGGTGTTTCGAAAATATAAAACTCTCGGAGTGTCTCAAACATGTTTTCTATCATAAACACTCTGTGATATCTTCAAGTAAAATGGTTTTATGGCAACATGGGACAGTCATGGAGTTATAAGGTGTCTGAGGATAGGAAATTCGTCCTATGATCCGCCAGAGCCGGAGGGATCTACCAAGGACATCACAAATAGTTAGTATTAGAAGTCCTTAGGAATGATTGAAAAAAGGAGTAATGTGAGAAAGGAGAAAGAAGGGGTTGAAGAATTAAAAAGAAATGTAATGAGAAAGGGTGAAAAGAAATAGCCCTCCATAATCAACCTTAGGGAGGGCAGAAACGGGTTCAATACATATGCTCTTGGTTGTCACTAGATGACACTGGTATTGAAGACAAAGACGTCATGGACCCAGTGATGCGCTGCACTAAACCTTCTAGCCACTCAATTCCTCTTAAAAGGATTTGTTTCATTCTCACTGGGAACCCTACATAATCTATCGAATTTCTCTTAGAGATCGTTGATATTGAAGAAGGAGACCCTCTCCCTAGTCTCCGCTCAGGAAAACCAAAATGCACTTATTGAGTCTAGAGCCACGAGATTCATCAAAAGATCTCATAGGAACACATGACATGACATCGCTTATTGTTCATCAATAAGGACACAAGTGATATATTCTAGAGTCCTACACAGGTCTTAGCAATCTGCCAGAACATTTATGAGAAGTTTCACCTGTGATCTTGATGATTGAATGGAAACTCTGCCAGGGTCAACATCAAGACCCGGCGGCCAGGTCACCGGTAACTCCCGTGGATTACGCTTAGTGTGTTTCAAACGGTTTACAGTCGTGGGGTGATGCTTCGGTGTACCTCAGGCGAACTCATCTGAACTGTAGATGTACTTTGGTATATCGCGTTATCTCACTTGTGGGACTCCGGAGTTCGAGGAACGGCCTCTGTGAGAATAGAGACGTGTTTTCACACTATGCTGTTAACACCCTCGAAATTCAAACTTGTAAGTGTCGGAATCCGCTTATTACTAACCTATTTTTATGTTTTCTTCTTATGGAAGCTTCGGAGCGGATGGATCGTCTTGAGACTCGCCACATGCTCATACCAACGACACATGAAAGTTCTCATCACAATCAAAGGCTTCACAAAGTTTAAAGACTCGAGAACTACATCATTGGTAACCAAAAGACAAATAGAAGTGTGAGCATGGTGGAGAAAGACGTAGAGACACCTAACCAACGAAGTTTACAACGGCAGAACAACCACATTATCGATCACAAAGCATGAAGGAACAAAGAATCAAGACTATTCTATATCTACACGCAAAGTTCAAGCTCGAGAAAAGTAAAGACCTAATCAAGTGGAGCATCGTTTGAATGACCACCCCTTAGGGGGAGATTGTTAGCCTTAATAGTTTTTATTAGAAGTGATGGTCATTCACATTTAGGAACTTTGTAACGTGTGTTAGATATCGTGATAGAATAGTCATCGGGCTCATGGATTGGGCTAAGCTAATTGGTTAAAAGATAAGCTATGCTAGCCATTGATAAGCTTATGTATCCCAAGCCCAATCCAAGTCCAATTCGTGGCCCTTGCCAAGCCCATTAGGGTATTGTTGTAAGGAACTATAAATACCCCTCAAATGGTCATTTGAGGGGTGTGCTTGAGTGTGTGTGTGTGTTTTTTTTCCTTGAAGCAATATACAACTTATTGTTTTCATCTTCTTTTCTCTATCTCTCTAAACATACATACGAATTCTATCATTCAAGTCACCAAGTTCTTTCCTTTCTTCTTATTCATACGCATAACGTATTTGTGTTTGTTTCGTGTGGTACTTGCGATAAAGATACGGTATAAGTGATAAAAGGGGCTTAACACCGTTTTTTGAAATCTTATGGCCAAGGACTATGCCTTCTTTGACCATAAAGTGGCTCTTTTCCCAATTTAGACAAAGATTGGTGTCTTCACACCGTTTTAGCATTTTTTCTAAATGGGAGAGACATGTTTGAAACGAATCCCCAATGACCGAGAAGTCATCCATAAACACCTCCGTTGTTTCCCCGATCATGTCGTGGAAAATGGCCATCATACATCGTTGGAACGTGCCAGGAGCATTACATAAGCTAAAAGGCATACGTCTGTAGGCAAAAGTTCCGTATGGGCAGGTGAATGTGGTCTTCTCTTGATCCTGTGGATCAATGGGGATCTGAAAATAACCTGAGAAACCATCAAGGAAACAATAGTACTCATTCCCTGCTAATCTCTCAAGCATTTGGTCCATGAAGGGTAGAGGAAAATGGTCTTTACGGGTGGCATCATTCAACTTATGATAGTCAATGCAAACACCCATCCGTAACCAGTAGAGTTGGAATTAACTTCGTTATCTTCATTTGTGACAACATTATGCCACCCTTTTTGAACATAGTGAATTGGGCTAACCAAGGACTATCGAGATCGGGTAAATTAATCTGCATCAAGAAGTTTGATAACCTAACTTGTTTGATAACATCATGGATCTTAGGATTCACCCTTCTCGATGTTGAACTGCGGTTTGAAGTCATCCTCCATCAAGATTTTGTGAGTACAAAATTCAGGGTTGATACCCTTAATGTCGGAGAGTTTCAAGCAATTGCTTGCTTGTGTGACTTCAAGACCTTTATGAGAGCAATCTTTTCATCTTTACTCAAATCTCTAGCAATAATGACGGGTAATTTATCATCATCTTCAAGAAATGCATATTCGAGATGAGGTGGTAAGTCCTTAAGTTCGACTTCAGGAAATTCTTCAGTTTTCTCAACTGACTTGACTTCCTTGTTATGAAGTTCGACGGGAGGGAGTGGAGATGGATCATCATTAAGCAACTTCTCAATGAGAAGTATGTCTCCCTCGATGTCGATGGGAGCGTGATCAATTTCCCATGGAACTGAATCACTAGACAAGTATGCTTCAATCTCTTCCAAGATGAAGTCACTTTCCTCAAATGGAGTGAGAGAAGGAGTAGAATTGGCAATGATGGGTTGAGATGAATGAGTGAGATTATCACTCGAAGAATTATGATCATAAACAAGAACTTCTTGAGTACTCTTCGAAGCAACATCAATGATATCTATTCGGTTAACGATTCGAATCATCGTTTGCGGAGTACCTCGAAGTTTGATCAAGGTTAAAGGTGACAGCTTCATTACCACACGTAATGTGATTTCTTGCTCAAATACATCAATGAGAGCACGGCCCGTTCTCAGGAATCCTCGTCCAACAATGAGAGGAACCCGATGATCGGCATCAAAATCAACAACTACAAAGTCAGCTGGAAAATGGAACTTCCCTACTTTCACAAATACGTCCTCGGCAATGCCAAGAGGACGGGATATTATACGATCTGCAAGCTCGAGAGTCATGCATGTAGGAGTAAGTTCCGGAAGAGAAAGTTTCTTCCATATTGAATAAGGCATCAGGTTGATGCTTGCACCAAGATCTGCTAAGGCAAAGCATTCAACCATTCCTGGAAATACACAAGGTAAGAGAAATTTTCCTGGATCTCCAAGCTTTTCTGGAAGCTTCTTCAAGATAACTGCTGGCGTTCTCGTTCAAAGGAGTTTTAGCCATTTCAAACAGCTTTTCCTTGTTGCTTAACATGTGTTTGAGAGTTGATGCAAACTTGGGCATCAGCATGATAGCATCCGCAAAGCTTATGTCAAAATGTAGTTCTTGGAAAATTTGAAAAAAATTGTCCATTTGATGACTTGCTTTTTCGCGGAGCTTTGCTCATTCAACGTGATGGGTAAGAATAGAAGATTTGGATTTGGTATTTTCAGCGGGAGCTACAGAGGTTCAAAACAACTCTGGATTGGATTTGGGTTTCGGGACAACTTGAGGTTGGACATGGTTGGTACCTCCGTTATTAGTAGGAAGTTCCTTGTCCTTTGTTGCCTCAGGTTCACTTTCCACTACCTTCGAGAGAGAAGAAGAAGAAGAGGTAGTAGGAATAGCGGGTCCATTGTATGAAACACCACTTATGGTTGTGATCGCCTTTGCATCGCCCCTCGGGTTAGCGATCGTATTGCTCGGAAGTTTTCTTGAGCCCGAGGGTTGATCATTTAAAGACTTCTTAAGATCAGCGATCACGGTGACCAACAACTTGTTCATTTCATCTTGGGATTTCATGAACTGCTTCAATAACTCATCGGATGATGGTACTGGAGGTACTGGAGGGAAATTTTGAGGTCGGATGTTTTGATTATGACCTTGTTGTTGAAAATTCCCTTGGTTAGGATTTACATTTCCCTAAAATTGATTCCCTCGATTGAAATTGTTTTGATTAAGGTTCCCTTGATGTTGGAAACCTTGATTTGGTTCGGAATAGAAATTACCTTGGTTTTGATAACCTTGGTTCATTCTAGGTTGGTTCCGGTTTTGCATGTTAGTATTCGGTTAAAACGGGTGGTGCCGATAAGTGTTAGCACGGTAGTTTGTTTCATTTTGAGGACGGTATTGATTACCTCCTTGATTTGAAGTACCGGCTATAGCATTGGCTTCAATAGGACTACCATCGGTGACCGATCACCGTTGTAGTATGCATGAGGACCACCACAAGTAACACAAACTTCAACTTTCTTCACTTCACCATGTGATGGTGTTTGTGTGAAAGTGACTTTCTTTAGGTTAGCAAGAACCAAAGCTGAACAATATCCGTGAGTTTGTCAATCTTAGCATCGGTGCTAGATGTACTCACGAGAGTAGAAGTAGAAGGTCGACATTAGGCGAGTCGATATATCTTTGTGCGGAAAAAGGCGGACACTGGACTTGTTTTCAATGATTTGCAAGGCTTCTTTTGTGGTCTTGCTAAGGAAATTACCTCTCGCGGAGGCATTTAAAGAGTCTTGGTCACCTTGGTGCAGACCATTGTAGAAAGTATCCATTTGCATTAACTCGGTAAAACCATGATGCGGACACTTGCGGAGCAATTCTTTGTAACGATCCCATGCCTCCCCGAATGATTAATCAAATCTTTGAGAAAATTTCATTATCTCATTCTTAAGACTTGTATTTCGTGATGGAGGATAGAATTCGTTAACAAATTTGGTGACTAAATCCTCCCATGTCTCAATGGAGCAGGGGTTGTTTCTCAAGCCAATTCCGGGCTTGTCCCTCTAGAGAGAATGGGAGCAGAAGAAGCTTAATTGCTTCATGTGGGACATTCTTGTATTTGATGGTAGATGCAATCTTGTTAAACCATCGAATGTGTGCATGAGGATCATCCCGCTCAAAACCATAAAATTGGCTTTGGGTTACACGATTAAGCAACCCGGTTTTGAGCTCAAAGGTATCGACACGATGGCTAGAACAACAATGGCATCTCCGTAACCCTCGATGGGTGCTTGGAGAAGCTCATTCATAGGTTTATCTTACGCCATTACGACGGGGTGGTGGTACTAGACGTTCCTCGATCACGGCTGAAGGAGCAGAACGTCCTCTATGCCTACGAGGAATATTTGCAAGCTCAGAAAGTGGACTTGTAGAGCTGGAAGAACGAGTGCGCATGCACTAAGTTTAAAAATCAATTTTCAAAACAAATGCGAGGCAAACGACAAGTGAACTTAACCAATAATCACAAATGAAATGGCTTCTTTGAAAAAGGTACACCAAATCACAAGGACACAAAGTCAAGTTTTAAATCTGTTGTTAGGAACTTATTATGGTCACACCAGTTAGTAGGTGTCTTGCCTTGATTTCGCGGTGGTTGATTTTTATGTATTTAAGTACCACTGAAAAGACGTATGTAATGATTTGTGCAAAGGGTTTAAAAACTTTTGGACAATATTTTTGGTATCGTCTCGTTTAACCAAATCGTATCTCTTTAAGAATCACCTTAAAAGAAAATACAAGATAGAAAACGTTCCGATTGTTTTGTTGTTTTATATTTTTTTGGTGTTGTTAACACTTTAGGAAAAGTGTTAATGAACTTTTTGATTTATGATAACTTTACAAAAAACTTTTTACAAAAGATGGTATATGTGCAAGAATGGGTCTGAAAAAGGGCTAACACACGCTAAAGCCTCCCCGGCAGCGGCGCCAAAATTTGATTCGCTCCTGAACAGTCAAGTTTAATCACACAAGATGACCACTTGTGAATGGTCAACCGTAATAAACTTAAAACACTCGAAAAGCAAATGCAATTAAGATCAGAGGAATATAGTGGATTCCCGGGTCGTTAAGTCCCACGGAGACTCAATGGTGTTTGACATAGACAGATGTCGAATAATCACTAAGGATAGTGATTAGTAAGGATTTTGAGTTATTTATACCTAAAGAAAAGTTTTGTAAATTACAGGGGCTTAAATGCAAATTAAAGAAAATTAAAAAGCTAAAATATATTAAATAAACGCTATCACTATTTTTACAATGATGTTTTTCTTGATTTATAAAACAAAATAACTTAAATAAACTATTTTAATTAAAGCGTAACATTAAATTACCTAAAAGCGACTTAAAATGAAAAGCGTGCGTTATATATAAAAATTAGCGAGTCAAGTAAAAACGTAAAATTTTTGAAATAAAAGTCCTACAAGTGTAAAAATAATTTTCTTACTTACTATATGACACAAGAAAATTTTAGAAAAAAAAATTTATATTTTTTTGACTTTTATATTTTGTTTTATGAATTAAATACTAATTTAGACTAAATAAATGATTAAAATACTAAAACTATTCGGAAAAATCTGAAACTTTTTTATAAAATACTTTATACTAATACAAATCTAGGAAAAATACAAAAGTGGAAAAAGCTAGATTAAATAAGCTAGAAATAAGCTAATAAGCTCGTATAAGCTTAGAATGAAAACAAGGCTTATGTATTAGATAATGCAAAGAAAAACAGAAAAAGACCAAGAGTGGTAGTGTGTGTGTGTGCGGTGAAATTGAGCTGGGTGGCCAAGGTTCGAATCCCAGCAACTGCTTTTTTGCAACTATTTTATTTTTTGGAATTTTCTTTTTGTAACTTATTAAGCTACTTAAAATAAGCAATTTTCAAAACTACAACTTTTTATAAAAATGACTAATAAGCTCAGTTTTGAGCTTATTATCTTAATAGTTAACAAAAAATTGGAATAAGCACAAGTTATTAGCCAAATGGCTATTTAAGCTAATAAATAAGCAATTGTAAAATGAAATAAGCTAAGTACTGTTAACAAGCTAAAATGAAAACTGGAAAAGCAATTTATCTAAGAAATAAGCACTAGGATTTACTTCAAATAAGCACAAGCTTATCTGTTTTGCACAGGGCACTAATTAGTTTACTAGGTACTTTCTAGCTACTTTTTAAGTACTATAATAAGCTAAGAAATGAAAACAAAGACTGCAACTAACAAGTTGACCAATTAAGCTTTCCAAAAAGCTAAATTACACAGTTTGGCTTACACTAATAAGCTTGTGAGGAACTTATAAAAATTTTGAAAAACTACTAAGGATGACTCGGTGTACTGAGTCAAATGGGACAAACTAAAAAGCACTTGCAGGCCTATCAAATAAGCTAAGAAGTTGAATTTTAAGCTTGGACCCTTAAGATGGCTTGGTTAGCTTTCCAAAGAACTAAAATTCACAAGCTAAAGTTAACTAGTGAGCTTGTGACAAGCTTATGATTTTGACCATAAAACTGTGCACAGGACATATTTTGACTTTTAAAGAAAATAAACCAAGTTGACTTTAATGAACTTTTGATTGATTCTATGGACTGATTAAGTTGTATTAAGATGTATTAAAACTAATTTGATCAATCTTATCAACTTAGAAACAAGAAAACAAGATCATGAATCATGAAAATTCAACAATTAACGAACAAGGTGAGATCAAAGGTTGTTTTGACTTTTTAACAAATGACCACTGGTTTTCTTTGTTTCTATGAGTTACTAAGACTTAATGAGACATACACCAAATAAGAACAATGGCTAAAACAACCTATAACAAAGTGAAACAAGCAATTCCAAACACCTCTTTAACTAGACTGTATTGAAACTTTTCAAAGATTGTAACAGATTCAGACCATGAACTTGATTAAAGATCTTATTATATCATGTATTAGGACTAAATAAACATAAAACAACAGTATTAACAACATGAATCACAAGAATAATGATTATGCTATTTTAACTGTTAAAATGAGATTTTTAGCAACTATAAATTTTAAAGAACAAGTGACTATTTTTATGGCTTAATTACACTTAACTATAACTAATGAACATGAAAACACAAAGATTTGAGCTTATGACTGTATTACACAGTAAAATGATAGAAAGGAACAAAAGGCTTACAACATGGAATCAAGTATAAAGCTGAGAACCAATCACTGAAACCACTTCCTATAGATTCCCAAGAAGCACTAAACCAAGGCCATCCATAATCAACCCTGCTCCGACTTCTTGATGATCTTCTTCATTGATTTTTTATTTTTAACTAATTTATTTGTATTTTTGGTGATTTTTGCTTTTTGATTCTAAACTGATTTTTAAAGTCTCTAAAAGCTTTAATAAGCTTTCTAGGAGCTTATGTGAGCCTATTCAGTCCTTACCAACAACTAACAACATCATTGGAACATATTGAGATTTTGAATAAAAGTAAGATTTTGCATAAACTGAGAACTTAAATTAAAACTAAAATTCATGTTCAAGAAAGCTTTAATATACAATAAACACTTGAAATATAAAGCTTAAAAGCTTAAAGATACACTGAAATTCAAAATTAAGTTAAAACGACATAAGCTAATTAAAATTAAAACTAGATATATTACTCCTCTGCTTCTCCTCTTTCTTTATAGCCTTGAGATACTCCCCACATGCCTCTGATCATTTCCCATCAACAATCTCAGCCATTGAATGAGTCAAACTCATCTTATCCGTTTAAATGACTTTTGGCTCCAAAAGTGTACATGGTTGCTTGAGGCAGTTTGAGTAATTAAAGAACTTTGGTGTGTTGTGGAGGTGGAGGGGGACAGTTTAGATAGTAGGTATGGGTTAGGGGAGATTTGGAAAGCAAAAACAGGGGAAGTGAGGGTAACAGTAAACTGCTAATGGTGTGGATGCATTAATTGGTTGTGGGCTGGTGTATAGGTGGAAAGGGGATGGTGATGAGTGTTTTTAGATAGCTGGGATGAGGTGGAAAGGGTGGTGAAACCACCTGGTTTTGGTTATGCAGGGGAGGGTGAAGGAGATGCACAGTAAAACTGGTTTGGGCGCGCTTTGACTATTTGACCGATGGTATAATAAGTGGGGGTCAAAAATAGGGGGGGTCACAGGGTTTTGGCTGGGGGTCTTTTTGGTTGGCTGGGTTCTAAATACACAAAAGGGTCATTTGGTTTATTTAATATCATAAGGACCATTTGTGTAATTCGGCCAATCTTGAGGGACCAAACCTGCAATTCTCCAAAAGTTATCACAGGACCAAAATGCCAATCTTTAATAGTACAAGGACCATAGATGATTATTTTCCATTTTTAAAATATCCAAGGACTATTTTTGACATTTTTCAAAACTTGAGGGACTAAAGTTGTAATTTTACAATTTTTGATTTTAAGGACCAATTTTGACAACTCATGAATCCCTAAGGACTTAAAATGATATTTTTCTTTATTTTGATTTACCAGGGACTGTTTTTGACAACTTTTTAAACTTGGGGGACTAAAACTGCCAATTATGCAAACTTGATACGTTTTTCACCAGATTTTGATATTTTTGCATTTAAAACACATAAAACACTTGTTTGTGATATTTTCATCATTTTAATGCATTTCTGAGTGTTTTCAGATGTTTTTGGCATTCTAAACGGTACAAAAATGATGAGTATTTAGACACTCATCAGTCTTTCTCCACCATGCTCACACTTCTTTTGACTTTGAATCTCTAATGTGATGTAGTTCTCGAGTCTTTAAACTTTATAGATTCTTGACTTTGACGAAGAATCATCTGTAACTTTGTGTTGCCTTTGATTTTGATGAGAACTCTCATGTGTGATGATGTGGTATGAGCATGGGGAGATGGTGTGGTCTTTCCTCCAAGGAAGAATCATCAGTATCTGCATGAATATGTTAGTAACAAATACCAATCGGTCACGATGGACTTTTCTTAAAGAATTGACCACTACGATTGTTTTACTGATGAATGTCTTGATTCCATTCACCTTGGTCAGGCACATCAGCTGTCCGAATCCCGTTGAGGGATAATTAGTATTACATAGAATAGTTTCAAGTAATGACCCACGTCATCAGGACTCGATTCATGAAAGGAATCTCCTTGGCGGGATTTCCAGCACTTACAAGTTCGAATGTCGAGAGTGTTAACAACATAGTGTGAAAACACATCTCTGATTCTTACAAAGCTTGTTCCTGAATTGGAGGCCCTCAAGAAGGCTAACAAGATATACCAAAGTATATCAAAAATTTAGGTGAGTCGCTGAAGTACACCGAAGCATCACTTACGACTGTAGATCGTTTGAAGCAAGTAACCACACTAAGCGTAACCCATAAGGGATTATCAAAGTGACCTGTTGACAGGGCTGTTTGATGTTGACCCTGGCAGGAGTTTCCATTCAATCACTGAGGATCACAATTGTGAGTCCTCTCATAAATGTTCTCGACAGATTGCTAAGATCTACGTAGGACTCTGGAATATATCACTTGTGTTCTTATTGTTGAACAACAAGTGATGAAATATTAAGTGTTCCTAAGAGATCTTTTAATGAATCTCGTGGCTCTAGACTCAATTAGTGCGCTTTTGTTATAGTAGCCGGAGACTGGAGCGGTGTCTCCTGTTTCAATATCAACACATCTCGTAATGACAGGTCGATAGATTATGCAAGGTTCCCCGTGAGAATGAAACAAGCTCTTTTGAGAGAACTTGAGTGGCTTAGAAGGTTTAGTGCAGTGCGTCACTGGGTCCATGATGACTTTGATTTCATTACCGATGTCATCTTTGTGACAACGAGTAGCATATGAGTTGAACCCGGTTTCTGCCCTAAGTTGAGTCATATGGAGGGCTATTTCTTTTCACCCTTTTAACTTTTCTTTTTAATTCTTCAACTCCTTCTTTCTTCGTTTCTCATATTATCCTTTTTTTCAATCATACCTAAGGAATTCTAATTCTAACTATTGGTGATGTCCTTGGGTAGATCCCTCCGGCTCTGGCAGATCATAGGACGTTTATTCCTAAACTTAGTCACCTTATAACTCCATGACTATTCCTATGTTTGCCATAAAACCATTCACTTGAAAATCTCTCAAAGTGTTTATGATTGGAAAAATATTTTGATAACACCTTGAGAGTTTTGTATTTTCAGAAATACTCCCCCTCCACATGTGCTTATGAGTTTTGACTTAAATCTGCACAGTGAGGGTAGAGCTTATACTTTTGAATTGATCGACTCTTGATAGACATTTCCCCGCGAGACACGATTACGTTGTATAGTCAAAGAGTTCCATTGTTAGCTTTTAGATGACAACTAGCTCTAATAACTACCTTGAAGATGTGAATATACCTTGAAAAGGATGTTAAACCCGTCAAAGTTCATGTCTATCAAGAGTTTCTTGAATTGGTACGTTCTATTAAGACAAGTCTTGAGAGACAAGTTTTTTCGATTACTGACATTTCAAAGCTCGTCAATTCATAGGTTAAGTCTTAGTTGAGCACTTTTGAGATTCCATTTATTTTACAACATATTTTTCATCACATATTATTTTTCTCCCCCTCAAAAATGGCATATTGATGTCGTTTTTGATGAAATATTGATTTAAAATATGACCATTCTGAGTTTTGCGGGAAGATTTCCACAAGAACTTTTCTTTTGAACAAAGTTGTTAAGCAAATACCCCCTCAATAAGTGATAGTAACTTTTGAGGTTTTGAAAAACCGAGAGGGAATACTTGTTATTTTGAGCAGAATTATGAAAGTATAGAAAGTTTAATTAATTTTACTCAAAAGTAAGAAGCTTTCGCTCCTTATATGAGGATTGTGGCACTGAGGCGTACCACAGGGTCCTTTCTTTACAAGAACGGGTTGTACATTGTTATATGATCACAAACCATATATATATATATATATATATATATATATATATATATATATATATATATATATATATATATATATATATATAATCTAGATCAAATAAGATCAAGCTTAAAGTTGTTAAAATGAGATCCAACTAAAATTTAACAAGCAACACTCTCCTTACAAGAAAAATAAATTTTCTATTAACTACAACTAAAATTGTTAAAGTTTCGATAGATTTATTTTTAAAATTTACGAAACCTATGTGATACACTTTGATTAGAAGTATAATATGTATCAGGTTTTTGTATGTGTATCAGACTTTAGAATATTTTTTAGTATAATATGTATCAGGTGTATCACTAATCCAAACTCATGTATCATTTGGTTATTGGTTGCTAAAATGTTAATTTGTATTAAAATATCATTTTTA
>OU343221.1:200275806-200425658 GCA_910596185.1 Chrysanthemum makinoi
GTTTCTACGGCTAGCTTGATGAGTGTCTAAATACTCATCATTTTTGTACCATTTAAACTGCAAAAACATCTGAAAACACTCAGAAATGCATCAGAATGATAAAAATATCACAAATAAATGTTTTATGTGTTTTAAATGCAAAAATATCAAAATCTGGTGAAAAACGTATAAAGTTTGCATAATTGGCAGTTTTAGTCCCCCAAGTTTCAAAAGTTGTCAAAAACAGTCCCTGGTAAATCCAAATAAAGAAAAATATCTTTTTGAGTCCCTAGGGATTCCTAAGTTGTCAAAATTGGTCCTTGAAACTTAAAATTACAAATTTACAACTAAGGTCCCTGAACTTTTGAAATTGTCAAGTTTGGTCCCTGGAATTTTGAAAATGTCAAAACAAGTCCTTGTACTTTTGAAGGTTGTCAGTTTTAGTCCTTGTAACAACTTTGGAAAAATGGCAGGCTTGGTCCTTCAAGTTTTCAGAATTGCAAGTTTAGTCCTTTTGTTAAATACTTATCCAAGCCTTGTCAAAATGATTTTGACCCTGCCATATTACCCTTGTGACCCCCCTGTCAAAACCAATTTTGACCCCACAGTCAAACAGATAAGCATTTCCCTCCCATATGGGTTTCTTCCTCACCACTTGACTGCTAGCTTCTGCAAACACCCATCCCATCCACCTTTTCCCCTTATCTCTTCCACATCAATTCTCCCATCACCCTACAATCCACCCCCCCCCCCCTAGTTGCTAGCTCAGAAGTCAACAGAGGTCAAAAAGTCCTTTTCCCGCCATAATGATTAAAACAGGCAACTCACTCCAAACTCTCCCATTGGCTCTGAAAAAAGGTGGGATTTGATCTAGAGGACACGTGGAGACTTCTTGAAGTATAAAAAAGGAGAAAGACAGAGGAGAAGACGAGTAGTTAGTTTTTAGTTTTCTTTGTATGTCGTTTTTAGTATAAATAATTTAGTTTAAGCTTTACAATGTAAACTCTTGTTCCTTTGATCTAAATTCAAGTTATATTTTCATTATAATCTGTGGTTAAGTGGAAATCCAAGGTTCTATTATAATTCAAAATTTTCATGTTACTGTTGCAAAGTTAAATTTCAAATTCTTGTTTCCAAGCTTCTAATGGCTCATTTTCAAGCTCAAATAGGTTTAGGTAAGCTATTTATAGCTTTTGAAAAGCTTATGAATCAGTTTTTAGCAATATGTTCAGTGGGTCAACAAAAGTCAAACTAAGCTGGTTTGGACTTGGTGATGATATGTGGTGATGCAGAGCTGAATTGGAATAAATTTGGGTTGAATTAGCTTAGTTTAGGATATTGTTGGGTTTGAATTGTTGGTCTGGTTATGGAATTTGGTTGTGAACAGGTTTAAAATGAATGGTGTTTGGTTGATAATGGCAAGCCACAGTGGCTAGACAAATGTTAGTTCCTTTCCCTCCTTACATCTGATTTAGCTTAAAATCTAGTGTTATCCTTGTGTCAATTATGTTCACTTGAGTTAATTATAGTATGCTTTGAATTATTTAGTTATAGTCTTGGTTTAAATCTGTCTCAGTCTTTTTCTGCATACCCATAGTTTTAACTGCATAATCAGTCTAATGTCTTATTAATAGTTATAGTGGTAGTACTAGCATCATTTAGTTTCATAGCCTGTTCATAGATAGCATGGTCTAGATTTGAGTATCAGTGGTAGAAATTTGTAAATCTTAGCTTGAACCTGTGTTTGGATTAGTTAATCAAACTGTATTTGAAGCTTGTTCAGTGGCTGAGATTGTTGTCCTTGGTTTGTTGAGTTCATTGTTACTCATATCTGTCTTAAATTTTGCACCTACATATCTCTAAAGTCAAAATCACCTTTCAACTTTTTTAAAAAGCTTAACTGTTGGTTTTCTATAAAAGCAAAGTTTTGATTTATGTTTAGTTATCATTATTATATCTTGCAATAGTCTTAATATAACATATAACATCCATTTCAGTCCATAAAATTGGTTCCAAAGTTCAAATAAGTCAAAATATCCAAATTGCTCAAAAGTCAAAACTGAAAACTTAGTTTTTACCAAACTGAGTTGATTTGTCTTGAGTTCATTTCTGGACTAATTTCAATGAAACTTTTGGTTTTGAAAAGCTCTGCTGGTCTAGTTTATTATTGTGATTTTTGTGTATTTTTGTTAAATTTTTATAAGGTCTAAAATGTCTTGGCAACAAGGGCAAAAGTGCCCTGTGCACAAGGACTGAACTGCACAAGTATTGTGCAGTTTGTGCAACCCTTGCACAGTGCTCAGTTGAGCTTGTCATGGTCTAGTTTTTGGCTTATACATAGCCACCCAGGTATAGTGTAGGATACAAGTCTTGGTTTCATGTTTCCAGCTTATTCATGTGCTTATTCATCTGCTTAAATCTGGTACCCTCACACTGTTTTTAGCCTATCATCTCAAATCATCATAATCTGTTATACTTGCAATCAGAGGTTAATAGCAGTTGACACTTGTTCCATTTTAGTTCTTCTAGCTTATAGTAGCTTCTGTTTTGAGTTGGTGCCTTTTGGATTTCATTTGCTTATTCAAAGGCTTATTTCAATAAGCCTTTGCACTTCAGTTTCAAAATCCTCCAAACAAGCTCCTGTTTTTCCATTTTTCATAGCTTCCTAATATTATTTTAAGCATTTCTTGAATTTTTCAGATTTTTCCTAGCTTGTTTGGTATTTTTCTGCATTTTATCTAGTTTTTAAGCATTTTTAAATAGCATTTAATACAAAAAATTAAGAAAAGGTTCAAAAAAATAATTTTTCAATTTTCTTAAGTTAAGATAAATATAAAAAGAGAAAAAAGTATTTTTCTAGATTTTTCTTAGTTAAATTTGTATTTTTAAATAATTTAAATAGTTTTAAATAGTATTTAATTCCTAGAAAATAGAAAAATAATCATAAAAATACAAAAATAGTTTTGAAAAGTCTATTTTGATATTTTAGACTTTTCTAAGTCTTAATTTTATTTTTCTAGCTTTATTTCCTATTTTCTTGTATTTTAGGTAATTATTTAATAATTAAAAATAGTTTTTAATTAATAATAATTAATTAAATAGTTATAAAAATAATTTTCTTTTTCTATAAATTTTCTTTTATCATTAGGATTGTAAAAATGTATTTTTCATATTTTTAGGATTTATATTGTGTAAGTTTCACTTTTTATTTTGTACGTTTACGTAATTTTAATTTAAACGTAAGTTTTTAGTTTTGAGTTTTAAACGTTCATCATTTTAATTATAGTGATAGCGTTTATTTAATAGATTTTATCTTTTTAACTTTCTTTAATTTGCATTTAAGCCCCTGTAGTTTATGGGCTTTTTCCTTAGTTATAATCATCTTCAAATCTCTTTTCCCGTTCAAATCTCTCGATCACTATACGTCTGACTATTCTCGCACAGCTCGTTGGGACTTAACGACCTGGGGAAACACTATACTCTCCTGATCTTCATTGCATTCGTGCTTGAGCAGTTTTAAGCTTGTTACGGTCGGCCATTCACAAGTGGAAGGCTTGAGTGATTTAGCTTGACTGTTTTGCACGGATCAGTGTCTTTACGCTACTTACGCGTAAGCTAAATCTACGCGTAACTAGTGATTGTTACGCGTAACTTTGGTGTTTTTACGCATAAGTCCTACTTGGTTTCTTGTGATTTCTACGCCTAAGGACACTTCATCAACAAAGGTTCATTCGACTACAAAGATCCATTTTTACCAACACAAGTTTTTCAACATGTCACAACCACCATACTCTAACTATTTCCCTTACACTTATTCTCAACGTCAACAACAACTAACTCCACAACATCAATAATGGAATCAACAACAAGCAATTTATCAACAACAATTTAATCAACAACATACTCCACAACTTGGTGCAATTCCACCACCTCAAATGGTTCAACCACCACCAAGCCTTCAAGTTCAACCCTACACAAATGAATTCAATCAACATCCATCAAGGAACACTATGAAGGAACCCACTTGGTTTGCAAAGATGTGTGAAGCTTTAAGCAGCCAACAATCAATTCATGAGGCTGGATCACTTGATAGACCTCCAATGCTCACTCCAGGAAACTACGATCAATGGGTGATAAGGTTCTTTAGGTTTTGTGATCTGAAGAAGCCACATGGAAAGTTCTTAAAGAAGGTTATCTTGGAAGGTCCATTTCAGATGCCTACTGTCATTGTACCGGCGATCCAAATGCTAATCCACCAAGAGATGAACAATCCAACATTGCTACTTGTTGCCGACCTGAATGCAGAGGAACTTCTACACTATGAAGCTGATGAACTTGCAATGCAATATATCCTCTTAGGATTACCTAACCCAATTCTTCGAAGTGTTGATGCTCAAAAGACTGCAAAGGAAATGTGGGATCATATTCATCTTCTTATGGAAGGATCTGTACTCAATCAGGAGGATTTGGAATCCAAAATTTACTTGGCTTATGAACACTTCATGATTGAACCTGGAGAGACACTAGAGTCTTATCATCATCGTTTTTCAGACATCATCAATGATTTGGATAAACACAACATCATCATGCCAAGAATTGCAGTGAATACTAAGTTCCTGAGTAGTCTTGGTCCTGAATGGGAAAAGTATGTCATTTTTCTCCGTCAAGCGAAGAATATGCATCATTCTACATATGGATTGTTATACGATTACTTGAAGCCTCATGAAAAGGAAGTTGATAGGGAAAGGATTCTCCGTGCTCAAATTGCTCCACCGACACATCCGGAAAATCAACAACTTGCCTTATATGCTCAAAACAGTTATTCTCCTCAACCAACAACTCAACCAACTGCTACAATCACACCATATGATCCTACACAGCCTCAATCTCAACAAACTCAATTGGTTCCATACAACAACAACAATGCTCAAGCACTTGTCAGTGAAGCTAATGAGGAATCTGATCCGTTCGAAGCATTGCAACAAGGATTTGCTATGATTGCTAATGCCTTTAGCCATTATACCAACAAATCCAACAACCGTATTCGTTCCTCATCTAACACAAGGAATCAAGCTGTTGTGAACAATGGACGAGTTGAAGTTCAGAATCGTGGTTATGGTCGTCAGATGGGCGGTGGTCAAGGGTTTAATGCTGTGGGTAGGAATAACAATAGAGCTCAAGTGGTGGAACAGGGAAATGCTCAAAATGGGTTGAATGGTCTTCGATGCTACAACTGCAATGAGAAGGGACATCTGGCTAATGCATGCCCAAAGCCTAGGACTAGGGGCAATGCTTATCACAAAGAGGCTCTTCTTTTGGCTCTTAAGGATGAGGCTGGTGGAACTCTCACAGACAAAGAACAGAGCTTTATGGCAAATGCAGACTCAGATGATGATATGGAGGATTTGCAGGCCAATGCAGCTGTTATGTTGATGGCTAATATGCATGAGTTACACATGAGTGACACATGCCCAGTGTATGACACTGATGGCTTGTCTCAGGTACCCGAACAAACCATATTCATCTCTGATCTACTATCTCCGCCAATATCAGAATCCGGTAAGGCTCATAATGTTCAAAATGAGTCGTCCACATCTAATTCGACGATTTTCAACTAGACCCCGTAGTTATATTTGACGATCAAGATGACCTTATGGTTTCCCTTGATAATCAATTTGACTCCGTGGTTATACTTGAGGATCTAAGTAATGATCATGTTGTGACTCACGTTGAACACGCCGAACTTTTGCCTCATCCAGATTTTGCTCGTTTAATACAAGACCAACAAACCATAGTGGAAGAATGTTGTGCAATTAATCAGGACTTGAAAAGTAAAAATGCACTGTTAACAAAGGATTTTGAATGTTTACAAAAGCAACTCAACTTTTTCAAAACTCAAGAAAAACGTGAAAAAGGTTTTGAAGCAGACTTTGCCAAATCTCATCAAAATGGAAAATATTTAGAGAGCAGATGGTGATCTAGCGCCTTCGAAGAATGCTTTGTTGTCTGAAATAGAACAACTGAAACATGAACATAAAAAGCAAATTAACGCTCTCACCTTGGAAAATCAAAAAGCTAAGGCTGAGTTGTTAACTTGTCAAAAACAGTTCTCTGCATACAAAAAGCATTCAACGAAACGAATAGATGATCATCTTGAAGAAATCATCGGCTTGCAAAACAAACTTAAAGAGTTTAAAACTGTTGTTTACAAACATGGTGAGTCGGTCACAGCTATTGAAAAGTTTACTTTAAAACCAAATCCAAATGGCTATGGACCAAATCTTGCTGATTACAAACCTAAGCTTTCAACCAAAGCATTCAAACCAAATCCTGAAGTTTCCGGTGCAGAATATAAAATTGATAATTCATTATGAGTGTTGTTGAATATCATCGTCAAGAGGAATTAGATGCAGAAGACGAGAGTCGATCAAAATTAGAAAATGTTGTTTACAACAAACCTTTTAATTATAAAAAAGCGGTCACTTTCGTCACACCAAGGATTATCATAAAAACGTCTGAGTCTTCTAATGTTAATCCCAAACCAGATTATGCACAAACTTATGGTCCTTTACCTTCCATCAGTGAAGTAAACTCAAAACCTGAAAATCGCAAAATTCTTAGATATTTTGACCTTTTCATGGCTGACCTCAAAACTTTACAACATGAGATAGAATATCATTCTGAAATCAAAGTTCAACATTTTCAATCGCCTTGGCGCGAGAACAAAGAGACATTTTTCAGAAAAATCTTTTACCAAATGTTAAAAATTTGAAAAGGTGTGCATTGTCTTGGGAAAAGGACTTTCATAAGGAACTTGGATTGATGAAGGTTATTTTCGAGAAAACAGAAACATCTATTTCTAATACTAAACGTAAAAAGAAAATGTTGAGAAAAGATGTTGATCGACTCTTGGAAGATGTCATCTGTGCTGATGTCCATAATGTTGTGCTATTGAATTCTTTGTCATATGCATTTGATTATATCTCTTCTGATACTATTGATTCTGTGGTAAATGTTGAGAACACTGATAATGTGCTTCAGGTCGAGTCCTTAAAAGTTGAAAATAAAGCGATTGTCAAAGCGAACTTTCAAATGCAATACGTCGTCTTAATTGGTGTCAAAAAGATATTCACGATCAACAACTTGCTTTTCAACACAAAAATCGCCCAGATTGCGTGACAAAACTTCTGATCCAAAAATTGAGCAACTGGATGATCAAAACGTGTCTTTTAAGTGTCAAATCTCAAAATATGAACAAGAACTTGTAAAAGTTAAAAAGGAATATGGTGTCATATTTGATTTACTCAAAAAGACTCGTGATGAAGCATCAAATGAACTTGATCATTATCTTGCACACACTAAAGAAGTTATGCATTTTGCTAGAAATATTCGGTCTGAAAATCAAGATCTAATTCACACTATCTTCAAGTTAAGAGAAATGTTAGGAAATTATGAACAACTTCCGCCTACCGTGATTAAGAGAATAGCCCCAGTAACACTTAGTAATCGTGAACCTAGAATCACTACTACCAAATCACAAGTTGCTAACGTGCTTCCTTCTACCGAAACAGGAATAGTTGCGTCTTTTCCAAACATCCGCACTTCACAGCCTAAGAGCACTACATCGAAGAATAGGAAGTTGCGACCTAAGAAAAGATCAATAAAGAATGCTAAAGTAGAAGAACACCCTAGGACTATGAATAAGACTCACGTTGCTTCCACTTTAGATATTGCGTCTGGAAATGTAATAAGAAATAGTGATGTAACGAATGCTAAACCTTTAAGCACTTTTGATATTCATTCTGATGCACCTTGTGTTATTTGTCGTAAAAGTATGAATTCTGATTGTCATGATAAATGTGTTGCTAAAGCTATCATCTCTCGTTTAAGGAATCCTAAGAACCGGAATACCTCTAGGCCCACTAATCTTTCTAAGTCTGTGCTTGGTAGACCGCGATTTTTAGATTCTAAGAACGCCTTGCTTGTCCCTGTAGCTCCGGTTTCACCTCCTAGGAATGTAGTACCACCTAGTGCATTCACTAAGACTAAAGCAAATACTAGTTGGAGATGGCAGAAATGGATATATAACACACTAGGATTTAAATGGATACCTAAAGCTATTGATGTGTGTATGTCTACTATAACTGCTCGGAACCCTCTAACATTTCGGGTTCCACATCTACTTCTATTCCATCGTCATGTGTGTAATGCAGGTGATACAGATCATTCTCTGGATTGTTGATAGCGGATGTTCCCGACACATGACAGGCAACCTTAACTGTTATCAAACTTTATTGCAAAGTTCATTGGAACTGTCAGATTCGGGAATGATCACTTCGCAGCTATCATGGGCTACGGAGACTATATCAATGGGAACATCGAAATAAGCAGGGTTTATTATGTGGAAGGCCTCGGTCACAATCTGTTTTCAGTAGGTCAGTTTTGTGATGGAGATTTGGAGGTTGCTTTCAGGGAGAAAACTTGTTTCATTAATGATCTACAAGGAAACGACCTTATGTCTGGATCGCGTAATTCCAGTCTTTACACTATCTCTATGCAATACATGGTTGCTTCTTCTCCCATTTGCTTACTTTCAAAGGCAACATCAACAAAATCCTGGCTATGGCACCGTCGTCTCTCACATCTAAACTTTCAAACCATCACCAACCTTGCTCGACACAAACTAGTTGAAGGACTCCCACGATTTCGGTATTCTAAAGATCACCTTTCCTCAGCTTGTGAACAAGGCAAAAGCACTCGTGCTCATTTTCCTTCAAAGGTGGAACACATCTCTCAGCATGTGCTTCATCGTCTTCATATGGATTTGTGTGGCCCGATGCGCGTGCAAGCGATCAATGGCAAACGCTACATCTTAGTAATTGTTGATGACTATTCACGCTGGACTTGGGTCTACTTTCTTCGAAGCAAAGACCAAGCTCCACAGATGATTCATCACCTTTCTCACGAAAATACAAGTTCAGCTCTGAAACACCGTCCGACAAATCAAAACAGACAGAGGAACTGAATTTGTTAACCAAACCCTTCGTGAATTTTATGAGAAAGTGGGAATTCAGCATCAAACATCTATTGCTCGTACACCGGAACAAAAGCGAGTTGTTGAAAGACGAAACCGAACGTTAGTGGAAGCTGCAAGAACAATGTTAATCAATGCCAAACTCCCAGATTACTTGTGGGCCGAAGCTGTATCTACTGCATGCTATACTCAAAACCGGTCTATGATTACAAAACGCCACAACAAAACACCTTTCGAGCTTGTCCACAACAGAAAACCGAATCTCAAACACTTTCATGTATTTGGATCTCTTTGCTATCCGAATAATGATCGTGATGACTTTGGAAAGCTCAAAGCCAAAGCTGACATTGGAGTCTTTATTGGATATTGTAATAATTCTAAAGGTTTCGAATCGGAATCGTCGAACAAAGGAGGTTATGGAAATGATTCATGCTCATTTTGATGAACTCACGGAAATGGCTTATGAGTATAACTGACTTGGAACCCGTCACAACCGCTTAAACTTCCCCAAACCCCATCATCAGCTGAAACAAGCCCTCGGCTTACTCGTCAACAAATGGAAAGGTTATTTGCTCCGCTGTTCAGTGAAGATATTGATGAACGTGCTCAGGTGTATCCGCCCATTTGTTTCCGCTGCTCAACGATAATACTCCTATACGATACACTGCTACAACAACTACTGTTGAAGAAGCACCACAGTTGACTCCAACACAACAGTTGAACAAACCGCTTCCAACAATGATGAACCGGTTGATGATGTTCTGAATGATGTACCCCCACCTGCAGATTTTGATCCAAATCGTTCTTTAACCCGTTTGCTAATGAGGCTGCTTTGCACGATGTCGCAAGAATCTTCAACAAAGCCATTTGAATCCTCAAAATCGCACAATGTATACCAACATCAACCCTCCACACATAGATGGACAAAAGACCATCCTCTGGAAAATATTATTGGCAACCCGAATCAACCGGTCGTTACGAGACAACGTCTTCACACTGAGCGGTGAACATTGCATTTATGCACTCACTTTTGCCAATCTGAACCTAAAAACATCAAAGACGCAATGACAAAGGACAACTGGATTGAATCCATGCAGGAAGAACTCAACCAATTCAAGCGTCTTGAAGTATGGGAACTGGTTGAAAGACCAAGGGGTCTACGTCATTGGTCTCAAATGGATTTGGAAAAACAAATTGGATCTTTGAAGGAACGTATCGAGAAATAAGTCACGTCTGGTGGCTAAGGGTTATCGTCAGGAAGAGTGTATTGACTTTGAAGAATCTTTTGCTCCGGTTGCTCGTCTTGAGGCTGTTCGGATATTTCTCGCGTTCGCGGCTCATATGAATATGACGGTCTATCGGATGGATGTCAAAACTGCGTTTCTCAATGGACAACTTAAAGAAACGGTTTATGTCAACCAACCTGAAGGATTCGCTGATTCAGAGTTCCCGAACCATGTCTACAAACTGAACAAAGCTCTGTATGGTCTCAAACAAGCTCTTCGGGCATGGTACGATAAGCTATCATCTTTCCTCATTGCCAATAATTTCACCAAAGGTTCGGTTGACCCTACTCTTTTCATACAATATCACGGGGCACATATCTTAATTGTTCAAATTTACGTGGATGACATCATTTTTGGGTCTACACATAAAAAGTACTCAATCGCTTTTGCAAAACTAATGAAGAAAATTTTGAAATGTCCATGATGGGTGAACTTACGTTCTTTCTAGGACTACAAGTTCATCAATCACCCGTGGTATTTTCTTGAGTCAGTCCAAATATGCCCTTGAATTGTTACACAAATTTGGAATGCAAACTGTGACACCTATGCCACACCAATGGCTCATACCAAGAAGCTAGACTGATTTACATGGGAAATTGGTGGACCCTACAAAATACCATAGTATTATTGGGGCTCTCATGTATCTAACGACTAGCAGACTGATATTGTCTTTCTTTGTATATCTTTGCTCCGTTATCGGTCGCGACCAAGCTGAAACCCACCTCTCTAAGGCTAAAAGAATCATCTGATACATCAAGGGAACCATTAATTTGGGAATCTGGTATCCGAAGGATTCGGTTTTGAACTAATCGCTTTTCAGACGCTGACCACGCGGGATGCTTAGACTCACGGAAAAGTACCTGGGGAGCTTTACAATTTCTTGGTGATAAAGCGGTGTCGGCAATCGAAGAAGCGAGGATTGTACATCGCTGTCCTCAACGGCGAGAATATGTAGCCATGTCCGTGTGTTGTGCTCAAGTCATTTGGATGAGAACACAACTCAAAGACTATGGTTACGTATTTGACAGAATCCCGATGTACTGCGACAATCGGAGTGCTATTGTGATCTCGTGCAACTTCGTTCGGCACTTGAAATCAAAGCACATCGATCTTCGATATCATTTCATCAAGGATCACGTGGAACAGGTACTGTTGAATTATATTTTGTGGGTACAGAATACCAATTGGCAGATCTTCTCACCAAAGCCTTGCCTCCGCTAGGTTTAATGAGTTGGTCCACCGGATTGGTATGAGGTGTTTGACTCAAGAGGAATTGGATGACCTCCTAAAACAGTCTTAAAAACCTGTCAAACACCAAAATCTCTTTTGTAAATAAAATTTTCAAAAAAAAAAAAAAAAATACAAAAATATAAAACCTGATAAAACAACAAAAATATTCTTCTATCTAATTTTTCTTTCAACATGGCAAGTACATTTCTTCCATCAACACTCTAATCTTTCAAAATTCAGTATTTTTCCGATCAAGTGTTGAGGGGGAGAAAATAAATTCTTAACTGCTTCAAAAACATCCGTGTACTTGCATGTTACTCTATTCTGGTTGTTTCTTGTATCAATGGTGGTAAACTTTTCTGGTTAAGCTGACACTCCTCGGACTAAAATTTATAACCTTTCATTATTTTCTTAAGTCGAGGGGGAGTGTCATCAAGTTTCTTTCTTAAAATCTTTGTTTGATAACCAAAACGGAAGTTAAATGGCTTTGGATGAAAAAGGAAAAGGTGGAGGGACCAAAACTGTCAAAACTTTAAAGTTATTTTAAATAAAATACCCTACCAACCTCATTAACTTCATCACATTTATTATCTTACCAAACATAATCCACGATCCATAATCGTTTGACAAATCCGTGTTTCAGATCATCAATTTGTAAGTGATTTCGTGTTTATAACAAGTTTTTAAGCAATGGCTTTGAATTTTTCAAAATCCAGCGGTTTAATCTTGAGATATTATCACTTTTGTGTCTTACGCGTAAGCGCAAGAACACCAAATCATGAAAGGGTGTTTATGGTTAAAAGGGTTGTGTCAAAACGTTCTTAAAACATCAATGATACTTTTTAATCATCAAAACGCACCCAGAAACACGAATTGAGTGCATTTGAAAACTAGGGTTTATGCGTGGTTTTGGGTATTTTCAAGTGTTATTGTTTTTGGTCAAAAAGATTGTTGTGTAATGTTAATATCATGTTGAATTGATGATATCCTGGCCCTATAACAACCCAGAAACACTAATTATGTTAGAATTGGAATTTAGGGTTTAATGTTCTTAGGTTTGGGTATTTTTGATTCACTGACTTTTGGATGTTAAAACTTGGTTATTAGACTCTCACAACACCTAAGACCTACCAGAAAACGTTTGGTGCAATTCCTATGGCTAGAAATCATACGCGTAATTCTTAAACTCTAGGGTTTTGACTTACGCGTATGACTTTTTACGCGTAATCTGTAAAATGAGTTTCATGCCATGATCTGTCTTAAAATGAACATATGTGTTAAGATTGATGATATGATGTTTTATTTCAGGCTTGCTACGCATAAAACTCAGAATCAAGGTCTTTGTTACTCTACGCATAATCCTTACGCGTAGAAAGTTATGCGTAAGAGAAATTTTACGCGTAACTGCAGCGTAAGGTTCTACAATGGGACTACGCGTATCCTGTGAAGGATATGCGTAAAGCAGATGACTCTACGCATAAGGTCTACTCTTACGAGTAAGCCTTACGCGTAAAGTTTTATTATACGCCTACGCGTAAGCTCTACGCATAAGGTTACTCTGTTCCTACGCGTAACATTTCTTACGCGTAAGACAGATTCCTACGCGTATGCTTGTGCCTACGCATATAACCCCTATTTACGCATAAGCTACTATTCCTACGCATAAGCCTTGATCAAACCTTCGTTTTGAATTGTTACGCGTGCAAACTTGTAAATAAATGAATCATAACGTCACGAATCAAATAATGTCACTAATAAACTTAATCGTTTGATATGTTGTAAACTATAAGTGATAACATAAACTTTAAAATTTAAAGTTAACTAACTCACGAAACGTTTCACGACGTCATTGGACTATTGGACAAACAAGTGACTTAGGACTCGTAACAATCAATGACACAGTACATTCAATAATTAGTCAATAAAAACCTTCTGTTGACTAACATTATGTCTTTCGATATGTTGGTTCTTTTGGCTAATGTTATTTCAGATCACGACATGGCTGCTCAAATGAATGTGGATGCACCAGAAGTTCTCACAATTGCTGATATCTTTCCTAATGGCTATCCAAGAAAGATTGTTAAGAACAATCTCAGAGTTGACTTTGAAACCCTCACATGCTCAGAATCTTCTTGCTTGATTGCTGTGGATATTCTTAGGAATCATCCGTACCAGAACATGCTCTCACACTCTGCTACAGTACCAGAGATCTACATACAACAATTCTAGAATTCAATGCAAAGGATCAAAGGTCAAAGTGCAGTGATAGTGACGTTAAATCACAAACAAATCACCATCACACATGCAGATTTACGGGCCGTTCTTCTTATTCCTGATATCGAGCCAACCGACTTCTATGCCACACCTACCGAAGAGAGTTCGCAATTCCGATGGATATTGGCTATGATGAAGCTTCAGGAATTATCACTAAGGATTCTCATGTGGAGCTTAAGAACATTCCTCAACCGTGGAGAACCCTCTACATCATCATAACCAAGTCAATCTCTGGTCGTGACAGTGGCTATGAGCATCCCAAGCTCATGGAGCTGCAAATATTTTGGTCATTAATCAACAAGAAGGACATCGAAATTGAAGCTCTGATATGGGATGACATGATGTCATTTCTCAAAAAGCTTGGCTCAAAGATTCCCTATGTCAGATACACAAAGCTGTTGATCCAGAGAGCACTTGGACTTCATCCTGATATTCCCAAGAGGCTCAATGACCCTGACAATCAGTCAGAATCAAGGAATCGTCAACAAAGAAACAAGGTGCCGTGCTGCCTGATCACCTTCTGACAAATGAAATCAAAAAGCTTGAAACATACAAAAGGTATCGAGTAGCAGTACGAGAAGGCAAAGTTGGTCATCTCGATGAAAAGCCTTTTGGAACTCCTACTCGGAGAACCAGAAGAGGAAGTGCTGGAAGTGCAGTAAGTACAGAGAGTCAAAGGAAGGTCCCAAAGAGGAAACCTACTCCAAAGAAGAAAGTTCCCTCCCAGGAAGCTGCTCCTATTCCTACACCTGAACCACAAAGAGAGCTTGTGGACGAAAGCTCTGAAGATACACAATCAGACGAAGAGATCTTCTACTTTGAATCTGCAACCGAAGAACCTCCTTTAGCAGCTAAACCTCCAAGTCCACCAGCTGACAAAGAAAAAGGGAAGACTCCTGTAGTTGTGCCTTATGAAGAAAGCTCAGATGAAGAAGAAGAGCAACTGGATATTTCATACAGGAAGAAGTTCAAATTCCTTAGACTCCAACACGTGGCTAAAGAATTTGCAAAAGATCAAATGGGTGGCCCCGGAGGGTCAAGTGGTGCAGCTCAACCTTCACCAGATCCTGATGCGGTTAATCGACTCGATAAGGGAGCTGGTGCCACCACTCTTCTGCAACAACAACAACTTTTGGAGGATACTATTGATTATGAGTTTGAGGAACCAGCAAAAGAAAAGACTGAGGAAATACCTGCTGATGAAACAAAGACTGATGACAAGGCTATGTCTAAGGAGGAAACTTCTGAACCGCCTAAGGACCCCGAGTCTCCTCATGTCTCCTCCTCATCAGACTCATCATCTCATTCTTCACCACCACCATCAAAGAAATCAACCAAATCATCATCCAAATCATTGAAGAAACCAACTCTATCTTGGATGTCTCAAGCTAAGAACGAATTACCAAAGTTGTCAAAGAGTGAGAAGAAAGACATGCTCTATAGAAAGCTGAATTTCATTCTTGATAAGATACGTATCTTCACGATGAGACGGACAAGATGAAAGTCGAAAGGGAGTTTGTACAGAAGCTTATGAAGGATGATCTTCAAGGAAGCATGGATGAGATGATCAAAGGATACTCTCATAAGTTCCTTATGGAGGTCGTTCCAAAACTAACGAAGGAGATGTATACCAGACAACTGTATCCAAATCTCATGCATCTAGCCAAGCAAACCATGAAATCAACACCAATGACTGTGAACATCAACCCAGTTGAACCCACAATCTTCTCTGATGATGAATTGGTGAACCGGCTAGTAGCGAAAATGTCGAAACGCTCTGCAATGTTTGCCTCACACGAAGCTAAAGCTGTTTGAAGCTCTCTTTGGAATACCAACTCAGATCGCATTCAGAAGAAGTTGTAAGGCCCAAGCGTTAAAGAGGCGAGCGAAGACAAAGATCAAGATAAGGATAAGAGCCTAAGCGCACAAAGAAGTCGGAGAATCATCTTCCATTCATGATTACTCGATGCAACCTCCACCACAGCGGACTCCGATCAACAAAGATCTCCTCCTCCCTCTCTGCGAGATAAACCTCGGGATTCGAGACACCACCCCGACTCGAAAACCGGTGACCACTTTGAGTATCACGGGTGGTGGCGATGAAGAATACCATGAGCCCCTAAACAACAACCGCCTCTCCCGACAAAGTACAGAAACCAGAATCCTCATCTAGGCCTAAGAAGCAGAAGAAGAAGGCCCAAAGTTGGCGTCCTATCATGGCTAGATGAAGATAACACAGAGGAATTTGAATGGTTCTCTACTCTTGTTAATTCCACTCCCTACCCTGCTTAAGGTCAAGATCTGGTAGACGGTAATACATTGGAGCATGCAAAATCTGCAAGAAAAATTCCAGTAAAGAAGATGACGAAATCGAGTTGCGGCGAATCAAGAATGAAGCTTTTCAACTGGAAAGATATCTCGAGAAAGTGCCATCGAGGTTGAATATCACCTTGAAAACATTGCTCGAGCTATGTCTAATAACATGGATTGGCTCAACCCCGAAGCAAACATCGACTTTACGAAGCGGGACAACCCTCCATATTACACCGACTAGTCTAAACCACTACCAACGATCGGCCAACAGTTAGCCTAGGATCCCATTCGATATTTCTTCAACAAAGACTTGGAATTTCTTCTAAACGTTGGCGATGGTTCAAGGAAATATGCTACATCTCTGACACTTCCATTCCCGGTAGCCGAATACTCAAACTGCATAGCCATCGAGGAACGAGCTAATTATTTGTTCTCCAACAAAGTGGAAGCATCTACGAGACCGAGATGCAATATGGGATTCATCATTGGCGGAGCGCCGAAGAATCTACTACGAAGCTGCCGGGTTGAAGTCTCAACATGCGATGTTCAGTACTAAAAGTATCGTTGCCATCAAACATGTTGATCTTTCGTCTAAATGGGACTACACTTTCTCAAAAGATTGTGGTCAAAAGGCAAGACGAAAGGGATTATGCATTCTCTGAAGTTGACTTTGAGAATTTGTCTATCAACGACATCGAAGACATGTACCTTGCCAAAGTGCGAGGTCGTATGAGACAATTCTCCAGCTAAGTACAGCGTGAATTCATCAAGTCATTGCTCATCTTCATCAGACGCATAGTCATCAAATAATGTGTAGAAGATCTCCGCTTGCGGTTGAATCTTATCAAACCCGTGTCAACTTCACTCCACCTCAACTTGATCTTCCCGACATCAACCAGCTCTCGCAATATACACTCATCGGCAAACCATTCGGCGTCGTTTACCGCAGTGAACTTCAAAGAAATTGCTTAATGGCGTGTAAAGATCTTCACAAGTTTGGAGATCACACTTTGAAGTTGGTTAGGGACGGATTGGCTTATCGGTTGAAGGATATACATGAAGGCATTGGGTCTCCAAAGCGATGGAATTCTCGAGGAAAGAAGGGCGTGAAGAGGATCATCACCATGATTGATGAGCGGTTGTATCGAAGGGATCGATTCAGAACATTGGAAATCTTTGTTGGTGGTCGACCCGGAATCAACATCACCGGCTATCAGCATGCAATGCGCATTCACTGGAACATCACTGGACTACACGGTACCCTTGACTGCTTCTTTCATTATAAATTTGGATGTATGATTGATTATGTCAATGGCTTGTGCACATATTACAGTATACAACCCGTACTTGTAAATAAAGGACCACGTGTAGTGCGCTTCAGTGCCACAATCCTTATAAAAGGAGCGAAAGCTTCTTACTTTTGAGTAAAACCTATCAAACCTTTCACTTTTCAAGGTTTTGCTCAAAAGAACAAGTACTTTCCCTTATGATTTTTGAAACCTCAACCGTTTATATCTCTTGTTGAGGGGGAGTACTTGACTTAAAACTTTGTTCACAAATTGTTCAGAGTGGTCATTCTTCCCGCAACACTCGAAATGGTCAAATTTATTCTCAACTTTTCAAAAATAACATTTTATATGCCATTTTTGAGGGGAGAAAATACGTGATAAGAAATATGTTGTGTTTTGCTATATGAACTCTCGTGTGAAAAGACTTTAACCCAAGAATTGACGAGATCTTAACTGTCAGTAACTTCGAAAAGACTTGTCCGGGACGGGTAATAATTTCAAGCTAGTTAAGCTAGTGATGTAAGCGTGTCTCGCAAAGGACTTGTCCGAGTAGAATGTACCATCCGAGAAACTCTTAGTAGACATGAACCTTGACGGGTTTGACAACCTTTCGGGGTTGTCCACACCTTCAGGATAGTTATTAGAGCTAGTTGTCACCTAAAAGCTGACAATGCAACTCTTAAACTATGCCACGTAACCGTGTCTCGGGGGAATGTCTATCTTGAGTCGATCAATTCAAAAGTGCGCGCTCTTTCCTCACTATGCATTTCGTCAAAACTCTAAAGCACATGTGGAGGGGGAGTATTTATGCTAAAAGATAAAACTCTCATAGTGGTTCAAACATGTTTTCATCTACAAACCCTTTGAGAGATTTTCTTGAAAATGGTTTTATGGCAATGGAGTTATAAGGTGATTAAGGTTAGGAATAACCGTCCTATGATCCGCCAGAGCGGAGGGATCTACCCAAGGACACTACCAATAGTTAGAATTTAGAAGTCCTTAGGTGTGATTGTAAAAAAAAGGAGAGAATGAGAATCGGAGAAAGAAGGAGTTGAAGAATTAAAAAGAAATGCAAAGAAAAGGGTGAAAAGAAATAGCCCTCCAGATTATTCAACTCAGGGCAGACACCGGGTTCAATTCATATGCTACTGGTTGTCACTAGATGACACCTGTATTGAAGATTAAAAGTCGTCATGGACCCAGTGACGCATGCACTAGACCTTCTTAACCACTCAAGTTTCTCTCAACAGAAGCTTGTTTCATTCTCACAGGGAACCCTACGTAAACTATCGGCTTTCTCTTAGAGATTTTTGGTATTGAAGAAGGAGACCCTCTCCCTAGTCTCCGCTCCGGAAAACCAAAATGCACTATTGAGTCTAGAGCCACGAGATTCATCAAAAGATCTCTTAGGTACACTTGACATTTCATCACTTGACGTTCAACAATAAGAATTTCGGTGGTACATTATCGAGTCCTTCACGGATCTTAGCAATCTGTCGAGAACATTTATGAGAGGTTCACATTTGTGATCCTCAGTGATTGAATGGAAACTCCTGCGGTCAACATCAAGCGACACGGCCGGCCTTCGGCAACTCCCGTGGATTGCTCTTAGTGGTCTCAAGCGGTCTACATCGTGAGGTGATGCTTGGTGTACCTCGCGACTCATCTGAATCGTAGGTGTACTTCGGTACATCGTGTTATCTCACTTGTGGGACTCCGATTCAGAAGCGGCCTTTGTAAGAATTAGAGTTGTGTTTTCACACTATTTTGTTAACACTCTCGAAGTTCAAACTTGTAAGTGCGGAATCCGCTTATTACTAACCGTTTTTATGTTTACTTCTTATGGAAGCTCGAGGCCGGAATGATCGTGCAGATTCTTCTCATGCTCACGCCAACATCATCACTAATGGAAGTTCTATCAAAAAGCAACACAACGTCGAATGATTCTTCGTCAAATCAAAGAATCTACAAAGTTAAAGACTTAAAGAACTTCATCGATCTTGAATTCCAACGTCAAAGAGCATGTGAGCATGTTGAAGAATGATGTGGAGACACTTTGGAGCGGAAGCGGAACTGAGGCGAGACTTGATGCAGATAACAACATACTATCACTTTCATCACAAAGAACAATGATCAAAGAACAAAGTTAAAGATGGCGTCAAAGCATAACTGTTCAAAGAAAACTATCTCGCTACATTGGGGAGATGGTTCGAATCAAGGCAATTCTTCTCACAAGAAAGAAGAATGCCAGAAGACGTCAAAGCTACTATTACATCAACGCCTTCACCGTTTTTCATCACCAACACTTGAGGGGGAGATTGTTGGAATCACTCCTAAACCTTTATTCTAGTGTTAGTTACTCATATGTAATTGTTAGCTTATTATGGCCTTTATATTTGTTTAAGGTCTAGCTTATGTAGAAGGCCCATAAGCTTAGGCCCATGTCCAATAAGGAAAAGGAAGGGAACTAGGAGTGTTGCCCTAGCTTCCCTCCTATAAATACTCTTGTAAAACCCTCACTTGAGGGTTGGTTGTTCAATGCATTTCTTTCACATACTCTACGCCTAACCATCTATAGCTTATACATGTGTGTGTTTGTGTGTGTATTGTTCATCCGCCTCTCTATCTCTTTCATTGAAGCTTGTGTTGTAAATCTAGTGACCTAACAGCTTACGAGTAAACATCTTACGCCTAAGCATTTTCTACGCATAAGCTAGACTTACACCTAAGGAAATATTACACATAAGGTTCTTACTTCTAAGCCTTTGGTTTACGCTTAACCTAAGGTTTCATCTACTCTACGCGTAAGCTATTCCTACGCGTAAGTTCTAATCCTACGCGTAAGGTTGGTTTTTCTACGCATTAGCTATTTCCTTTGCATAAGCTGGTTTTCTACGCCTAAGGATACTTCATCAACAAAGTTTCATTCGACTACAAAGATCCATAATCAACACAAGTTTTCAAGATGTCTCAACCACCATACTCTAGCTACTTCCCTCATGTGTATCCTCAACAACAACAACAACAACAACAACAACTCCATCAACAACAACAATTTTATCAACAACTACAACAACAACAACAACAACAACAACAACAACAACAACTTCTTCAACAACAATTTCCTCAAGGAGCAATTCAACCACAAATGATTCAACCACCACCTAGTCTTCAAGTACAACCTTACACAAACTTTCACAATCAACATCCATCCAAGAATACTATGAAGGAACCATCTTGGTTTGCAAAGATGTGTGAAGCTTTGAGTAGCCAACAATCCATTCATGAGGCTGGATCACTTGATATAACTCCAATGCTCACTCCCGAAAACTACGATCAATGGGTGATAAGGTTCTTTAGGTTTTGTGATCTAAAGAAGCCACATGGAAATTTCTTGAAGAAGGTCATCCTGGAAGGTCCATTTCAGATGCCTACTGTCACTGTACCCGGAGATCCAAATGCTAATCCACCAAGAGGTGATGTCACCAACGTTGCAAGTCTTCATGAACTTACTACCGATCAACTTCTACACTTTGAAGCCGATGAACTGGCAATGCAATACATCCTTTTGGGATTACCCAATCCGATACTTCAAAGTGTTGATGCTCAAAAGACTACTAAAGCAATGTGGGAGCATATTCATCTTCTCATGGAAGGAACAAAACTCAATCAAGAAGACATGGAATCAAGAATCTACTTAGCATATGAACACTTCATGATTGAACCAGGGGACACATTAGAGTCATATCATCATCGATTTTCAGACATCATCAATAACTTGGACAAACATAACATTATTATGCCAAGAATTGCAGTCAACACTAAGTTCCTCAGTAGTCTTGGTCCTGATTGGGAAAAGTGTGTTATCTTCATCCGGCAAGCAAAGAATCTTCATCATGCTACATACGGATTGTTGTACGACTATTTGAAGCCCCACCAAAAAGAAGTTGACAGAGAACGAGTCATCCATGGAGCTCCGGTTTCCCCTTCACTCCCGGATAATCAATCTCTAGCTTTGTCGGCTCAAGCTTGTTATCCTCAATTTCCAACTCTACAAACTGTCTCACAAATCCTCCACAACCAACTGCTACAATTACCCCATATGATCCGTCACAGCAACAAACCCAAGAAACTCAATTGGTTCCATACAACAACAATGATCAAGCACCTTACAGTGAATCTAATGAGGATGCTGAAGCTTTCGATGCATTGCAACAAGGGTTTGTCATGATTGCTAGAGCCTTCGGCCGATACTATAACAAATCCAACAATCGCATTCGTACCTCCTCAAACACAAGGAATCAAGCTGTTGTGAACAATGGACGTGTTGAAGTTCAGAATCGTGGTAATGTTCGACAGATGGGCAGTGGTCAAGGGTTTAATGGTAATGGAAGGAATAACATGGGTGCTCCACAACAACGAGCTAATGTGGTTGAACAGGGAAATGCCCAGAATGGGGTTAATGGTCTTCGTTGTTATAACTGTAATGAAAAGGGTCATCTGGCTAATGCATGCCCAAAGCCGAGGACAAGAGGCGGCGCTTATCACAAATAGGCTTTACTCTTGGCTCTCAAGGATGAAGCTGGTGGAACTCTTACCAACAAGGAACACAGCTTTATGGCCAATGCAGATTCAGATGATGATATGGAGGACTTGCAGGCTAATGCAGCTGTGATGTTAATGGCAAACATGCAAGAACTCTACATGAGTGACACAGGCCCAGTGTATGACACTGACGGCTTGTCTCAGGTACCGGATCAAACTATAATCATTTCTGATCTGATATCTCCGCCAACATCTGCATTCGACAAGGATCAGAGTGTTCAACATGAGCCGTCTACATCTCATTCCGATGATAATCAAATTGATCCCGTAGTTATATTTGACGATCATGATGACCTTATGGTTACCATTGATAATCAAGTTGACTCCGTGGTTATACTTGAGGATCTGACTAATGATCATGTTGAGACTCACGTTGAACAAGCTGAACTTTCGTCTAATCTAGATATTGAGCTCAAGACCTTACTTAAAGACCAAGAATCTCGACTGGAAATATGCAAAGACATCAATAAGAAATTAAAAGACAAAAATGCACTGTTAACTAAGGATAATGAATGCTTAAAATATTAACTCAACATTTTTCAAACAAAAGAAAAACGTGAAAAAGGTTTTGAAGTCGCTTTTGCTAAATCTTACCAAAACGAAAAATCATTAGAACCACAGATACGTGATCTAGTCGCATCTAAGAATGCTTTGTTGTCTATAATAGAACAACTGAAATATGATCATAAAAAACAACTTAACGCTCTCACTTTGGAAACTCAAAGAGCCAAGTCTCAGTTGTTAACTTGTCAAAAATAGTTCTGTGAGTACAAAAAGTATTCAACGAAAAGAATAGATGACTATCTTGAAGAAATTTTCGACTTACAAAACAAAATCAAAGAGTTTCGAAATGTTGTTTATAAACATGGTGAGTCAATCACAACTATTCAAAAGTTTACTTTTAAACCAAATCCAAATGGATATGGACCGTATCTTGCTGATGACAAACCAAAGTTTTCAAACAGACCATTCAAACCAAATCCTGAAGTTTACAGTGCAGAACATAGAATTGATGATTCCATTATAAGTGTTGTTGAATATAATCGTCAAGAGGAATTAGATGCAGAAGACGAGAGTCGGTCAAAATTGGAAAATGTTGTTTATAACAAACCATTTAACTATTCAAAAGCCGTCACTTTCGTCACTCAACAAGATTTTTCTAACACATCTTGGGTTAACACACCTACTTCTGAGTCTTCTAATGAGGGTCACCTTTCCAATACTACACAAACTAATGGTCCTCTACCTTCACTCAGTGAAATAAAGCCATTAGCCGAACAATGTAAAGTTATAAAATATTTTGAAACATTCTTATCGGACATCAAACTTTTGGAACGTGAAATTGAAATCAATTCTGAAATAAAAGTTGAACATTTTCAATCGCCTCAAGCGCGAGCCCAAAGAGATATTTTTCAAAAAAGAATTTTACCACGTATCCAAAATTTGAAAAATTGTGCAATATATTGGGAAAGGGATTTTCACAAGGAACTTAGACTTATGAAAAGAGTTTTCGAACAAAAAGAGACATCGATTTCAAATACTAAACGTAAAAAGAAAATGTTGAGAAAAGATGTTGATCGACTCTTGGAAGATGTAATTTGTGCTGATACCATTAATGTTGTGTTATTACATTATGTTGCATATGCACTTGATTATATATTTGCTGATTCTGTTGATTCCGTTGAAAATGTTGAGAATACTGATAATGTGTCACAAATCACGTCTTTAAAAGTTGAAAATGAGCGTTTGTTAAACGAACTTTCAAATGTAAAATGTCGTCTTCAATGGTGTCAAAAATATTGTCAAATCGAGAACTCGCTTTGCAAAACAAACTCAACCAGTTGCATACCAAAACTCTTAATCCAAAACTTGAGCAACTGGATGATGAAAACGTGTCTTTGAAGTGTCAAATTTCAAAATATGAACAAGAAATTTCAAAAGTGAAAAAGGAATATGGTGTCATATTTGATTTACTCAAAAAGACTCGTGCTCAAGCGTAAAAAGATGTTGATAATCATCTTGCATACACCAAAGATGTTTTACGACGAGATGGACTCACTCGTTCTGAAAATCTAGATTTGTTACACAAAATCCATGATCTAAAAGCAGAGTTTGTGAAACTTAAGCAAGATAGGGATAGTAACACTATAGTAACTGCACCTAAACAGATTCAAAATGACTCTAGAACATCTAATGACAAACCACAAGAAACTAATGTGCTTCCCTCTACTGAAATAGGAATAGTTGCCTCTTTTCCCAACACCCGCACTTCACCGCCTAGGAGCAATACAAAGAAGAATAGGAAGTTGCGACGTAAGAAAAGAACAATAAAGAATGCTGAAGTAGAAGAACACCTTAGGACTTTGAATAAGACTCAAGTTGCACCCACTTTAGATATTGTGTCTGACAAATGTAATGGAAAAAGTGTTGTAACGAATGCTGAAACTTTAAGTACTTTAAATGTTAAGTTTGAAGCTTCTTGTGTTGGTTGTCATAAAAGTATGTTTTCTGGTTGTCATGAAAAATGTGTTGCTAAGACTATTTTATCTTGGAAGCAGAACATTAGAAAAAGGAATACCTCTAGGCCCACTAATGCGTCTAAGTCTGTGCTAGGTAAACCGCCTTCTAATGCTCATGCTTTAAACATTGATGTACCCTTAGAATCCACTTCACCTCCTAGGAAGAACTTATTACCTAGTGCATTCACTAATACTAAAGCTAATACTAGTTGGAGATGGCAGAAATGGTTACATAATACACTTGGATTTACATGGATACCTAAAATCATAAACATGTGTGTTTAACCTATAACTGCTTCAGAACCCTCTAACTCTTAGGGTTCCACATCTACTTCTATTCCATCTGTGTCGTCTGTGTGTAATGCAGGTGATACATATCATCCTCTGGGTTGTTGATAGCGGATGTTCCCGACATATGACAGGCAATCTCAAACTGTTATCAAACTTTGTTTCAAAGTTCATTGGCATTGTCAGATTCGGGAATGATCACTTAGCGGCTATCATGGGCTTCGGAGATTACATCAATGGGAACATCGAAATTAGCAGAGTTTATTAAGTGGAAGGTCTCGGTCACAATCTCTTTTCAGTCGGTCAATTTTATGATGGAGATTTGGAAGTTGCTTTTAGGGAGAAAACTTGTTTCATTCATGATCTACAAAGAAACGATCTTATGTCTGGTCAACGCACATCAAGTCTTTACACAATCTCAATGCAAGACATGATTGCTTCATCTCCCATCTGTCTACTTTCTAAGGCAACATCTACAAAATCCTGGCTATGGCACCGTCGTCTCTCACATTTAAACTTTCAAACCATAACCAATCTTGCACGGTACAAACTTGTTGAAGGTCTCCCAAGATTTTGGTATTCTAAAGATCACCTATGCTCAGAATGTGAACAAGGAAAAAGCACTCGTGCTCACTTTTCTTCAAAGGTGGAACACATCTCATAGCATGTGCTTCATCTTCTTCACATGGATTTGTGTGGTCCGATGCGCGTGCAGACGATTAATGGCAAACGCTACATTTTAGTAATTGTTGATGACTACTCAAGATGGACTTGGGTTTATTTTCTTCGAAGTAAAGATCAAGCTCTACAAATGATCATCACCTTTCTCACGAAAATTCAAGTTCAGCTCCAGAACACAGTCAGACAAGTCAGAACAGACAAAGGAACTGAATTTGTAAATCAAACTCTTCGTGCATAATATGAGAAAGTGGGAATAGAGCATCAAACATCCATTGCACGAACACCAAAATAAAACAGAGTTGTTGAAAGATGAAACCGTAAGTTAGTGGAAGCTGCAAGAACAGTGTTAATTAATGCTAAACTTCCAGATTACTTGTGGGCTGAAGCCGTGTCAACTGCATGCTACACTCAGAATCGTTGGATGATTTCTAAACGCCACAACAAAACACCTTACGAGCTTATCCACAACCACAAACCGAATCTCAAACACTTTCATGTCTTTGGATCCCTCTGCTATCCAAATAATGATCGTGATGACTTTGGAAAGCTCAAGGCTAAAGCTGACATTGGAGTCTTTGTTGGATACTGTGAAATTCTAAGGGTTACCGAATCTGGAATCATCGTACAAGGGAGATTATGGAAACGATTCATGAAAATTTTGATGAGCTTACAGATATGGCTTCTGAGCATAACATCTTGGAACCCGGACATAACCGTCTAAACTTCCCTCCAACTCCATCATCAGCTGAACCAAGTTTACAACTTACTCGACGTCAAATGGAACAGCTATTTGATCTTTTGTTTAATGATGACATTGATGAACGTGCTCTAGATTTATCTAATGTTTCCGCTGCTCAACCTGATTATAATCCAATACCTGATACACCTGCTACAACAACTACTGTTGAGGAAGCGCCACCAATTGATTCTACAACAACAGTCGAACAAACCGCATCAAATAACACTGAACCAGCTGATGATCTTCTGAACAATGAAGTACCCCCACCTGCAGATTATGATCCAAATGCGTTCTTCAATCCGTTTGCTAATGAAACTGCCACACCTGATGTTGCGGAATCATTTACAAGCCATTTGAATCCTCCAAATCAGCAAAATGTATATCAACATCAACCTTCCACACATCGTTGGACTAAAGACCATCCTCTAGTGAACATTATTGGCAACCCGAATCAACGAGTCGTAACTAGACAACGACTTTAGACTGACGGTGAACATTGCATTTATGCACTTACCGTCTGCCAAGCTGAACCCAAAAACATTAAGGATGCCATGACATATGACAACTGGATTGAATCCATGCAAGAAGAACTCAATCAGTTTAAACGTCTTGAAGTATGGGAATTGGTTGAAAAACCAACTGGAGTCTATGTTATTGGTCTCAAATATTTGGAAAAACAAGCTGGAGATCTTTGAAGGAGCGGTTATCGAAATAAGTCACATCTGGTGGCTAAGGGTTATAGACAAGAAGAAGGGATTGATTACGAGGAATCATTTGCACCGGTTGCTAGACTTGAGGCTGTACGGATCTTTCTCGCATTCGCGGCTCACATGAACATCACGGTCTTTCAGATGGACGTCAAAACTGCTTTTCTCAATGGAAAACTGAAAGAAACGGTCTATGTTAGCTAGCCAGAAGGATTCGTTGATCCAGAGTTCCCTAATCACGTCTACAAACTGAACAAGGCTCTCTACGGTCTCAAACAAGCCCCTCGGGCGTGGTATGATAAGTTGTCATCCTTTCTTATCGCTAATAATTTCGTCAAAGGTTCGGTCGACCCTACACTATTCATACAATATCATGGGGCACACATTCTAATCGTTCAAATTTATGTGGATGACATCATTTTTGGGTCAGCACATCTAAAGTACTCAAACGCTTTTTCAAAACTTATGAAAAAACATTTTGAAAAGTCCATGATGGGTGAAATTACGTTCTTTCTAGGACTGGAAGTTCATCAATCACCCCGTGGTATTTTCTTGAGTCAGTCCAAATATGCCCTTGAAATTTTAAACAAAATGGAATGCAAAACTGTGATACCTATGCCACACCAATGGCACATACCAAGAAACTGGACGCTGATTTGCATGGGAAATTGGTTGACCCTACAAAATACCGAAGTATCATTAGGTCTCTCATGTATCTAATAGCCAGTAGACCTGATATTGTCTTTGCTGTATATCTTTGTTCCCGTTATCAGTCGCGACCAACTGAAAATCACCTCTCTGAGGCTAAAAGGATCCTTCGATACATCAAGGGAACCATTAACTTGGGGATCTGGTATCCGAAGGATTCTAGTTTTGAACTAATAGCTTTTTCAGACGCTGATCACGCAGGTTGCTTAGATTCTCCGAAAAGTACCCCAGGAGCCTTACAATTTCTTGGTGATAAACTAGTGTCATGGCAATCGAAGAAGCAGGATTGTACATCGTTGTCCTCAACAAAAGCAGAATATGTAGCCATGTCGGCGTGTTGTGCTCAAGTCATTTGGATGAGAACACAACTCAAAGACTATGGTTACGTATTTGACAAAATCCCGATGTACTGCGACAATCGAAGTGCTATTGTGATCTCGTGCAACTCTGTTCAACATTCGAAATCAAAGCACATCGATCTTCGATATCATTTCATCAAGGAGCATGTGGAAAAGGGTACCGTTGAATTATACTTTGTGGGTACTGAATACCAACTGGCAGATCTTCTCACCAAAGCCTTGGCTCCTGCTAGGTTTACTGAGTTGGTCCACCGGATTGGTATGCGGTGTTTGACTCCAGAGGAACTGGATGAACTTTTAAAACAATCTTAAAACCAGTCAAACAACAAAAGCTCTTTTGTAAATATTTTTCAAAAACAAAATACAAAAATATAAAATTTACAAAATTCAAAAATATTCTTCTCTCTATATTTATTTCAACATGGCAAGTACAAATCTTCCGTCAACACTTTTCTCTTTCAAAATTCAGTATTTTTACAATCAAGTGTTAAGGGGGAGAAAGTAAATACTTTTCTGTTTCATAAAACCTTGTACTTGCATGTTTCCTCATCCCAGTTGTTTCTTTGATCATGGTGGTCACATTTCTGGTTTATTGACACTCTCCGGACTCAAAATTATAAAATTTCATTATTTCTTAAGTCGAGGGGGGGGGGTGTCATCATGTTTCTTTCCAAATATCATACTTTACTTAACCAATATGGAAGTTGTGGGCTATAAATGTAAAATGATTGAGGTGGAGGGACCATAATTGTCAAAAGCTTAAAAACTATTTTACTTACCCTCCCACCAAAATTCACATATCATTTATTACATCTCATATAATATCCCATCTACCCATCCCACGCATAAAAATCAACCACTATTCCGTGCTATAATCTTCAACTTTGTAAATGATTTAATGATTGTTATGTTTTTCTAAACATTGGTTTTGATTTTCAAACAAATCCAACGGTTAGATTTTGTGTTTGAGATGATCTTGTGTTCTACGCGTATGCGTATGAAAACAAAATCATCATTTGAATGTTTATGATGATAAACTTGGTGTCAAAACGTTTAAAAACAAGTGTTATAATCATTTTCATCATCAAAATCCACCCAGAAAATGTTTTCAATCATTATTCAAGATTTAGGGTTTATGCGTGGAATTGGGCGTTTTCTTATAAGAGTGTTTTTGGTCAATTAGATGGTTGTGTGATGTTATATACATGTTTAATTGAACAAATCCATACCTGAATCATGCCAAGAAACATGAAATGTTGAGAAATTGAAATTTAGGGTTTATAAATGGGTATTTTTTATTCATAAATGTTTTGATGTTAAAACTTGTTTAAAACATCTCCTTAGGCCTCTAAGATATCACAGAAAACTTTTGGTGCAATTCCTATGGCTAGATTCCTTACTCGTAATATTTGAATTCTAGGGTTTAAGTTTGTACGCGTAAGTGAATCCTACGCGTAACTGTTAATGATTGTGACTTCATGTGAAATTGATAAGAATTGAATAATGTGTTTATGACTGTGTTATGATAAATTTGTTTCAGGTTCTTACGCGTGAAAAATTCAGAACCAAGGTTAACCATGGATTCCTACGCATAAGGATTACCTTAAGCGTAGAATGTTATTCGTAAGAGTAATCTTACGCGTAACCTTTTCGCGTAAGGTTCTACAAAGGGGACTACGCGTATCCTATGAAGGATATGCGTAAACTTGAGTCTTACGCATAAGGTTCAACCTTACGAGTAACCTTACGCATAAGCTCTATCATATGCTTACGCTTAAGCTTTATGCTAAGTTCTTTTCTTAAAGTAATACTTCTTACGCATAAGTTATGTTCCTACGCATAAGCTTGCGCCTACGCGTATGATCTACTGTTTACGCATAAGCTTGCAATTCCTACGCCTAAGCCTAATTTTAACCATAATTTTGAATTGTTACGCGTACAAACTTGTAAATAAATAAATCATAACGTCACGAATCCAAAATGTCACTAATAAGCTTAAATGGTTAATATGTTGTGAAAATAAGTGAAAATTTGGACTTTAAAACTCAAAATTAAATTCACGAAACTTATCACGACTACTTTGGACTATTGGACATACAAGTGACGTTGGACTCGTAACATTCATCAACATAACATATTCAATAATTGAACAATAAAATCAACTTTTGACTAACGTAATGTCTTTCGATATGTTGGTTCTTTTGGCTCAATATCTTTCAGATCACAATATGGACGTCCAAATGGAATACATTGCTGCACCTAATGTTCTCTCATTGGAAGACATCTTCCCCAACGGTTACACAATGAAGATTGGGAAGAAAAATCTCAGAGTCGATTTTGATAACTTCACGTGTTCTGAGTCTTCTTGTCAAATTGCTGTGGATATTCTGAAGATTCATCCTTACAATAATATGCTCACTAATTCTGCAACTGTGTCGATGATTTATGTTCACCAATTCTGGCACACCATGCAAAAGGTCAAAGGTCAAGATGCTGTGACAGTAACACTTAACGATAAACAAGTCACCATCACTCCAGCTGACTTAAGGGCTATTCTTCTTCTTCCAAACATTCAGCCTGCTGTTTACACTGCTACTCCTACGGATGAGGTTACTCTCTAGTTCATGGTTGACATCGGCTATGATGAATCTGCTGGAATCATCACAAAACACTCATAAGTTGATCTTAAAAATATCCCCCAGCCATGGAGAACCCTCTACATCATGATTGCCAAATCCGTTTCTGGACGTGACAGTGGTCATGAGCATCCTAAGCTCATGGAACTACAAATATTTTGGGGCATGGTCAATATGAAACACATCGAATTTGCAGCTCTGATCTGGGACGATATGATGTCCTATCTTAAAAAGCCTGACACCAAGATCCCTTATATCAGATACACAAAGCTGTTGATCTAAAGGGCTCTAGGGAATAATCCAGATATTCCCTTAAGACTTGATGACCCCAACCATCACTCCGTGTTGCTTTAGCCCACACTCAATGTTGTCATATTTAAGGACTCAACAACGAAGAAAAAAGGTGCGGTATTACCAGATTTCCTTCTTACTGCTGCTATCAAGGGACTTCAATCGTACAAACGATATCTGGAAGCAGTTGAATCAGGAAAAGTGGGGTTCATTGATGAGAAATATTCTGGCACACCTGCTAGGAAGACCAGGAGAGGCAGTGCTGGAAGTATTGCAAGCACTGAGAGTACGAGAAAGTATCCAAAGAGAAAGCCTCCCAGAAAAAGGAAAGTACCATCAACGATTGCTATTCCTTTTCCCAAATCAGAACCAAAACTAATGGACGAGGACTCGGAGGACACTGAAACAGATGAAGAGATTATCTACTCAGAATCTGCAATATATTATACATTAACAGTTGAAAAACCTCTCAGTCCCAAGTCTGATAAAGGGAAAACTCCAGTGCAAGAGCAGGAAGAAGAGAGCTCAGAAGAAGAGCCACTGGATGAAGACAAAGAGTACAGAAAGAAGCTTAAGAATCTCAGACTCCAACATGTTGCTAAGGAATTCAATCTTCAGCAAACTCGTGGCCCTGGAGAGTCAAGTGGTGGTGCACTAACCACACCAGTTTCTGATGCGGTTAATCAACCCGATAAGGGAACTGGTACCACCACCCATGAATCAGAACATAAGCAACTAGAGGATTCTATCATCTATGACTTTGAGGAACCAGAAATGGAGAAGACTGAGAAATTTTCTGATATAGATGTTGATGCTGCTGCTAAAGAAAAAGCAGATGAAGAAGATCTAGAAAAAGCAGATGAAGAAGCTAGGGTTAAGTCTGCAAAAAAGGCTAAAGCAGAAAAAGAAGCCGATAACTATCTTCTAGATTGTCCCGCACATACCAAGGAACAAACTTCTGAGACGCCAAAGGAACCTGAACCTCCTCATGAATCATCATTGTCAGATTCATCTTCTCACTCATCTCCACCACCATCCAAAGCCACCACAAGATCAGCATCCAGATCGGTAAAGAAACCAACCGACACTTGGATATCACAAGTTAAGACAACGATTGTCAAAGCTGCCAGGCAAGTCAGGAAGAAAGACGTGACCAACAAGAAACTGAATCAAATTGCTGACAGGATCAATCTTCTTCAGGATGTGATAAACGAGATGTCAGATGAAAGAGAACATATTCAATAGCTTCTAAAAGGAGATTTCCAAATGGAAATGGAAAAGACGGCTAGAGAATATACTCACAAGTTTCTTCTCGACACCGTCCCTGGAGTGACACGAGAGATGTTCACCAGACAACTTTATCCAAATCTCATGCAACTGGTCAAGCAAACAATGCAATCTACTCCTGTAGCCATGCAGATCAATCTAATTGAGCCTGTAGTTGTCTCTGATGCAGAGTTGATTTACAAGCTGGCATTACAAATGTCTAAACGATCGGCAACGTTTACTTCTGACGAAAGTAAACTGTTTGAGGCATTGCTGGAGTATCAACTCAAAACCTCATGCAAACAGACAGCTGAAAAGACTAAGCGTCCAAGAGACGAGGATGATCAGGATAAGGATAGAGAATCAAAGCGCAACAAGAAAACAGGTGAATCACCCTCTATGCCTCCACCAACCCAAAGGACCTCCACCGCCAGGACTCTGAGTCACCACCACAAACACAGAAAACCGGTGACCATTTTGAATACACTGGTGGTGATGAAGATGTCCTTGAGCCCCAACAACAACCTACTTCTCCTACCACAACAAAGAAACCAGAATCATCATCAAAGCCAAAGAAAAAGAAGAAGAAGACCGATGTGGTCTCATGGCTAGATGAAGATACTACCGAAGAATATGACTGGTTTTCAAAACTTGTTGATGCTACCCCTTCATTACCAGAAGGTCAAGAAATGGTAGATGGCCGTACAATGGAGCATGTGAAGCTTATACAGGAAACATTCAAAGTGAAGAAGATGACTAAGGCAGAGTTGAGGCGAATCAAGAATGATGCATTTCAACTTCTTAAAGACAGCTCAGATAGTGCAATTGAAGTCGAATATCATCTCGACAACATTGCACGGGCCATGTCTAACAACATCGATTGGCTCAACCCTGAAGCTAACATCGACTTCACCAGACAAGACAAGGCTCCATATTACACAGACTGGACCGAACCTCTACCCACAATCGGCCGATCAGATCAACCTCAGATTCCTTACCCATATTTATTCAACAACAACATGGAGTTTCTTCTACACGGTAGCGATGTCACCAGAAAATATGCTACATCACTCACCTTCCCTTTCCCGGCAACAATATACTCCAACAGCATAGCCATCGAAGAAAATGCCACAAGAATGTTTGCTGACAATGTGGAAAAATACGACCTCGATGCACTCTATGGGATTCATCATTGGCCAGAACGCCGAAGAATCTACTACAAAAGCTGCCAGGTTCTTAAGTCTAAAAAGGAAGTGTTCAGTGATAAACGGATTATTGCTATTCAGCATGTTACCCTGTCGTCGAAGTGGGACTACACATTCCTTAAGAAAATAGTGGTCAAACGATAAGACGAAGAGGAATATGACTTCTGTGAAGCGGATTTTCAGAGATTGTCACTAAATGACATTGAAGATATGTATCTCGCCAAGGTACAAGGACGAATGCGACATTTCTACACAACTATCCAACGCGAGTACATCAAGTCATTGTTAATCTTCATCAGAAGCATCGTGATCCAAGAACGTGTAGAAGACATTCAACTTGCCGTGGAATCTTATTAGAAACGTGTAAATCTCACAAAACCTCAGCTTGACCTTCCCGACATAAACCAGCTAGCTCAGTACACCCTTATCAAGAAACCATTTGGGGTTGTATACCTTAGTGAACTACACCACAACTGCTTCATGGCATGCAAAGAGCTTCATAAGTTTGGGGATCACACATTGAAGAAGGTTCGGGATGGGTTAACATACAGGTTAAAGGAGATACATGACGGCATAGGGTCACAGAAGAGATGGAATTCGAGGGATAGCAGGGATGTAAAGAAGATCATCACACGGATTGATGAAAGATTGTTTAGGCGGGATCAGATCAGAACATTGGAGAGTTTCGTTGGTGGTCGTCCAAGCATATCTCTCACAGGCTACCTACGTCCAGAACGCATTCCTGGAATTATTGCTGGAATTCCTGAGACTCCTGGTACCCCTTAATTTGTTGCTCTTATCATTATTTGGATGTGTGATTTATATCTGACTATGGCTTGTGCACACATAACAGTGTACAACCCGTTCTTGAAGTGAAAGGACCATGTGGTACGCATCAGTGCCACAATCCTTATAAAAGGAGCGAAAGCTATCAAAACTTTCATTTTTCAAAGTTTTGCTCAAAAGAACAAGTACTTCCCCTTATGTTTTTCAAAACCTCAAAAGTTAATATTACTTGTTGAGGGGGAGTATTTGTCAAACCAATCTTTGTTCACAAATTGTTCTAAGTGGAAATCTTCCTACAAAACTCAAAATGGTCATATTCGATAACAAAATTTCATCAAAAATAACATTAATATGCCATTTTTGAGGAGGAGAAAAATTGTGTGATACTACAATGTTGTGGATTGCAAATGAATCATCGTGTGATAAGACTTAACCAATGAATTGACGAGCTCTTAAATGTCAATAACTCGAAAAGACTTGTCCGGGACGGGTAATAAATTCAAGCTAGTTCGCTAGTGATGTAAACGTGTCTCAAAGGACTTGTCCGAGTAGAATGTACCATTCGAGAAACTCTTGGTAGACATGAACTTTGATGGGTTTGACAACCTTTCGAGGTTTGTCCACACCTTCAAGGTAGTTATTAGAGCTAGTTGTCACCTAAAAGCTGAAAATGTAACTCTTTAACTATGCAACGTAACCGTGTCTCGCGGGGAATTGTCTATCTTGAGTCGATCAATTCAAAAGTGCGCGCTCTTTCCTCACCGTGCAGATTTCTATCAAAATACTTAAGCACGTGTGGAGGGGGAGTATTTCTGCAAAATACAAAACTCTCACAGTGGTACTAAAAGCTTTTATTCACAACCACTTTGAGAGATTTTCATGAAAATGGTTTACGGCAACATAGGTTAGTCATGGAGTTATAAGGTGACTAAGGTTAGGAATAACCGTCCTATGATCCGCCAGAGCCGGAGGGATCTACCCAAGGACACCACCAATAGTTAGAATCTAGAAGTCCTTAGGTATGATTATAAAAAGGAGAAAATGAGAATCGGAGAAAGAAGGAGTTGAAGAATTAAAAAGAAAAGTAAAGAAAAGGGTGAAAAAAAATAGCCCTCCAAATTATTCAACTTAGGGTAGACACCAGGTTCAATTCATATGCTATTGGTTGTCACTAGATGACACCGGTATTGAAGATTAAAAGTCGTCATGGACCAAGTGACACATGCACTAAACCTTCTTAGCCACTCAAGTTTCTCTCAACAGAAGCTTGTTTCAGTCTCACAGGGAACCCTACGTAAACTATCGGCTTTCTCTTAGAGATTGCTGGTATTGAAGAAGGAGACCCTCTCCCTAGTCTCCGCTCAGGAAAACCAAAGCGCACTACTGAGTCTAGAGCCACGAGATTCATCAAAAGATCACTTAGGAACACTTGACAATTCATCGCTTGTCGTTAAACAATAAGAACACAGGTGATACATTATCGTGTCCTTCACAGATCCTAACAATCTGTCGAGAACATTTATGAGGGGTTCACAACTGTGATCCTCAGTGATTGAATGGAAACTCCTACCAGGGTCAACATCAAACAAGCATGACAGCAGGTCACTTCGGTAACTCCTTGTGGGTTACGCTTAGTGTGTCTCAAACGGTCTACAGTCGTGAGGTGATTCTTCGGTTTACCTCAACGACTCACCTGAACTGTAGGTGTACTTCGGTACATCGCTTTATCTCACTTGTGGGACTCCAGGTCAGGAACAGCCTTTGTGAGAATTAGAGTCGTGTTTTCACACTATGCTGATAACACACTCGAAGTTCAAACTTGTAAGCACTGGATTATTTCTAACCCATGTTTTATGTTTTCTTCTTATGGATGCTCGCGGGTTGAAAAGATCGTGCAGATTCTTCACATGCTCATACCAACAACATCATTAAAGAAGTTCTCTCAAATATGAAAGGCAACACAAAGTCACAATGATTCTTCATCAAATCAAAGAATCTACAAAGTTATAAAGACTTGAGAACTTCTTCACATCTGGAATTCACTGTCATATGAGCGTGTGAGCATGTTGGAGAAAGACGTGGAGACACTGAAGCAACGAAGTGGACCTGATGCAGATAACCACAACATACTATCACAACCACCACAAAGAACAAAGATCAAAGAACAAATAAAATGAAGACGTCAAAGCAGAATACTTCAAAAGAAAAAAGATCCCTACACTGGGGAGATTGTTCGAATCAAGACAATTCTTCTCACAAGAAAGAAGAATGTCAAGAGACGTCGAAGATACTATTACATCAACACCTACAACATTTTTTTACTCTAATCATTAATCACCAACACTTAGGGGGGGATTGTTGGAATCACTCCTAAACTACATTACAAGTGTTAGTAATTAATATTGTAATAGTTAGCTTAATTAAGGCTTTTAAGTTAGTAATCAAGGCTAGGCTCATGTAGAAAGCCCATGAGCCTATGCCAAAGCCCAATAAGGAAAGGAAGGGAGCTTGTGTGTTGCCCTAGCTCCCTCCCTATAAATAATCTTGTAACTCTCATTTGAGAGTTGGTTGTTCACTTTCACATTTATCCTAAGCATAAACTTTCTCTTATTTTATACGCATAAGTGTGTGTGTGTTCATCCGATCTATTCTTCTCTCTATTTCTTATATTGATACTTGTGTTACAAACATGGTGACCTAACAATAAATTACTGCATCACAATTATAAAGTTACTACATCACAATCATGATTTTAGTGCATTAAGGTTATAACCTTGATTTTAGTGCATCATAGTTGATGCACTTAACTATTAACTATGATGCAGTAACTTATAATAAAGATGCACCAAAACTTATTAGTGCATTAAGGTTATAAGTTACTAGATCACAATTATGATTTTAGTGCATTAAGGTTATAAATGACTGCATCTCAGTTATAAAGTTACTGCATCACAATCATGATTTTAGTGCATTTAAGGTTATAACCTTGATTTTAGTGCATCATAGTTGATGCACTGAACTATTAACTATGATGCAGTAACTTATAATAAAGATGCACCAAACTTATTAGTGCATTAAGGTTATAAGTTACTGCATCACGGTAATAAATTTACTACATCATAATCATGATTTTAGTGCATTAAGGTTATAAATTACTGCATCACAATTATGATTGTGATGCAGTAAATTTATAACTGTGATACAGTAATAAATTTTGGAGGGAAAAAAAAATTTTCCTAAATTTTTTTTTTGGCGAAAATTTTTTTTTGGCGGGAATTTTTTTTTCCCTGAGGGGGGTGGGTAGGGTGGGGTGACACATGTCACATGACGTGGCATGGTGATGTGGCAAAGGTGACACATGTCACCTCCACATGCCTTCTCATTCTTTTCATTATAAGAAACTTTTCATTTTAACCCTACCATATATATATATATATATATATATATATATGTATATATATATATATATATATATGTATATATATATATATATATATATATATATATGTATATATATATATATATATATATATATATATATATATATATATATATATATATATATATATATATATATATATATATATATATATATATTTATATATATATATATGTCACAAAATACAAGACAAGAATATTCAAGCAATCCAAATTTATACACAATAATAACCAACTATTCAGGACGTTGAAACGTCATGATTCGAAAGCCAGTTCTTCCTCCTACATAGCTTTCAAGCCTCCGCATCTGATCCTGGTGCTTCAACCACTTCTCGATCCTTGAAACAAACCTTCAAACTTCCCGTTGTTCATGAGAATTCCATCTTCGACCTTTGCCCAATTGAATATCCTTCATACGAGAGTCCAATCCATCACGAACCGTCTTGAGAGTATCATCACAGAACTTGTGAATCTCATCAAATGCCATAAAGAAATTGTGGAAATTGGCGCTTCTGTAGACGAACCCGAATTTTGGTTTGGTGAATAGTTTGTATTGTGGCTCTTTGTTGACCTCGTTGAAGTGGATAAGCGGTTTCATGAGATTGAGCTATTTCTGGTAGCTTTGAACACTGAGCTGTAAATCTTCAACACGTTCCTCGGTGATCTTGCTTCTGATGAATATAAGGAGAGCGTTGATGTACTTCAATTAAATGTCTGTCAGAAACTGATGCATCATTCCTTGTACCTTGAGCAAATACATATCTTTAATGTCATTGAGAGACAAGTCTGGAAAGTCAGCTTCTGAGAACTCGTACTCCTTTTCATCTTGTCTTTTCACCACAATCTTTGTCAAGAAGGAATAATCCCGCTTGGTTGCCGTAGAGATATATATAATAGCAACGATCCTTTGGTCATGTGAAACATCCTTTTGTGACTTGTTTAGCTTGCTGCTTTGGTAGAAAAGCCTTCGTCTTTCTGGCCAATGATGAATTCCTAGCAGGGCATCTTTGTCGTACTCCACCTCTTTGTCAACGAACAAACTGGTGGCGTCTTCCTCGATTGCCTTGTTGGAGAAGGAAGCAGCTGGTGTGTTGAAAGTCAAGGAAGTTGCATATTTCTTGCTTATTGATCTTCCATGTTGAAGAAATTCGAGGTCGTTGTTGAAGAAGAATCTGAATGGAATCTTCGAGCTTCCATATTTCTTACTTACCGATAATCAGGAGTGGCTTGGTCCAGTCTGTGTAGTAAGGTCCATGTTTCTTTGATGTATGATCAATGTTAAACTCTGGATTGAGCCAGTCGATATCATTCGACATTGCACGTGCAATGTTTTCGAGGTGATATTTGAGCTCAATAGCGCTTCCAGGTCTTTCATTGGGCAAGGTAAAAGCATCGTTCTTGATATTTTGGAGTTCTTTCTTGGTCATATTCTTTATCTTGAATTGACTTTTCAGTTTTTGGACCGGCTCCACAGTACGACCATCCACTGGTTCTTGATCGTCTTTAAGGGGTGGTTGTGCCTCGACCAATTTATTGAACCAATCATATTCTTCTCTATTGTCATTATCTAACCATGAGACAATGACATGCTTATTTCCTTTCTTGCTTTATGATGGTCCTGGGTCTTGTCTCGGAGATGGTTGAGGCTTCGATTGCTCATAGTCATCACCACCGGTGTAGGTGAAGTGATCACTGGCTTTATCAGATGGTGGTGTGGTGTCACATTCCTTAGGTTTATTAGATGGTGGTGACTGAGCAGCTTGAGGTGTGGGGGTAGTAGAAGGTTTGGCTTGTGATGGTAGCATGGATGATGACGATCCTCCGTTCTTCTTTTTTTTCTTCGCATTAGGATTAGGGTCTTGATCGTCATCTTTTCTCGGTCTTTTCTCAGTGCCCGCATCTTCCTTACATGATGTTCGAAGTTATCTTGCAACGAGAAGACCGTAGAGATGTTCATCTTCCTTGCTTATAGTAGCAGCTCTAGCAGCCATTTTAGTGACAAGTTCAGCAAAGAGATCTTCTTCTGTAATGACTGGGGGCTTGACCGGTTTATTCTCCATTACCACTGTTGTTGTGGTGACAATCTGCTTGATCATAGTTTTCAACATTGGTTGCAATTGTGGTTTGAAGAGTTCCCTTGTAACCGCAAGAATGTTTTCAGAAAGAAACGTCTCAACATAGTTGATGATGAGCTGATTCATTTCTCCCTGAACATCCCTGGAGAGAAACTTCTGGATGGCATCTTTGGATTCTTGAAAAGTAGACATCGGTGCCGTTAAGTCAGTGACCAAGTCTGACAATGTGTTGACTTGTGCTTCTAAACGGTTATGCTTTCTTGTCTGGGCTTGATTCACTGCCTTTTGAATCTTTGTCTTGGTACGAGACATCCACGTATCAGCTTTCTTCTTAACGGATTTTGTTGTAGACTTTGATGTTGTATGTGTTGGTGGAGGGGATGATGTGATGATGATTCAGGCCTTGTAGAGGTGTCTATTGGTGTTTAAGAAGACAGTTTTGGGTTGTATGATGGGTTGTCAAGCATATAATCATCGGCTTCCTTCTTGAGACTTTCCTCTTCAGCCCATGCCACTTCTTCTTCAGCCTCTATGCGTTTTAACTCCTCAGCAGCCTTTTGTATATCATTATCAGTAATCAAATTTTTTTCTTCCTGATCATTATAGTTACCTCCAACATCATACATTTGTTCATCATCGTCTTATTGTTGTTGCTGTTGTTCTTCTTCCTGAACGGCTATCTTGGTGGTGTCACCCGTGTCCTTACCGGGTTGATTAACCAGATCATATTGTATTTGGGTGACATGTGGTGGTTCTTCGAGATGTGGAGCACCACTACTGGAACCTCCTACCCCACTAGGTTGGTTAACCGTAAAGGTAGAAGCCTGGTGTTTCATCCTTTTCTGTTTCAAGATTTCCCGAAAGTTTCTGTCCTCTTGTTCCTCAAGGTCATGCTCGGAGTCTAAGCATTGTTCTTCTTCTGTGATTGGCTTTTTCCCTTTGTCTGTCTTGTCACTTTCGTCATCAGATCTATAAGTGTCGATATCCTCCTCAAGATCCTCAAGAGTAGGACTTTTTTCCTTTTCCTTCTCTTTGGCGGTGACATCAGCATGAACTTCATCGTAAACAACGAAGTCATCTGATTCAGTTTCTGAGTCCTCATCTGGTTGTGATGTATGCTCAGGAGAAGCCTCGGGTTTTGTCACTTGAGTTGGAATTCTTCTCTTAATGACTCTTTTTGTGATCTTTGATTTGTTCTTCTTCGTTGTACTTCCTGAACTTCCATTTTTCTTAGCCCTTGTCTTTACTGATGAAGCCTAAGTGACTTCATCGAGGAATCCTACATGCTGTGCTTTGAGGGCATGCTCATAGTATATGTAAGATGTAACAACCACCTTATCGGTTAAAAGGCATGCATGGAGTTCAGCACCTTGTTTACGAGTGCTGGACACCTGAATCCTAACTGTCCTTAAGGTAGGCTCTTTCTTCACAGTGTACTTCGCTGGATCATCAAGTCTTTTAGGGATGTCCTTATACTTCTTGAGCAAGTTTTGGATGATCAACTTTGTATATCGGACAAAAGGAATCTTAGACCCTCCCTTTTTGAGGTGCTGCATCATGTCTTCCCATATGAGGCTTGCATAGTCAATGTGTTTGACATTGACCATTCCCCAGAATATATGCAAGTGAGGTAGCTTGGGATGCTCATGACCGCTGTCTCTTCCTGATACAGACTTGGCAATCATGAAAAAGAGAATCCTCCATAGTTGTGGCATGTATTTCACATCAACTCTAGAGTGAGTGGTGATGATGCCAGTAGACTCATCATATCCAATAGCAATCAGAAAATCCAGTATACCCTTTTCAGTTGGAATCTTGACATATTCTTCTGGAGAGTTGATGGTAGGTAGTAGAAGCACGGAGCGAAGGTCCTCGACAGTGACATTGACTTCACGATTGTGTAAAGTGCACTTGACAGCATCTACCCCATCGATCTTTTCCATTATGTGCCAGAACTGATGGATGTAAAAGTCGGGAATTGATGAAGACTTAGTGAGCATGAACTTGTAGCGGTGCTGGAGGAGGATGTCCACAACAATTTGGCATGATGATTCCGAACATGTGAAGTTGTTGAAATCGACTCGGAGGTTGTTCTTGCCAATTACTTTGTTGTAGTCATGTGGAAAAGTGTTAGCCATTGTGAGTTCAACTGGAGCATTCACATCAGTTTGTTGTGCAGCCATTGTTGTGATCTGAAAGACATTAGACCCAGAAATAGACATTGAAATACACAATGTGTTAGCATTAGTCTGATTCATTCTCTAAGTTCTTGTTTGATGTTTACAGATTGATGTTCGTTACACATTCTAAGTCAAATTTTTCCTTTTTCATGTAGTTGTGATGATAAGTTAAGTGAACGTGTTAACTTTGAAGTTTAAATTCCCATTTATCACTTAAACACAACATTTGAAGTTTTGTTTGCTTATTCGTAAACATTGGACAACTTATGAATTGTGACTTATTCGTAACAGTTAACTTGTTTGTAAACAACAACTTATTCGTAACTTGGATCCTTATTCGTAAACATGGATGCTTATTCGTAAGAATAAATCTAATGCGTAAGAACAGTCCTTATTCGTAAAGAATAGATCTTGTCCATAAGCATCAAACTTATTCGTAAGGATATGATTATGTTTACGAATATTGCTAATTCGTAAGAATCAAGCTTATTCGTAAAGTAGTCTCCTTACTCGTAAGAATAAGGTTATGCGTAAGAATAAGCCTTATTCGTATGAATCTGGCCTTATTCGTAAATCTTTCCAAGTTTACGAATTTCTTTCCAAGAAATTTGTAAGTCAACAGACGTTCCTTATTCGTAAGATTATCATTCTTATTTGTAATCTTTTCATGTTATTTGTAAACATCAGTTTAGTCGTAACCTTGTTCAATCTTTACGAATAACCTTCCTGTTAACATAACATCAATTTTTTTTGTTATAATTTAGTTTAAACATCTTTAGAAACACAACAAATGCATTTATATAATTATCCAAGCACATAATTCCTTATTCGTAAAACTCTTAAACCCTAAACCCTTGTTTTACGAGTAACAAATTAATCCAACTGATGCAAGTTTTGGTTTTTCCTGAGTGTTCATAGGTTGTATTAGAGTGATTCAAAGCAAGTTTTAACATTTTTTAATCATAGAATCAATAAGTTCATCTTGAACGTGACCTTAAACCCTAAACTTCTAATTTTGAAAATTGAGTTGTTTCTGGTCTAATTAAGGTGTTCCAACATGCTTATTATCACATACTAACACTTTCTTGTTCACAAGTTTTCATCAAAACACCACAGAATTGAAAACCCCCAAATAATACGTATGAACCCTAAATTTGAAAACCTCACAATTAGAGTTTCTGGGCATGATTGTGTTATGAAAACATGAATAAGACTCAATTTTAAACGTTTTCCAACAAGAATTTTCAACCAAAACACAGTCAATCAAAAACACCCAATTCGTTCATAAGAATTAATCTTAAAAAATCCATTTGTGGATTATCCACCTATTGGAATATGATAAAATCAAAAACATTTGTTTGTAATAATCATCTAAACATTGTAGCACTTACAGTTTTTGAAAATCACGCACGGATTTGAAGTTGAAATTTGGTTCGTTGATTTGGGTTGGTTGAGGTAATAAATGTGGAAGGTGAGTGTATTGAATGCACTCACCAACTAGTTTTGTTAAATTTTAATTTTCAAAAGTGACATATTTAGTCCTCAAACCTCAACATTGGAATAAGTTTGGTCCATAAACTCACAAAATGGTTAAACATAGATCATTTTGGCAAGAAACTTAACAATACTCCCCTTCGACTTTTGACTTGATGAATTTTATACGTTTTGGAGAAACCTTTGAGTCCGAGGAGGGTATTTAACCATGATACTTATCCAACAAATTTGTTGAAACAACTCTTTTTGATAAAATGCAAGTACAAAGTTTTATTAAACTTATAAAAAATGTACATTCTCCCCCTCAACACTTGTTCGGGAAACATTTTGAAATGTTTAAGAGAACAAAAGAAGGATGATTTTTTAATAGGATTTTCTATTTTTGTATTTTGATTTTTGATATATATTTATAAAAATGGTTTTGGTGTTTGACGTTTCAAGATAGTTTTAAAAATTCATCCAGCTCTTCTGGAGTCTAACACCGCATACCAATTCGATGAACCAAGTCAGAAAATCTTGCGGGTGGCAATGCTTTGGTGAAAAGGTCCGCCAATTGGTGTTCAGTACCTACAAAGTATAGTTCCGCCGTTCCCTTCTTGACATGCTCTTTGATGAAATGGTAGCTAAGAGCAATGTGCTTTGACTTAGAATGTTGAACCATGTTGCACGAGATCGCAATTGCACTTTTTGAGTCACAATACACCGGAATCTAACCATAATCTATGAGTTGTATTCTCATCCAGATGACTTGAGCACAACACACATATATGGCTACATATTCTGCTTGAGTTGACGATAACGATGTACATTCTTGCTTCTTCGATTGCCATGACACCAGTTTATCACCTAGGAATTGTAAACCGCCAGAAGTACTTTTTCGTGTATCTAAATACCCTACATGATCAGCATCTGAAAATGCTATTAGTTCAAAACCAGAATCCTTCAAAAACCAGATCCCCAAGTTAATGGTTCCCTTGTTGTATCGAATGATTCTTTTAGCCTCTGAGAGGTGTTTTTGAGTGGGTCTTGACTGATAACGGGAGCACAGATATACATCAAATACAATGCCGGGTCTGCTTGCAATTAGATGCATTGAAATTGTGTAAAGGCTTGAAGAACGGGTTCTTGACATGAGATCGTTTCCTTGTAGATCACTATGCTAATTTCAATGTTCCCATTGATGTAGTCCCCGTAGCCCATTATAGCAGCGGAGTGATCATTCCCGAACCTGACAAAGGCCAAACTTTGCAACAAAGTTTAAGGTTTGATGTTGCCTGTCATATGTCGGGAACAACCGCTATCAACAATACATAGAATGATTTGTATCACCTGCAATACACACAAACGACAAAGGTGGAATAGATGTAGAGGTAGAACCCGTAGAGTTAGTGGGTTCCGTTACAGTTGTAGCACACACGTTAATAATTTTAGGTATCCATTTAAAACCAGGTGTACTTTGTAACCATCTCTGCCAAGTCTAGCTAGTTCGTGCTTTTATCTTAGTGAATTCACTAGGTGATGGTATCTTCCTAGGAGGTGATGATGGTGCTATGGGTTCATTAATGATTATCTCAAAAACTACAATAGGCGTTTTTCCTAGCACAGACTTAGAAGAAATAGTGGGCCTAGAGTTAATGCCACTTGTAGATCTCCGTTTATGAGACAAGATAGATTTAGCAACACAATTAGTATGACAACCAGAAAACATACTTTTGCGACAAAATACACAAGAATCTTCAAATTTAACATCCAAAGTACTTAAAGATTTAACATTCGTTAGATCGCCTTTACTATTACATTTGTCTAACGCAATATCTAAAGCAGGTGCAAGATGTTTTTATTCAAAGTCCTAGCATGATCTTCTACTTTAGGGGCTTTTAGTGTTCCGCTTTTATGTTGGAAATTCCTATTCTTCTTTTGAGTGCTCTTAAGCTGTGAATTGCTAACGCTAGAAGTGGAGGCAACTACCCCTGTAGAAGTGGAAGGAATCACATTAGTATCTTGTGGTTTGTTAGTGGGCTTCCTAGTATCAATTTTAAACATTCTAGGTGCAGTTACATTTGTGTTACTAGAGTTTCCTTTCTCAAATTTCACAAATTTCTCTTTCAACTCAGTGACAGTGTGTTCTAATTCTTGATTTTGTGAGCGTAAGTGTCCATTTCTACTTATTATTTGATGGGTGTAAGCAAGTCAATGATCAAGATCTTTTGACGCTTTAGCACGTGTCTTTTTGAGCATATCAAATATGGTTCCGTATTCCTTTTTAACTTTTTCAATCTCTTGTTCATATTTGAAAAGTTGACATTTCAAAGACGCGTTCTCATCATCCAGTCGTTCAAGTTTTGGTTCAAAAGATTTTTCACCCGACTGGTTGACTTTGGTTTGTAAAGCAATTTCACGATCAATACTATCATTTTGACACCAGTAAAGATGATGTTTTACTTCAGAAAGTTCTTTTAACAGACACTCATTTTCAGCTTTTAAAATTTTTATTTGTAACACATTATCATTTTCTCAGATGTATTAACAGCAATAACATTATCAAAAGCAGATGCAGCAGTATAATACAACACAATAGAGATAGTATCTGCACATATAACATCTTCCAAGAGTCGATCAACATGATTTCGAAGAATTTTATTTTTTCATTTAGTGTTTGAAATTGATATTTCAGTTGCATTGAAAGTTGTTTTCATTTATTCAACTTTAGTCTGAAGTTCTCGTTCTCAATGTGTTGCACACAGACGCAAATTATGAACATGAGGTAAAATCTGGGTTTGAAAGATTTGTCTTTGTTCTCTGGCATAAGCCGATTGAAAATTAGTAGCTTTTATCTTAGGATTTCGTTTAATTGCATCTTCCAAAAGTTTAATGTCGTTCATAAAAGTATCAAAATATTTGAGAACAAGACATCTTTTTGGCAATGGTTGAATTTCACTTGGATAAGGTAATGGACCATTTATTTGTGCAATGGGTTTAACGGGACCAACGTCAGAAAATGACTCATTTATTTGTGTGATAACCCAAGGTGTGTCAGTGTTATCCTGCTGGGGAACAAAAGATTTCGAAATATGAGGCACTTTTGCGTAATCAAAAGGTTAGTTATATTTAACATTGCTCATTTTTAATCGACTCTCTTCTTCCGCATCTTGTTCCTCTTCATAATTATATTCAACAACACACACATATGATTCATCAAGCATATATTTGGCACTATACAACTTTGGATTTGCCTTGAATGCTCTATGTCAAAAACATGGTTTATCATCAGCAAGATCTGGCCCATATCCATCGGGATTTGGCTTTAAAGTGAACTTTTGAATTGTTGTGATTGACTCACCGTGTTTGTACACAATGTTTTGAAACTCTTTGATTTTGTTTTGCAAATCGACGATTTCAATAAGATATAGATCAACTCGCTTCCTTGAGGCTTGTTTAAATTCTGAAAAACTAGTTTGACAAGAAGACAACTCAAGCTTGGTTTTTTGAATTTGTGAAGTAAGAGTGTCAACTTGTTGTTTACGTTCAAATTTTTCTTGTTCCATTTGAGAAATCAAATTGTTTTTGGAAGCGACTAGATCTCGTATCTGTTTTTTCTAATTCTTGTTCTTTTAGATACGATTTTTGAAAGGCGACTTCAAAACTTTGTTCACGTTTTTCTTTTGTTTCAAAATTTGCAAATTATGTCTTATAGCGTTCAAGATCCGCAATTAATAATTCAACCTTTTCTTTTAGATTTACATTTATTTCATTGCATTTTTAAACTTGAGATTGGATGGTCATAAGTCAGGTCAAGAGCTCTGGATCTGGATTAGACAATGTTTCAATTTGTTCAACTTGAGTATCAACATATTCATCAGTGGGATCATCAAATGTAACCACGGGGTCAACTTGATCATCGTCTTGATGAGATGTTGATGGCTCATTTTGAACACTTTTCTCTCGGATGCAGATGTAGGCGGAGATATTAGATTATGTATGAGGCACATATTAGGATCCGGTACCTGAGACAAGCCATCAGTATCATAGACTGGGCATGTATCACTCATGTGGAGTTCTTGCATGTTTGCCATTAACATCACAGCTGCATTAGCTTAAAAGTCCTCCATATCATCATCAGATTCTCGTGATTTGCCATGAAGCTTTTTTCCTTGTCTATAAGGGTTCCACCAGCTTCATCTTTAAGAGCCAAGAGTAGAGCTTCCTTGTGATAAGCTTCCTCTGGTTCTTGGTTTTGGACATGCATTAGCCAGATGACCCTTTTCATTGTAGTTGTAGCAACAAAGGATCATGTTCCCATTCTGAGTATTCCCATGATCAACAATTTGAAACCTTTGCTGAGGAGCAACCATATTTTTCCTACCAGAAGCATTATACCCTTGTCCACTACCTATATAGCTACCATTTCCCATCGGACGTCCATTGTTATGATTCTGAACTTCAACCCTTCCATTCTGAACAACAGCTGGATTTCTTGTGTTTGACGAGTTACGAAGACGATTGTTAGATTTTTTGCAAATCTACCAAAGGCACGAGCAATAAGTGCAAATCCTTGATTCAGTATGTTGAATGCTTCCTCATCTTCATTATTGGTTTCACTATAAAGTGCTGAATCAGACTTGTTATTGTATGGTACTAGTTGAGTATCATTTGATTCCTGTGAAGGATCATATGGAGTGATCTGGGCTGATGGTGTCTGTTGAGGGTTAGTAAAGCTTTGTTGCTGCTGGACAAAAGCATGATTCGACTGTGGAAATTGAGGAAATTCTGGTGCAAAATATTGAGCAATCATAGCAAGTGAATTAGCATTTGGTAAAGGTGCATAGATTCCACGGAGAGCTCGATCTTTGTCCAATTCCTTCTGATGGTGCTTCAGATAATCATACAACATACCATACTTAGCATTATGAAGGTTTTTAGCTTGACGGATGAATATGACATACTTCTCCCAGTCATGACCGAGAAAACTTAGAAACTTTGTATTAATAGCAATTTTGGGCAAAATTATGTTGTGTCTGTCCAAATCATTGATAATGTTTGTGAATCGATGATAGTATGACTCTAATGACTCCCCTGGATCAATCATGAACATTTCATAAGACAGCTAAAGTTTGGATTCCATGTCCTCTTGATTGAGTTCAGTGCCTTCCATTACGAGATGAACATGTTCCCACATGTCTTTAGCTGTTTTCTGAGCATCAACACTTCAAAGAATTGGATTGGGTAGTCCCAGAATAATATATTCCATTGCAAGTTCATTTGCTTCAAAGTGAAGTTGTTGTTGTTTAGTCAGTTGACTATCAAGGACAGTGGAAGTAGTGTCAAGTTTTGGTGGATTAGCCGTTGGATCGCCGGGAATCGTCACAGTTGGCATTTGAAAAGGACCTTCAAGGATGACCTTCTTCAAATATTTTCCATGAGGTTTCTTACGGTCAAGGAACCAAAAGAACAGACTGACCCATTGAACATAATTTCCAGGAGTGAGCATTGGAGGTCTATCAAGAGATCCAACTTCATGAATTGATTGCTGACTGCTGATAGCCTCACACATCTTTGCAAACATCCTTCTGTGTAATGGTAGTAGATTGCATAGCATATTGAGGTGGAAACCATTGTTGTTGTTGAGGGTATGGTTTTTGAGGGAATTGTTGTTGTTGAGGTTGTGCAAATGATTGTTGTTGTTGATAAACTTGTTGTTGTGGTTGTTGTGGGAATTGTTGTTGAGGATATTGTTGTTATTGCTGAGGATATTGGTGAGGAAAGTAGCTGAAATACGGTGGTTTAGACATCTTAAAACTTGTGTTGTTGATGGATCTTTGTAGATGAATGAAACGTGAGTTGTTGGTGTAATTTGGTCTTATTCGTAAACCTCTTAGTCGTAAAGGTGATGGTGCTTACTCGTAAACTGTCTCTTAGCGTAAACTTCCAATTACTTGTAAAGTGATCTTACTCGTAAACTATTGTGGCTTATACGTAACCTTACTCGTAAACTCAAGTCTTAGTAGTAAAGTTCCTTACTTGTAAGATTACTCTTATTCGTAAAGTTCTTATATGTAAGCTTTGACCTTATTCGTAAGAATAGGTAAAAAACCAAAACTCTTTCAAACTTATCCAAGTAAGAAAGGTATCCACAAGTCGAAGTATTTCACAAACTTATCCAAGCAAGGGAAATACTGAGTCACAAATAACTTTGAAGATTCTGATGAAAATTCTTTATTCGTAAGATTCCTTATTCGTAAACTCAGGCTTGTTCGTAAAGCTTTTCGTAAAATCAGGGTTTTCTTACTCGTAAGATAAGGGTTTTGCTTACTCGTAAAAAAGAGGGTTTGCTTATTCGTAAACTCACCAAAAATCACCAAAACAACTTTTTAAGCTCTTAAACGCGTTGTACACTTGATTCTTTTGATGAAATAGCTTCAATAACATTTAAATAACAAGAAAGTTTTAAACTTTAACACCTAAAGTAAAGTTTGAAACTTGATGAAAACCAAAGACACGAGTGAAAAACGATTTAAAACTAGGAAATTTCTAAACTTTTTGCTAAAACTAAGATACTAAACACTATAACAACCTTAAAACTTTCCAAGCTTCAAGATTTGAGTGTTAAAACCAAAGTTACGCGTAAGAAAGGTGATGAACACGTTACGTATAACCAAAAAGTAAACTAAAACACGTTCCAAACAACTATTTGTCGATTGATACCACTGTTAGGTCACCATAACATGATAACACAAGTATGTAAATGTAAGAAAGATGAGAGAAAGGGATGTAGAGTGGTCGAATTCTTCACACACAGTAATAAGGAAAGTGTAATGCATAAAATGAAAGAACCAACACCCTTCTAAAAGGGTTACAAGTGTTTATTTAGGCAAGGGAGCTAGGGAAACACTTCTAGTCCCTTCCCTTAAGTCGTTGGGCCTAAGCATAGGCCTATGGGCTTACTACATAAGCTTAGCACTAATTACAAACATATAAGCCTAATTAGCAACCTATTATATATCTAATGACCGACACTTGAATAATAGTTACACGTGATCCCAACAGAATTCATAGTGTTTGTATGCAATTAGTTGAACACAAGATTCAAGGTTGGGCCACGTTGTTGCACCTATAAATCTAGTAGTTATGGTACAATTCCAGTATAGTACCGTATTATTGCTCTAAGTCTCATGAAGCTTAAACCTTAAAAGTATGTGATATCATAAAATGATATAAGTTACAGACATCATAATGAGGTTGTAAGCAATAGTGCCCTCGGGTAGGAACTTACCAACTTCCTATTGTTCTTCAAATAAAGTGCATTTGGTTACTTATCTGGCTAACACAAATGGGGCGTCAACTGCCAATAGATCTATTCACTATATTCGCGTTCACTCGTAAGTAATTAAGGCTCATGATATGAGGGACATTCAGTGGCAAACGTATGTACTTAGGCAATAACAATCAGGATAGCATACAGAAAAATACTTGTGTTCAGGTTTGTAGTGAAAACGTATAAAGTGGAACTATGAACTCATAGTAATATGTAAAAGTTTTAGAGTACTTATGAAAGTAAAAGAAAGTAATTGAGCATGTATCTCCCCAAAAAATAGTATAAAACAATTGAAAATGGGGCTAAGAAACTCACCGTAATTCGTAAAAGTTTAGAATACTTGTAAAAGTAAAAGAAAGTAATTGAGCATGTATCTCCCCCAAAAATAGTATAAAACAATTAAAAATAGGGCTATGAAACTCACTGTGAGTTGGATGTTTTAGTGCTTTTACGAATATGATGGATAAGCCGGGAAACCTCTACGTGCAACCTAAAATAGAATGTTGCGACTTAGGTTTGGAATAATGTATAGGAAAACATAAACGAGCCTATATACATTGTGAAAACGTAGGGGGGGGTGAATACGTTACCGTTTAAAAACGTTAGATCTTTTTTATCAAATCGCTTATGAAGCTTGTTATAATATGAAAGTACCAATTATTGTTTGTGACTAATATAAAGCCTAGTAAACCAAGTTGTCACACAAGCATCAACATCAAACCACATCACAAGCAATTATAAAAGTAAAGAGATAAAGAAAGGAAAGTGCAAACCGAACACGAGGATTTATAGTAGTTCGGTCACGGATCTCCTCTCCACCCTACTTCACTCCCCGAGTACCCAACTCGAGAGTTACTTCACTAATGTTAGGTTCCCATGTTTGCAACACAAGCATCAATATGAAGAAATGAGATAGAAAGTGATCGGTTGAACAAAACACACAAAACACACAAACGAATATAAACCTTTAGGCGTAGGATTTGATATGAAATGAACAACCAACTCTCAAATGAGAGTTACAAGACTATTTATAGGGGAAGGGAGCTAGGGAAACACATCTAGTCCATTCCTTTCCTTATTGGGCTTTTGCATAGGCTCATGGGCTTTCTACATGAGCCTTGCCTTAATTACTAACATAAAAGCCTTAATTAAGCTAAATATTGCATATTGATTACTAACACTTGAGAAATGGTTTAGGAGTGATTCCAACAATCTCCCCCTAAGTGTTAGTAATTGATATCTTAAGTAATCTTAAACAGTTGTTGGTGCATATGTAATAGTAGCTTTGATGTCTTCTGACATTCTTCTTTCTTGTGAGAAGAAGTGCCTTGATTCGAACAATCTCCCCAGTGTAGGGATCTTGTTTATTTTGAAGTATTCTGCTTTTGACGTCTTGATTTCTTTGTTCTTTTAATTCTTTGTTCTTTGTGGTGGTTGTGATAGTATGTTGTTGTCAGCTACAGGTCAGCTTCGTTGCTCCAGCGTCTCCACGTCTTTCTCCAACATGCTCACACGCTCATTTGATAGTGAATTTCAGATGTGAAGTAGTTCTCGAGTCTTTATAACTTTGGTGATTCTTTGATTTGATGAAGAATCATTATGACTTTGTGTTGCCTTTGATATTGAGAGAACTTCTTTTGTGATGTTGTTGGTATGAACATGTGGAGAATTAGCACGATCTCTTCTTCCTAGCGAGCATCCATCAGCATCAGCATTACCAGTACAGTCACAAACACCAATTGATCATTGTAATCTTTTCATAAAGAATTGATTACTACAATTGTTCTACTGATGAATGTCTTGATTCCATTCACCTTGGTCGGGCGAATCAGCCGTCCGAATCCCGTAAGGGGCAGTTGGCATTACATTGAACAAGTTCAAGTAATGACCCACATATTCAGGATTCGATTCTTGAAAGGAATCTCCTTAGCGGGATTTCCAGCACTTACAAGTTCAAACTTCGAGAGTGTCAACAGCATAATGTGAAAACACATCTCTAATTCTAGCAAAGGCGGTTCCTGAAACCAGATGCCCTCAAGAAGGCTAACACGATATACCAAAGTACATCTACGGTTCAGGTGAGTCACTGAGGTACACCGAAGCATCACCCCACGACTGTAGACCATTTGAGACAACACTAAGCGTAACCTACCAGGAGTTACCGAAGTGACCTACTGTTAGGAATTAGAAAATTCCATAGTGAAGAGTCGGTCACCCCTAATATTATCTAGCATAAGTTAGCTCGTAGACATATCGTTATTTACGTTATTTAGTAGCTTATTAGTTAGTTTGTAGCGTAGTTTAGTTTAGAGCAACACCGTGGAGGAAGGACGGGTCTTTACCCACTGTATACCTGATCCACAGGCCGATAGGAGGTCGTATTTCTTGTAACTATAAATACCCCTTCCATCCATGGAAGGGGTGGTGCTTTCAATCTAATATTCCATACTTTTGTGTAAACCTCTAGCAAGAACACCCTCTCTCTCTACTAACTCTCTAACTATGGCAAACATGTATTTTGATCATCCAAGACCACCCGAATCATCAAACACAATAAAATAACGATCCTACAATTGGTACCAGAGCCAAGGTTATGTGGTTTTGATGATTTATTGTGGTCTATTGTACCGTGTTATTACTGGTTTGGTGTTACTTTTGGTCGGAAATTTGTTTTTGGGCAAACAGTGTTTATCTAATATTGTTTATTTGGTTTTTGGTCTAAAAATCTCATATGGTCTTATCTATCATGTATATCTGTCTTGTTTCAAAATATTGTCCAAGTCAGTATTCTGCATATGTTTTATGTATCTGTTTTGGTATTACACATATCTTCTTTGGATAAACAGTCAAACTATCAAAACGGTCAACTGGTCATTTTCTGGGTCAAAGATGAAGAGTTTCATATTCGGTAAACGGTAAATATAAATATGGTCGGAAAACTCATCGGAAAAAGGTCATATTTCAAGGTAGCAACTTGGTAAAGTGCTAGCGAGTTGTCCTTAAAAGATGTCCAGATACAATGTTTTCAAAGCGAGTTGACTATTGAGTCAACTGCTGCTAGCGACTTGGCTATGCTAGCGACTTGGCTATGCTAGCGAGTTGGCTATGCTAGCGAGTTGGCTATGCTAGCGACTTGGCTCATTATCTAGCAACTTGACTAAACCACTTTGACTCTTGAGTCTTAGCGACTTACTTTGAGAAAAAATGGCTAGCGACTTGGACAGAAAAGAAGAGATGAAGTAGAATAAGACTCGACCTTGACCTCAACATACCATATATCAAAAACCTTACAACGACCTCAGTAAAAAATACCAACATCATCAGTCTTTATAGTACAACACAAAACGAATTGAAAAGAAACTACAAACAGATTCGACTCATACCATATTCAACCACTCGACATACCCTATAACCAACTCCAACACTATCAATATCTCATCTCATAAATCAACTTCAACATATTTATCCCTTCTCCTTCCAAAAGACTCACGAATCAAAATAAAAAATATATCAAACAATCTCAGATTATTTCTTCGGAGTATTAACTGAAACATCAAAACCATTGAAGGTTCACACGAAGAAATAAATCATCATCGATCTACTTTTTGAAGCTTCCCTTCATTAATTATCCAAAACATAAGGAAAGAATCATAACTATTGGGTTAGATTCATTTCCTTGGTTCGTTTAAGACGAGAAAACACATGCAATTAAACACCTACCCGAGACCTGTCAACAGATCTTGATGCTCTTAACTCGAAGTCCTTGGCAACATCATATTTTGAAAAGAGACATATTTCTTTTTTGGCTAATAGACTCGTTATTTTGATGTAAGATGCTAAGGGTGTGTTTTCAATTTGTGTATAAGGAGAGATGTGTGCTTGACTTGATCGGATGATTGTGAATAATTTGGTATGATTAACGGATGACAATGTTTTTGGATTGAAGATTATCTGTGTTGATGGGAGTTAAGTTAGGAAAAGAGGCGTGTTTATGATTGAGAGAATTTTAGGTAAAGATGTGTGAGATATGAGTGTTAAATAATCCGAGATTTTAGGGTTAAAAGGGAGTTTTGATCTGTTTTGTCCCGGGCGATTTATTCGATTGGGCTTTGAGGATTTGGATGAAACGGGCTTCAAGTGTATAAAATGGGCCTATGGTATCATGCTGTTATGTGGCCATGTATTAAATCGTGTATATTGCATATGGGAGTTACGTGATATCACCAAAAAGCAAGTATATTGCACATGGTATTACTTTGGTTTGAAAAATGATATCACGTGCAAAATGATCGTCATTTTTGAAAAGTGATTGGACAATCTTTGATGTTTTCTTTCACGGATATTACTAACAACACACAATCTTATCACAATCTTATCATGTCAAGTGAAGATGGAAATTATCTTATAACATGAAGATAATTGCAAGTTTATGGAGTTGCGTGATATACCATGAATATACATGTTAGCATGTCACGTGATCGATCTTGGTATCATGAAACAAACGATTCAATCATCCTGAAATTGCAATAATGGGGAAGTGGTGTATTATGTGGTTTATTGGGCTACTACTGGACCTGGAATTGGACAATATTGCATTTGGGTTTGCAGACTATTTTATGAGCCAAATATTGTGACCGGGTTTTTTATTTTAATTACTTGGGCTTTGAATTTTGGAACTGAAGTGTGCTTGAATGTTAACTAAATGTGTTAATATATGTATTAACTTGGATTTGGATGATGGATTGTTGGGATTCTCTAACTTGGATCGTAAATGCGTGATTTGAACATATGGGAATTAACAAATTATGAGATTTGATGATGAGGCTTGTTGAGTTATGTGATTTGATACTTTGGTTTATATGTTTTCACGAAGAATATCATGTCACGGTTTGAAGTGTGTATTGGTAAATGTTGACTACGGGGTTGTTTGTACGGTATTTCTTATTTGGATTTGATGTGTGGTTTTTCGGGCGCGTTTACTTAGTTCGTCTTCTTTCTTTCTACCATTTCGCGAAGATGACTTGTTTGGGCTGTTATAGTGTGTGATAAAGACTTGGCGATTTAGTTACGGTTGTGATTCTTTCTCGATTAACCCACACGTAGCTATCACTTCGGTGTCTCACGCAGTTGAGGATATGTCAAGAGGTTTTGTACATTGGGTACACCGTTTCTTCTTCACAAGGATTAGTGCAAGCTTAAGTAACAAATCCGGGGAATGTTACGTCTCATTCAAGTTTGGCATATCGGGTTTACTTCACCACGTGGTCACAAAGAATGCCGCGAATGCGTGAATGATGTGTTTACCAAAGTGTTCATTGGATGGTTGATGATGTTGATAATGTTGGATTATGGACCATTGATGAACCGCTGCATGTTCTCCTAAAACAAATATTCACCGAAACCAATGTTATCATAACACATTCAAGCTGACATTGTTTACGGTTCTGTCTTGATTTTGTAAAATCCCGCGAAAGAACCTATTTCTCGGTTTAAATCATGGACTTGTAAAATCCCGTGACAATGGAAACATCCTGGTAATAGTAACGTGCATTTCCGGATCTATCTTATGGTTTATTCTTGGTTTTGTAAAATCCCGAGAAAGAATCTATTTCTCGGTTTAAACCATGGAATTGTAAAATCCCGTAATGATAGAACCATCCTGGAGAAAGGAAAGTGTAATTCTAGATCTTATCTGATGCTGGTGCTACGGTTTCTGTTTCGAAGAAAGGATAAAAGGGTGTACTTCATAAATTGGATGTGTGTTTGGATATTCGTCATGGCAGTTTGGTTATTACATGGTTTTTCGGGGTTATGTGCTGTTGACCATGGTCGGGATGAAACCATTATCAAAGTTCATTTAAATGTCAAAGAATGCTAGATTTGAGCAGTCGTAAGATGTGACAACGGCGTTAATTCAGATTATTTATTTGAGGTTGAAGTGAAATATCACGGGCGAGTGTACTTAGTATCTGAAGGTATCGGGATGGATGGATGAAGATTCTTCATGATCCTTGTTTGAACTTATTATCAAAAAAAAAACGAAGACTTGGAAATCTAGTTATTATTGGGTGTCTTTTACCTTTTCTTTTACCACTTGGGGGAATTGGGCTCTTATCACCTCAAAATAACTATTACTTAAAGGAGTTACGCTTGTAGTGCTCAGGTTATATTCAATTGTGGATTTTCAAGAGGTGATGTACGCCTTATACTTGATGGTTGGTTGGATGAAGAGTATAGAGTACTTAGAGATTCAATGGAGCATGAAGTCTCGGCACCGCTCTTTGTTACATATGTGCAAGTTTAAGTCACGAGTTCGGGTTAGCTTACTTCAGAGTCAAATTCATCATATTGGGTTTCTCCATCACCGTCACAACAAAGAGCCTACAGAATGATAATGGGGATGATTGCATGTTTTTGCTAAGAGATCTGAAAAGAGAGAGATTATGACGTATGAACACAACAGTTCATGCCTCGTACTCTAAAGAAAAGAAATGTGTACGGTTCAGTGCGCATTATCTTAGAAAGAAGAGGAATCTTCTTATGACGTATGTTCACATCAGTTCAGGCCTCGTACTCCAAAGAAAAGAAATGTGTACGTTTCAGTGCGCATTATCCTCTGAAGAAGAGAAATCTTCTAATTAATGACCATTCTCATCAAAATGCTTCATGCTTTTTCCATGTGCTTCAGTCATAAAGTGAACCGGGCTACCACTGATTGTTTTTTCATTCCACTTGCTCGATTATAATGAAGATGGCGACATCATGTGCTGATTTTAAGGAGAGAAGTGTGAATAGAACATTCGGATGATTTTCACTTATTTAATCAAGAATGGCAACTCCGTATGCAATTCTTGAGGGGAGAAGAAGTGTGAATTTTTTGCATTGTTGATTGATATTTAAGAATATAAATGGTCATACGGCTCTAAACTCATGTAAGAACCGAGCTTCTTCTTATCGGGTCATCTTCACATGGAGTTTTTCTCTTCTAAGAGCCGCTGGTTGACATCTTCACAAGCTGATATGAGTTTATTGACAAAGTGCTTCCAGTTAATGCTTCACGTGCACATTAACATGATGATTCCAACAACCTTCGTTCTTGTTTGATGTGATTGTTTGCTTGGTGTTACCATTTTGTGTGTTCGCGTGGGCTGATTGTCGATTTCCTTGATGAACATCTTTCTGTTCTTGTTTGATTGGGAGGATCTTAATTAAGGGGATTTGCAAGATGTAAGTTAATTGGGATGCCTTTTGGTGATGTTCTTGTGTTTTTTGGTGAAATGAAGATGTTAACTATCTATTCCCCAACCGGACAATCTTGAAGAAGGTCGAGTCTACAGTCGGTTCTACATTTTATGCTACATGTTAGAAGACTAAAGACGTGTTGCATTTAACGATCTAAAGACTTCTTCTTTATCCGGCATTTATCAAACAGATTGTCGGTTTAGGGGGGAGCACTAATTGGGAGAAAGTTATAATTCAGATTCAATTCCCAATTAGACTTGCTCATATTTTTAGCATGACTCCTCGAGACGTTGATATTGACTATTGTTGGACATTTGACACAAGGTGATTACTTCCGAGTTAATCATTTATCACTTATTTGAGATTGAAGTTGACTTTCACAAAGGCGTGTTCTTATTTGATAACTTGCTCGGGCTTAAGAATTTGAGGTGAAGACATGGTTTATCTAGTTACCAATGAGGTGGATGGTTGAAGACCGTTAACTATCACTATAGGAGTTACTTTGTTTTACTCAGCGTCACACGCATATGACGGTGTGGATAATCGCAAGAGGTGTTAATGTCTCATACTTTGTTTGGGTAGTGAGTACTTAGAGATTTGCTTGAAGCATAAATTCTCTACACCGTTCTTCCATCATTAGGTGCAAGCTTAAGATACAAATGTGGGGAAGTTGACTTCAGTTTCAAGTATGGTATAGCAGTTTTCTTCTTCAGTGGTCACTTCAAATTGTCTACATAAGGGTTGATAAAAATAGTCGAGAGAGTCTTCAAGAAGTTGATTCTCACAAGAGTTCAAGTGTTCTTCTCAACATATTTCTAGTATACGGACTTACAAAGAGTTGTTGATTCTGAAGTGTCAAAACCAGAAGGGGTAGGAGACGAGCATCTAAACGCGAGTAAACTTGATGAACTTAATACTTCTAAGTAATTGAAGATATCCCGGGAAGACAAATGTGATTACCGCAGAGAAACTCAAGGTTTGACTCATGGCGAGTAAACTTGATGAACTTAATTCTTCTAAGTGATTGAAGATATCCCGAGAAAACATATGTCATGACCGCAGAGAAACTCAAGGTTTTACTCATCAAAGCGTTTAGTGTTCTTATTCCAACGACGTGGGGGAAGTGATGTAATAGAAAGTTTCTAAAGATAAAAGAGGTACACAAGTGTGTGATGATTTCGATGTTATCGCAATCATTAGAGGAGAGAGGATTGTGTATATTGGGGATGCTCAGCTGTTTCACTTGAGTGCTTAATCGTGATTCGAGATATAATCACTTATTCGGAGTTGAAATCCAGAGATAGTCCTCCGAGAGATAATCGTGATTCACCGCTTCTTCAATGTTATCGGTTATTCTCTTTGGGCATTCGGGTACTTCGGGTTCTTGAGCTTCATACACTTTCTTCAGTGGAGAGAAAAGTATACATCAGGGTTATTCTTTGGCTATTGGACTTAATCTGCTACTTAGATGGTATAAGTTTCTTTGTCTTTGAGTATGTGTATTCGGGTTCGTGAGCTCTAGTCTAAGAGACTGACTGCATCACTTCAACTACTCGGGGAAGTGGTCTCTTGACACCTTTTGGAATGGATAGCGCTAGACTTCAAAGGCTATGAAATTTGAGAAGATTATTTATGAGTGGGATGATACGCTGTGTTCTTCTTCTTGATGATATAACCCCGAATGGAGATCCTCGATTATCGTTCTTAAATGGAGCAGCGAGATTTATGATGATGGTGTGCTTCTCTTGCACTGGCTAAGGCAAGCTTGAAATAGAGCTTCAATCCGCTCACCTAAAGGATTTTCGGTTTGGGGAAGTGCCAAAGTCTCACTTTCAAGTGGCTCAATTTCTCTCTTCGATTCAAGAGTCTTGGAAGCTTTGGTGGTGAATGTTTAAGAGATGATGACTTCTATCTTCTACAACGGGGTTGTTCGATATCCTTATCTCGGTACTCGTATCATTATCTTCTTTAACTATATCATCTATTCTATCCTTGTATATATTTATCGAAAAACAAAATACAAAAATATAAAACCAACAAAAAGAAAATAGAAAAATATAAAACCCTCAAAAGCCCATAAAAATCAGAAAATTGAAAAATACCAAAAATATGTTTTCTCAAGACATGTCTTTCGGTATCGATAACATCTACGGTCTTAGAAATGTCATTCAATAATGGCACGGGACTTTAGATGAAGTTCGAGCAGGAGGTGTAAATATTCCTTTCTAAACATGTCAAAATATGGCTTACGCTATTTTAGACTCGAACCCAAGCTCAAATGGTGGCTTGCGCATACTTCGATCGCAACCCGTGCTTAAACTATGGTTTGCTATTATTTCAGATAGCAACCCGCTCTTCAAGAAAGGAAAGTGCTGCGCTAAACCAATTTTCAAATATTTCATGCACTTATCCTAAAACAAATGAGGAAAGTATGTCGAAGGACTGCTGTTCCTACTCAAATATTTTTCCTTCAAAAATTCTTCAAAAAAATATTTGTTTTAAAAATGGTGGTAAATGAGTTGCTTGAAAATCAATCAGAATCGAGTTTTCATAAGTTTGCAAACTCAATCAATGACTTCAGCACTTTTAAAATCTTTTATAAATTGAGTCATTGATTGAGGGGATAATGTTTTCAAATCTATATCTTCTAACGGGCTTTCTTAATTATCCTACGTGCTTAATTAAAAATGATAATTGCCTATGTTGAAGGACTAGGTTTCTAGGATATGATTGCTAGGATTAGATGATTAGAGTTTGATGAACACATTTTTCCCATACATTTATATGATCTGATTGATATGTTACATTGACTTTTATTAGTCGATTGTTGTTTGGGTGATGTCGACCACCATATATCTGTATGTGTGTTCACTAACGTATGCAGGTATATTGGTATATAATAATGTTCCCGATCCGGATCCCATAATTGAAGATGATTGGATGCCGAAAGGAAAGGGTAACTATATCTTGGGTTGACAAATGAAGAAACGGAGCTTAATTGGACTTCTATGGAGAGTTGGCATATATGCAACGTAAGAGGTCTCACTGCATCGGCAGATGGTTTTCTTCTAAGTGATTGAAGAAACGGAGCTTAATTTGACCTCGGTTGGCATTCAAAATGCAACGTAAAAAGAAGTCTCACTGCATCCGCAGATGGTTTTTCTTCCAAACCCTACAACAACAAAAACGGAAGCTTCTCATCCACCTAACGTATCTTTGTGCATGGATAATAGTGATGATACCATTTTCTAAAACTTTGAATAAAATTGTTTTTGAAAATGGAAAAATATTGTTTTGGAAATATATTGGACTAATTTTTGAAAATCACCGGACTTCATGTTATCAAAACCTAAGTCACTCAATTATTGACTTCTGTCATGGATTGAGGGGAGAGTGATTTAAAATAAAATATTTTCAAACGATATTTCTTCACAAAAGTTCCGGTTTGTGCGTTAAAATGTGGTGATCTAAAGATTTAATGTTATGTCATGGTATGATTTTTCTTTGAATCAAGGTCTTTCAAAATGAAATTTTTTCTGTTCTTGTTTGATTGTGAAATCGTTTTGTTTTACCTAAAAGATCTCTTAAAAACAATCATACCTGATACTAACAATCTTTAATGTCTTAAAATGGTCCTTATCTGTCATTTTTAAAATTAAATCTTGCCACGTCTTTCCCCAAAATCTTTTAAATGATTTAAATCAATTGGGATCACAAATCTCAAAAGGTTTGAAATTTTGATCGGGGTAGAGATCGTGTTTTAAATCTCAAATCTGTTTTAAATGGAATTGGTTTTAGTCCTTTAAAGGCACTCTTGCCTCCATGTGCCAAACGATTTCAAATACACAATGCACATGTTGAGGAGGAGGATTTATCCAAAAACCAGATGAGTATTTAAACAAGGCCACATTTTCTCCCATGTTTTCTAAACCTAATTAAATCACTTGGGATCCAAAATCTCAAAGGGTTTGATATTTTTGATTGGGGGAGAATTTGTGATTTAATAATGAAATTTGATAAAAGGTGATCGTTTTGATTTAATTGTGCACGCCGCTCGCTCATATGTGCTAAACGCTTTCGAATCTTGAAGCACATATTGAGGGGAGCAAATAAACTATCGAGGTACGAAAGCTTTTTAAAGTGATTTATAAAGTACCTTGATTGAGTTTTAAAATTGGTTTCTTAATGGCGCTTGTGATTGTGGATGTGCTTCAAAAGAACTCTTGCCTCTATGTGATAAAATGATTTCATTCTATGCACATATTGAGGGGGAGAATTTTACCAAAGAAATTCAAATGGCTTTTTCTAAGGAAATTGTGATCAAGAAATTATTTCAAAGAAATTATTTCAAAGAACTCTTGCCTCCATGTGCCAAACAATTTTAAATCATATGCACATGTTGAGGGGGAGCATTTCTAAATGATCAAAACTATTAAGGTACAAAATGCTTTGATCTCGTATCACAAGTACCTTGATTGTTTTTCCAAATGATTTTTCAATTGGTTTCAAGGAAGAATGAATTGTACCAAAAGACCGACCATTTTACTTTATGTATGGAGTTATAAGGATGGTTAGGTTAGGTATTTGTTCCCACGATCCAGCCAGAACCGGAGGGATCTACCAGGGGACAATCCACTAGATAGTGTAGAGTCCTTAGGTATATTGAAAAAAGGAGAAAAGTGATATATGGGAAGAGTGCGGACTGAGATAGAGCTAGTAATGGAATAAACCCAACAAGGTTCTAGTAATGAAGTCTCGGTAAGCACAGAAGGGGTTGAAGAATGAAAAAGAAATGAAATGAGAAAAGGGTGAAAAGAAATAGCCCTCCAATAATTCAACCTTAGGGCAGAACCGGGTTCAATACATATGCTACTAGTGGTTACTAAGGTAACACTGGTATTGAAGACAAGACGTCATGGACCCAGTGACGCACTGCACTAAACTTCCCAAGCTACTCAAGTTCCTCTTAAAAGGGCTTGTTTCATTCTCACGGGAACCGACATTATCTATCGACTTTCTCTTAGAGATTGTTGATATTGAAGAAGGAGACCCTCTCCCTAGTCTCCTGTATAGGAACCAAATGTGCACAATTGAGTCTAGAGCCAAGAGATCATCCACAATGTTTCATTAGGACACAAAATTCTTGAAGACTTGCTGTTTCACATAATGTGGAAAGTAAGTATATATTGAGAGTCCTACGCATTATCCTTGTGGTTTTGCCAGAACATCTGAGTGATATGTAAGTATTCACGATGAAGATGGAAATCCTTCTAGAGCCATCATCAAACAAGCTCTTGGTGGGTGACATGTGAAATCTTGGAAAAGATCAAGCTTGTGACAACTGGATAGAAACGATGGGGCGATTCATTCTTGAATCAACCTTGGTCCAGGAATGGAATTGACGAATACTTTTGGAAAAACCGTTCGATGTGCAAACCTTCTTTTCTCTAGCACGTCGAATGTGTATTCATTTCAAATTCAAAAAGTATCTCTGATTGAAAAATACTTTTAGAAAAACCGTTCGATGTGCGAATCTCTTCTTTTTTCTAGCACGTCGAATGTGTACTCATTCTCTAATACAAAAAGTATTTTGATTGAAAATTGATCTTTCTCATAAAACCTTCGTCGTATTGCAAAACTCTTTCTTCAAGCAATACGCGATTGTTTTTCAAATCATTTTTCATCAATCAGCGAATCTCAATTCGCTGGTTCACTCATTCCGTGTTGTCTTCTTTGAGACGTTCCTGTTTGAGAACGCTAGAATACACTGCGAAACCGTCAAGGAGATTCTTCGAATCCTACCGATGACAAATACTTGTACCGATCAACGGGGAACCGTGGGCCGTGTACCTCAATTCAACGAAAGTGATCAAAGACACTTTCGTGTGTTTTATTGCTAACTGTTGTTTGCAGGTACATTTGGACGGTTGCAGCTGATCAGAATTGAGGAGTCATTCCAAAGCCGCATGCTCACAACATCCTCACTTAATTTGAAGAAATCATGACTGGTGCATATCTACATAATCGGCTCGATATTTCATACTATGCTTCGCTTGCTGCAAATATCATGAACCAGAAGGCTTCCGCTACTCGATGGAAAGATGTCATGATTCAAAAGTGTGAGCATGTCGGTCCGAAAGTCACAACTTCACATGATGGCAACACAATAAAGGGTGATCCGAGATTTACTCGTGGTTGATGATCTCAATGAAAGCTCGAAGATCATCAAAGATGTGGATCAGTTAAAGGCCTCCACTAAAAGTACAAATCAATGCGGACTTTGAAGAATCGCTACAAAAGCACAAAGATTGCGGAACTTGAAGAATTGAAGTCTACGAGCTCAAGAACAAAGTCAAGAATAGAATGCTAGGATTCGAAATGTAAAACATGGGGTGACCTCCCTTAGGGGGAGATTGTTAGGAATTAGAAAATTCCATAGTGAAGAGTCGGTCACCCCTAATATTATCTAGCATAAGTTAGCTCGTAGACATATCGTTATTTACGTTATTTAGTAGCTTATTAGTTAGTTTGTAGCGTAGTTTAGTTTAGAGCAACACCGTGGAGGAAGGACGGGTCTTTACCCACTGTATACCTGATCCACAGGCCGATAGGAGGTCGTATTTCTTGTAACTATAAATACCCCTTCCATCCATGGAAGGGGTGGTGCTTTCAATCTAATATTCCATACTTTTGTGTAAACCTCTAGCAAGAACACCCTCTCTCTCTACTAACTCTCTAACTATGGCAAACATGTATTTTGATCATCCAAGACCACCCGAATCATCAAACACAATAAAATAACGATCCTACACCTACTGTCAGGGCTGTTTGATCTTGACCCTGGCAGGAGTTTCCATTCAATCATTGAGGATCACAGTTGTGAACCCCTCATAAATGTTCACGACAGATTGCTAAGATCTGTGAAGGACTCTAGAATGTATCACTTGCGTCCTTATTGTTGAACGAAAAGTGATGAAATGTCAAGTGTACCTAAGAGATCTTTTGATGAATCTCGTGGCTCTAGACTCAATAGTGCGCATTGGTTTTCCTGAGCAGAGACTAGGGAGAGGGTCTCCTTCTTCAATACCAGAAATCTCTAAGAGAAAGCCGATAGTTTACGTAGGGTTCCCTGTGAGAATGAAACAAGCTTCGTTTGGGAGAAACTTGAGTGGCTAAGAAGGTTTAGAGCATCGGTCCTGGGTCCATGATGACTTTGATCTTCAATACCAGGTGTCACTAGTGACAACCCAGAGCATATGAGTTGAACCCTGGTGCCTCTAAGTTGAATAATCTGGAGGGCTATTTCTTTTCACCCTTTTCTTTACTTTTCTTTTTAATTCTTCAACTCCTTCTTTCTCCGATTCTCATTTTCTCCTTTTTATAATCATACCTAAGGACTTCTAAATTCTAACTATTGGTGGTGTCCTTGGGTAGATCCCTCCGGCTCTGGCGGATCATAGGACGGTTATTCCTAACCTTAGTCACTTTATAACTCCATGACTAACCTATGTTGCCATAAAACCATTTTCATGAAAAATCACGCAAAGTGGTTATGATTAAAAACATTTTGTACCACTAAAATAGTTTTATATTTTGCAAAAATACTCCCCCTCCATACGTGCTTAAGTATTTTGACAGAAATCTGCACGATGAGAGAAGAGCGCGCACTTTTGTATTGATCAACTCAAGATAGAAAATTCCCTGTGAGACACGGTTACATCACTGACTAGGTCAGCTTGAAGTTGTGAACACTCCTTGGAGAGGAGGTTTGACCCGTCAAGGTTCATGTCTACCAAGAGTTTCTCGAATGGTACATTCTACTAGGACAAGTCCTTTGAGAGACACGTTTACATCACTAGCGAACTAGCTTGAAATTATTACCCGTCCCAGAAAAGTCTTTTTGAGTTACTAACATTTAAGAGCTCGTCAATTCATTGGTTAAGTCTTTAGCACGACGATTCAATAGCAATTCACAACATATTTCTTATCACATAATTTTTCTCCCCCTCAAAAATGGCATAAAAATGTTATTTTTGACGAAATTTTGATATCGAATATGTCCATTTCTAGTTTTGTGGGAAGATTGCCACGAAGAACAATTTGTGAACAAATTTTTAAGCAAATACTCCCCCTCAACAAGTGATATTAACTTTTGAGGTTTAGAAAATCATAACGGGAAGTACTTGTTCTTTTGAGCAAAACTTTGAAAGTGAAAGTTTTGATTAGTTTTACTCAAAAGTAAGAAGCTTTCGCTCCTTTTATAAGGATTGTGACACTGAAGCATACCACAGGGTCCTTTCATTACAAGTACGGGTTGTGCACTGTTATGTGTGCACAAGCCATTGTCAAATATAGATCACACATCCAAATGTTTAATGAAAGAAACAAATCAAGGAGTACCAGGAAGTCCATCAATAACACCAGGAGTTCTTTCTGTACGTTTGTAACCTGTTAGAGATATGCTTTGACGTCCACCCACGAAACTCTCCAATGTCCTCATCTGATCCCGGCGAAACAACCTTTCATCAATCCTGGTAATGATCTTCTTCGCATCCCTCCTTTCCCTAGAATTCCATCTTTTCTTCGACCCTATGCCTTGATGAATCTCCTTTAACCGATAAGCCATTCCATCCCGAACCTTCTTCAAAGTATGATCAAAATTTTGTGAAGCTCCTTGCACGCCATGAAGCAATTACGGTGAAGTTCACTGCGATAAACTACCCTGAATGTTGGTTTCTTAAGAATGGTGTACTGAGGCAGATGGTTGATATCGGGAATGTATAGCTTTGGTGGTGTGAGATTAACACGTTTCTGATATGATTCCATGGCAAGTTGAAGATCTTCAACACGTTCCTGGATGACGATGCTTCTGATGAATATTAGCAATGACTTGATGTACTGGAGCTGAATGTTCGTGGAGAATTGTCGCATTCGTCCTTGTACCTTGGCAAGATACATATCTTCAATGTCATTGAGTGACAATCTCAGAAAATCTGCTTCAGTAATGTCATATTCCTGTTCGTCTTGTCGTTTGACTATTATTTTCTTCAGGAATGAGTAGTCCCACTTAGACGACAAGGTAACATACATTATAGCAACAATCCGTTCATCACTGTACACCTCTTTCTTCGATTTGAGTACCTGGCAGCTTCAGTAGTAGATTCTTCTTCGTTCTGGCCAATGATGAATCCCATACAGTGCATCAATGTCATACTTAACCACATTGTCAACAAACATGTGTGTGGCTTCTTCCTCGATGGCTATATTGTTTGAGTAGATTGCTGCCGGGAAAGGGAAGGTGAGTGAAGTAGCGTATTTCTTGCTTACATCGCTACCGTAAGTCTTGAAGAAATTCCCAGTCGTTGTTGAAGAAATATTGGTAGGGAATCTTCGGTTGATCAGGTCGGCCAATGGTGGGTAGAGGCTTTGTCCAGTCGGTGTAGTAGGGAGCCTTGTCAGGTCTGGTGAAATCGATGTTTGCTTCAGGGTTGAGCCAATCAATGTTGTTGGACATGGCTCGTGCTATGTTTTCGAGATGATATTCGACTTCAATGGCAGCGCAGAGCTGTCCTTAAGCAGTTGAAAAGCGTCGTTCTTGATTCGTTTCAACTTTGCTTTAGTCATCTTTTTCACCTTGAATTTTTCTTGGATAATCTTGACCTGCTCCATAGTTTTACCATCTACCGGTTCTTGGCCTTCTGGTAACAGAGGGGTTGCATCAACAAGCTTTGAAAACCATTCATACTCTTCAGATTCGTCTTCATCTAGCCATGAAACAACTGACGTCAACTTTTTCTTCTTTGGCTTTGATGATGATGCTGGTTGTTTTGTTGATGTAGAAGAAGGAGGTTGTTGTTGGGGCTCAGGAATCTCCTCATCGTCACCACCGGTGTATTCAAAGTGATCACCAGTTTTCACCGTTGGTGGTGGAGACTCAGAGTCCTGAGGTTTATTTGTAGCAGGAGGATGTTGAGGAGATCTTCTAGAGGTGGAGGTCCATTGGGGTGGTGGAGGCATAGATGATGAATCATCAATTTTTTTCTTGCGTTTCGGCTCAGAATCCTTATCCGCATCATCGCTTGGGACGCTAGCCCTTTCACCGACGCTTTGCATGAAGTTTTGAGTTGATATTCGGTAAAAGCATAAAATAACAACGATTTTTCAAATTTTACGACTTGAAACACTTACTTTTTTATTACCTTAGTTCACCAACAAACTTTCAAAATTTGTTTCGAATTCACCCATATGACCAGTTTATATTAAAATAATAACTTAAATAAGTATATTACCCTATTATTCTTAAAATTTAGCCGACTACGTCAGCTTTCAAAATTTGTTCTGACTTCACCCATATGTCGAGGGTAATATAGTCATTTCAGTTATTATTTTAATATAAACTGAGTCATATGAATTCGAAACAAATTTTGAAAGTTCGCTATGAACTAAGGTAATAAAAAGTAAGTGTTTCAAGTCGGCAAATTTGAAAAGATTGTTATTTTATGCTTTTACCCTGATATTCCAGCAATGCCTCAAATAGTTTAGCTTCGTCAGAAGTAAATGTTGCGGATCGTTGAGACATTTGTAACACAAGCTTGGAAATCAACTCTGCATCGGAGACAACCGCATGCTCAATTGGATTGATTTTCCTTGCTATAGGAGTAGATTGCATTGTTTGCTTAACCAATTGCATGAGATTAGGATAAAGTTGTCAGGTGAACATCTCTCTTGTCACTCCAGGGACGGTGTCGAGAAGAAACTTGTGAGTATATTCTCTGATCGTCTTGTCCATTTCCCCTTGGATATCTCTATTTAGAAACTATTGAATCTGTTCCCTTTCATCCGAAAACTTGTTAATCACATTCTGAAGTAGGTTGATTCTGTCCGCAAGTTGATTCAGTGTCTTGTTGACCACGTTTTTCTTCCTTACTTTCCTGACAGCTTTGACAATCTTTGTCTTTGCACATGATGCCCAAGTATCGGTCAGTTTCTTTACAGATCTGGATGCGGATCTGGTGGTGGTGTCTTTGGATGGTGGCGGTGATGAATGAGAAGATGAGTTAGACGAAGATGAGTCATGACAAGGCTCTGGATCATTTGGTGGCTTAGAAGTTTGTTCCTGGTTATGTTCGGGACTATCTAAAAGATAATCATCGGCTTCTTTTTCAGCTTTAGCCTTAACCCTAGCCTCTTCTGTTGCTTTTGTAAGAGCTTCCTCTTCAGCTTTTTCTTTAGCAGCTGCTTCAACTTCTTCATCAGTTATCTTTTCAGTCTTCTCCTTTTCTGGTTACTCAAAGTCGAAGATAATTTCATCCTCGTGCTGCTTTTGTTCAGATTCGTGGGTGGTGGTACCAGTTCCTTATCGAGGTTGATTAACGCATCGAGAACTGGTGTTGTTTGTGAGCCACCACTTGAACCTCCAGGGCCACAAGTTTGTTGAAGATTGAACTCCTTAGCAATATGTTGTAGCCTGAGATTCTTCAATTTCTTGCGGTAATCTTTATCTTCATCCTGTGGTTCTTCTTCTGAACTTTCTTCCTCTTCCTGCTCTTCCACTGGAGTTTTACCCTTGTCAGTTTTTGGACTATGAGGTTTTGCTACTGTAATTGTCTCATCTGTTGCAGTTTCTGAGTAGTGAACCTCTTCATATGTTTCAGTGTCCTCGGAGTCCTCGTCCATCAATTTAGGTTCCAGTTTAGGATTAGGGATAGCAACCTTCGATGGAACTTTCCTTTTGTGAACATGAGTTCTCTTTGGATACTTTCGGGTACTCCTAGTGCTTGCAGCACTTCCCGATCTCCTGGTCTTCTTGACAGGTGTAGCGGAAGACTTTTCATCCATGAAGCCAACTTTTCCTGATGCTACTGCCACTTGATATCGTTTGTATGATTGAAGATTCTTGATATCATCAATGAGAAGGCAGTCTGGCAATACAGCACCTTGTTTCTTTGTTGTTGAATCTTTGAATCTGACAACATTAAGTGTAGGCTCAAACAACGCGGAGTGATGGTTGGGGTCATCAAGTCTCAAGGGAATGTGGATATTATTCCCTAGTATCCTTTGGATCAACAGCTTGGTGTATCTGATGTAGGGGATTTTGGTGCGGGTTTTTGAGGTAAGACATCATGTCTTCCCGGATCGAGAGAAGTCGATGTGCATCATGTTGACCATGCCCCAAAATATTTGTAGTTCCATGAGCTTAGGGTGCTCATAACCACTATCACGTCCAGAAACTGATTTGGCTATCATGATGTATAGAGTTCTCCATGGCTGAGGAATGTTCTTTAGATCCACTAAAGAATGTTTAGTTATGATCCCAACAGCTCCATCATAGCCAATATTGACCATGAATTGGAGAGTAGCCTCTTCCGAAGGAGTAGCAACATAATCAGCAGGCTGAATGGTAGGAAGAAGGAGAATTGCCCTTAAGTCTGCAACAATAATGGTGACTTGTTTGTTGTTGAGTGTCACTGTAACAACATCTTGTCCATTAATCTTCTGCATAGTGTGCCAGAATTGATGAATGTATATCTCCGGTACTGTTGCTGAATTTGTGAGCATGCTCTTATATGGATGAGTCTTTAGAATATCTACAGCAATATGACATGAAGACTCAGAGCATGTGAAGTTATCAAAGTCCACTTTGAGATTGTTCTTTCCAATCTTCATCTTGTAACCATTAGGGAAAATGTCTTCCATCGTGAGTACATTTGGTGCATTAACGTTTTCCATTGTGACGTCCATATTGTGATCTGAAAGATATTGAGCCAAAAGAACCAACATATCGAAAGACATTACGTTAGTCAAAAGTTGATTTTATTGATCAATTATTGAATATGTTATGTTGATGAATGTTACTAGTCCAACGTCATTTGTATGTCCAATAGTCCAAAGAAGTCGTGATAAGTTTCGTGAGTTTATTAATTTTGAATTTTAAAGTCCAAATTTTCACTCATTTACACAACATATTAACCATTATAGCTTATTAGTGACATTTTGGTTTTGTGACGTTATGATTTATTTATTTACAAGTTTGTACGCGTAACAATTCATAATTATGGTTAAAAATAAGGCTTAAGCGTAGAAATTGCAAGCTTATGCGTAAACAGTTGACCATACGCGTAAGCATATGCTTATGCGTAGGAACTCCCTCTACGCGTAAAAAATATTACGCGTAGGAAAAGATGTCTTAGCATAAGGCTTACGCGTAAGCGTATGTTGGAGCTTATGCATAAGGTTTACTCGTAAGAGTGACCCTTATGCGTAAGACTCAAGTTTACGCATATCCTTCACAGGATACGCGTAGTCCCCATGTCGAACCTTAAGCGTAAGAGTTACGCGTAAGATTTCTCTTACGAGTAACTATCTACGCGTAAGATTATCCTTAGGCGTAGAGTTCCAGTTTAACCTTGAATTTGAATTTTTCACGCGTAATATTGAAATGAGTTTATCATAACACATACATTAACATTTTTATTCAATTCCTTTCATCCACACATGTTATCACATTCAGTTAATGGTTGCGCGTAGGTATTCCTTAGGCATAAAACTAAAACCCTAAGGTTTAATTCTTACGAGTAAGAAATCCAGCCAGGAAAATGGCACTAAATTCATTCTGGTATGTCTTAGAGGCAAAGTGAGTGTCTAGAAACAAGCTTTAACATCCAAAACCTTAAGAATCAAAAGTCCCTAATTCGTATGAGTCTTAAACCCTAAATCTCAATTACTTACAATTATATGTTTCTGGGTAAGAATCAAAGGTGGTTTTGGACAATTGAGCATGTTAGAAACATCATATGACCATCTAATTACACAGAGACACTCACAATAGAAAACCCCAATTCATACGCATAAACCCTAATTTTGAAAATGATCGATTAATGTTTCTGGGTGGATTCTGTTGTTAGAAATAGTTTTAGAATGATTATAGCAACGTTTTAGCATACTTATTTCAACAACAAACACTCAAAACATGATTGCATGTTCATACGCATATGCGTAAACATGAAATCACGCCTAGGGACAAATCTAACCGTTGGTTTCACGTATAAATTAAAACCTACGTTTATAATATCACTAAGAATCATTAACCACTTACAAATTTGAAGTTTGAAACACGAATTTGAAGATTGAAGCTTATGCGTGGGATGAGGTGGTTGAAGAAGTTAATGAGAGTAATAAGTGAAAAAGATTTTTAGGTGGAGATGTTTTGTTTAAATTAACTTTAGACTTTTGACAACTTTGGTCCCTCCACCTTAACCATTCTCATCCATAGCCCATAAGTTCCATTTTAGTTAAATATGAAGTGTAAGTTTGGAAAGAAACTTGACGACACTCCCCCTAGACTTTGAAAATATTGAAATTTTATAAGTTTGAGCCCGAGGAGTGTCAAGAAACAAGAAACGTGTCCACCGTTAACAAAGATACAACCAATACAGGGAAACATGCAAGTACATGGTATTATGAAACATAAAATATTTACTTTCTCGCCCTCAACACTTAACCGTGAAAATAGTAAAATTTGGATAGAGTGAAGTGTTGACGGAAGATTTGTACTTGCCATGTTGAAAGAAATTTAGATAGAAGAATATTTTTGTATTTTATAAATTTTATATTTTTGTATTTTGTTTTTGAAAAATATTTACAAAAGAGGTTTTGTTGTTTGACTGGTTTTAAGATTGTTTTAAAAGTTTGTCCAGTTCCTCTGGAGTCAAACACCTCATACCAATCCGGTGGACCAACTCAGTAAACCTAGCAGGAGCTAAGGCTTTGGTGAGAAGATCTGCCAGTTGATATTCAGTACCCACAAAATATAGTTCAACGGTACCCTTTTCCACATGCTCCTTGATGAAATGATATCGAAGATCGATGTGCATAGACTTCGAATGTTGAACGAGTTGCGAGATCGCAATAGCACTTCGATTGTCGCAGACATCGATTCTGTCAAATACATAACCATAGTCCTTGAATTGTGTTCTCATCCAAATGAATTGAGCACAACACACCGACATGGCTACATATTCTCGCCGGTTGAGGACGGTGATGTACAATCGCTTCTTTGATTGCGATGACACCAGTTTATCACCAAGAAACTGTAGAGCTCCTGAAGTACTTTTCCGAGAATCTAAGCAACCTGCGTGATCACGCGTCAAAAGCTATTAGTTCAAAACCAGAATCATTCGGATACCAGATCCCCAAGTTAATGGTTCCCTTGATGTATCGGAGGATTCTTTTAGCCTCAGAGAGGTGAGTTTCAGCTGGTCGCGACTGATAACGGGAGCAAAGATATACAAAAAAGACAATATCAGTCTACTGGGCTGTTAGATACATGAGAGACCCAATGATACTTTAGTATTTGGTAGGGTCAACTAATTTCCCATGCAAATCAGCGTCCAGTTTCTTGGTAAGTGCCATTGGTGTGGCATAGGTATCATAGTTTTGCATTCCATTTTTGTTTAAAATTTCAAGAGCATATTTGGACTGACTCAAGAAAATACCACGGGGTGATTGATGAACTTGCAATCCTAGAAAGAACGTAAGTTCACCCATCATGGACATTTCAAAATGTTTTTTCATAAGTTTTGAAAAAGCGTTTGAGTACTTTAGATGTGTTGACCCAAAAATGATGTCATCCAAATAAATTGGAAAGATTAAAATGTGTGCCCCGTGATATTGTATGAATAGTGTAGGGTCGACCGATCATTTAATGAGATTATGAGAGATAAGGAAGGATGAAAACTTATCATACCACGCCCGAGGGGCTTGTTTGAGACCATAGAGAGCCTTGTTCAGTTTGTAGCCATGATTAAACAAATCCTTCTGGCTGACTAACATAGACCGTTTCTTTCAGTTTACCATTTAGAAAAGCGGTTTTGACGTCCAACTGAAAGACCGTGATATTCATGTGAGCCGTGAATGCCAGAAAGATCCGAACAGCCTCAAGTCTAGCAACTGGTGCGAATGATTCCTCGTAGTCAATCCCTTCTTCTTGTCTATAACCCTTAGCCACCAGACGTGACTTATTTCTGATAAACGTACCTTCAGCATCCAATTTGTTTTTCCAAATCCATTTCAGACCAATAACATAGACCCCAGTTGGTTTTTCAACCAATTCCCATACTTCAAGACATTTAAACTGATTAAGCTCTTCTTGCATGGATTCAATCCAGTTGTCATATGTCATGGCTTCCTTAATATTTTTGGGTTCAGCTTGGCAGACGGTAAGAGCATAAATGCAATGTTCACCATTAGTCTGAAGGCATTGTCTAGTTACGTCTGGTTGATTCGGGTTTTCAATAATGTTCACAAGAGGATGGTCTTTAGTCCAACGATGTGTGGAGGGTTGATGTTGATATACATTCTGCAGATTAGGAGGATTCAAATGGCTTGTAGATGATTCTGCAACATCAGGTGTGGCAGTTTCATTAGCAAACGGATTGAAGAACGCATTTGGATCATAATCTACAGGTGGGGGTACTTCATTGTTCAGAAAATCATCAGCTGGTTCAGCGTCATTGGATGCGTTTGTTCGACTGTTGGTGTAGAATCAATTGGTGGTGCTTCCTCAACAGTAGTTATTGTTGTAGGTGTATCAGGGATTAGATTATTATCAGGTTGAGCAGCGGAAACAATTGATACATCTGGAGCACATTGATCAATATCATCACTAAACATAGTAGCAAATAGCTGTTCCATTTGTTGACGAATAAGCTGGAGGCTTGGTTCAGCTGATGATGGGGTTTGGGGGAAGTTTAGATGGTTACGTCCGGGTTCTAAGCTGTTATGCTCAGAAGCCATTTCTGTAAGCTCATCGAAATTTGCATGAATCGTTTCCATAATCTCCCTTGTACGACGATACCAGATCCGGTAACCCTTAGAGTTTTCACAATATCCAACAAAGACTCCAATGTCAGCTTTGGCTTTGAGCTTACCAAAGTCATCACGATCATTATTCGTGTAACAAAGGGATCCAAATACATGAAAGTGTTTAAGATTCGGTTTACGGTTGTGGATAAGCTCATAAGGTGTTTTTTGTGGCGTTTGGTAATCATTGATCGATTCTGAGTGTAGCATGCAGTTGACACGGCTTCAGCCCACAAGTAATCTAGAATTTAGCATTAATTAACATTGTTCTTGCAGCTTCCACTAATGTACGGTTTCGTCTTTCAACAACTCCGTTTTGTTCTGGTGTTCGTGCAATTGATGTTTGATGCTCAATTCCCATTTTCTCATAATATGCACGAAGAGTTTGATTCACAAATTCAGTTCCTTTGTCTGTTCTAATTTGCCTGACTGTGTTCCGAAGTTGAACTTGAGTTTTCGTGAGAAAGGTGATGATCATCTGTGGAGCTTGATCTTTACTTCGAAGAAAATAAACCCAAGTCCATCTTGAGTAGTCACAACAATTACCAAGATGCAGTTTGCGTTAGCTGTCGTAATCGCCACATGCATCGGACCACACAAATCCATGTGAAGAAGATGAAGCACATGCTATGAGCTGTGTTCCACCTTTGAAGGAAAGTGAGCACGAGTGCTTTTCCCTTGTTCACAAGCTGAGCATAGGTGATCTTTAGAATACCGAAATCTTAGTTATGGTTTGAAAGTTTAAGTGTGAGAGTCGACGGTGCCATAGCCAAGATTTAATAGATGTTGCCTTTGAAAGTAGACAGATGGGAGATGAAGCAATCATGTCTTGCATTGAGATTGTATAAAGACTTGATGTGCGGGTACCAGACATAAGATCGTTTCCTTGTAGATCACGAATGAAACAAGTTTTCTCCCAAAAAGCAACTTCCAAATCTCCATCACAAAGTTGACCAACTGAGAAGAGATTGTGACCAAGACCTTCCACATAATAAACCCTGCTAATTTCGATGTTACCATTGATGTAATCTCTGTAGCCCATGATAGATGCGAAGTGATCATTCCCGAACCTGACAGTGCCAATGAACTTTGAAACAAAGTTGGATAACAGTTTGAGATTGCTTGTCATGTGTCGGGAACATCCGCTATCAACAATCCGAGGATGATCATATCACCGCACACACAAGCGACACAGATGGAATAGAAGTAGATGTGGAACTCGAAGAGTTAGAGGGTTCCAATGCAGTTATAGTTAAAACACACATGTTTATGATTTTAGGTATCCATTTAAAGCCAAGTATATTATGTAACCATTTCTGCCATCTCCAACTAGTGTTAGCTTTGGTCTTAGTAAATGCACTAGGTGATAAGTTCTTCCTAGGAGGTGAAGAGGGTTCTATTGGTACATCAATGATCGTAGCCGGAACGCTAGAGGGTGGTTTACCTAGCACAGACTTAGAAGCATTAGTAGGCCTAGAGGTATTCCATTTTCTATTATTCCGCTTACGAGATAAGATAGCATTAGCAACACATTTATCATGACAACCAGAAAACATGCTTTTACGACAGCCAACACAAGAAGCTTCAAACATAACATTTAAAGTACTTAAAGATTCAGCATTGGTTACATCACTTTTTCCATTACATTTATCAGACGCAATATCTAAAGTGGGTGCAACATGAGTCTTATTCAAATTCCTAAGGTGTTCTTCTAATTCAGAGGTCTTTATTGTTCTTTTCTTACGTCGCAACTTCCTATTCTTCCTTGTGGTGCTCTTAAGCTGTGAAGTGCTAGCTTTGGGAAAAGAGGCAACTATTCCTGTTTCAGTAGAGGGAAGCACATTAGTTTCTTGTGATGTGTCATTAGGCAGTCTAAGAATTCCTGGAGCAATTGTGTTGGTGTTACTATTCCTATCTTGTTTAAGTTTCACCAACTCTGCTTGTAGATCATGGATAGTGTGTAACAAATCTAGATTTTCAGATCGAGTGAGTCCATCACGTCATAAAACATCTTTGGTATATGCAAGATGATCATCAACATCTTTTGACGCTTGAGCACGAGTCTTTTTGAGTAAATCAAATATGACACCATATTCCTTTTTTACTTTTGAAATTTCTTGTTCATATTTTGAAATTTGACATTTTAATGACACGTTTTCATCATCCAGTTGCTCAAGTTTTGGATTAAGATTTTGGTATGCAACTGGTTGATTTTGTTTTGCAAAGCGAGTTCTCGATTTTGACAATCTTTTTGACACCATTGAAGACGACGTTTTGCATTTGAAAGCTCGTTTAACAATCGCTCATTTTCAACTTTTAAAGATTGGATTTGTGACACAGTATCAGTATTCTTAATATTTTCAACAGAATCAGCAGAGATATAATAAAATGCATATGCAACAGAATGTAATAACACAACATTAATGGTATCAGCACAGATTACATCTTCCAAGAGTCGATCAACATCTTTTCTTAACATTTTCTTTTTACGTTTTGTGTTTGAAATCGATGTTTTTGTTTGCTCGAAAACTCTTTTCATATGTCCAAGCTCCTTGTGAAAATCCCTTTCCCAATATATTGCACACATTTTCAAATTTCGGACATGAGGTAAAATTCTTTTCTGAAAAATATCTCTTTGTTCTCTCGCATGAGGCGATTGAAAATTTTCAACTTTTATTTCAGAATTGATTTCAATTTCACGTTCCAAAAGTTTGATGTCCGATATGAATGTTTCAAAATATTTAAGAGTTTGACATTGTTCAGGTAATGTTTTGACTTCACTGAGTGAAGGTAAAGGACCATTAATTTGTGCAGTATTAGGTTGAGGACCAACATTAGAAGACTCAGAAATAGGCGTGACAACCTAAGGTGTGTTAGAATTATCCTGTTAAGCGACGAAAGTTATGGCTTTTGAATAGTTAAATGGTTTGTTATAGAAAACATTTTCTAATTTTGACCGACTCTCGTCTTCTGCATCTAATTCCTCCATGCGATTATATTCAACAACACTCATAATGGAATCATCAATTCGATGTTCTCTGCACTGTAAACTTGAGGATTTGGTTTGAATGCTCTATTTGAAAACTTTGGTTTGTAATCAGCAAGATTCGGTCCATATCCATTCGGATTTGGTTTAAAAGTAAACTTTTGAATAGTTGTGATTGACTCACCATGTTTATAAACAACATTTCGAAAACTCTTTGATTTTCTTTTGTAAGTCGACAATTTCTTCAAGATAGTCATCTATTCTTTTCTTTGAATGCTTTTTGTACTCACAGAACTATTTTTGACAAGTTAACAACTCAGACTTGGCTTTTTGAGTTTCCGAAGTGAGAGCGTTAAGTTGTTGTCTATGATCATATTTCAGTTGTTCTATTTGAGACAACAAAGCATTCTTAGATGCAACTAGATCACATATCTGTTTTTCCAAAGATTTTTCGTTTTGGTAAGATTTAGCAAAATCAACTTCATAACCTTTTTCACGTTTTTCTTGTGTTTGAAAAATGTAGAGTTGAAATTTTAAGCATTCACTATCCTTAGTCAGCAGTGCATTTTTATCCTTTAATTGCTGATTGATGTCAAGGCATTTTTCCATTCAAGATTTTTGGTCCTTAAGTAAGGTCATGAGCTCAATATCTGGATTAGACAAAAGATCAGCTTGTTCAACGTGAGTCTTAACATGATCATTATTTAGATCTTCAAATATAACCACGGAGTCAACTTGATTATCAGTGTTAACCATAAGGTCATCTTGATCGTCAAATATAACTACGGGATTTATTTGATTATCATCGGAATGAGATGTAGAAGGCTCATGTTGAACACTCTGATCCTCGTCGGATGCAGATGTTGGCGGAGATATCAGATCAGTGATGAATATAGTTTGATCCGGTACCTGAGACAAGTCATCAGTGTCATACACTGGGCCTGTGTCACTCATGTAGAGTTCGTGCATGTTAGCCATTAACATCGCTGCTGCATTAGCCTGCAAGTCCTCCATGTCATCATCAGAATCTGCGTTTGCCATGAAGCTTTGTTCCTTGTTGGTAAGAGTTCCACCAGCTTCATCCTTTAGAGCCAAGAGTAAAGCCTCTTTGTGATAAGCGCTGCCTCTTGTCCTCGGCTTAGGGCATGCATTAGCCAGATGACCCTTCTCATTACAGTTATAATAACGAAGACCATTAATCCCAGTCTGAGCATTTCCCTGATCAACCACTTGAGCTCGTTGTTGTGGAGCACCCATGTGATTCCTTCCATTAGCATTAAACCCTTGACTACTACCCATCTGACGAACATTACCATGATTCTGAACTTCAACACGTCTATTGTTAACAATAGCTTGATTCCTTGTGTTTGATGAGGTACGAATGCGATTGTTTTATTTGTTTGAATATCGGACGAAGGCTCTAGCAATCATGACAAAACCTTCTTGCAATGCATCGAACGCTTTTGCATCCTCATTAGATTCACTATAGAGTGCTTGATCATTGTTGTTGGTGTATGGAACCAGTTGAGTTTCATGTGAGGAATCATATGGCGTGATTTGAGCAGTTGGTTTTGGAGGATTTGTGAAGACAGTTTGTAAGGTCGGGAATTGAGGATAACAAGCTTGAGCCCACAAAGCTAGAGTTTGATTATCCAGGAGTGAAGGCGAAGCAGGGACTCCACGGATGATCCTTTCTTTGTCAACTTCCTTTTAGTGGGGCTTCAAATAGTCGTACAACAATCCATATGTAGCATGATGAAGATTTTTCACTTGACGGATGAAAAAGACATACTTTTCCCAATCAGGACCAAGACTACTCAGGAACTTAGTGTTGACTGCAATTCTTGGCATAATGATGTTATGTTTTTCGAAGTCATTGATGATGTCTGAGAATCGATGATGATATGACTCTAATGTCTCCCCTGGTTCAATCATGAAGTGTTCATATGCTAAGTAGATTTTGGATTCCATGTCTTCTTGATTGAGTTCTGTGCCTTCCATGAGTAGACGAATATGCTCCCACATTGCTTTAGCGTCTTACGAGCATCAACACTACGAAGTATCGGATTGGGTAACCCCAAAAGGATATATTGCATTGCAAGTTCATCGGCTTCCATGTGTAGAAGTTGGTCAGTTGTGAGTTCATCGACAACGTTGGTGATATCATCTCTTGGTGGATTAGCATTCGGATCTCCGGGTACAGTGACGATGTAGGCATCGAAAAGGACCTTCAAGGATGACCTTCTTCAAGAACTTTCCATGTAGCTTCTTTAGATCACAAAACCTAAAGAACCTTATCACCCATTGATCGTAGTTACCGGGAGTGAGCATTGGAGGTCTATCAAGTGATCCAGCCTCATGAATGGATTGTTGGCTACTTAAAGCTTCACACATCTTTGCAAACCAAGACGGTTCCTTCATCGCATACTTGGATGGATGCTGATTTTGAAAGTTTGTGTAAGGTTGTACTTGAAGACTAGGTGGTGGTTGAATCATTTGTGGTTGAATTTCTCCTTGAGGAAATTGTTGTTGTTGATAGATTTGTTGTTGTTGATAGAGTTGTTGTTGTTGTTGGTGTTGAGGATACATATGAGGAAAGTAGCTAGAGTATGGTGGTTGAGACATCTTGAAACTTGTGTTGATGATGGATCTTTGTAGTCGAATGAAACTTTGTTGATGAAGTATCCTTATGCGTAGAAAACCAGCTTATGCAAAGAAAATACCTTATACGTAGAAAACCACTGATTCATGTCGAAACGTCAAGTTTGACTCACACAAGCTAGCCACTTGTGAATGACTAACCGTAAGAAACTTAAAACGGCTCGGACACTGATTCTTTGATAATGAAGGCTTAGGGGTTATGTGTATGGATAAAAACCTCAATATCGATATCAAAATTAATCACGAAGATAGATTCAAATTCTCTTAGGAAAAATAATAATAAATCAAATCCCGTGTGTGATTGTGTATACGGATTAGACAACCCGAATCGTTTTCCCAACGAGGCGTGAATTGCCAACGTCGTTTTTGGTTTGGAATTTAATGCTCGATGTTTTGATTTGTTTGATTTTTATTAATTAAACTACGGGAATGGGGAAAGTAATTAAGGGAATCTATTCTACGGGAAATCCTAAGTGCGAATATAACTAAAACGTAATTAATGAAACGTAATAAAAATGCAACTACGTCTAGATTATACCCTAAAAATGCCTAAAAGTACTTTTATACTAAAAATGATATGCAAAAACTAATTTAGAATTAAAACTAATTTTTTGGATTTTTCTGGATTTAATTTAAATTAAAAACTAAATTTTAACTATTTAAACTAAATTAAATTACTAAAAATTATGAAATTTAAGGAGAAAAAAATGAAACTACTTTTATAAAATCTAAAATATCATAAGAGACTTTTCAAAACTATTTTTGTATTTTTCAGATCAATTTTCTATTTTCTACTAATTTAAAACTATTTTAATCTAATTTAAATTGTGAAAAATATCAAATAAAGGGGGAAAAATATGGAAAAATCTTTTTTATGCTTTTTATATTTTTCTTAAACTGTTAAAATTGAAAAATTATTTTTTTGGAACTTTTTCTTAATTAATTGCAATTAAAGCTAATTAAAAATGATTAAAAACTAGTTTAAATCTAGAAAAATAGCAAACAGTGACCAAAATTAATAAAAAATTCAGGGAAATGCTAAAATGCTATTCTAATCCTAGGAAAAATAACAAAGATGATGCTTATGTGGATGAAATAGGGGCTGCAGTGTTAACTAGATCTAAATAAGCACTTAGAAATAAGCAAACAAGCACATTAAGCAACCAAACTTCTACAAAAGCAATATTACACTGAAATAAGCTATAACCAACTAAATTAAGCTACTCCTAACCTCTGATAAGCAGATTCACAAGTTAATGAGCTAACTGATTTAAGACAAAGATACAGTGAACAGGTCTTGACTTTGAGCTTATGCACTAGCTTATCCAGAGAACTTTAACTAAAAACAAATATGAGGTCTTATAGACCACCTGGCAGACTGCTTATAGACCAAAAATCAGACCCTAAAAAGCTTTAATGAACCCTGTGCAGATGCTGCAAGTTCTGCATAAATCTGAGTTGGACAACATTTTGACTTTGAAAACAGTTTTGAAGTTTGACCAAAATGAGATTCCAATGCAAATGTAGGACTGATCTTGATGTAATTTGATGAAATGAAAGTTTAACAAGCTAGCTTGACAAGTTTTAAACCTATTATGAAAGATTTGAGTTAACGATTTCAACACAAAAGCAATCAAGACCGGATCTTAGCTTATTTTGACTTTTAGTGTTTTTGTATGCAAAAAGAGGACTTGAATGAGTAAACCAATGATAATAGAGACTAAAGCAACAGAAACCTTAGATCAAATCAGCTTTGAAAACAGTTTAAGCAGGCTATCCAAACACTCCTTAATCAACAGATTTGCAAGCTACTCTATCTAATTCAACATAACAAGCTCATTTTAATAACAAGACAGATCAAATACATCATAACAAAGCTAATGTAACAGCTGGAATCAATGTTCTAACAGATTTAATAGATATGCTAACTGCTCCTTTATACTAAACTAGTTAAGAGATTAAGCTCAAACTTACAAGAGTCCAATGAAATTTGAGCATAGTAACAGTATCAAAATACCAACCAATAACCCAAAACCATCATCAATATCAACCCATATCCATTTCTGACCCAATCATGAGCATGTGTTGACTTTCGTTGACCAGGCAGTTTTGTGAATGAAATGAATGTAAGTGATAGTGAGGGTGCAGGATAAGCTCACAAAAGCTACAAAAAAGCTTAAATGAACCTACTCCATTATTCAGATAATGCTTATTGATCACTTAAAATGAGATTTGCAAGATAAAAGGTGAAAACTTTGAATCTTTATTAATCTGAAATTGATACAAGAACTTGAAAATACAATGAAAACTTAAGAAAACAATTTTAAAACTACAAAATGAAATGACAATAAGCTTAAATGAAAACGAAGGATTGCACACATTTTATGTGAGCCAAAGGGGTCTTTAAATAGCCTTGAGGAGGAGGTCTTGGGATCCTTTGAGAAGAGCCTAGAAGGCTGATTCTGAGCCATTCATTCCTTCCATCATCACTTGCACCAATCAAATTGCACCATTTCGCCCATTGATGTGTTTCGACCAATAGTGTTGTGACATTTGGCCACGTGGCACTCATTATCTGACAAGTCAGCTGGGATAAGGTTGATTGATAGATTCTAGTACGAGGTGGTGTGTTTGGTTGGTAAATGGTGGAAAACAGGGTGAACAGGGTGCGTTTGGGAGAGATAGGCAAAAGGGCGCGTTTGAGATTATTATATCATTGTTTGACTTGAGTTGTTTGTTGTAGGGTTTAAAAATCGGGTAAAGTGGTTTATTTCGGGTTGGAGTGTATTAGCCGGGTGTGTTAACTGGGTTGGGTTGTGTTGTTGGGCCGTGGGGTTTAGGGATTGGGTCATGGATATATATTGGACTAACAAGGTAATCCAAGTGATAACATAAGGACTAAAGATGTATTTTCGGATTTCCAAGGGACCAAACATGTAATATTTCAAACTATCTTCAAGGACCATTCTTGTCAACCATAAATAATCCAGGGACTGATTTTGCAACTTTCTGAATCTTCAAGGGCCATTTCTGACAAAAGCTGAAACTTGAGGGACTATTTCTGACATTTCTTCAAACTTTGATCAAATCTTCACAAATCATCCTCAGAGATTAGAAATCTTCATAAATGCATATTTTTGACCTTCCGGCTCAATTTTAAGCTCTCTTAATCTCTCGTGCTCGGATTTATGTCTGATTTGGCACCTTTTACTGTGTTTTTACATATCCATACCTGCACAAGCACAAACTCAAGAAAACCACAAATATTAGCAATAAACGGCTCTTTCTTGGTTATTTTGGGTCTATTTTGATAAAGAAAAGGTATGTGTTTTAGCACATACCAAAATACCCTAGACGAAACCATTGCCGGCCTCATGCAATGCAATCAACTCACGCTTCTAAAACCAAGGATTTCAATCTCTTTCTACTAAACCATTGATATGTCCAAACCATCAAGTTATCTCACACAAGCTAGCCACTTGTGAATGACTAACCGTAAGAAACTTCAAACAGTTCATACAAACCAATTAGAGAAGAAGTAGTCAATGTTCCTCAAAAGAGATTAAGACAGCCTTAATTCTAAAACGCCCGTTTACTTTTAATTCACATATATAGATATTATGATTAAGCACATTCCGGTTATGAATGACGGTTTGTTGAACTTTCATGTCGATCAATAACTCAAACATTTTCAAACGACACGTTAGGATCACGGAGTAGAAAACACAACACAGCGTGAAGTGACCATACGGTTAGAATACATCGTCCCGATTTTCACTAGTCCCAAACTAAGCGTAAAATCAAATCATTGTTACATATGATTCTAGATGCTAACACTACCCATGGAAGTTACTTGTGTAATTACCTTTTGTTCCCTTTTTCCTATTTCCTCCGAATTTTTTATTTTTTTGTGAGAAATGAATTTCTTCAAATTCTCGTTTCGATAACTTTTATTCCGATAAAGATACAAAGCTAAGTCGATAATTAGTTATCCGCCTTCCCTCAAGAACCATTGTCGTAAAAATGAGGTCCACATCAAGGAATTTTTATTCACCAACTTTTGACTTTTTCAATTTTCATCATTTTCATTCATTTTTTTTTTTTTTTACTATACTTTAACTTATATGAGTCGGTGAACCACTCTGAGCTTCACGGGGTAATTCCAAGACTATAGGCTTCATGAAATGAGGATCCCTTGGCTGCTAGGCTAAGACCTCACTCAATCCCGGCTAAAGATCCAAGGGTCCGATCTCGACACAGACTCACAACTTTACTTATTACATTTCACATATCACTTATATGATTACTCACTTTTTATTACGGATCCTTGATGTACCCAATTTTTAAAACAAAGATTCTTTTAAGAAGAAAAAGAACTAACTATCGCCAAAAACTTGACATCTCTAATTATTTAGCAGGATATAGGGGTGAAACAATTTTGTGGGAACAAAAGCCATAAGTACCTTCGATGGGCTCTAAAGAGAACCAACTACTCCACGCTTAGCATCTAAACTCATAAGTAACTCTATCATTTCTCGATCTCTGCAAATTTAAAATCCCAAATAATGAGATCCGCAGATGCTTAGCCGATAATTTTAAGATTATCTATGGTTAAGGGAACAAGCTAGGGCTCAACACGCGGTCAAGTCGAATTCCATTCCTACTCTCACCAGTGGAAAGTCAATCAAGGTGTCAAAACATATATTAACTTAGCAAATGCTTCGTCTAATGAAATCAAGTTATGCATATTTAAAGTCACTCAAGGAAACTTGCAAAATCTTGGCCTTGTGGGCTAGAATTCGCATTTTATAGCTTCCGATCTAAGAGACTAGCCAACTTTTCAATCAAAAAGACTTAACAAAAGCTTGAAAATTTTTTAAAATTTTGCTCATTTTGCACAATTTTTTCATTTTCTAAGGAAAAACGGGGTTACGAGAGAAACACAACAGAAATAAAGCAAGTGCGGTCAAATCAAATCGAAGATTACCCTACCCCTGACTAGAACGGAACATTTTTCCTCAATGTTTAAAAGCAAGGGTATCACGGAAATCTAAAAGCCGTTTATTAAGTATGCTCAAAGATAAACGTTAGTCAATAAGATTAGGATATCGATTTCCATCACATCGATCATGAAACTCGAAAGTAGAAAATGACAAACCGAGCACGAGAGTCTTCATATCGGGAACATCCTCCACAACATCACAAACAACCAAACACGAGAAATCGAAGAGCGGACCCTTCGCGTCACTTATTAGAAAATAGAAAGAAGATAGAGATAAGCATGGGGTGCCTCCACGAAGGCCTTCTGTTTTTCTTAAACGAAGTCGCTAGCGACTCGTCCCAATTCATTTGTCCTTGGGGAAGAAAGTGGTAGAGATACCGAGGTCAAAACGGTGTCCTCATTCTCGAAAGAATGAGACTGGGTGGGTTGGGAGGAAAAGAAAATGTCGGGCTCAAGCACATAAGGAATGATTCCTCCCAAACTCACATAAGGCATATGAAAGATTGATCCATCATCCGGTGGTTTTGCGGGCGGACGAAGGGATGAAGGATCAATAAGAGAATACTCCAAAGAAGATGGGAGCTCATGGTACAGAAAGGTGTTACTCAAAGGCTCATCAACGAAGGCATCCAAGAGAGGATCCTTATCTTGAATGACATTTTTAGCATAAAACTCATCAATGTGTATCCCGGGGTTGAAAATCTTGTCTTGAGGAGGAAGGAAATCAAAGTGTCATCTACGTGAAAATCCTCACGAGGAGAGGATTCACTCTCGGCTAAAAAATAATATTGGACCTCGGGATCGATAAGTTCATCTGTCGACAACTTCACTTCCTTATCTTTCTTTGGATAAAACGGATCATCGTATTCTTCTTTATCCTCAGAGAAAATCGAGTCGGTAGGAGCAAGTTCATCGGTGAACTCCTCACTTTCTTCGTCAAAGAGTTGATTTTCAAAATTTTGAGTATATTCAGAATCAAATTCAAACAAGGGATTCGTGAATGTCTTAAAAGATTCTGGATTGAAAGATGTCCCAAAAGAAGGTTCCATGATTTCAGAAGAATGAGTGGGATTGCCACTCAAAGGAAGGGTGATTTTCTTAGAAATTGGAGGTGGGACAAGTGGTGTGCTCTTAGAGCTAGCAGTTTCCACCACTATAGGTTCAAGTTTCTTCACATCATCCGGATCATCCGGGTAAGAAGATGGCTCGTCATATAACAATTTTTCAAGAAAAAGAATGTCCCCCTCCGGGTCAAAAGTAGCATCATCAATGTTAACGGGAATTGAATCATCATTAAGAAAGGCCTCGATCTCTTCCCAAGTAGGGTCACTTTCCGTAGTGATAGACGGGAAAGAGTCGGTGGTAATCGGATTAGATGGTACAGTGGGATTGCCACTTTCTTCAGAGAAATCAATCACACCGATGCTATGAATCGAATGATCATCGGGTGGAGGTTTTGACGTTTGTTCGGCATAAAACACAATCTTATCATTTCCTTTCCTGATCGTTAATGTTCCTTGGTAATGATCCACAAGGACTTTCGCGGTTCTCAAAAATGGTCTTCCTAAAGTGAGAGGGACTCGGGCGTCAACCTCTATATCGATGACGGCGAAATCCACGAGAAAATGGAATTTATCCACTCGTACCATAACATCGTTGACTACAACAACCGTGTGAGCAATTGTTCGATTAGCTAATTCGATAGTCATACGAGTCGGTATAAGAGTCTTCAATCAAGCTTATGATATATCGCAAGAGGCATGAGACTTATGCTTGCACCTGAATCGGTCAAGGCATTACATTCCTCAGTATCATTTAAAGAGCAAGGAAGGAGAAATTTTCCGGGATCACCAAGCTTCTCGGGGAGCTTGTTTGAGGAAGAATTAAACGGTGTAGGCTCAAGTGAAATCTCTGAAATTTGTTCCAATTTCTTTTCATAAATCATTTCAGCAGCTTTGATCATATCAGTCGTAAGTTTAAACTTTGTTCCAGAAACAACTTTCATTTTGTCTAATCGTGATTGAATCGATTTACACGGTGCAAGATTAGAACTTGGTGTTATGACGGAGATAGAAGGAACTTGGGCAACCAGAGGTTGGACGTATTTGGCTTTTCCATTATCAAGAGGAATTACCGGGTCCTTTGTCACCTCGGTTTCTCGTGCTACATTCATCACCGGAGAGGAAGTAGTCATCGAGGGCCCATCATCTCGAATGGTTACGGATTTCATTTCTCCCTTCGGGTTTGGAACCGTATTACTTGGGAGAGAACCTGAACTCGAGGGTTGACTCACTTGGCACAAAACAGCATGCAACATATTTTCAAGTTTATTCGTGAAGTCTCCAATTTGTTGTTCTGAAGTCGAATCTCATTCCTAAACTCATTGCTTTGTCTAGTTAACGAAGATTGAAACTCGTTCCTCAAACTTGTAATCTGATTTTGCATAGTGTTGATGGTAGAATTGGTGTTTTGAACATAAGTTGTGAAGTCATTTGGAGGCAAAGGTGAAGCTTCATAGCTTGGGTTGTGATATACTTGATTGTAGTTAGCTCCTTGATTTGGGTATTGATTTGGTGGAGCTTTGAATTGGTTTTGAACATTTGGTCCACGAACTTGATTCTGATTAAACGATTCTCGATTATTCGATGGAGAAAATCCGGTTACCATTTGATTACTAACATGAGGATTTGGTTCAACTTGAGAACGGTATTGGTTACCTCCGGTTACGGCATTAGCATTGAAAGGATGTCCATCGGTGGCGGTACAATTGTAGTAGGCATGCGGGCCACCACAAGTAGTACAAGTCGTTTCCACCGCTTTGACTTGAGCGGGTGGAGAAGAATTACTCTTAACCAAAGCCTGGATCATATCCGTAAGCTTATCAATCTTAGCATCGGTGCTAGACGTATGTCCGTGAGACGAAGACGATGGTGTATCATTCACTCAGGCAAGCAACCGATTTGCTACGTGAGGTACGAACTTTAGATTTGTTCTCAATACTGGACAAGGCATCTCCGTTGATCGGGTCAACAAATTACCACCCGCGGCGGCATTGAGAGAGTCTTGATCATTCTTATTCAAACCGTTATAGAACGTATCAAGTTGGTGCAACTCGGAAAAAACCATGATGGGGACATTGCCTAAGCAAATCTTTGAATCTGTCCCATGCCTCACTAAATGATTCATCAAATCTTTGTGTGAATTTTGTTATTTCATTTTTAAGGCTTGTTGTTTTAGACGGTGGGAAGAATTCGTTCACGAATTTTGATACTAAATTCTCCCATGTGGTTATCGATCGAGGGGGTAGTGTTTCGAGCCAAATCCGCCCCCTCAGTGAAAATGGAAAGAGGAGTAGCTTGATAGCCTCTTCCGGAACGCTTCTGGTACTTGATCGTGAGACGTGAGCTTGTTGAATCGTCGGATATGAGAGTGAGGATCGTCTCTCTCGAATCCGTAAAATTGGCTTGACGAAACCAAATTTATTAATCCGTGTTTAAGCTCGAAGTTATCGGCAACGATTGGGACGGGATGGCTCTCCATAACCCTCGGTGGGTGCTTGGAGTTGCTCTAGCATAGATCGGTTGTCCTCCGCCATTTCGATGGTGGGCGGGGCTTGATTAGTTCGAATCTCAGGTTCGACTAAGGGAGCACGTCTATTTCGCCTTCGCGGAATTGTAGCGGCTTCGCGTATCGGTCATGAGTTATTAGAACGAGTGTGCATGCACTTTCAAAAAACCAGGGCAATTAAAACGAACGGTATTCGAAAACACAGTGAACTTAACCAATAATCCCAAGTGAATAAATCACCTCTACAAGACAAACGCGCAAGCGAGCGGAGAAGCTTTTAGGTCGCGCGAAGCTTATTAAAACCACTTCTTTACGCCGCATTTAATGTCAGCCGTCCTTATCCCACCACACAGTTTGTTTGTCCGATAGAAATAAATAAATCCACCAGCGACACAAAGGCAAGTTTTTGATCTTTAGTTCGGGAACTTATTAATGATAACACCTCCGTAGAGAATGTTATATAATTGGTGTCTTCTATTTATTAGCAAAACACAAGAGAAAATCTTTTTGTATTTTTAATCTGATATATATATATATACAAAAGAAAAAGGAAAATATTTTTTTTACTTTTTATTTTATAGAAAAATAGTAACTTCACGAATGAAGGATCTCGAGTCACTAATCGTCAAACCTTTAACGATATTGTCGCGGACACAACCTCCGGCAGCGGCGCCAAAATTGATTCGTGTCGAACGTCAAGTTTGACTCCTCACAAGCTAGCCACTTGTGAATGACTAACCGTAAGAAACTTAAAACGGCTCGGACACTGATTCTTTGATAATGAAGGCTTAAGGGTTATGTGTATGGATAAAACCTCAATATCGATATCAAAATTAATCACGAAGATAGATTCAAATTCTCTTAGGAAAAAGAATAATAAATCAAATCCCGTGTGTGATTGCGTATACGGATTAGACAACCGAATCGCTTTCCAACGAGGCTGAATTGCCAACGTCGTTTTTGGTTTGGAATTTAATGCTCGATGTTTTGATTTGTTTGATTTTTATTAATTAAACTACGGGAATGGGGAAAGTAATTAAGGGAATCTATTCTACGGGAAATCCTAAGTGCGAATATAACTAAAACGTAATTAATGAAACGTAATAAAAATGCAACTACGTCTAGATTATACCCTAAAAATGCCTAAAAGTACTTTTATACTAAAAATGATATGCAAAAACTAATTTAGAATTAAAACTAATTTTTTGGATTTTTCTGGATTTAATTTAAATTAAAAACTAAATTTTAACTATTTAAACTAAATTAAATTACTAAAAATTATGAAATTTAAGGAGAAAAATATGAAACTACTTTTATAAAATCTAAAATATCATAAGAGACTTTTCAAAACTATTTTTGTATTTTTCAGATCAATTTTCTATTTTCTACTAATTTAAAACTATTTTAATCTAATTTAAATTGTGAAAAATATCAAATAAAAGGGGAAAAATATGGAAAAATCTTTTTTATGCTTTTTATATTTATCTTAAACTGTTAAAATTGAAAAATTATTTTTTGGAACTTTTTCTTAATTAATTGCAATTAAAGCTAATTAAAAATGATTAAAAACTAGTTTAAATCTAGAAAAATAGCAAACAGTGACCAAAATTAATGAAAAATTCAGGGAAATGCTAAAATGCTATTCTAATCCTAGTAAAAATAACAAAGATGATGCTTATGTGGATGAAATAGGGGCTGCAGTGTTAACTAGATCTAAATAAGCACTTAGAAATAAGCAAACAAGCACATTAAGCAACCAAACTTCTACAAAAGCAATATTACACTGAAATAAGCTATAACCAACTAAATTAAGCTACTCCTAACCTCTGATAAGCAGATTCACAAGTTAACGAGCTAACTGATTTAAGACAGCATACAGTGAACAGGTCTTGACTTTGAGCTTATGCACTAGCTTATCCAGAGAACTTTAACTAAAAAAAAATATGAGGTCTTATAGAACACCTGGCAGACTTCTTATAGACCAAAAATCAGACCCTAAAAAGCTTTAATGAACCCTGTGCAGATGCTGCAAGTTCTGTATAAATCTGAGTTGGACAACATTTTGACTTTGAAAACAGTTTTGAAGTTTGACCAAAATGAGATTCCAATGCAAATGTAGGACTGATCTTGATGTAATTTGATGAAATGAAAGTTTAACAAGCTAGCTTGACAAGTTTTAAACCTATTATGAAAGATTTGAGTTAACTGATTTCAACAGTAAAGCAATCAAGACCAGATCTTAGCTTATTTTGACTTTTAGTGTTTTTGTATGCAAAAAGAGGACTTGAATGAGTAAACCAGTGATAATAGAGACTAAAGCAACAGAAACCTTAGATCAAATCAGCTTTGAAAACAGTTTAAGCAGGCTATCCAAACACTCGTTAATCAACAGATTTGCAAGCTACTCTATCTAATTCAACATAACAAGCTCATTTTAATAACAAGACAGATCAAATACATCATAACAAAGCTAATGTAACAAATTTGGAATCAATGTTCTAACAGATTTAATAGATATGCTAACTGCTCCTTTATACTAAACTAGTTAAGAGATTAAGCTCAAACTTACAAGAGTCCAATGAAATTTGAGCATAGTACAGATATCAAAATACCAACCAATAACCCAAAACCATCATCAATATCAACCCATATCCATTTCTGACCCAATCATGAGCATGTGTTGACTTTCGTTGACCAGGCAGTTTTGTGAATGAAATGAATGTAAGTGATAGTGAGGGTGCAGGATAAGCTTACAAAAGCTACAAAAAAGCTTAAATGAACCTACTCCATTATTCAGATAATGCTTATTGATCACTTAAAATGAGATTTGCAAGATAAAAGGTGAAAACTTTGAATCTTTATTAATACTGAAATTGGATACAAGAACTTGAAAATACAATGAAAACTTAAGAAAACAATTTTAAGAAACTACTGAAAATGAAATGACAATAAGCTTAAATGAAAACGAAGGATTGCACACTTTGTATGTGAGCCAAAGGGGTCTTTAAATAGCCTTGAGGAGGAGGTCTTGGGATCCTTTGAGAAGAGCCTAGAAGGCTGATTCTGAGCCATTCATTCCTTCCATCATCACTTGCACCAATCAAATTGCACCATTTCGCCCATTGATGTGTTTCGACCAATAGTGTTGTGACATTTGGCCACGTGGCACTCATTATCTGACAAGTCAGCTGGGATAAGGTTGATTGATAGATTCTAGTACGAGGTGGTGTGTTTGGTTGGTAAATGGTGGAAAACGGGGTGAGACAGGGTGCGTTTGGGAGAGATAGGCAAAAGGGCGCGTTTGGGATTATTATATCATTGTTTGACTTGAGTTGTTTGTTGACCGGGTTTAAAAATCGGGTAAAGTGGTTTATTTCGGGTTGGAGTGTATTAGCCGGGTGTGTTAACTGGGTTGGGTTGTGTTGTTGGGCCGTGGGGTTTAGGGATTGGGTCATGGATATATATTGGACTAACAAGGTAATCCAAGTGATAACATAAGGACTAAAGATGTATTTTCGGATTTCCAAGGGACCAAACATGTAATATTTCAAACTATCTTCAAGGACCATTCTTGTCAACCATAAATAATCCAGGGACTGATTTTGCAACTTTCTGAATCTTCAAGGGCCATTTCTGACAAAAGCTGAAACTTGAGGGACTATTTCTGACATTTCTTCAAACTTTGATCAAATCTTCACAAATCATCCTCAGAGATTAGAAATCTTCATAAATGCATAATTCTGACCTTCCGGCTCAGCTTAAGCTCTCTTAATCTCTCGTGCTCGGATTTACGTCTGATTTGGCACCTTTTTGCGTGTTTTTACATATCCATACCTGCACAAGCACAAACTCAAGAAAACCACAAATATTAGCAATAAACGGCTCTTTCTTGGTTATTTTGGGTCTATTTTGATAAAGAAAAGGTATGTGTTTTAGCACATACCAACCACCTTACGCGTAAAACTAGAGCTTACGCGTATGTGTAGCTTACGCGTAGACTTGAGGAAAATCTTAGCTTAGGCGTAAACTAAAAGGCTTAGTAGTAGAATTCTTAGGAATAAGAAAATGCTTAGGCGTAAAGAATTCTACGCGTAAGTGATTAGCTTAGGCGTAAAACTAGGGTTTTGCTCAAAAATCCTTTACACTTATTCCAGTGTAAAAGATATCCAAAGTCAAAGTGTTTTCAGGCTTATCCAAGCAAGAAAACACTGAGTAAACCAATTACACTGAAGATCAAACCTTGACGAGCTTACGCGTAGACTTTGAATCCTTACGAGTAAAACTAGGGTTTTTGATATGTGTCTAAATACACATATATTTTATACTGTTTAAACCCACAAAACAACCAAAAACACACAAATAACTCTCAAAATGATACAAATTCACAAAAATGTGTTTTTATGTGATTCAGGTACAAAAGATTGAAAAACAAGTGAAAATTGATCAATTTCACAACAATTGTGCGTTTTAGTCCCGGAGTTACACAAAATGTCAAAACTAGTCCCTAAATGTTTTAAATGAATGAAAAGTCAACTTAAGTCCTTGGGAAATCAAAAATGTTCACAAAACATCCCTGGATAAAAGTTTACACAAAATGGCAATTTTTACACCTCAAGTTACAAAATTGGCAAAAATGGTCCCTGGGTATTCTAAACTTGGAATTTTACAAATAATACCCTTGTACTATGCATGATTGAAAATTTCGAACATTTTGATAAACTTTTGAGAAAATTACATGTTTAGTCCCTGAAAATCCAAATATGGCAAAATTGGCCCCTGGAAAATGGCAAAATGGCAAGTTTGGTCCTTATACTTTTTGAGATTGTCAGTTTTAGTCCTTGGAGAAACTTTTCAGAATTGGCAGCCTAGGTACTTGAAGTTTCAGAATTTACACCTTAAGTCCCTCCAATATTAAAACCTTCAAACCAATTTTGGACCCTTGTCACACTACTTTGAACCCCAGCCATAACCTTTTGGACCCTTTGCTTTTTGACCCCTGCCTATAACTAATACCCGACCCACCCACGTTTTATTAATAAAACCAAACCACCCACTTGGCGCCTAAAGTCTCATCTCCTCAACTGCTTGCCTGCAACTCACACCATCCACCACCATCCCCCTCCTCAACATTTTCCTCTCCTTGTTCCCCCACCTCCATACAACTACAAAAATCATTAATTACATCTCACCTCATCACACTCACTCCTCCACCTGTCAAATGCAACTTGGCGCCAAAATCATGTTTGAATGGTCAAGATCAATTCAAGGCCATCCAATGGCTTAGATTGATGGGATTTCATCAGAGGTCAAAGAGAAAGTGTTTGGGTATAAAAGAAAGAAGAAAAGCAGAGGAACAAGTACTTTTGGACTAGCCATTAGTCAAGTAGAATAGTTTTTTTAAAGCTTTCTTTAATTTCAATGTCTTTTACAGTTTTCATGTTGTACTTTTCTTCAAATTAGTGTAATGAATCTTTAATTTCAGTTTAAATTCAGTTTAATCTCAGTTTCAAGTTTTTGCTTATTTCCTTTAAATTTTCAAGTCGTTTTAATTTCATGTTATCTAGATGTTTTATGGTTTATTTAGCTTGCATAAGCTCTTGACAAAGCTCAATAAGCTCTTAGAACCATGAAACAAGCTAGACCTTTTAAATTCAGAAAAGTCACAAAAAATTTCCAAAATAAGTCCATGGAGGTCATTTGTGGTCCAATAAGCAGTTCTGGGGGGAGAGAAGCCAAGCTGGATGGATTTTCTGGTTCCTAGCTTACTGACAATAAGTTAGGAGTGGCCTTTTAACCTTGGTACTCAGTTTCAAGCATGATCACTTGTAAGCTCCATTATTATCATTTTTACCCATTTACTGTTTCACTATCTTTCATGCTCAGATTTTTATGTTTTCCTGTTTCTGTGTTAATGTTTAATGTTATTATAAGTTAATATAAGCTGTTTGTTCATTAAAATCAGTTGTGCTTAAAAATGGAAAGCTACTCAGTTGAAATGCAAAATTGACAAAGTTGTGTTCTTGACTGTGATCTTGAAGTTTTTATGTTCAAATAGTCTTAATATGTTAAAATATAATGTTTGGATTCTGTTTTATGCTTAAATTCATTGAAACCTTTGAAGTTCATGTGAAAAGTGATAATCACAGGGATGTTTGGATTTGCTGATAAACTAGTACTCCAGTGTGTTTCTGTTGTTCTTTATACTTGTTTCAAGTTTCTTTAGTACCTTATAACTCAGTTAAGTCATAATATTCAGTTCTTATTTTGTAAAAAGTCAAATCTCTTTTTAATTTGTTCTTACAGTTCACTGTTGGAATTTTTAGTTACCAAATTCATAATTTTAGCTTAAAAGTATGTTAGTTAGCTTACTTTAGTTTCATTATAGCATAATATAACATATATAATCAGTGGTTTAATTTCTAAATTCACTTTAGTCAACCTTTTCAGTTTTTAGTTAAAGTCAAATTTTTAAATAGTCATTTTTGAATAAAATGTATAATTTTGTGTAGGATTTATTATTAAGTCTTATTTTTAATCCTTTTGGGATTTCAAAAGATGGTTGCTAAAGAAAAATACAAAAATACTAGTTTATCTTTTCTCAGCTTTTAAGAGCGATTTCCTTGTTTCTTTTGAGCACCTTATCTGTAAGCATGCCCTGCACCACAGTTATGGTGTCAAGTTAATGAGCTTGCATAAGCTCCATTACTTGGGCCTAGCTTGTGTGCTTGGCTTCTTTGTGTAGCCTTTGTGTCCTTTTTATTATGTGTCTGCTTGTTTTTATATCTTTAGCTTATTTAGGTAGCTTAATCTCACCATCTATTTTGTCCCATTTTGACCACTCAACTGAAGCAAACAGTTGAGTGGGGCTTGTTAACATAAGCTTTTGATAAGCTCCTCAGTGAGCTTGAGTATGTGACCCTTGGCTTTTCATCAAGCCAAGGTGCCCATCTCAATGCCTCAATGTGGGTTGAGCTTATTAGAGCTTATTTGATAGGTCATTTATGAGGCTTGTGTTTGCCCACTCACAACATACCACTGAGTAAGTCAGTGGTATTACACCATTTCCACAAGCCTCTCAGAAGCTCTTTAGAGGTCATAAGCTTGTGAAGCTTGGTTTTTCATGAACCCTAGCAACACAAGTATTAAGTCCAGTGCTTAAATTCTAGTTTGTAGCTTATTCTCTAGGGCTGCATACAGCTTTTACTTTGTCCCATTTATCAGCATTCACTGACCCAGCTTGAGCTGAGTCAGTGGTCTGGGACCATCTTCATAAGTCTCTCCAAAGCTCATCAGTGGGTTCCACTTGATGAGCTTTGGCTTTTTGGAAACCCAACCAACCCATCTTGCTATCTCAAGTTTCATTTTGGCATTTCAAGCTTATTCTATCAGCTTAAATGGCCATTACAAATAGCTGCAAGGGGTGTTTGGTTCTGTTGTATACTGTAAGAGCTTATGAGCTTTTTACAAGCTTATAGGTGATTGCCTGTGCATATGCTTGTTTATATTTGTTCATATAGCCTATATACATATATTTTTCACTTTCTTTTTCTGTGGGGAGCTTATTACAGGCTCTTTGAGGCCTCAATTCCATCCAAGTCAAGCCAAAAGCTTGATTGTCTAAACCATAAGCTCACACCTATTCAGTCCAATTTCTTGTTTATATGTGACCCATTGGACTTGTATATACCTTATTTTATCTTTTGTTTTCTGTTTAGAACCTTTTTCAAGCTTATATTGAGCTTGAGCTCCAAATGTCAAGCCAAAAGCTTAACTGTTGGGCTCATAAGCTCATGCTTTGCTTATTTCTTGGTTTGTATAGTTTCATTTTCATCTAATATGTTTAATATCAGTAGTACATTTGTCCAGAAAAAAAAAAACCAAAAGAAATCAGTTTTAAGCTAAGTGATAGCTTATAGTTATAAGCTTATTTGCCCATTAGCTTATTTTTGTACATAAGCTGCCATTTTTATATTTTTCTTTAGTTCTTATATTTATTGTAGAATTTTGTAAAAAGTTTGAGATTTTTCTTTATTCATTTAGTATTTTTAATAATTAAATATTAGTTTTTAATACTTTATAATAGTTAATAATTAATAATAAATAGTATAATTGTGTAAAAAATACATTTTCAGTTTCTAAATTCATTTTATTATATTTTAGATTTTTCAAATTCTTTATTTCATTTATTTAAGTTAATTTTAGATTTTCTTATTATTTAATTCATTTTTAATACATTTAATTCATTTTTAATTTATATTAATTAATTTAATAGTGTAAAAATTTATTTTTCTTTTCTAATAATTTTCTTATCTTTTTAGGATTCTAAAAATATAATTTTCACATTTGTGGGAGTTGTATTGGACTGAATTCACGTTTATTTTGTACGTTTACGTATAATTTCAGTAAACGTACGTGTGTAGATTTTAATCGGTTAAACAATTGTAAAAATAGAATTAAAATGACTTCAAAATTTTGATATTTTTATATTTCCTTAGTATAATTATAATCCTTTTCTTATTTCATTTTTGTTACATTTATGTAATTATTATGTATACATATATGGTTTAGTTGTTAGTTTTCTTAACTTTTGTATATACTTGTAAATTATAGTTTAATATTTTAATTATATTTAATTTGCATTTAAGTCGCCTAGACTTGTAAATCTCTATTATAGTTATAATCGTTTTGTTTTTTATACGTTTACGTTTTAGTAACGTACGTTTGTATATCTTTTGCGTTTTTAGGTTTCTGATTGTACGTTTTTAACGGCATAGCTGTGACAGAGCTATTACTATTCACATTCCTAGTGTTAGTCAATCAGATTCCTGTTTTTGTACATTCTTGATCATATCATTTTATCACAGTCGTTGTATTCAGGATATCACACCTCACCAGGACATAAACGATCCAAAGATGTTTTAATCCTTGGTAAACTTGCATTTCTCTCCCGGGCTGTCGCCCTTTTATCATCTGTCGCGGTTGACCGTTCACAAGCGGTTGATGAGTTGATGAGTGTGACGGAGAAATAAAAGAGGGTGGTTCGGGAGAAGATCAAATTTTGGCGCCGCTGCCGGGGAGGTGTGCTGCGTAACGTACTTGTGTTTTATATCTATCTCTTGTATATATTATATATAATATATTTCAGATTTCAAAAACAATATAAAATACAAAAACATTTTTTCCTTTGCACACAACTTGCCCAGTTTGATAAGTCCCTCAGTTACAACATTTGGTTGTTGGCTGTTTACAGTTGCTGAGCTCTGTCAGACCCAGATTCCCTTTCGAGGGGCGGTTGTTAGGAATTTCTTTTGTATATATATATATAAACTTAAAAAAAAATAATACAAAAATATTTTCCAATTCTTTATATAAAATCAAAAATCAAAAAGATTCTTCTCGCTCTTTCTAAGTTTCTTTCTAAAGATTCTTAGACTCATCTTAATGATGATTATTCATAATTCTGTGAGTGGCAATCCCACTCCAATTTCTCACCCAATCTTTGAGTGGCAATCCCACTCAGTTTCCCCATGAACCAATGAATTCGGGGTCGAGTCAAGCTAGCGACTCGGAAATCAAAAACAGTAGCACACACCATATGGGTTTTCACCCATATTTCTGACTTCTTTCTATTTTCTACCACCCTAGTGTGGGGGGGGGGTTGCCCCACATGTTGTGTATATATGCAAGTTTCAAAAAAAAAAAAAAAAAAATCATTTCAAATAATGGCCGTAGTATTTCCCTTTTACGTTCTTTGTTTCGGCATAACCGCCGGTACTTTGAATATTGAGGGCAATATTCATTTCTAAGTGTGGGGGGGAATTCTCACGAATTTTATCATATTATTATACCAATTCCCCCGTTTTTGGCCAAAATTTTTTTTGGAGCAAGTGTTTTACACTTACTCAATTGGTTATCAGTCCACCATGTTTGATAAACAAAGGATTGGCTAATCCAGGAGCAAACGGCTCTTGGTAAAGATTTTTCAAATCCGTTTATATGGCTTGCAATTTGCCCAAAATTGTATGGTTTTCAGCTCACCATATCCTAAAAAGTGAAGAGTTGGCTAGCCCGCAAGGTTATGGCTTGTGGTAAAGGCAGTGGAAAATCCATAATTGGTATTCAGCTCACCAAAGATAATTCTGATAATTTATCTAAGAGTTGGCTAGTCCAAAAGGGTACGGCTTCTGGTAAAGACTAATCAAATCCGTTTACAGCTTATGATTTGCTCAAAATCATTTGGTTATCAGTGTACCAAGGTTCTTACTTGAACTAAAACATTTGGCTACTCCAGAAGTGATGGCTTTTGGTAAAGAGTTTTTCAAATCCATTAAAATCTCAAATCATTGCTAGGGACTAGCAATATCTCAGTGTGGGGGATTTGATATGTGTCTAAATACACATATATTTTATACTGTTTAAACCCACAAAACAACCAAAAACACACAAATAACTCTCAAAATGATACAAATTCACAAAAATGTGTTTTTATGTGATTCAGGTACAAAAGATTGAAAAACAAGTGAAAATTGATCAATTTCACAACAATTGTCGTTTTTAGTCCCTGGAGTTACACAAAATGTCAAAACTAGTCCCTAAATGTTTTAAATGAATGAAAAGTCAACTTAAGTCCTTGGGAAATCAAAAATGTTCACAAAACATCCCTGGATAAAAGTTTACACAAAATGGCAATTTTTACCCCTCAAGTTACAAAATTGGCAAAAATGGTCCCTGGGTATTCTAAACTTGGAATTTTACAAATAATACCCTTGTACTATGCATGATTGAAAATTTGGAACATTTTGATAAACTTTTGAGAAAATTACATGTTTAGTCCCTGAAAATCCAAAAATGGCAAAATGGCAAGTTTGGTCCTTATACTTTTTGAGATTGTCAGTTTTAGTCCTTGGAGAAACTTTTCAGAATTGGCAGCCTAGGTACTTGAAGTTTCAGAATTTACACCTTAAGTCCCTCCAATATTAAAACCTTCAAACCAATTTTGGACCCTTGTCACACTACTTTGAACCCCAGCCATAACCTTTTGGACCCTTTGCTTTTTGACCCCTGCCTATAACTAATACCCGACCCACCCACGTTTTATTAATAAAACCAAACCACCCACTTGGCGCCTAAAGTCTCATCTCCTCAACTGCTTGCCTGCAACTCACACCATCCACCATCCCACCTCCTCAACATTTTCCTCTCCTTGTTCCCCCACCTCCATACAACTACAAAAATCATTAATTACATCTCACCTCATCACACTCATTCCTCCACCTGTCAAATGCAACTTGGCGCCAAAATCATGTTTGAATGGTCAAGATCAATTCAAGGCCATCCAATGGCTTAGATTGATGGGATTTCATCAGAGGTCAAAGAGAAAGTGTTTGGGTATAAAAGAAAGAAGAAAAGCAGAGGAACAAGTACTTTTGGACTAGCCATTAGTCAAGTAGAATAGTTTTTTAAAGCTTTCTTTAATTTCAATGTCTTTTACAGTTTTCATGTTGTACTTTTCTTCAAATTAGTGTAATGAATCTTTAATTTCAGTTTAAATTCAGTTTAATCTCAGTTTCAAGTTTTTGCTTATTTCCTTTAAAATTTCAAGTCGTTTTAATTTCATGTTATCTAGATGTTTTATGGTTTATTTAGCTTGCATAAGCTCTTGACAAAGCTCAATAAGCTCTTAGAACCATGAAACAAGCTAGACCTTTTAAATTCAGAAAAGTCACAAAAAATTTCCAAAATAAGTCCATGGAGGTCATTTGTGGTCCAATAAGCAGTTCTGGGGGGAGAGAAGCCAAGCTGGATGGATTTTCTGGTTCCTAGCTTACTGACAATAAGTTAGGAGTGGCCTTTTAACCTTGGTACTCAGTTTCAAGCATGATCACTTGTAAGCTCCATTATTATCATTTTTACCCATTTACTGTTTCACTATCTTTCATGCTCAGATTTTTATGTTTTCCTGTTTCTGTGTTAATGTTTAATGTTATTATAAGTTAATATAAGCTGTTTGTTCATTAAAATCAGTTGTGCTTAAAAATGGAAAGCTACTCAGTTGAAATGCAAAATTGACAAAGTTGTGTTCTTGACTGTGATCTTGAAGTTTTTATGTTCAAATAGTCTTAATATGTTAAAATATAATGTTTGGATTCTGTTTTATGCTTAAATTCATTGAAACCTTTGAAGTTCATGTGAAAAGTGATAATCACAGGGATGTTTGGATTTGCTGATAAACTAGTACTCCAGTGTGTTTCTGTTGTTCTTTATACTTGTTTCAAGTTTCTTTAGTACCTTATAACTCAGTTAAGTCATAATATTCAGTTCTTATTTTGTAAAAAGTCAAATCTCTTTTTAATTTGTTCTTACAGTTCACTGTTGGAATTTTTAGTTACCAAATTCATAATTTTAGCTTAAAAGTATGTTAGTTAGCTTACTTTAGTTTCATTATAGCATAATATAACATATATAATCAGTGGTTTAATTTCTAAATTCACTTTAGTCAACCTTTTCAGTTTTTAGTTAAAGTCAAATTTTTAAATAGTCATTTTTGAATAAAATGTATAATTTTGTGTAGGATTTATTATTAAGTCTTATTTTTAATCCTTTTGGGATTTCAAAAGATGGTTGCTAAAGAAAAATACAAAAATACTAGTTTATCTTTTCTCAGCTTTTTAAGAGCTGATTTCCTTGTTTCTTTTGAGCACCTTATCTGTAAGCATGCCCTGCACCACAGTTATGGTGTCAAGTTAATGAGCTTGCATAAGCTCCATTACTTGGGCCTAGCTTGTGTGCTTGGCTTCTTTGTGTAGCCTTTGTGTCCTTTTTATTATGTGTCTGCTTGTTTTTATATCTTTAGCTTATTTAGGTAGCTTAATCTCACCATCTATTTTGTCCCATTTTGACCACTCAACTGAAGCAAACAGTTGAGTGGGGCTTGTTAACATAAGCTTTTGATAAGCTCCTCAGTGAGCTTGAGTATGTGACCCTTGGCTTTTCATCAAGCCAAGGTGCCCATCTCAATGCCTCAATGTGGGTTGAGCTTATTAGAGCTTATTTGATAGGTCATTTATGAGGCTTGTGTTTGCCCACTCACAACATACCACTGAGTAAGTCAGTGGTATTACACCATTTCCACAAGCCTCTCAGAAGCTCTTTAGAGGTCATAAGCTTGTGAAGCTTGGTTTTTCATGAACCCTAGCAACACAAGTATTAAGTCCAGTGCTTAAATTCTAGTTTGTAGCTTATTCTCTAGGGCTGCATACAGCTTTTACTTTGTCCCATTTATCAGCATTCACCCACCCACTTGAGCTGAGTCAGGGTCTGGGACCATCTTCATAAGTCTCTCCAAAGCTCATCAGTGGGTCCCACTTGATGAGCTTGGCTTTTTGAAACCCAACTAACCCATCTTGCTATCTCAAGTTTCATTTTGGCATTTCAAGCTTATTCTATCAGCTTAAATGGCCATTACAAATAGCTGCAAGGGGTGTTTGGTTCTGTTGTATACTGTAAGAGCTTATGAGCTTTTTACAAGCTTATAGGTGATTGCCTGTGCATATGCTTGTTTATATTTGTTCATATAGCCTATATACATATATTTTTCACTTTCTTTTCCTGTGGGGAGCTTATTACAGGCTCTTTGAGGCCTCAATTCCATCCAAGTCAAGCCAAAAGCTTGATTGTCTAAACCATAAGCTCACACCTATTCAGTCCAATTTCTTGTTTATATGTGACCCATTGGACTTGTATATACCTTATTTTATCTTTTGTTTTCTGTTTAGAACCTTTTTCAAGCTTATATTGAGCTTGAGCTCCAACAGTCAAGCCAAAAGCTTAACTGTTGGGCTCATAAGCTCATGCTTTGCTTATTTCTTGGTTTGTATAGTTTCATTTTCATCTAATATGTTTAATATCAGTAGTACATTTGTCCAGAAAACAGAAAAAACCAAAAAGAAATCAGTTTTAAGCTAAGTGATAGCTTATAGTTATAAGCTTATTTGCCCATTAGCTTATTTTTGTACATAAGCTGCCATTTTTATATTTTTCTTTAGTTCTTATATTTATTGTAGAATTTTGTAAAAAGTTTGAGATTTTTCTTTATTCATTTAGTATTTTTAATAATTAAATATTAGTTTTTAATACTTTATAATAGTTAATAATTAATAATAAATAGTATAATTGTGTAAAAAATACATTTTCAGTTTCTAAATTCATTTTATTATATTTTAGATTTTTCAAATTCTTTATTTCATTTATTTAAGTTAATTTTAGATTTTCTTATTATTTAATTCATTTTTAATACATTTAATTCATTTTTAATTTATATTAATTAATTTAATAGTGTAAAAATTTATTTTTCTTTTCTAATAATTTTCTTATCTTTTTAGGATTCTAAAAATATAATTTTCACATTTGTGGGAGTTGTATTGGACTGAATTCACGTTTATTTTGTACGTTTACGTATAATTTCAGTAAACGTACGTGTGTAGATTTTAATCGGTTAAACAATTGTAAAAATAGAATTAAAATGACTTCAAAATTTTGATATTTTTATATTTCCTTAGTATAATTATAATCCTTTTCTTATTTTATTTTTGTTACATTTATGTAATTATTATGTATACATATAAGTTTTAGTTTTTAGTTTTCTTAACTTTTGTATATACTTGTAAATTATAGTTTAATATTTTAATTATATTTAATTTGCATTTAAGTCGCCTAGACTTGTAAATCTCTATTATAGTTATAATCGTTTTGTTTTTTATACGTTTACGTTTTAGTAACGTACGTTTGTATATCTTTTACGTTTTTAGGTTTCTGATTGTACGTTTTTAACGGCATAGCTGTGACAGAGCTATTACTATTCACATTCCTAGTGTTAGTCAATCAGATTCCTGTTTTTGTACATTCTTGATCATATCATTTTATCACAGTCGTTGTATTCAGGATATCACACCTCACCAGGACATAAACGATCCAAAGATGTTTTAATCCTTGGTAAACTTGCATTTCTCTCCCGGGCTGTCGCCCTTTTATCATCTGTCGCGGTTGACCGTTCACAAGCGGTTGATGAGTTGATGAGTGTGACGGAGATATAAAAGAGGGTGGTTCGGGAGAAGATCAGTTTTACTATGCGTAGGATGAACCAACCTTTGCCAAAACTGATTTTTCTGCCCGAAAGTGTTTCTAAACTAGATTTTTATGATGGAAAAGCTTCAATATCACCAAAATAACACAAAATTGTGAAACTTGATGATCCAAAACACTTATTCACCTTACGCGTAGAAAAGACTACACGAATGAAACCAAGCTCAAAACTAATGAAATACACGTAAATTTTCAAACTTTTTGCCAAAAACTTAAACTTTATCACCAAATAACCTTTAAAGTACAAGAATCTTGAGTTTTAAAGTGAAAAAATTAAAGCTTTTAAGCGTACGAATGTTTTAGAACGAGAAACCCACGTGTATACTTTATAAATTCAAAAACAAAATGTTTCACCCAACTAGATGGCGAATGATACCACTTTTAGGTTCCCATGTTTGCAACACAAGCATCAATATGAAGAAATGAGATAGAAAGTGATCGGTTGAACAAAACACACAAAACACACAAACGAATATAAACCTTTAGGCGTAGGATTTGATATGAAATGAACAACCAACTCTCAAATGAGAGTTACAAGACTATTTATAGGGGAAGGGAGCTAGGGTAACACATCTAGTCCCTTATTTTCCTTATTGGGCTTTTGCATAGGCTCATGGGCTTTCTACATGAGCCTTGCCTTAATTACTAACATAAAAGCCTTAATTAAGCTAACTATTACATATTGATTACTAACACTTGAGAAATGGTTTAGGAGTGATTCCAACAACTAAATCAACAAGCTCCCTTCTCGGCGCAGAAAACCTTACAATCGTCGCTTATACTTTTTCCGGTAAAAAGCTAAATACCGGGTTCTAGTTCGAGGTAGAACCAACCTAACGTCGCCTATACAATATTTACGACACTAAGCTAGATGTCGAGTTCTTTCCGGGTACAACCACTCCCGTTATGTTTTATGGCCCAACATAACAAACCTTGTGTTTTATGGCACAAACACATAAACCATCTAATCTAAGTTGATGAGAAATGTTGTGATGATATACTAATGTTTAGAATGATGATCCATGACACAAATGTCTAATGGATATGAATGACTAATCTAAATGATCTTCTTAAATAAGAAGTCTTCAATCAATGAGGATAACAAGAGATCTTGAATCTTCATATGTTGATATGCTTTGGTGAATGAGGATGGCTAGATCTCCAAGCTTTCCTTGGTTGATCAAAATGTAAAATATGCTGACAACAAAGATGAATGTTAGAAGCATTTTTGTTGGGAATTACAAGTTTGAGTTGATAAAGACAAAAAGAATGAAACAAGAGGGACTTAATATGACAAGAAGGAAACCTACTAAAAGATGGAAGGGCTTGCTTGCAATGAAAGTTTTATTATTTAGTCCTTATCCTCTAGTATATAAAGAGGACATAGGTGTAGGTTTTTAATTAAGTCTTCCAATAATGTAGTCGACTAAAAGGTGTGTGTTTAGCCTAGAAGTTAGGGGAGAACGTCTAGGGTTTTAGATTAGTGTGTCCTAGGCGTATGTTCATGTAAACACCTAGGTTATTAGTTTAGTTAGTAGACGTGTTCCTATAAACGTCTAGTATTAGTTAGAGTTAGTGATTAAAAACCTTGTTCAATAACAAAGTATTGTTTTGATTATTCCGCTGCTTATTATCTTTGTTATTGATCCCTAGCTGAGCTTATAAACGATCTTATCAATTGGTATCAGAGCGGGGAGCTCTTGATATAGGGATTTACAAGGTTTTGAAAGTCGTGTTTATGAAGAAAAGGTTTATTGCCGACTGCAGCAGATTTAAATTTTTGTGCGTTAATACGTGAATGATGGTCGGTTGGCTTAGTAATCTCGTACAAATAATGGGGTCACTTATTCTATTCATACAATTTGGATTACATTGATCTGTTTACACGTGCAAGTGGGTAGGATTTCGTATGGAGAGGTATATGGAGATTATGGTGGACGTGATCTTTGATTGGTCTAAGTCAGCAGTTGGTCAGTAGTTGCGGCTAAATATTTGTGTTTCGTTATTGATGCAATACAAGTTTGATTAAAGTATATCGATCCAACAAGTGGTATCAATTGGTATCAATTGGTATGATTGGTCCATGTGAATGAGGGATTTGTTGTTTGATGATCACATGGGCTTGAGGTTGTCTTTTGATGACTATAATGAGACCTACGAGATATTATATTGTGATCACATAGGATATTGTTTTTACTTGGCTATTGTTAATGTTTTGATTGACTAGAGGGTCACACGTGGGATTGTGCAATTTGGAATTTTGTGATCAGATAGATGTAGGGCACGTTTGATTGATTTCTCACGTGGTGGTGATTTGAATGCTCCATGGATCAGTGTTTAATGAAAGTACTATTGAACATTTTCAAAGTACTGCTCCTTGTTTCCAAAGTGCTGCTCGTATTTTTTGTGTCAAAGTACTGCAGATCGTGAAAGTACTGCTACTACGTTTTAAAAGTACTGTTGCTACTGTCCATATTATTCAAGGTACTGCTTGATGTTTTTGAAAGTACTGCTGATGCGTTTTCTTCAAAGTACTGTTGGAGCTTTATTATTAAAGTACTGCTACGATTCATTATTTGAAGATATTGCTACTGCTCGACTTTTTGCAAAATACTGTTCTTGAATGCAAGGTACTGCTTCGACGAAGATGAAAGTACTGCTCCTTCCCAACATACTGCTCATGCTTTATTACGAGAAGATTTTTGATTTAAGGGGAAGTTGAGCATGATTTTTGGTTGACACACACAGAGGTTATTGTTCACACACACAGGAAGAAAGTTATGTTCTTAAAAGGATTTTAAAAAAAGGCTCGTTATGGAGATTTATTGAAGAATTGATTACGAAGAGGATTATTTATCACTTATTTGAAGGTGAAGTGGAATTACTTGGTTTGTGTTCTTATCATCTAGCTTGTTGAATCTAGCAATGTGTGATTTTTCTTATGATGCTCTATGCACACATTGGCTATCACTTGAAGGAGTTACATTGTAGTGCTCAGTGTCTCATACTAGTTGAGGATTCTTTTCAAGGGATTGCGGTCTACTTATATTTTGTCCGTATAAGTATGGAGTTCCGTGGATAGTAAAGATTTAAGACACAAGTTTGAGAAATTTTACTTCTTCATCAAGTTCGTTATATTTGATTTTCTTCACAAAGTGATCATTACAAGGAGCTTACAGATTTGAAGAATCAAGAAGATGGTTAACATATAGGTTTTAGGGGAAGCTTATTGTTACAAGTTTAACCATCTACATGCATCACTCAAGGGGAAGTGTTTGATTTTTACTATTGTTGATCATTATTACTACTACTAGTTGAAGTTTTCTACTGTTTTGGATCCATTTTTCTTATGATGCGTAATGGTGGGTGATTTCAAGCATTGGAAGTCTTAGATTGGAAGTATGATATTGGTTCATGGTGGTCAAGATCATTATTTGCATACGTTCCCTATTTGGATAATAACAAAAAGGAGAAGAGATGTTTGAGTGGCATGTCATGGATTAAGGGGAAGACAAAGGAAGACATACTTGTTTCATTTATGGCGAGATCCCTGATCTCAACTTCTGCTACTTCGTCTAGGGAAGTTCGTTCAAGAATGGTTTTGTCATTATCAACTAGGGGAAGATTGTTGGGAATTACAAGTTTGAGTTGATAAAGACAAAAAGAATGAAACAAGAGGGACTTAATATGACAAGAAGGAAACCTACTAAAAGATGGAAGGGCTTGCTTGCAATGAAAGTTTTATTATTTAGTCCTTATCCTCTAGTATATAAAGAGGACATAGGTGTAGGTTTTTAATTAAGTCTTCCAATAATGTAGTCGACTAAAAGGTGTGTGTTTAGCCTAGACGTTAGGGGAGAACGTCTAGGGTTTTAGATTAGTGTGTCCTAGGCGTATGTTCATGTAAACGCCTAGGTTATTAGTTTAGTTAGTAGACGTGTTCCTATAAACGTCTAGTATTAGTTAGAGTTAGTGAATAAAAACCTTGTTCAATAACAAAGTATTGTTTTGATTATTCCGCTGCTTATTATCTTTGTTATTGATCCCTAGCTGAGCTTATAAACGATCTTATCAATTTTGATCATGTGATGGTGAGGGTGATTGATGTATGTTACTACATGGTTATCTATAGATCTAAGTGATGAAAGAATGTTAGAGAGAATGTGTGTTGTAAGGGATGAGAAAACAACTTGGGTTGGTTTGCTATTTATAGGCCAAATAAAGGTAATAAAAAATCTTTATCAAATCTAACCAAATCTTCACCATATCTTACCAAGATCTTACATGTGATACTTTGAGTGTAAATCTATCCAAGATATTCACAAATCTTCCAAAGATTGCAAAGGATGATGCAAGACATGATGTAATGTGCATTTTTCATTTTGATTAAAATTTTTATGAAAATAAACATGTAAAATATATTATATAACTATTTGTAATAAAATGTCTAGTTTCCTTTTGTTAAATAAAATGTCTAGTTAAATGCTTGTCAAAATAAAATGTTTTTTGTCACGTATAAGTAAACTTTAGTATTTGTATGAAAAACATTATTAGTTTACTTGTACAAATAAAATTATATATTTGTCAGACATTTTACAAAAGATGTATTTGTATAAAATATTTGTGAATGCAAAATGTAAAATGAGGTTCGAAATAGAATGGTTAATCTATTAAAATACTTAGTGACTCTAAACGTATTTTAAACATTCTAAATGAGTTGTTAAGTGGTGTGATCATAATGCCACATAACAAACATGTACGAACCTGTCTTGTAACATACAAGGACTTGAGACATCAGGAGGTGTTGAATGTATGCTGGGACAAAATGTGATTACGAGTAACTTGTACATTTTACCTTATATATTACAAGTTACATGTTTGTCATCAATCAAAACAAGCGATACTGTATAGATTAAATGTCGTAATATTTGCACTAACATACGTTATCATATTGATCATGATGTTGTACTTAGTGGTTTAGTGTATGTTTGTTTTATAGAAATGGTTTATGAAACATTTATAGTGTATATATCTCGTACTACCGTTCGGGCCATCATAATTCAGAGGTCATGTAGTAAACGTTCGAGGAGTTAGGACACTTTAAATCATAAATCCAGCAACTCGTCGATACGTTTTACCCAAATATAACCCCTCACATGAAGCTCCCTAATTTTGTAGTGTTCGATAAGGAAAAACATATGTTTTACTCGTTTTGATTATGTGACATATAAGATAACTAGTTATATGGTTTGCAAACTAAGTTTGGTCATAATCCACAATGAGTTTTGGTAAAATTTAAATGTCTTAACAAGTATTTAGCTTGAAAATAACATGGCTTCTATTTTACTTGTCTAGTGAAAATAAGTTTTGTTGACGGGAAAAACTGTTTTTACAAATTGAGGCAGAAAAATGCCTTAGTTTGGCGTTTTTAGGGCGAGTTTCCTACAAAACAAATGGAAAACATCGTTCCGGACAACTTTAGTGCTTTAACTTTTTGATGAATCCCACCAGAAATGCCTCAAAAATACACTTCAGTTCGTATTCAGCAAGTTTTGGACAGATTCAGATTTTTGGTTTTGCTAATTTCTTTTGATCATAACGTTTGACTCGAGTGTTCGTTTTGGGTGATTCAAAAAGCCACGGTTTTGGTTTGATCTTGTATTCCAATTAGAACTTGATTATTATCATTTATAAGTGTTAAATAAAAGTATGGAAGAGATTAAAAAGGCTAGGGGACTTTCAAACTTAGAAGAAAAACGCCCAAAGTGACTTCAAGTTTGGAACCAAGCTCTCCAAAGCTTAAAGCTTTTTCCCAAAGCTTCCTTCCTCCTTTCTCTTAGCTTTGAACTCAGTAGGTAGGAGGGTGTGTGTCTGTTGTAGGTTAGAAATCATGGGATGAGAAGAAATGGTGTGATATGGATCGATTTATATAGGAGAAATTTTAGGGCCTCATTCAATGAATCATTGCTACTTGTAATGTATTGTTAAGAGGATAAGAGACATGATGAGACGTGTATACATAGACCATGTGATGTTGTATGGTAATTCATGTGGCTAAGTTTATAGCCACAAGGGTGGAAGATCTAGGAGACAAGGTGAGGTGTTTGCAAGATCTCGATGAGCTTGTTGGTTAGATCGAATGGGTTAAAAGAGAACACATGGTGTATACTTGTTTGATTCATAAACTTTTTGTTTGAATGGTTTAGAAAGAACCACATAAAGAGCTTAACATTTTTTACCATGGTGTTGAAGTAGAGGAGACATGATGATGTAGCTTGAAATGTGGCTTACTTTGGCCTTGTTAGTGTTTAGTGGTTTATACACTAGTTAGGACATATTTAGTTTAGTTTAGTTTCGATTTGGACTAAGAATGAAGCTAGGGCACGTTTAGGCTTAAGGTACTTGTACCTTAGGCTAGTTGATGTTGTACATGAGGTTCAGAGAGGTGTAGGAAGCTTAGGTTAAGTCTTTAGTTAGGTTTTAATAAGTTTAGTTATGTTTAGTAATAATAAAAGCATAGTTTTTAAATTGTATGCATTAAGCACTTGTACCTTAAGCTTTGGATAGTAGTACATTATATTCATAATGTTATGGTAAAACAAAATTTAAGGTTCATGCATAAAAGGCTAGTAATGTGAGCTTTAAAGGTTGTGAATTAAGAATTGTTTGTAAAATAAATTAAAGTTAAAGTGTTATGCTTTAATGATTTGTACATGTGCATGAAAGACTTGTACATTTGTATTTTGTAAAAATTATGTATATATTAGTTAAGGGTTTGTGATTTTTATTTACATAAAATCATAGAGTTGTATATTAGGGCTTGTAACGAGAATTAAAGTATAGATAGGTTTTCGTGCTTTATTGACTTGTACTCAAGGTATAAAATGTTGTACATTAGTATTTATAATTTAGTTTCGTAAAATCATAGTTATAATAAATTAGGGTTTCGTGTAAACTCTAATAAGTAGCAAACGTTTAATAATCGTACGTTTAACGAAATAACGTAAAGTGCTAAATAAGAGTTGAAAACTTTTATACTTGACATATAAAGATGTTTATTCGAAATGAAGTTAAGATATGTTGGGGTTGGTGAGCATGTTTATTGAGAATGTGAGTTATGTTACATTAGTTAGTTGTAGTGATCAGAAAAACTGATAATGTTAATCTGAAAAAAATCAGACGAGGAAGTTAGAATATTAGTTTAATACAAGTGGAAATTTTCCAGTTGTTACAGTCTCAACCCTTTAAATGGAATCTCGTCCTTAGATTCAGTCCGTGCTAGATATTGAAGCAATGTTGACGATTAATTATGGTTTCTTGTGTCAATTGATTTATAAGATAACTAGTGAGGTATTTTACTTGTGAAAACTTATAAGTTAGAATTTATTGTTTTACATGTGAAAAACACTATTCCGAAGTTCAAATAGATTTAGGAAAATTCATTTTAAATGAAGATTGTTATTACTTTTGAAAATTGACGTTGAAAACTGTCTTTAACGATGAAGATTTCGGAAGAGGACTTGATGAATGTATGTAAAGTTGCTGAACTTTAGCTTTTGTAGATGATGAATCAGTTTGTGATCCTCGAGTTCATACTCACGTCATTTCAAATACAAATAAGCCCACTTATTTATAATTGATTACTTATATAGAGAGGTGTCCCAAACAATGTAAATAAAGGAATATAAACTTATGATTCGGTGATTTATAATTTCTTTATTTAAATAAAAATGCATCCCAATCTATTCAAATAAAGACATTGTAAATCATCCTACTTAAGAATTTCTGACTCAACACTCATACTTAACCGATGAGTTACAAGGCGATTTAGTGCGTAGATGTTTCGAGGGTACGGAAAGATTATTTACACTCATCTTTAGAGATGAGATTATGATTTAAGGAGAATTGACACAGTACTTAAAATAGTTGGTGAGTATGTACTTAAGATGAGAACTGTACAACTCACAATGTCTTGGAAAGTAAACGAGAAATGCTCATTGTATCATTACAATGTTTAAGAAGTAAATTAGACCATCGTAAATGATTACAATGTCTTGAGAAAGTTTTTGTAAATCACAAAATGTAGGATTAGGTATATGATCGGGGAAATGTGATTGAGTCGTAATGCCTTAAAATAGGCATATGTAGGTTTATTATGTTGTTCGTAATAAGTGACCGAAAGTATGTCGAGTGTATATATTAATAAACTAATATGTATGTGTAGCATAAACTACCTAGAAGTTAAATAATCGTCTGGAGGATGGAAGGCACGGAGAGCGAAAGGCTATAAAATATTTTTGTGAAAAAGTTGTTATAGTTTAGGTATCAATTAGACCCGTTTCTCAATAACTGAAGCTCTGATACCAATTTGTAACACCCCCAATTTCGTGATACGCAGCGGAATTCAAACTGGGTGTTACTTCATGGCACAACAGTTATAACAATAGAAAACAAACTCTAATTGCGTCATTTTGAAAGATTTACCATTCGGTTTATATAAATATCAGAGTTTACAAAATGAGGTCCTAGTGGTTTCACAGTTTATTAAATAAGTTTTCGAATGATAATAAGATTTTAGCCTTCTATAAGATTAAATAAGTTTTTGATTATGTGACATATAAGATAAGTGGTTATATGGTTGGCGTTTTTAGGCCGTGTTTCCTACAAGGTAGATAGAAAACGTCGTTCTGGACAACTTTCGTGATTTAACTTTTTGATGAATCGACAATAAATGCCTCAAAAATATACTTTAGTTCTTATTTAGCAAGTTTTGGATATATTCAGATGTTTGGTTTCGCTAATATCTTTTGATCATAACTTTTGACTTGAGTGTATGTTTTAGGTGATTCAAAAGGCCACGGTTTTGGTTTAATCTTTTCTTCCAATTAGAACTTGATTATTATCATTTATAAATGTTAAATATAAGTATGGAAGAGATTAAAAAGGTTTCGGGACTTACAAACTTAGAAGAAAAACGCCCAAAGTGACTTCAAGTTTGGAACCAAGCTTTCCAAAGTTTAAAGCTTTTTCCTAAAGCTTCCTTCCTCCTTTCTCTTAGCTTTGAACTCAGTAGGTGGGAGAGAGAGTGTGTGTTGTAGGTTAGAAATCATGGGATGAGAAGAAATGATGTGATATGGATTGATTTATATTGTAGAAAGTTTAGGGTCTCATTCAATGATCTATTGCCACTTATAATGTCTTGTTAAGAGGATAAGAGACATGATGAGGTGTGTTTACATAGACCATGTGATGTTTTATGGTAATTCATTTGGCTAAATAGCTTGGTTCGAATGGTTAAGAGAATAAACACCATGTCTATACTTGTCCAATTTTATAGCCACAAGGGTTGAAGATCTAGGAGACAAAGTGAGGTGTTTGCAAGATCTCCATGAGCTTGTTGGTTAGATCGAATGGGTTAAAAGAGAACACATGGTGTATACTTGTTTGATTCATAGCCTTTTGGTATTAATGGTTTAGAAAGAAACACATAAAGAGCTTGACATTTTTGACCATGGTGTTGAAGTAAAGGAAACATGATGATGTACCTTGAAATGTGGCTTAACTTAGGCCTTGTTAGTGTTTAGTGGTTTAGAAACTAGTTAGGACACATTTAGTTTAGTTTAGGTTCAATTTGGACTAAAATGAAGCTAGGGCATGTTTAGGCTTAAGGTACTTGTACCTTAGGCTTGTTGATGTTGTACATGAGGTTCAGAGAGGTGTAGGAAGCTTAGGTTAAGTCTTTAGTTAGGTTTTAATAAGTTTAGATAAGTTTAGTTATGTTTAGTAATAATAAAAGTATAGTTTTTAAATTTTATGCATTAAGCACTTGTACCTTAAGCTTTGGTTAGTAGTACATTATATTCATAATGTCATGGTAAAACAAAATTTAAGGTTCATGCATAAAAGGCTAGTAATATGAGTTTTAAAGGTTGTGAATTAAAACTTGTATTGTAAAATAAATTAAAGTTAAAGTGTTATGCTTTAATAACTTTTACATGTGCATGAAAGACTTGTACATTTGTATTTTGTACAAATTATGTATATATTAGTTAAGGGTTTGTGATTTTTATTTACATAAAATTATAGAGTTGTATATTAGGGCTTGTAACAGGAACTAAAGTATAGTTAGGTTTCCGTGCTTTAATGACTTTTACTCTAGGTACAAAATGTTGTACTTTAGTATTTATGATTTAGTTTCGTAAAATCATAGTTGTAATAAATTAAGGTTTCGTGTAAACTTTAATAATTAGCAAACGTTTAGTTTGAACATTTAATAATCGTACGTTTAACGAAATAACGTAAAGTGGTAAATAAGAGTTGAAAAGTGTTATACTTGACATATGAAGATGTTTACTTGAAATGAACTTAAAATATGTTGGGGTTGGTGAGCATGTTTATTGAGATTGTGAGTTACGTTACATTAGTTAGTTGTAGTGATCAGACAAACTGATAACCTTAATCTTAAAAAAAAGGTTTCAGACGTAGAAATGGATAAGTATTCTTTTATTAGAATATTAGTTTAATACAAGTGGAAATTTTCCAGTTGTTCCAGTCTCACCCCCTTAAACGGAATCTCGTCTCGAGATTCAGTCCGTGCTAGATGTTGAAGCAATGTTGACGATTAATTATGGTTTCTTGTGTCAATTGATTTATAAGATAACCAATGTTGCAAAAATCGGTCAACTCGGCCGATTAATCGTTAATCAGCCGAGTACCTTGTCGATTTTTGAAGATCGGTCGAAAAATCGGCCTAGGAAAAAAATCAACACTAAGCAGTCAAAAAATCGGCTGAATCGGCCGATTAATCGGGTAAAAAATCAGCCGAATCGGTAAAAAATCGGCCAAATCGGTCAAATCGGTCATTTAAAAAAAATAATAATTTAGGCATTCTACTTAATTTGGGGATCGTATATTTCATTTATAACGCACAATGAGCATCATAATCAGAATTTGAGCCTTTTATTGAGGTTTGGAAACATAGCAGGCTTGGAATCGGTTAAGATTTTTAGTTTGGTCTCCAGAAATACCAAAACATTGCAGGAAATACCAATCCAATTAATCACCGATTAATCCCGACTTGACTGATTACTCGCTACAGGGTGGTCAACCACCCGACTACCGATTCATGATTTTTGCAAAATTGAAGATAACTAGTGAGGTATTTTACTTGTGAAAACTTATAAGTTATAATTTATTGTTTTACATGTGAAAAACACTATTTCAAAGTTCTAATAGATTTAGAAAAAATTCATTTTGAATTAAGAGTGTTATTAGTTTTGAAAATTGACGTTGAAAATTGTCTTTAACGATGAAGATTTCGGAAGAGGACTTGATGAATGTAGGGAAAGTTGCTGAACTTCAGCTTTTGTAGATGATGAATTAGTTTGTGATCCTCGAGTTCATACTCATGTCATTTCAGATACAAATAAGCCCACTTATTTATAATTCATTACTTACATAGAGAGGCGTCCCAAACAATATAAATAAAAGAATATAAACTTATGGTTCAGCGATATATAATTTCTTTATTTAAATAAAAATGAATCCCAATCTATTCACATAAAGACATTGTAAATCATCCTACTTAAGAATTTCTAACTCAACACTCATACTTAACCGATGAGTTACAAGGAGATTTAGTGCGTAGATGTTCTGAGGGTACGGAAAGAGTATTTACACTCATATTTAGAGATGAGAGTATGATTTAAGGATAATTGACATAGTACTCAAAATAGTTGGTGAGTATGTAATTTAGATGAGAACTGTGCAACTCACAATGTCTTGGAAAATAAACGAGAAATGCTCATTGTATCATTACAATGTTTAAGAAGTAAATTAGAACATCGTAAATGATTACAATGTCTTGAGAAAGTTTTTGTAAATCACAAAATGTAGGAATAGGTATATGATCGGGGAAATGTGATTGAGTCGTTATGCCTTAAAATAGGCATATGTAGGTTTATTCTGTTGTTCGTAATAAGTGACCGAAAGTATGTCGAGTGTATATATTAATAAACTAATATGTTTGTATAGCATAAACTACCTAGAAGTTAAATAATCATCTGGAGGATGGAAGGCACGGAGAGCGAAAGGCTATAAAATATTTTTGGGAAAAAGTAGTTATAGTTTAGGTATCAATTAGACCTATTTCTCAATAACTGAAGCCCTGATACCAATTTGTAACACCCCCAATTTCGTGATACGCAGCGGAATTCAAACTGTGTGTTACTTTATGGCACAACAGTTATAAAAATAGAAAACGAACTCTCACTGAGTCGTTTTAAAAGATTTATCATTCGATTTATATAAATATAAGAGTTTACAAAATGAGGTCCCAGTGGTTTCACAGTTTATTAAATAAGTTTTCGAATAATAATAAGATTTTAGGTTCGATTTGGACTAAGAATGAATCTAGGGCACATTTAGGCTTAAGGTACTTGTACCTTAGGCTAGTTGATGTTGTACATGAGGTTTAGGAAGCTTAGGTTAAGTTTTTAGTTAGGTTTTAATAAGTTTAGATAAGTGTAGTTATGTTTAGTAATAACAAAAGTATAGTTTTTAAATTTTATGCATTAAGCACTTGTACCTTAAGCTTTGGATAGTAGTACATTATATTCATAATGTTATGGTAAAACAAAATTTAAGGTTCATGCATAAAAGGCTAGTAATGTGAGCTTTAAAGGTTGTGAATTAAGACTTGTGTTATAAAATAAATTAAAGTTAAAGTGTTATGCTTTAATGATTTGTACGTGTGCATGAAAGACTTGTACATTTGTACTTTCTACTAATTATGTATATATTAGTTAAGGGTTTGCGATTTTTATTTACATAAAATCATAGAGCTGTATATTAGGGCTTGTAACGGGAATTAAAGTATAGTTAGGTTTTCGAGTTTTAATGACTTGTACTCTAGGTATAAAATGTTGTACTTTAGTATTTATGATTTAGTTTCGTAAAATCATAGTTATAATAAATTAGGGTTTCGTGTAAACTCTAATAAATAGAAAAAGTTTAGTTTGAACGTTTAATAATCGTACGTTTAACGAAAAAACGTAAAGTGGTAAATAAGAGTTGAAAACTTTTATACTTGACATATAAATATGTTTATTTGAAATGAACTTATGATATGTCGGGGTTGGTGAGCCCGTTTATTGAGAATGTGAGTTACGTCACATTAGTTAGTTGTAGTGATAAGGAATCAAACATAAAGCATCTATTTATGCTTTATGTGAGTTATGTCGCATTAGTTACGTCACATTAGTTACATCATTTATTTTATTTTTATTTTTTTTTGTTTAAATGTGAATACATATTTGTTGGAATCACTCCTAACTTGTATTTCAAGTGTTAGTCATTATTATGTGTTGGAATCACTCCTAAACCTTATTCAAGTGTTAGTTACTCATATGTAATAGTTAGCTTAGTATGGCCTTTATGTTTGTTATTAGCCTTAAGCTTATGTAGAAGGCCCATGAGCTTAGGCCCAAGCCCATAGGTGAAAGGGAAGGAGTAGGTGTGTTGCCCTAGCTCCTTGCCTATAAATACCTTATGTAAACCTTCATTTGAAGGTTGGTTGTTCAAGTTTTCTTTTCACATACACTCTACGCCTAAACCGTGTTCATTATCTCGTGTGTGTGTGTGTGATACTTGTTCAATCGCCTCTCTATCTTTCTTATAAGCTTGTGTGGTAAACCTTGTGACCTAACAGTGGTATCAATCGCCAAATAGTTGGGTGTACACTTTTGTTTTTGAAATTTTCTTGGTTTTGGTCTTACGTGTAAAGATAACGTGTTATTTGGTTCGCTTAAAAACTTGTTTTTTACACTTTTTAATCCAAGATTCTTGTACTTTCAACGTTTTAAGGTGTTAAAATACTTGTTTTTGACAAAAAGTTTCAAACTTTACGCGTGGATAAACGTTTTTGAACTTGATTTTGTTCGTGGGTGAAGTTCTACTCATAACCTGTTTAGCCGTTTTAGTTCATCAAGATTCACACTTTTGTGTTATTTTGGTACTATTAACGCTATTCCATAACAAAAATCTGGTTTAGAAACATATTTGGGCAAAATCAAAGTTACGAGTAAACCTACGCGTAGTAAAACCCTAAAACTACGCGTAAGTGCCTCCTTGGTTTGATCTTCATTTTCGTGGTTTATTTCGTGTTTTCTTACTTGGATAAGTCTGAAAATACGTCGACTTTGGATATCTCTTGCACTGTGATAGTGTAAAAGATCATTTGGGCAAAAACCCTAAAATTACGCCTAAGCATAAGCTTACGCGTAGAAATCCTACGCCTAAGATTTTCCTTACGCCTAAGCCTAGTCTTACGCATAAGAAAATCCTACGCCTAACTTTCTACGCATAACTTTTGTCTACGCCTAACTTTAGTGTCTTTTCCTACTTACGCGTAAGCTAAATCCTACGCGTAACTCCTCACTGTTACGCGTAACTTTGGTGTTTTTACGCATAAGTGCTACTTGGTTCTTGTCTTTTCCACGCCTAAGGATACTTCATCAACAAAGGTTCATTCGACTACAAAGATTCATTTTTACCAACACAAGTTTATCAACATGTCACAACCACCATACTCTAACTATTTCCCTTACACTTATCCTCATCCTCAACGTCAACAACAACTAACTCCACAACATCAACAATGGAATCAACAACAAGCAATTTATCAACAACAATTTAACCAACAACATACTCCACAACTTGCTGCAAATCCAAAACCTCAAATGGTTCAACCACCACAAAGTCTTCAAGCTCAACCGTACACAAATGACTTTAATCAACATCCATCAAGGATCACTATGAGGGAACCCACTTGGTTTGCAAAGATGTTTGAAACTTTAAGCAACCAACAATCAATTCATGAGGCTGGATCACTTGATAGACCTCCAATGCTCACTCCCAGAAACTACGATCAATGGGTAATAAGGTTCTTTAGGTTTTGTGATCTAAAGAAGCCACATGGAAAGTTCTTAAAGAAGGTTATCTTGGAAGGTCCATTTGAGATGCCTACTGTCATTGTACCCGGAGATCCAAATGCCATTCCACCAAGAGATGAACAAACGAACATTGCTACTGTTGCAGACTTGAATCCTCAAGAACTTCTACACTATGAAGCAGATGAGCTTGCAATGGAATATATCCTCCTAGGATTACCAAACCTAATTCTTCGTAGTGTTGATGCTCAAAAGACTGCAAAGAAAATGTGGGATCATATTCGTCTTCTTATGGAAGGATCTGTACTCAATCAGGAAGATTTGGAATCCAAAATTTACTTGGCTTATGAACACTTCATGATTGAACCTGGAGAGACACTCGAGTCCTATCATCACCGATTTTCAGACATCATCAATGATTTGGATAAACACAACATCCACATGCCAAGAATTGCAGTGAATACTAAGTTCCTAAGTAGTCTTGGTCCTGAATGGGAGAAGTATGTCATTTTTCTCCGTCAAGCGAAAAACATGCATCAGTCTACCTACGGATTGTTGTACGATTACTTGAAGCCTCATGAAAAGGAAGTTGATAGGGAAAGGATTCTCCGTGCTCAAATTGCTCCACCGACACATCCGAAAAATCAACAACTTGCCTTATATGCTCAAAACATTTATTCTCCTCAACCAGCAACTCAACCAACTGCTACAATCACACCACATGATCCTTCACAACCTCCATCTCAACAAACTCAATTGGTTCCATACAAAAACAACAATGCTCAAGCTGAAGCTAATGAGGAATCTTATCCGTTCGAAGCACTGCAACAAGGATTTGCTATGATTGCTAATGCCTTTAGCCGTTATACCAACAAATCCAACAACCATATTCGTTCCTCGTCTAATACAAGGAATCAAGCTGTTGTGAACAATGGACGAGTTGAATTTTAGAATCGTGGTTATGGTCGTCAGCTGGGCGGTGGTCAAGGGTTTAATGCTGTGGGTAGGAATAACAATCGAGCTCCAGTGGTGGAACAGGGAAATGCTCAGAATGGGTTAAATGGTCTTCGATGCTACAACTGCAATGAGAAGGGACACCTGGCTAATGCATGCCCAAAGCCAAGGACTAGGGGCAGTGCTTATTTCAAAGAGGCTCTTCTTTTGGCTCTTAAGGATGAAGCTGGTGGATCTCTCACAGACAAAGAACAAAGTTTTATGGCAAATGCAGATTCAGATGATGATATGGAGGACTTGCAGGCCAATGCAGCTGTTATGTTGATGGCTAATATGCAGGAGTTACACATGAGTGACATAGGCCCAGTGTATGACACTGATGGCTTGTCTCAGGTACCCGAACAAACCATATTTATCTCTGATCTCATATCTCCGCCAACATCTGCATCCGGCAAGGCTCAAAATGTTCAAAATGAGTCGTCCACATCTCATTCCGACGATTTTCAACTAGACCCCGTAGTTATATTTGACGATCAAGATGACCACCCGGTTTCCCTTGATAATCAAATTGACTCCGTGATTATACTTGAGGATCTCAGTAATGATCATGTTGAGACTCACATTGAACACGCCGAACTTTTGCCTCATCCAGATTTTTCTCGTTTAATACAAGACCAACAGACCATAGTGAAAAAATGTCATGCCATTAATCAGGACTTGAAATGCAAAAATGCACTGCTAACCAAGGATTTTGAATGCCTACAAAAGCAACTCAACTTTTTCAAAACTCAAGAAAAACGTGAAAACGGTTTTGAAGCAGCCTTTGCCAAATCTTATCAAAACGAAAAACATTTAGAAAGACAGATGCGTGATCTAGCCGCTTCGAAGAATGCTTTGTTGTCTGAACTAGAACAACTGAAACATGAACATAAAAATCAAATTAACGCTCTCACCTTGGAAAATCAAAAAGCTAAGGCTGAGTTGTTAACTTGTCAAAAACAGTTCTCTGCATACAAAAAGCATTCAACGAAATGAATAGATGATCATCTTGAAGAAATCATCGGCTTGCAAAACAAACTTAAAGAGTTTAAAACTGTTGTTTACAAACATGGCGAGTCGGTCACAACCATTGAAAAGTTTACTTTAAAACCCAATCCAAATGGATATGGACCGAATCTTGCTGATTACAAACCTAAGCTTTCAACAAAAGCATTCAAACCAAATCCTGAAGTTTCCAGTGCAGAATATAAAGTTGATACTTCTGTTATGAATGTTGTTGAATATCATCGTCAAGAGGAATTAGATGCAGAAGAGGAGAGTCGATCAAAATTAGAAAAAGTTGTTTACAACAAACCTTTTAACTATTCAAAAGCGGTCACTTTCGTCACACCAACGGATTCTTCTAACACACCAAGGGTTATCATCAAAACACCTGAGTCTTCTAATGTAAATCCCAAACCAGATTATGCACAAATTTATGGTCCTTTACCTTCCATCAGTGAAGTAAACTCAAAATCTGAAAATCAAAAAATTCTTAGATATTTTGACATTTTCATGGCTGACCTCATAATTTTACAACATGAGATAGAATATCGTTCTGAAATCAAAATTGATCATTTTCAATCGCCTCTAGCGCGAGAACAAAGAGACATTTTTCAGAAAAATCTTTTACCTAACATTAAAAATTTGAAAAATTGTGCATTAGCCTGGGAAAAGGATTTTCATAAGGAACTTGGAGTGATGAAGGTCGTTTTCGAGAAAACAGAAACATCTATTTCTAATACTAAACGTAAAAAGAAACTGTTGAGAAAAGATGTTGATCGACTCTTGGAAGATGTCATCTGTGCTGATGTCCATAATGTTGTGCTAGAGAATTCTTTGTCATATGCATTTGATCATACCTCTGCTGATACTGTTGAATCCGTGATAAATGTTGAGAACACTGATAATGTGCTTCAGATCGAGTCCTTAACAGTTGAAAACAAACGATTGTCAAACGAACTTTCAAATGCAATTCGTCGTCTTAATTGGTGTCAAAAAGATATTCACGATCAACAACATGTTTTTCAACACAAAATCGCTCAGTTGCGTGCAAAATCTTCTGATCATAAAATTGAGCAATTGGATGATCAAAACATGTCTTTTAAGTGTCAAATCTCAAAATATGAAGAAGAACTTTTAAAAGTTAAAAAGGAATATGGTGTCATATTTGATTTACTCAAAAAGACTCGTGATGAAGCATCACATGAACTTGATCATTATCTTGCACACACTAAAGAAGTTATGCATTTTGCTGGAAATGTTCGGTCTGAAAATCAAGATCTGATTCACACTATCCTCAAGTTAAGAGAAATGTTAGGAAAGTATGAACAACTTCCGCCAACCATCATTAAGAGATTAGCCCCAGTAACACTTAGTACTCATGCACCTAGAATCTCTACTGCCAAATCACAAGTAGCTAACGTGCTTCCTTCTACTGAAACAGGAATAGTTGAGCCTTTTCCAAACGTCCGCACTTCACAGCCTAGGAGCACTCAATCGAAGAATAGGAAGTTGCGACCTAAGAAAAGATCAATCAAGAATGCTAAAGTAGAAGAACACCCTAGGACTATGAATAAGACTCACGTTGCCTCCACTATAGATATTGCGTCTGGCAAATGTAATAGAAATAGTGATGTAACGAATGCTAAACCGTTAAGTACTTTTGATATTCAGTCTGATGCACCTTGTGTTATTTGTGGTAAAAGTATGAATTCGGATTGCCATGATAAATGTGTTGCTAAAGCTATCATCTCTCGTTTAAGGAATCCTAAGAACCGGAATACCTCTAGGCCCACTAATCTTTCTAAGTCTGTGCTTGGTAGACCGCCATCTTTAGATTCTAAGCAACGCATTGCTGTCCCTGTAGCTCCTGTGTCACCTCCTAGGAATGTAGTACCACCTAGTGCATTCACTAAGACTAAAGCAAATACTAGTTGGAGATGGCAGAAATGGATATATAACACACTAGGATTTAAGTGGATACCTAAAGCTATTGATGTGTGTATATCTACTATAACTGCTACGGAACCCTCTAACATTTCGGGTTCCAAATCTACTTCTATTCCATCTGTGTCGTCTGTGTGTAATGCAGGTGATACAGATCATTCTCTGGATTGTTGATAGCGGATGTTCCCGACACATGACAGGCAATCTTAAACTGTTATCAAACTTTATTGCAAAGTTCATTGGCACTGTCAGGTTCGGGAATGATCACTTCGCAGCTATCATGGGCTACGGAGACTATGTCAAAGGGAACATCGAAATTAGCAGGGTTTACTATGTGGAAGGCCTCGGTCATAATCTGTTTTCAGTAGGTCAGTTTTGTGATGGAGATTTGGAGGTTGCTTTCCGGGAGAAAACTTGTTTCATTCGTGATCTACAAGGAAATGACCTTATGTCTGGATCGCGTAATTCTAGTCTCTACACTATCTCTATGAAAGACATGGTTGCTTCATCTCCCATATGTTTACTTTCAAAGGCAACATCAACAAAATCCTGGCTATGGCACCGTCGTCTCTCACATCTAAACTTTCAAACCATCACCAACCTTGCTCGACACAAACTAGTTGAAGGACTCCCACGGTTTCGGTATTCTAAAGATCACCTTTGCTCAGCTTGTGAACAAGGCAAAAGCATTCGTGCTCATTTTCCTTCAAAGGTGGAACACAGCTCTCAGCATGTGCTTCATCTTCTTCACATGGATTTGTGTGGCCCGATGCGCGTGCAAACGATCAATGGCAAACGCTACATCTTAGTAATTGTTGATGACTATTCACGCTGGACTTGGGTCTACTTTCTTCGAAGCAAAGATCAAGCTCCACAAATGATCATCACCTTTCTCACGAAAATACAAGTTCAAGGCACTGAATTTGTTAATCAAACTCTTCATGAATTCTATGAGAAAGTGGGAATTCATCATCAAACATCTATTGCACGTACACCAGAACAAAACGGAGTTGTCGAAAGACGAAACCGAACGTTAGTGGAAGCTGCAAGAACAATGTTAATCAATGCTAAACTTCCAGATTACTTATGGGCAGAAGCTGTATCTACTGCATGCTATACTCAAAACCGTTCTATGATTACAAAACGCCACAACAAAACACCTTTCGAGCTCGTCCATAACAGAAAACCGAATCTAAAACACTTTCATGTATTTGGATCTCTTTGCTATCCGAATAATGATCGTGATGACTTTGGAAAGCTCAAAGCCAAAGCTGACATTGGAGTCTTTATCGGATACTGTGATAATTCCAAAGGTTTCCGAATCTGGAATCGTCGTACAAAACAGGTGATGGAAACGATTCATGCTCATTTTGATGAACTTACGGAAATGGCTTCCGAGTATAACAGCTTGGAACCCGGTCACAACCGCTTAAACTTTCCCCAAACCCCATCATCAGGTGAACAAAGCCCCCAGCTTACTCGTCAACAAATGGAAAGGTTATTTGCTCCGTGTTCAGTGGACGATCTTGATGAACGTGCTCAGGTGTATCCGTTGTTTCCGTTGCTCAACCTGATAATACTCTTATACCTGATACACCTGCTACAACAACTACTGTTGAAGATGCACCTACACAAGTTGACTCCACCACAACAGTTGAACAAACCGCTTCCAACAATGATGAAGCTGCTGATGATATTCTGAATGTAGTACCCCCACCTGCAGATTTTGATCCAAATGCGTTCTTCAACCCGTTTGCTAACGAGACTGCTGCACCAGATGTCGCGGAATCTTCAACAAACAATTTGAATCCTCAGAATCTGCACAATGTATATCAACATCAACCCTCCACACATAGATGGACGAAAGACCATCCTCTGGAAAACATTATTGGCAACCCGAATCAACCAGTCGTTACAAGACAACGTCTTCACTCAGATGGTGAACATTGCATTTATGCTCTCACCGTATGCCAATCTAAACCTAAAAACATCAAAGACGCAATGACAAAAGACAACTGGATTGAATCCATGCAAGAAGAACTCAACCAATTCAAACGTCTTGAAGTATGGGAACTGGTTGAAAGACCAACAAGAGTCTACGTCATTGGTCTAAAATGGATTTGGAAAAACAAATTGGATCTGAAGGAAATGTTATCCGAAATAAGTCACGTCTGGTGGCTAAGGGTTATCGTCAGGAAGAGGGTATTGACTTTGAAGAATCTTTTGCTCCGGTTGCTCGTCTTGAGGCTATTCGGATATTTCTAGCGTTCGCGGCTCATATGAATATGACGGTCTATCAGATGGATGTCAAAACTGCGTTTCTCAATGGACAACTTAAAGAAACGGTTTATGTCAGCCAACCAGATGGATTCGTCAATCCTGAGTTTCCGAATCACGTCTACAAACTAAACAAAGCTCTGTATGGTCTCAAACAAGCTCCTCGGGCATGGTACGATAAGCTATCATCCTTCCTCATTGCTAATAATTTCACCAAAGGTTCGGTTGACCCAACTCTTTTTACACAATATCACGGGGACATATCTTAATTGTTCAAATTTACGTGGATGACATCATTTTTGGGTCTACACATAAAAAGTTTTCAATCGCTTTTGCAAAACTAATGAAGAAAAATTTTGAAATGTCCATGATGGGTGAACTCACGTTCTTTCTTGGACTGCAAGTTCATCAATCACCCCGTGGTATTTTCTTGAGTCAGTCCAAATATGCCCTTGAATTGTTAAACAAATTTGGAATGAAAACCTGTGACACCTATGCCACACCAATGGCTCATACCAAGAAGCTAGACGCTGATTTACATGGGAAATTGGTGGACCCTACAAAATACCGTAGTATTATTGGGTCTCTCATGTATCTAACAGCTAGCGGACCTGATATTGTCTTTGCCGTATATCTTTGCTCTCGTTATCAGTCGCGACCAACTGAAACCCACCTCTCCGAGGCTAAAAGAATCCTCCGATACATAAAGGGAACCATTAACTTGGGGATCTGGTATCCGAAGGATTCTGGTTTTGAACTAATCGCTTTTCAGACGCTGACCACGCAGGATGCTTAGACTCACGGAAAAGTACTTCAGGAGCTTTACAATTTCTTGGTGAAAAGCTGGTGTCATGGCAATCGAAGAAGCAGGATTGTACATCGCTGTCCTCAACCGGCGAGAATATGTAGCCATGTCGGCGTGTTGTGCTCAAGTCATTTGGATGAGAACACAACTCAAAGACTATGGTTACGTATTTGACAGAATCCCGATGTACTGCGACAATCGGAGTGCCATTGCGATCTCGTGCAACTCTATTCAGCACTCGAAATCAAAGCACATCGATCTTCGATATCATTTCATCAAGGATCACGTGGAACATGGTACTGTTGAATTATATTTTGTGGGTACAGAATACCAATTGGCAGATCTTCTCACCAAAGCCTTGCCTCCGCTAGGTTTAATGAGTTGGTCCACCGGATTGGTATGAGGTGTTTGACTCAAGAGGAATTGGATGTCCTCCTAAAACAGTCTTAAAAACCTGTCAAACACCAAAATCTCTTTTGTAAATATTCTTCTATCTATTTTCTTTCAACATTGCAAGTACGTTTCTTCCGTCAACACTATAATCTTTCAAAATTCAATATTTTTTCGATCTAGTGTTGAGGGGGAGAAAATTATAACTTTAACTGTTTCAAATCATCTGTGTACTTGCATGTTATCTTATCTCGGTTGTTTCTTTTAACAAATGGTGGTAAAGTTTCTGGTACAATGACACTCCTCGGACTAAATTTATAACCTTTCATTATTTCTTAAGTCGAGGGGGAGTGTCGTCAAGTTTCTTTCTTAAAATCCTCATTTGGTAACCAAAATGGAAGTTAAAAGGCTTTGTATGAAAAAGGAATATGTGGAGGGACCAAAACTGTCAAAAGATGAAAGTCATTTTCAATAAAACTCTTCCACCTAATTTATCACTTCACATTTATTACTCTTAACCTACTAATCCTACGCATAGAATTCACTCAAGAAATCCGAAGTTTTGATCATAAATCTGTAAGTGTTTTTGCGTTTGTAACACGTTTCTAAATATTGGTTTTGATTTTCAAACGAATCCAACGGTTAAATCTACTTATATGGGTGATTTTGTGTTCTTCGCATACGCGTAAGAACACATGATCATGTGTTATGTGTTTGTGGCTAAAAAGATTGTGTCAAAATGCTTTTACAACATCAATGATATCTTTTCTATGCTCAAAATACACCTAGAAACACGAATTAATGGATTTTGATAATTAGGGTTTATGAGTCGAATTGGGTATTTTCGAATGTGAAGTGTTTTGGTCAAAAAGATTGTTGGGTTATGTTCACATATTGATGAATTGATGATTTCCAAGGTTGTTAACCACCCAGAAACTCTAAATGTTTAACAATTTGGAATTAGGGTTTAAAGTTCATAACTTTGGGTAATCTTGATTCTCAACGAATTAGATGTTATAACTTATTTCATAGACTCTCTCAACATCATAGACCTACCATAATTTGTTTGGTGCAAATCCCATGGCTAGAAATGATACGCGTAAATCTTAACCCTTAGGGTTTTGACCTACGCGTATGACTTTCTACGCGTAACAATTAACGAATGATTCATACCATGTTTTGTTGATAAAATGATGTTTTGTGTTAACTTTGATGATTTGATGAACTTATTTCAGGCTTTGCTACGCTTAATATTCAGAATCAAGGTCATTTGCAACTCTACGCATAAGGATTACCCTACGCGTAGTCAAGTTATGCGTAAGAATAATTCTACGCATAACTACTACGCGTAAGGTTCTACAATGGGACTACGCGTATCCTGTGAAGGATATGCGTAAACAGTGACCTCTACGCATAGGGTCTACTCTTACGAGTAAGCCTTACGCATAGGGTCTACTCTACGCATAAGGTCTACTCTACGCATAAGGTCCCCTTTTCCTACGCGTAAGTTAGGATCCTATGCGTAAGCTTTCGTCTACGCGTATATCATCTCTGTTTACGCTTAACTTTGCCAAAACTACGCTTAAGCCTGGATTGACCTTCATAATGAATTGTTACGTGTACAAACTTGTAAATAAACTAATCATAACGTCACGAATCCAATAATGTCACTAATAAACTTAATCGTTTGATATGTTGTGAACAATAAGTGATAACATAAACTTTAAAACTTAAAGTTAACTAACTCACGAAAACATTTCACGACGTCATTGGACTATTGAACAAACAAGTGACTTAGGACTCGTAACAATCATTGACACTATACATTCAATAACTAGACAATAAGACCTTATGTTGACTAACACTATGTCTTTCGATATGTTGGTTCTTTTGGCTAATGTTATTTCAGATCACGACATGGCTGAACAAATGAATGTGGATGCACCTGAGATTCTCACCATTGCTGATATCTTCCCAAACGGTTATCCGAGAAAGATTGGAAAGAACAGCCTTAGGGTTGACTTTGATACCCTCACTTGCTCAGAATCTTCCTGCTTGATTGCTGTGGATATTCTCAGGAATCATCCCTACCAGAACATGCTCTCACACTCTGCCACAGTTCTAGAGGTCTACTGATGAGTGTGTAAATACTCATCATTTTTAGTCAAATCTGAACTGCAAAACATTTAAAAAAGCTCAGAAATGCATCAAAATACTGAAAATATCCTAAAATTTCATTTTATATGTTTCAGATGCAAAATGTTTAAAATCAGATGAAAAATGAGCTAAGTTTGCATAATTGGCAGTTTCAGTCTCCCAAGTTTCAAAAGTTGTCAGAAATAGTCCCTGAGCACTTATTTCAAAAGAAAAGTCACCAAAGGTCCTTTTAAAATCATAAGTTGTCAGAATTAATCCTTTGGTGAAAAGTTCCAAAAGTTTTGAGAAATTACAGTTTTGATCCTTGGATTTTAAAAATGGTCATGTTTAGTCCTTGGAATTTCACATTTGGCAAAAATGGTCCTTAACTTATTTGAAATTTACAATTTTGACCCTTGGATGACATTTTCAGAAGTTACATATATGGTCCTTGGATTTCCAGCTTTTACACTTTCGGTCCTTGTGTATTTAATAAACCAAACCGGATCCAAATAAAACCCAAACCCATAACTTCCCAAGCACAATACCATTTTAACCCAACCAAACCTGTCTAATACCTACGGTCAACCAACCCTAACCCGGTCAAATAATTAACCTTTTTCCCCATTTTCCCGCCCACTGTTGTAAGATATAACTTTTCACATACACATCATAACATTAACACAAGGTAGCATATAGATGGAATTCTAGAGAGAGAAAGTTAGAGGTTTAGGGAACTTAGTGAGAGAAAGTGAAAGATATTATTATGAGCTCCAACTCTCTACCTTGGGAGGTAGAGAGTATTTATAGTCTTACATAAATCGCCACACATCGGGCTGTGGATCAGGCATACAGTGGGTAAAGACCCGTCCGTCCTCCACGGTGTTACTTAACTAAATACTACTTAACTTTAAATAACTACGACTACGAGCTTTCTAACGATTACATATACTTGAGGTGACCGACTCTTTAATACCTGGAATTTCTAATTCCTAACAATCTCCCCCTAAGGGAGGTCACCTCAATCATGCACTAAAATTACATTGAATACAAACAGATATGACATTAACAATTGTTCTTGCATTCTTGATGTAGTCCTTTGTTCCTAAGCTCGTAGTCATTGATTCTTCACATTGCATGTTTGGTTACTTCAAGTGGAGGTCTATTACTGATCCACGTGATAATAATTTTGAGCCAGCTTTTGAGATCATCAGCTAGTAGAAAATCTCTGATACATCCATTGTGGTGTTGGTATTATGTGATGTTGTGACATTCGGACCGACATGCTCACATTCTGGATCATGATATATTCTCATCAGAGTAGCGGAAGCATTAGTTGATTCATGATATTGGCAGCAGCGTAGCAGAAGCATGGAGTAAAATATCGAGTCATTGATGCACTAATCATGATTTCTTTTGAGATGAATGTGTTAGGTGAGCATGCGGCTATGGATTGACCACTTCATTACGATCAGCTGCAAACGTCGGGGTGTACCTGCATAAGACAGTTAGCAATAAAGCGCACGAAAGTGTCTTTGATCACTTTCGATGAATTGAGGTACACGGCCCACGGTTCCCCGTTGATCAGTACAAGTACTGCCTGTGATCAGGTAAAATTCCGAAGAATTTCCTTGACAGGGTTTCGCAGCTGCTCTAGCTGTTCTCAAACCGGAACGTCTCAAAGAAGACAACACGGAGTGAGTGAATCAGCAAATTTTAAGTCCACTGATTGATGAAAATAGATTTGAGAAACAATCGTGTATTGCTCAATAGAAATTGTTATTGCAATACAACAAAGGTTTTATTGAAAATTAGTTATCAATCATAAAAACACCTTTTGGTTTGAAAAATGAGTACACGGTCGATGTGCTAAAGAAAAAGTTTGTTAGGCACAAAGACCGGTTTTCAAAGGTATCCGTCAATCCCTAACCTGAACCAGGATTGATTCAAGAGATTGAATCGCCCCATTGTTTCTGTTCAGTTGTCACATGGTTGATCCATATAATAGATCTCACATGCCACCTACCAGGAGCTTGTTTGATGTTGGCTCCAGAAGGCTTTCCATCTTCATTGTGAATGTGTAAACACATTACTCAGATGTTCTGGCAATACCACAAGGATAATGCGTAGGACTCAAGATATAATCTCTCTTTCCACATTGTGTGAAACAGAGAGTCTTCATTGAAAGTGTCCTAATGAGATTTATTGATGATCTCGTGGCTCTAGACTCAATTTGTGTATATTTGGATCCTGTGGGAGACAGGGAGAGGGTCTCCTTCTTCAATATCAACAATCTCTAAGAGAAAGTCGATAGATAATGTCGGTTCCCCGTGAGAATGAAACAAGTCCTTTTAAGAGGAACTTGAGTGGTTTGGAAAGTTGAAGTGCAGTGCGTCACTGGGTCCATGACGTCTTGTCTTCAATACCGATGTTACCATCAGTAGCATATGAATTGAACCCGGCTTCTGCCCTAAGGTTGAATAGATGGAGGGCTATTTGTTTTCACCCTTTTCTCATTCAATTCTTTTTAATTCTTCAACCCCTTCAGTGCTTACCGAGACTTCATAGCTAGAACCTTGTTGGGTTTATTCCAGTACTAGCTCAGTCTTAGTCCGCACTCTTCCCATATCTCATTTTTCTCCTTTTATCATCATACCAAAGGACTTCTACACTAACTAGTGGATTGTCCCTGGGTAGATCCCTCCGGTTCTGGCGGATCATGGGAACCAATACCTAACCTTAACATCCTTATATCATCGTACATAAAGTAAAGTTGGTCGGTCTATTTGGTATTGTTCATCTGCCATTGGAACCAATTGAAAACCATTTGAAAATCAATCCAGATACTTGTGATATATTATCAAAACATTTTGTACCTGAATTGTTTTTGATATTTTTAGAATAAGTGCTCCCCCTCAACATGTGCATCAAATGTTTGAAATTGTTTTGCACACGGAGGCAAGAGGAAGAAATTAACTTCTTTGTTTACCATTTTCTAAAAAATATCACCATCACTTCCTTGATCAAATCAAGTAGATAAAGCATTTCCAGGAAGGATGAGGTTTCCATGAATTTGCTCCCCCTCAATATGTGCCTCGAGGTTTGAAAAGAGTTTTACACATACTAGAGGGAACCAGCACATTGAGATAAATGATCACTTTTCAAATCATAGGTTTAAGATAGATGCTCCCCCTCAACATGTGCATGGAAAATTTAAAATCGTTTGTCACATGTGAGCAGGATAGCATGTACATCCTTATAAAACCATTTACCTAATTATCAGTTTAAATCCAGTTTAAATCACACATTCTCCCCCGATCACAATTATCAAATCATTTGAGATTTGTGATCTCTTATTGATTTAAATTGATTTTGAAAGCTTTTAAGGAGAATTGTGACTTGATTATGAAAATGTTTTAACTGATAAGGATCGGATTTTAAGACTTTAAACTCCATTGATAGAACATGCATGTATATCTTTTGAAAACAATTTAATGCCAAATAACTTTTTAATTTAATTGAAATCATTCTCCCCCTCAATCAATGACATAGGTTGTTGATTGAAAGATAGAGATTTTGACAAATAAGTCCTGATGATTATCAAAAATAGAGACCGAGTTATTTTTCAAAGCATTTAGTTTTCAGCAGATAAATGTTTATAGAATCAGAGCATGGAATTTGAAAACATGGTAAAACATGGCTCTGTTCTTTCTTTTAAAACCGGGTTATTGCCTGAAAATGACAATAAACCATTGTTTCTCTTTCTCCCAAAAATATTTTTTGATTTTTTGATTTTTTTTTTTTTTTTTTTTTTTAAATTCGAACAACATCTAAAGTCCCGTGTCATTCTTTGAATGACAACATAAAGACCGTAGATATCGAATGAGAAAAACATGACAAATTGACAATATTTTTTGAAGATTTTTCGATTTTTTTTTCAGATTTTTAAGGATTTTTGAAAGTTTTATATTTTTCTATTTGGTTTTATAGGGTTTTATAATTTTGTATTTTGCTTTTGGATAAATATATACAAAGATATAGATGACCTTTACGTTTGAGTGTTTCTGGTTGAAGGCCTTTCAAGCCAAGTCGAGGAAGAATAAACTCAAACCGTTCTCTTGGAAGAGCTTTGGTGAAGATGTCTGCTAACTGGTATTCTGACTTCACAACATAGAGTTCCACCACCCTTTTCCACTTGCTCCCTGATGAAATGATGTCGGATGTCAATGTGCTTTGCTCTTGAGTGTTGTACGTTGTTGCATGAGGGAGCAATAGTACTTTATTATCACACAGAGGGATTTTGTTGAATTCAAAGCCATAGTCAGATAATTGGGATCTCATCCATTTGAGCACAACAAGATGACATTATGTATTTTGTATAGAAGTACTCATTTGCTTCTTTGAAGACCACTCACAAGCTTATCACCCAAAAGCACCTCTACTTCGTGTATCTTGACATCTGCATGATCGCATCTGCATATGTTAGTGACATCCGGTGTCCCGGGTACCATAGTCCCATATTGATGGTTCCTTGGAGATACCGAAAGACCGTTTAACCGCTTCAAGGTGCTTTTTAGTAGGCTTAGCCTGATATCTACACACATGAGCGAACAAGATGTGCAGTCGCTGTGAGGTACATCAGGGATCCAATCAACGATATTTTTTGGTCTACCATGATCCGAGTGGTCCTCATTTCAATCATGGGAGTGTCAGCGGTGTCACGTGAATCAAATCCAAATTCTTTAAAATTTCATTTGCATATTAAGATTGATTTATGAAAATGCCTCAGGGACTTTGTGAAATTTGTAATCCCAAGAAAAATGACATTTGTCCCATCATTGACATTTGAAATTTATAACCCATTTCTTTTGATCACATTCATCGAGGCAAAGATAATATCATCAACATATATTTGAACGTGAATTAAATGTTTGCCGACTTCGGTGAACAATGTTGGATCGAAACTTTGATAGCGTATCATACCATGCCTTTGGAGCTTGCTTTAAACCGTAAAGAGCTTTCTTCAGACGATAAACGAGAGTAGGATGCTATGGATTCACAAAGCCGGGTTGGTGGCGTGAACAACTTCTTTAAGATCTCCGTTCGAAATGCCGTCTTTACATCCATCGATAGACTACCATGTTCTTACTTGCGGCATTGGCTAAGAATATTCGATTGCCTCGATTTGGAGCAAATGATTCTTCAAAGTCTATACCCTCCTCTTGACTGTATCCTTTAGCAACTAATCGAGCCTTGTTCTTTAACACATCACCATGCTCATCAAGTTTCACTTTGAAGATCCTTTTTAGAGCAATGATCATGCACAATCTGTACTAATTCCCATACATCAAGTCGATCAAACTCATGAATTTCATCTTGCATGGCATTGAACCGGCATCTTCATCCATGGCGGTTTAACATCTTTTGGTTCGATCTTAGAGATTTGAAGCACCATAAGGCATCTGTTGCAAGTTGTTTCGAGTGTGGATACAGGATGAGAAGGATTTCCAATGATGTTGTCCAATGGATGATCGTGAGTCCATTTACTGAGGTGTTCATGTGGCCGTGGTTGAGGGACTTAGCGAGTCGATGTCTCACGAAGAAGATGGTTCGATGAAGATTCGAGGAGCAAATACATTTTCAAATGGAGCATCTTCAGGAGTAGCAAAGGGATTAACTTCATTATTGATACCGGACATAGTTCCATGATGTACCCTCGAAGTTTGATGATTTGTTGATGAGACAGAGTGATTGGCGCTTCTTGACATTGTCAGTTCATTAGCACTTGGCTCACAATGTTCATCAAACATGGGATCAAACAATTTCATCATCAGGACCATAGGATGCGATAGAAACTCTCTCGACTATCTTTATCAACCCATATGTAGACAAGTGATATACCAAACTTGAAACTGAAGAAGAATTCCATGCATTTGCATCTTAAGCTCGCCTTTGTGAATTTTAACTTCAATCTCAAATAAGTGATATTTGATTAACTCTGAAGTCGGCTTGTGTCAAATGCCCACGTGAATAGACGAATAAACATACAAGCCGGATGTACGTCGATCCACTGAATGAAACGGAACAAATGATTTCTCGACATTAATGCATTCTTCCTAAAGGTATACATGTGATTCACCACAAATGTCTTGGCGAATGAGGTAGTCATTTTCCTTAAGTTCATGTGGTTGATTTATAGCGTGCAATGAGAGGAACAATAAGTAAAGATTTTCGGATCATTCATGATGATTTGAGTACTTCTTTGAATGATCAACCGAAGGTTGAAGGTACTCATCAAACCTATCTTTGAAAAACAATGAATCCCAAACATTGATTCTCAATTATCCTTAGTAAGTGAAGCATTAGGCGTTGGAGGAGAGTCATCAAAAATCAAAACAATGAATCCAAGTTATCCTTAGTATATTCACTCATAATCAAAAAGAATATACACTCATCATCATCAAAAATGTTATAACCATTATTCAAACATCCATCATCATGTAGTATATTCACTCTTCTCCCCCTCAAAAATTGCATCCGAAGTTGCCATTTTTGATTTATCAAGTGAATAAGAGTATACACCAATGAACATAGATCCACGATGATTGAATGGCGTGGAAAAACATGAAGCTTGTTGATGAAGAATGTAGATGAGTATGGCCATTCATGAGAGAATTTCACATTAGCTGAAGATAAAGCTTGAAGAGCGTACACTTTTCTTTTCTTTGAAGAACGGGGCCTGAAGTGTTATCTGCAGACACCATAATGATGAAGAACGAGGCCTGAACTGATGTGAACAGACATCATAATGATGAAGAACGAGGCCTGAACTGATGTGAACAGACGTCATTGTTTAGAGCCCAGTTATATGTTTAGAGTCGCCCGAATCCAAATACCAAGGGACGACTTGTACGACCTGCTTTGGATAACAGACGAAGACATAGAATTGGAAACATTGGATCCCCACGTGCTCATAGGGTCCTTTTGGTTAGCACAAACAATCTTTGAATCAGCAGAAACCCTAGGTGCAATGTCATTGTCACTAGGAGCTAAACTAGTAGAAGCATCAGACTTAGTCGAGGGACATTTTGTGCTTAATGGGATTGTTCTACCAGTTGGCTTCCAAACCTTAACAGACACTACTCTAGGCATAGTGGATCTAGTTAAGGGGCAAGGTTTGCCATTCGTGAATATTCGACCTGTTGGCTTCCACTGAAATCCTACATTGGTAAAAACCTTCCCTGTAGGTTTCAGGATTGCTTAATCTGTTTCGCTCTCCAAACTTTCTTAACTGGGTTATGAATCTTAGACCTCGAAATAACACATCACATTTATCATGATTACCAGAAATTAAACATTTTTGCATGTTTTGCAGACAGCATAAGGCCTCAAATTAATTTTAGTAAGCTTAGAGCTAATACTAGAACTAACACGATTCTTTTTGTTCAAATCAAACTTCTTGTCCCTATGGTGTTCTTTCACTTCCTTATCATGAACACTTTTAGTTTGCGTAATCCTATCCTTCTTTGCATAGCTTCTAGGTTTTGACCCGCTAACTTTAGTGTCAATCTTAACATCTGTAGAAGTAACGATGGGAACATTACATGGCTTCACTACTTTCTGCATTCCTGGTCTAGAAGTGCTGGGATCTGAAATTCTAGGAGGCACATCACAGGTTGCTTGCTTGAATTTAGATATGGAACAAGGCATATCAAGGGTCACATGCTTGGCTTTAGGCATAGAACGGATTTCTTGTTTGGTACTAGGCATAGAACAAGGCTTCACAGCTTTGCCTTTTCACCTAAGGGTTTTGGACATGTTGCAATTACACATTCAAGCAGCTCTTGAGATCGTTTGGCCTGGAGGCAAGCAAACCTAATTTCACTATCAAGAGGTTTGTTAATGAAATCCTCTTCGACAATCTCACGGAGACATTCTAGACTATCCTTAAGGTGAGCACAGTAGTCATGAAAAGCATGTTCATTATTCCTAAGATGAGGAGGAATATATTTAACTGTCACAGTGTATTTGCAATCTAAGGGTGATTTTGAGACAACATTCTTATTGAAAACAAGTGGCAGTTTCCCATTTCCCTGACTTCTCAGATTCTCAATTTCCTTTTGTAAAGACGTTATTTTTTCGTTGTTTTGGTCACGGGTGACGTTTATTGAATCATATAACTCTTTAAAATGTCGTTTAACCTTTTCATTTTCTTCTAGAAAACTTTCGTTTTCCTTTTGTAAAGCATTTACTAGGTTTTGAAGATGAAACGTTTGAGAATTCTGAGAATCTAAAGGAGGAGGCATTTGGGAGCCTGTCATATTGTTCGTTTGACCCTTTAATTGAGAGATTTGGGCTTTCAACTTTCTGATCGTGTTGCACTGAGCTTGAATCTGTTCATCACGTTTGTTAATTTGAAACACTGCATCAAACTCTGGAGCATCTGACGATGTCTTGATATTTGAAGTTTTAACATTTTCTTTAAGATGTTGATATTTTAGTTGTAAATTAAAATGCTCAACTTCCAGTTTAGAAAAATGTTTAACCAAATTGTCGTGATCATCCAGTTCAATTTTCTCGTTTAGTTTAGAATTAGTTTTTTCAAGCTCAATGACACGATCATGGGAGACTTTCAGGGCCACAGATAGTTCATGAAATTTGGAAGCATTAATAGAGTAATTTGAAGCAGTGAAAAAGATATCTTGAGCAACACATTCAGTAATAAGAGTCTCATTTAATGTATGCAAGTTCTTCCTCTCAATCTCATTATATTTTAGTGCACGCTCATACTCACTAACTTCAACTACCATTGCATCAAATTCCTTTTCCATTTCTTTAATATCTGATTTTATCCCCTTTTTAAGACTCTCAAAATGATCTTTTAGTTGTTTAAAGAAAGGCATGACCTCAGTTAAATAACATTCTTTCATTTGCTCAAAACCCCTTTCCCCTTCAGTTATCCCAGTGGGTGTGATCCTTTTCTTACAAGTTTTCTCAAAATCGGTAAATAGTTGAAGAATAACATATTGACTGATTAAGGTCTTGCTCTTAGTGGCAATAGTTCTAGGAACTAAATGCATTGGTGTATTTGGAGGATACACATTCGCTTTAGGGAATTTCCTACAAGGGGGATTCTTTTCAACAAGATTTTCAGCTTTTTGCAAGTCCATATCCTTTTTCCAGAACACTTGTTCAGGGGTCAACAGAGTCTGAGGCTTAAACATGTTTAAGGATATCCAATTTTCCTTAGTGTAATCATGGGGTTTTATTGTTATCTTGTTCTTTTTACACTCAGGATCTTCTAGCTTCTTATTCATTTTCTCCCTAGTGACTTCATCTGATTTCTTATCTTCCTCAGTGCACTCAGCGCAACTAGGTTTCTGTCTAGGCTTAAGGATCTCATTACCATCATACAGTACCTTATGAGCATTTCTAGCCTTTTTAATTACCTCTGGATTAGGTTCCTCAACAAGGGGAATGCTATGCTTATCGCTTAAGACTCTATGCTTAGTGATCATGTGAGCAGTCTGAATGGTATTCCCTTGTACAACTTATTTTCAAGCTTGTTTTTCAAAGTTTTTAGATTGGAAAAATCATTCAAAAGTTTTGATTCCTTAGCCTTGAATTCTTGCTTAAGCATTTTAACATTTTCTTGAAGTTCGTGTTTTTGCTTAGCAGTTTTAGAAAGCTTTTCTTGTAAGGAGTTTAACTCTTGTTTTAATACTTCTTCTCTAAACCTACTTTTTCTAATAGTTGTACGTATTTGGACATCCATTTCCTGCTCACGGGTTGTCAACTCAAACTTAGCATTTGTTCATAAATAGCAACCTGATCCTTATATATGTTAAGCTCAGTGGTAAGGGAATCATCAGGCACAAATGCAGCGTACTCATGCAGTTCATAATCATCATTTTGAGTAGAAGATGCACAACTAGGTACAGCAGAAACATCCATGCAACTTACCTGAGCATTGACATGCACAGGCTGTGACGGGTGCATCTCTATCTTGGGTACATCCGAAGCTTCCATGGAGCGTTCCTTTGCATTAACTTGCACAGGTTGTGTCTGGTGCACCTCTCTCTCTTGTGAATTTGAGCACGAAGATTCCATTTTTCCATTATCCGACTCATCATTTTTTGTTGTCACTGACATTCTGCATTCAACAACACCCGATTCTTCAACATATACATTACCCAACTTATCACAACAATCTTTCAACTGCACCTGACACTCATTCACGTCTTCATTCTTTTGAGCAGATTCTTCAATGTACTTTTTCACATTATCCATGAGTTGGATAAATGTCTCAATGAATTCCTGAATTTCCATTCCAGTATGTTTTTTGAAGGAAATTCCAGTCAAGTGTTGATCGTAATCTGCTGAATATTCCCTACTGATGAATGGCTGAAATTGTTTGTAGATTACTTGAAGAGCTGCACTGGAACCATCCTTTTGAACCTCTTTATTGGTAAGTTGCAGCTTTAAGTGTTCTAAGTTCAACAGCAAGCTTCTTGTCAATGTAGGTAAGTCCTGGCGGAAAAGAGCACTACATGTTCGATCCCCAGCTATGGATAACAGTTGTATGAGGTGCAGATGAAGTAGCTGATAGGGCTCAATGCTGCATTCCATTTGCATGGCATTCTGTAGCAGGTGCAATTCATTCTCATTGTACTCAGAACATGAAGATTTCACATCCTCATTGTTTAATTCAAACATCTTTAATCGTTCAGTGTAGCAATCATTAACATTATTGTCCACATCATCATACAATTTAAGCACTTCTGAAATCACTGGGTCAGTAGAGTAAGTAGAGTAAGACATGATGTGGTGGAATGCACGGGATTTTACAAGTCTATGATTTAAACCGAGAAATAGAATCTTTCGCGGGATTTTACTAAAATCAAGACCAAACCGTTAAGCAATGACCAATGGAATGTGTTAAGATGACTGATGGTTGTTTGTGGGATAAGTAGAGATGTTGTTTGGTTGTGATTTGGGTTGGTTGTTGCACGATTTTCCCGAGAATTTTAGGTCTAAAAACATAAAAACCTCAATAACTTCTGTTCAGAGCGGATTTAGCCCTCGAAGGTTGACCCGAATCAACTTTAGTTTATTCGGCGTGACATTCTCCTCATTCTCACGGTCGTTTTGATGGGTAGAACGCTGAAAACGGAGTTACGGATCAAAAGTTATAGCCGTTTGAAGTTTTGTCGGGAAAAGTCAACAAGTCGCTAAGAATTCTTGAACCAAGTCGCTAAGACCAAGTCGCTAGGACTTAATTCGCTACACCACTAAGTCGCTAGAGTCCCAAGTCGCTAGACAAATGCAAGTCGCTAAGTAGTAACTCGCTAACCTCAAGTCGCTAGCGAAATTTTGGCAGCAATTCGCTACTCAAGTCGCTAGGAATACAAGTCGCTAAAGAGCAACTCGCTACAGACCAAGTCGCTACCACCAAGTCGCTACCCGTAGTGGAGAGTCCACTACTTGTACTGTAAATCGCTAGGTAAGTCGCTAGCTCCAAACCTGTAACTCGCTACAAAAATGTGAAGCAAGTCGCTACGAAGAAACTTTTCCGTGGCTCAAGTCGCTAGCATGAAAAACACATAAACACCACTTTTCAATCCAAAAACAACCCAACCACTATGATTCAAACCTTCTAGATCAAAACCTAAACACTTGTGATGATTCTAAATACAAAAGTACAACCAAAATCGAAACTTTAACACTAGAAATCAATCAAATGATGCAAAAACCACTAAACTTTTTCAAACTCAAAAACCACCTAAAAGCCACTAGAAATTCAAAGATGTGCAAGATATGATCTAACCATGGCTCTTGATACCAATTGTAAGATATAACTTTTCACATACACATCATAACATTAACACAAGGTAGCATATAGATGGATCTCTAGAGAGAGAAAGTTAGAGGTTTAGGGAACTTAGTGAGAGAAAGTGAAAGATATTATTATGAGCTCCAACTCTCTACCTTGGGAGGTAGAGAGTATTTATAGTCTTACATAAATCGCCACACATCGGGCTGTGGATCAGGCATACAGTGGGTAAAGACCCGTCCGTCCTCCACGGTGTTACTTAACTAAATACTACTTAACTTTAAATAACTACGACTACGAGCTTTCTAACGATTACATATACTTGAGGTGACCGACTCTTTAATACCTGGAATTTCTAATTCCTAACAACTGTCTTCCTCCCAACTGCTCTGCAAACACCAGTTCTCCCCTCACCTCCAGCTCAACATACCACCACCTTATCACTCCACCAACACCAAACAACAAAATGCATTTATTGCTTCCCCTTTCTTACACTCAAACCCCCCCCCCCCAACTGGCTATATCAAATTGGCGCCAAAATGAGAAATCAAGCGCCAAGATAAACTTTGACCCATCCAATGGCCAGAAAAGATTCAGAGCAACTTTGTGAGAGCTATAAAAGAGAAAGATGACAGGAGTAGCTGGGGTCACTGTTTTTAGACCTTTTTCTATTTTTACTTGTAATCGTTTTAAATTTTAATGCAAAAATCTTTCTGGGTTTCATGTTCTAAGTCTTGTACAAGTTAATTACTTTGTTTAGTTTAATAGATTTAATTTCAGTTGTTAGTTCATATGTTAAGCTTTGTAATCCTTCCATTTTCTTAATAAAAGTCATATTACTTTTAAGTGATTCTTAAATTCTTTTGGAATACTTGTGATTATTATTGGTTTATAAGCTCAGATAAGCTTAGCAATAGCTTATCTTTGAGCTTATTCTTAGTTCTGTCTCACTCTCTCTAAATTTTGGAAAAAGTCAACTAAAGTCAAAGAGGGTCATATTGGATTGGTAAACTGAGTTGTGGGTTGAACTCTGATTCTAGTATTAGTTACTGTTTTATTATTAAGTTCTAATCAGTTCTTGTCTAATTTTATCCTAAATTAGGAGTAGAAATGCAATTTAGTAGCTTAAGGGCGTGTTTGGTATTAAAGGTAACCCATGGTCAAAGTGGTTTTACCCACTTTGACCGATCGATCAAACCACTTTTAGTGCATTTGAGTCAGTTTTGAAAGTTGGAAAAAGATTTTACAACTCCACAGAGTTTAGAGTTTTTCTTTGGTTTCAAAAAGTTAACATCTGTCAATTTCTCACAAGCAATTTAGTCAAGTTTTTGTTGTCATAAAAATTTTAGAAAAATAAAAATAGAAAGTTTCCTAGCTGATTTAAATTGTGTCAAAAGAAAAAAAATCAAAAAATTCGTTTACTAGGGCTGCTGGGTGGGTGAAATAACTGTTTTGACCCATTTGTTGTTCTGTGCACAGTGCATTTCTCCATTTTGCATTCTTTTTATCAGCTTATTTAATAAGCTGAATCAGCTCATATTGGGTCAGAGATAGGGGCAAAAGCAAGTGGGCTAGGTGGACTTCTTGTAGCCAGAAGCTCAGGTCCTAACTCTCTTAATAGCTTATTCAAAATAAGCTCTAAAGTGAGCACCCTGGCCCTGTCCACTGCTGCAACACCACAGCAGCTATCCCACCCTTATTGTGCTTATTAGTTGCTCCCATTAGCTTATCTAGGGAACCTTAGTGCTTATTGGGTGACATAGATTAGGTGAGTTAGTTTTTAGCTTATCTTTTGCTTATTGATGCTTATTTAGTCCTTTAGATTAGCTTATTATCAATTGATTATGCTTATTTTCCCATAAACTTAGGATTCCCTTTAAGCGCTTATCTGTCCCCCATGCTTAGCTGCTCTTACTGTTTTTAGCTTATTCTAGTTGCATGTTATGCTTATTAGCTTGTTCTCCTTTTAAACAACTTATTCCATTGTTTATTTGTGCTTAAAAATCTGTCAAAAAGGGTGTGTTCGATTTGCTTTTGTATCAACTGATGTGAATAAGCAGTGCTAACTGCTTATTCTTAAGGTTTTGTTGAGAAAGTTTTTACAAAAAGTACTTATTTCCATCCCTACTTTAAGTTCCAAAAAGAAAATTTCCAAAATAAAAATAAAAGAGCAAAAAGGTGGGAGGCAGGCTCGAACCTGAGACCTCCCACCTATTGAGAGTGATATGATGTACCTGGATGCCAGTCGCCCTTGGGTCTTTCTCATGTTTTGGTTTGCAATATTTAATATACAAAGGCATTTGGTCAGTTTTAGCTTTTAAGCTTCTTTAGCTTATTTTGAGCTTATTTCACAAAACAACCACCAAGCTTCTTAATTTTCCTAGATTCAGCATTGTTCATAGTAGTTTCTGTGAATTTTTCATATTTTTCTAAAATCGTTTAGTATTTTTAATAATTAATTTAGTTTAAAATAGTATTTAATTCATAATAAAAAAATATAAAAGTCAAAAAAATATAAATCTTTTTTCTAAAATTTTCTTTTGTCATATAGTAAGTAAGAAAATTGTTTTTACACTCATAGGACATTTATTTTACAAATTTTACGTTTTTTACTTGCTTCGCATAATTTTTACATATAACGCGCGTTTTCATTCTAGGTCACGTTTTTAGGTAATTTAGGTTTACGTTTTAATTAAAATAGTTTATTTAAGTTATTTTGTTTTATAAATCATCAAAAACATCATTTTGCAAATAGTGATAGCGTTTATTTAATTTAATTTATCTTTTTAGTTTTCTTTAATTTGCATTTAAGCCCCTGTGGTTTATATACTTTCTCTTTAGGTAAAATTATTCATAATCATACCCCTTTCCTGTTCAATATCACCCGATCACTATACGTTTGATTATTCAGTCGCACAGCTCGTTGGGACTTAACGACCTGGGGAAACACTATACTCCTCTCGATCTTCATTGCATTGTTTCTGAGCTGTTTGAAGTTTATTACGGTTGACCATTCACAAGTGGTCAGCTTGTGTGATAAAACTTGACGGTTCGGGAGCGAATCAAAATTTGGCGCCGCTGCCGGGGAGCTGTGCTAATTATCTTACGTTTAGCAGATTAGTGATTTGAATATTCACTCCTTGTTCATACCATCTATATATATCTATATTTTCTTATAAAAATCAAAAACCCAAAAACATCTCAAAACATATAAAACACAAAAATATTTTTCTCTTGTTTCTACATATATATAAAACCATAAAACCCAAAAAGATTTTCTTTCTTATTTTTTTCAAAATGTTTATCCAAAAATTCAAAAATATCCATCTTTACCCTCTCACATCTTTGATTCTTCATCCCAACCCCTCTGTAAACCTTTGATTCTTTCTATGTCTTATCCTCACCCTCTTGGTTGTCAATGGTGTGGTGGTCCTTATAATGGTGGCAATTGCCCCAGTTGTAGCATGGTGGAGTCAGGAAACGGGTCTGTCTATAACCAAGATCCCTATTCTTACCATAACACAACTGATTTATTCCATCAGCTACCACACTGTGAGACTCAGCAGTTTTACTGTTGTGAGTACTGTGGTGGTTCACACTCCAGTTCTGATTGTCAATCGGGAAACACGCTTGTCTATGAGCAGGTTCCTGATAACAATTATGACTACCACACATATAACTCACAGCCACATCAGTTTTACTGTTGTGAGTATTGTGGAGCTCCACACTGTAGCTCGATTGTCAAACAAGGAATCCATTTCCTTGTAACAATTACGACTCTTCGTATCATGACCAACCTCTACAATACCAAATGAATCAGGCACCACCTCAGCCTGAGCCACTTCCTCAAAATCTTCTCCTTGATCTTTTAGATTTAGTGAAAGATTTGAAGGAATGTAAACATTCCCAAGATAATCCAAATCAAAAATCCATGGAAGAATTGCTAGCTGAAGAGCAGGCTGCTAAAATAAATTCCCAAATTGCGTTTGAAAAATCTATTAGGGAATCAATTGCAAAAGAAAAAGCAGCCAGATCTAGCTCTCAATTTCGTTTTATTCCTGATGACAGTGATGATGAGGATACACTTGATATCCTTCAATTCTATAAAGATTCATCAAGTTCATCAGATGATATCCCAGCAGTTGAGATTCATTCTCAAACAACTGCTATCACACCCGAGGTTCACACTCACTCTCTGAGCATGGGGGACGAGCATCTTGACACTGTTCCTGAAAAGGAACCGGACGAATTCATAAAGTCTAGTGTCGAGAACCTTGTCCCAATCCCAAGAGAGTCACAGGGAATTCTCGAGCATTTTTGTGATATCCCTACCCCTCTTGTCTTCCCAAAAGATCATGTTGAGATGTTCTCCGATTCTGATGATGATGATTCGTTGTCTTGTGGAGACATCGTTTATGTGGAAGATTTACCTTCTGAGCTTGTTAGCTTAGAAGAAGAGAATGATGAAGTTACTAACACTGAAATCAAAGACGAAGCACTTCGTGCAACATTATTGAATGTTAATCTTCTCATTTCTAGAATCGAGGCTTTTAATGAAAAACCTATTTCATCTCCTATCCCCATTAAGGATAGTGACATTCTTTCCGATGATTCTATTCCGGAAATGAAAGCCTTCTGTTTTGATAATATGGGAGAGAAGATTAGTGGCAGTACCACTTTTCATTCTCATAATTCTCTCCCCAATTATGAATCATTTACATTGGAGGAGTTCACTAGTGAACCCACTCATATCAATTCTGAATATGATTCATTCACATTCAAGGAGTTCTCAGATGAACTCACTCATATCATATCTCCGCCGTAGTATGATAACTTCTACTTTGATCTAGACACACCCGGGATATGTCTAGACCAATTGAGCTTAAATGATGAGATTCATGCTATTATGAATTCTCCTTCTGATGATGATGAGTTAGTCATGATGTTTATCATGATTTTCTATCTCTTCTTCACCTATCACGTGGCTTCTCCTGTTCTTCACTCCTTCGGGAATGAAGACATTATCTTTGACCCCGGCATTTCCATGTACCATTTGTGAGCCCGGTCTGTCTATGTATATCTCGTCGGTGTGGAACTTTCACGCGCTTCAAATGTTTGTCCAAACATCTTGAATGAAAGTCCGATGGAGATTGTCTCTTCCACTTACTTCCCCATGAACAAATTAATTCGGGGTCGAGTCAAGCTAGCGACTCGGTAATCAAAAACAGTAGTTAAACATGGGTTTTCACCCGTGTGTACCACCCTAGTGTGGGGGAGTTGCCCCCCGCTGTTGTATATAAGTTTCTAAAAAAAAAAAAAAAAAAAAAAATTCAAATAATGGTCGTAGTATTTCCCTTTTACGTTCTATGTTTCGGCATAACCGCCGGTACTTTGAATATTGAGGGCAATATTCATTTCTAGTGTGGGGGGGAATTCTCACGAATTTTATCATGTAATTATACCACCCAATTCCCCCATTTTTGGCCAAAATTTTTTTTTTGGAGTAAGTGTTTTGCACTTACTTAGCTTATGGTTATCAGTCCACCATGTCTAATAAACAAAAGGATTGGCTAATCCAGGAGCAAACGGCTCTTGGTAAAGATATCTCAAATCCGTTGACGGCTTGCAATTTGCCCAAAATTGTATGGTATTCAGCTCACCATATCTTTAATTAGTGAAGAGTTGGCTAGCCCGCAAGTTTATGGCTTGTGGTAAAGGCAGTTGGAAAACCATAATTGGTAATCGACTCACCAAAGATATTGTATCTAAGATTTGGCTAGTCCAGAAGCAAACGGCTTCTGGTAAAGACAAATCAAATCCGTTGGAAGCTGGTGATTTGCTCAAAATCATTTGGTTATCGGTGTACCAAGGTTCTTACTTGAACTGAAACATTTGGCTACTCCAGAAGTAATGGCTTTTGGTAAAGAGATTCAAATCCATTAAGTTTTCTCAAAAGATTGCTAGGGACTAGCAATAGTTTAGTGTGGGGGATTGATGAGTGTGTAAATACTCATCATTTTTAGTCAAATCTGAACTGCAAAACATTTAAAAAAGCTCAGAAATGCATCAAAATACTGAAAATATCCTAAAATTGCATTTTATATGTTTCAGATGCAAAATGTTTAAAATCAGATGAAAAATGAGCTAAGTTTGCATAATTGGCAGTTTCAGTCCCCCAAGTTTCAAAAGTTGTCAGAAATAGTCCCTGAGCACTTATTTCAAAAGAAAAGTCACCAAAGGTCCTTTTAAAATCATAAGTTGTCAGAATTAATCCTTTGGTGAAAAGTTCCAAAAGTTTTGAGAAATTACAGTTTTGATCCCTGGATTTTAAAAATGGTCATGTTTAGTCCTTGGAATTTCACATTTGGCAAAAATGGTCCTTAACTTATTTGAGATTTACAATTTTGACCCTTGGATTACATTTTCAGAAGTTACATATATGGTCCTTGGATTTCCAGCTTTTACACTTTCGGTCCTTGTGTATTTAATAAACCAAACCGGATCCAAATAAAACCCAAACCCATAACTTCCCAAGCCCAATACCATTTTAACCCAACCAAACCCGTCTAATACCCACGGTCAACCAACCCTAACCCGGTCAAATAATTAACCTTTTTCCCCATTTTCCCGCCCACTGTCTTCCTCCCAACTGCTCTGCAAACACCAGTTCTCCCCTCACCTCCAGCTCAACATACCACCACCTTATCACTCCACCAACACCAAACAACAAAATGCATTTATTGCTTCCCCTTTCTTACACTCAAAACCCCCCCCAACTGGCTATATCAAATTGGCGCCAAAATGAGAAATCAAGGGCCAAGATCAACTTTGACCCATCCAATGGCCAGAAAAGATTCAGAGCAACTTTGTGAGAGCTATAAAAGAGAAAGATGACAGAAGTAGCTGGGGTCACTGTTTTTAGACCTTTTTCTATTTTTACTTGTAATCATTTTAAATTTTAATGCAAAAATCTTTATGGGTTTCATGTTCTAAGTCTTGTACAAGTTAATTACTTTGTTTAGTTTAATAGATTTAATTTCAGTTGTTAGTTCATATGTTAAGCTTTGTAATCCTTCCATTTTCTTAATAAAAGTCATATTACTTTTAAGTGATTCTTAAATTCTGTTGGAATACTTGTGATTATTATTGGTTTATAAGCTCAGATAAGCTTAGCAATAGCTTATGCTGAGCTTATTCTTAGTTCTGTCTCACTCTCTCTAAATTTTGGAAAAAGTCAACAAAAGTCAAAGAGGGTCATATTGGATTGGTAAACTGAGTTGTGGGTTGAACTCTGATTCTAGTATTAGTTACTGTTTTATTATTAAGTTCTAATCAGTTCTTGTCTAATTTTATCCTAAATTAGGAGTAGAAATGCAATTTAGTAGCTTAAGGGGGTGTTTGGTATTAAAGGTAACCCATGGTCAAAGTGGTTTTTACCCACTTTGACCTGATCAGTCAAACCACTTTTAGTGCATTTGAGTCAGTTTTGAAAGTTGGAAAAAGATTTTACAACTCCACAGAGTTTAGAGTTTTTCTTTGGTTTCAAAAAGTTAACATCTGTCAATTTCTCACAAGCAATTTAGTCAAGTTTTTGTTGTCATAAAAATTTTAGAAAAATAAAAATAGAAAGTTTCCTAGCTGATTTAACTTGTGTCAAAAGAAAAAAAATCAAAAAATTCGTTTACTAGGGCTGCTGGGTGGGTGAAATAACTGTTTTGACCCATTTGATGTTCTGTGCACAGTGCACTTCTCCATTTTGCATTCTTTTTATCAGCTTATTTAATAAGCTGAATCAGCTCATATTGGGTCAGAGATAGGGGCAAAAGCAAGTGGGCTAGGTGGACTTCTTGTAGCCAGAAGCTCAGGTCCTAACTCTCTTAATAGCTTATTCAAAATAAGCTCTAAAGTGAGCACCCTGGCCCTGTCCACTGCTGCAACACCACAGCAGCTATCCCACCCTTATTGTGCTTATTAGTTGCTCCCATTAGCTTATCTAGGGAACCTTAGTGCTTATTGGGTGACATAGATTAGGTGAGTTAGTTTTTAGCTTATCTTTTGCTTATTGATGCTTATTTAGTCCTTTAGATTAGCTTATTATCAATTGATTATGCTTATTTTCCCATAAACTTAGGATTCCCTTTAACTGCTTATCTGTCCCCCCATGCTTAGCTGCTCTTACTGTTTTTAGCTTATTCTAGTTGCATGTTATGCTTATTAGCTTGTTCTCCTTTTAAACAGCTTATTCCATTGTTTATTTGTGCTTAAAAATCTGTCAAAAAGGGTGTGTTCGATTTGCTTTTGTATCAACTGATGTGAATAAGCAGTGCTAACTGCTTATTCTTAAGGTTTTGTTGAGAAAGTTTTTACAAAAAGTACTTATTTCCATCCCTACTTTAAGTTCCAAAAAGAAAATTTCCAAAATAAAAATAAAAGAGCAAAAAGGTGGGAGGCAGGCTCGAACCTGAGACCTCCCACCTATTGAGAGTGATATGATGTACCTGGATGCCAGTCGCCCTTGGGTCTTTCTCATGTTTTGGTTTGCAATATTTAATATACAAAGGCATTTGGTCAGTTTTAGCTTTTAAGCTTCTTTAGCTTATTTTGAGCTTATTTCACAAAACTACCACCAAGCTTCTTAATTTTCCTAGATTCAGCATTGTTCATAGTAGTTTCTGTGAATTTTTCATATTTTTCTAAAATCGTTTAGTATTTTTAATAATTAATTTAGTTTAAAATAGTATTTAATTCATAATAAAAAATATAAAAGTCAAAAAAATATAAATCTTTTTTCTAAAATTTTCTTTTGTCATATAGTAAGTAAGAAAATTGTTTTTACACTCGTAGAACTTTTATTTTACAAATTTTACGTTTTTACTTGCGCACTCGCATAATTTTTACATATAACGCGCGTTTTCATTCTAGGTCACGTTTTTAGGTAATTTAGGTTTACGTTTTAATTAAAATAGTTTATTTAAGGTATTTTGTTTTATAAATCATCAAAAACATCATTTTGCAAATAGTCATAGCGTTTATTTAATATAATTTATCTTTTTAGTTTTCTTTAATTTGCATTTAAGCCCCTGTGGTTTATATACTTTCTCTTTAGGTAAAATTATTCATAATCATACCCCTTTCCTGTTCAATATCACCCGATCACTATACGTTTGATTATTCAGTCGCACAGCTCGTTGGGACTTAACGACCTGGGGAAACACTATACTCCTCTAGATCTTCATTGCATGGTTTCTGAGCTGTTTGAAGTTTATTACGGTTGACCATTCACAAGTGGTCAGCTTGTGTGATAAAACTTGACGGTTCGGGAGCGAATCATCTACATTCAACAATTCTGGGATTCTATGCAGAGGATC
>OU343221.1:200425758-200906782 GCA_910596185.1 Chrysanthemum makinoi
ACTGGTCAAAGTGCAGTGAATGTGACACTTAATCACAAACAAGTCACTATCACTCCTGCTGACTTACGGGATGTTCTCATCATTCCTGACATTGCTCCAACCGACTTCTTTACTACCCCTACTGAAGAGACAGTCCTGAAATTCTTGATAGATATTGGTTATGATGAAGCTTCAGGAATCATTACTAAGCACTCTCACGTGGAGCTGAAGTATATTCCTCAACCATGGAGAACACTCTACATGATCATCACCAAATCGGTCTCTGGTCGTGACAGTGGCTATGAGCATCCCAAGCTCATGGAACTACAAATTTTCTGGTCGTTGATCAACAAGAAGGACATTGGAATCGAAGCACTGATATGGAAGGACATGATGGTATTTCACAAGAAGCTTGGCTCCAAGATTCCCTATGTCAGATATACCAAATTGTTGATCCAGAGAGCACTTGGACTTCATCCTGACATCCCCATGAGGCTTAATGACCCAGATAATCACGACATATTGACTGAACCCATACTATCTGTCAGAATCAAAGAATCGTCAACAAAGAAACAGGGTTCGGTTTTACCTGATCACCTTCTAACCACCGAAATCAAAAAGCTTGAAACATATAAAAGGTATCGGTTACCCGTAAAAGAACGCAAAGTTGGTCATCTTGATGAAAAATCTTCTGGTACACCTACTCGGAGGACCAGAAGAGGCAGTGCTGGAAGTGTTACAAGTACATATATTTATAGGAAGCTTCCAAAAAGGAATCCTCCTCGTAAAAGGATTGTTCCCGTAAAGGAAGCTGAACCTATTCCCACACCTGAACCGCAAAGAAAGCTTGTGGACGAAAGCTCTGAAGGTACTGACACAGATGAAGAGATTACATACTCTGAATCTGCAACCGTAACACCTCCTTCAGCAGCTAAACCTCCAAGTCCACCAGCTGACAAAGGAAAAGGAAAGACTCATGTACTTGTACCATATGATGAAAGCTCAGATGAAGAAGAAGAGCAACTGGATATATCATACAGGAAGAAGTTTAATATCGTTAGACACCTTTAAAAAGCTGAAGAATTTGCTAAAGACCAAATGGGTGATCCCGGAAGATCAAGTGGTGTTGCCCACTCTGAACCTTCTCCTGATGCGGTTAATCAACCCGATAAGGGAGCTGGTGCCACCACTCTTATGCAACAACAAAAGCTTGTGGAGGATACTATCGAATATGAGTTTGAGGAACCGGAAACTGAGAAGTCCGAAAAAGATCAAAATGTTGATTATGATATGTTTCTTCTAGATAGTCCTGCACGATCAAAGGAAGAAACCTCTGAACCTCCGAAGGATCCAGAGTCTCCACATATCTCTTCATCATCAGATTCGTCTTCTCACTCCTCGCCACCACCATCAAAGAAGTCAACCAAATCATCATCCAAATCAGTGAAGAAACCATCTAAATCTTGGATTTCTCAAGCTCATGAACGGATTACCAAAGCTGTCAAACAAGTCAGAAAGAAAAACGTGCTCAAAAAAAATCTGAATTTCTTTGCTGATCACATACAGCATATATATGACGAGCATGAAAAGATGAAAGGAGAAAGGAAGTTTGTTCAGGAATTCATGAAAAATCGCCATCAAGAGGAACTGAACGAAATGATCGAAGGCTACACGAAAAAGTACCTTCTGGAGTACGTTCCTAAAGTCACAAAGGAGTTGTTCATCAAACAACTTTATCCAAATCTTATGCAGATCGCCAAGCAAACTATTCGATCAACGCCCTTAACCGTCACAATCAATCCAACCGATCCAGTAGTGTTCTCGGATAATGAATTGGTGGCCAAGCTTGTTACACAAATGTCTGCACGATCTGGGACATTTACTTCTGATGAAGGAAAGCTGTTTCAAGCATTACTGGACTACCAACTTCAAGAAGCTTGTAGATTCGAAGCTGAAAAGTCGAAACGTCCTAGAGACGATGAAGACAAGGATAAGGATAAAGATTCTGCACCTAAACGTCAGAAGCAGTCTGGTGAATCTTCTATGATGCAACGTCCTCCACAACGGCCTCCTGTTCAACAAAAATCTCCTCCTCGTTCTTCTAATGAAAAACCTCAGGACGATTCCGAATTACCACCCCCGACTCAAAAAACCGATGATCACTTTGAGTATACGGGTGGTGACGATGAAGAGGTCCTTGAGCCCCTACAACAACCCACCTCTCCCAAACAAGTTCAGAAACCAGAATCATCATCTAGGCCTTCGAAAAAGAAGAAGAAGAAGACGCCTCAGACTGACGTCGTATCATGGCTAGATGACGATAAAACAAAGGAATTTGAATGGTTTGCTACTCTTGTTAACAACACTCCCTACCCTGAAGAAGGTCAGAATTTGGTAGACGGTTCTACATTGGAGCATGCTAAAATATTGCAAGAAAAGTTCCATGTGAAGAAAATGACGAAATCTGAGTTGAAGCGAATCAAGAATGAAGCGTTTCAACTTCTAAAAGACAGCTCTGAAAGTGCCCTCGAGGTCGAATATCACCTTGAAAACATTGCTCGAGCTATGTCTAACAACATGGATTGGCTCAACCCGGAAGCAAACATTGACTTCACACAAAGGAACAACCCTCCATACTACACCGATTGGACCAAACCTCTACCAACACTTGGCCAACCAGCTGAACCAAGGATTCCTTTCCGATATTTCTTCAACAAAGACTTGGAGTTTCTTCTACACGGTGGCGATGATTCAAGAAAATACGCTACCTCGCTGACACTTCCATTCCCAGCAGTTGTCTACTCAAACTGCATAGCCATTGAGGAACGTGCCAATCACTTGTTCTCCAACATAGTGGAAGCATACGACCGAGATGCATTGTATGGGATTCATCAATGGCCAGAACGCCAACGAATCTACTACAGAAGCTGTCAGGTTCAGAAGTCTCAACATGCTGTGCATAGTTCTAAAGATATCATTGCCATCATACACGTTGACCTTTCGTCTAAGTGGGACTACACATTCCTAAAGAAGATCGTAGTCAAACGACAAGATGAACGGGACTATGCTTTCTCTGAGGCTGACTTTGAGAATTTGTCTCTCAATGACATCGAAGACATGTACCTTGCCAAGGTACAGGGTCGCATGAGACAATTCTCAACTGCAGTAAAACGCGAATTTATCAAGTCACTTCTCATCTTCATAAGACGCATTGTCATCAAGGAACGTGTAGAAGATCTCCAGCTGGCTGTTGAATCTTATCTGACGCGTGTCAACTTCACTCCTCCAAAGCTTGATCTTCCTGATATCAACCAGCTATCTCAATATACACTCATCAGCAAACCTTTCGCGTTGTTTACCGTAGTGAACTTCAAAGAAACTGCTTAATGACGTGTAGCGAACTCCACAAGTTCGGGGATCATACCTTGAAGCTGGTTAGGGATGGATTGGCATACCGGTTGAAGGATATACGCCGGAAAATTGGGTCTCCTAAGCTGGAATTCTCGGAAAGGAGGGATGTGAGACGGATCATCACAATGATTGATGAACGGTTGTTTCGAAGGGATCAGTTCAGACGATTAGAGAGTTATATCGGTTGTCGACCCAGGATTAACATAACCGGCTTTCAACGCCCTGTACACACTCCTGGCAACATCACTGCACTTCCTGGTACCCCTTGAATTGTTTTCCTCATATAATTTTGGATGTTTGATTGATAATGTCAATGGCTTGTGCACACATTACAGTGTACAACCCGTACTTGTAAATAAAGGACCCCGTGGTACGCCTCAGTGCCACAATCCTTATATAAGGAGCGAAAGCTTCTTACTTTTGAGTAAAACCTATCAAACCTTTCAATTTTCAAGGTTTTGCTCAAAAGAACAAGTACTTTCCCTTATGATTTTCAAAACCTCAACCGTTTATATCACTCGTTGAAGGGGAGTACTTGAATTAAAACTTTGTTCAAAAATTGTTCACAGTGGTCATTCTTCCCGCAACACTCAAAATGGTCATATTTATTATCAACTTTTCAAAAATAACATCACATATGCCCTTTTTTAGGGGGAGAAAATAAGTGATAAGAAATATGTTTTGTCAATGCAAATGAATCTTTGTGCTATAGACTTAACCCATGAATTGACGAGGTCTTAACTGTTAGTAACTCGAAAAGACTTGTCCGGGACGGGTAATAATTTCAAGCTAGTTCGCTAGTGATGTAAACGTGTCTCGCAAAGGACTTGTCTGAGTAGAATTTACCATTCGAGAAACTCTTGGTAGACATGAACTCTGACGGGTTTGACGACCTTTCGAGGATTGTCTACACCTTCAAGGTAGTTATTAGAGCTAGTTGTCACCTAAAAACTGACAATACAACTCTTTAACTATGCCACGTAACCGTGTCTCGTGGGGGATTGTCTATCTTGAGTGAATCAATTCAAAATGTGCGCGCTCTTTCCTCACTTTGCATTTTAACCGTTAAAACTCTTAAGCACATGTGGAGGGGGAGTATTTATGCAAAATCTTATCTCAACAGTGGTACTAAAATGTTTTTCATTCATATACACTGTGAGAGATTTTTCACATCAGTGGTTTTTATGGCAACATAGGTTAGTCATGGAGTTATAAGGTGACTAAGGTTAGGAATAACCGTCCTATGATCTGCCAAAGCCGGATGGATCTACCCCAGGACACCACAAATAGTGAGTATTTAGAAGTCCTTAGGTATGATTGTAAAAACGAGAAAATGAGAATCGGAGAAAGAAGGAGTTGAAGAATTAAAAAGAAATGCAAAGAAAAGGGTGAAAAGAAATAGCCCTCCAAATTATTCAACTTAGGGCAGACACTGGGTTCAATTCATATGCTACTGGTTGTCACTTTGTGACGCCGGTATTGAAGATTAAAAGTCGTCATGGACCCAGTGACGCATGCACTAAACCTTCTTATCCACTCAAGTTTCTCTTAATAGAAGCTTGTTTCATTCTCACTGGGAACCCTACGTAAACTATCGGCTTTCTCTTAGAGATTGCTGGTATTGAAGAAGGAGACCCTCTCCCTAGTCTCCGCTCAGGAAAACCAAAACGCACTATTGAGTCTAGAGCCACGAGATTCATCAAAAGATCTCTTAGGTACACTTGACATTTAATCACTTGATGATCAACAAATAAGGTTATCAGTGGTTCATATCGAGTCCTTCACAGTTCTTAGCAATCTGTCGAGAACATTTATGAGAGGTTCACATTTGTGATCCTCGGTGAATGAATGGAAACTCCTGCCAGGGTCAACATTAAATAGCCTTGACAAGGGTCGCCGGCAACTCCCCGTGGATTGCGCTTAGTGGTCTCAAACGGTCTACAGTCGTGAGGTGATGCTTCGGTGTACCTCAACGACTCATCTGAATCGTAGGTGTACTTCGGTATATCGTGTTATCTCACTTGTGGGACTCCGATTCAGGAACGGCCCTTGTAAGAATTAGAGTTGTGTTTTCACACTATGATGTTAACACTCTCGAAGTTCAAACTTGTAAGTGCCGGAATCCGCTTATTACTAACCGTTTAAATGTTTTCTTCTTATGGAAGCTCTGGAGCGGAATGATCGTGCAGATTCTTCTCATGCTCACGCCAACATCATCACTAATGGAAGTTCTATCCAAAAGCAACACAACAGTCAGAATGATTCCTCGTCAATACAGAGAATCTACAAAGTTAAAGACTTAAAGAACTCCATCAGTACTGAATTCCAAAAGTCAAAGGAGCGTGTGAGCATGTTGAAGAACGACGTGGAGACACTGTAGCAGCGAAGCAGACCTGAGGCAAACTTGATGCAGACAATAACATACTATCACTTTCACCACAAAGAACAATGATCAAAGAACAAAGTTAATGATGACGTCAAAGCTTAACCGTTCAAAGTAAACTATCTCTCTACACTGGGGAGATTGTTCAAATCAAGGCAAATCTTCTCGCAAGAAAGAAGAATGTCAGAAGACGTCAAAGCTACTATTACATCAACGCCTTCACCGTTTTCATCACCAACACTTGAGTGTTTGTTACTCATATGTAATAACACTTGAGGGGGAGATTGTTGGAATCACTCCTAAACCTTATTCAAGTGTTAGTTACTCATATGTAATAGTTAGCTTAGTATGGCCTTTATGTTTGTTATTAGCCTTAAGCTTATGTAGAAGGCCCATGAGCTTAGGCCCAAGCCCATAGGTGAAAGGGAAGGAGTAGGTGTGTTGCCCTAGCTCCTTGCCTATAAATACCTTATGTAAACCTTCATTTGAAGGTTGGTTGTTCAAGTTTTCTTTTCACATACACTTTACGCCTAAATCGTGTTCATTATCTCGTGTGTGTGTGTGTGATACTTGTTCAATCGCCTCTCTATCTTTCTTAATAGGTTGCATAATATGGCTTTTATGTTAGCAATTAAGGCTACACTCATGTAGAAAGCCCATGAGCCTATGTCAAAGCCCAATATGGAAGGAAGGGACTAGATGTGTTGCCCTAGCTCCCTTCCCCTATAAATAGACTTGTAAACCTTCACTTGAAGGTTGATTGTTCACTCTATCTTAATCCTACACCTAAACCTGTATTCATACGTGTGATATTGTGTTCATCCCTCCCCCTTTATCTTTATTTCTTACATATTGATCCTTGTGTTAACTTATGGTGACCTAACAGTGGTATCAATCGCTATCTAGTTGGGTGAAATACTTTTGTTTTCTGAAGTTTGTTTCTATACGCTTAGGTTTAACACATCTTTCATACACTTAAAGATTTGATTTTTACACTTGTAAACTCAAGATTCTTGTGATTTTAGGTTTATTTAGTATTAAAATTTCAGTTTTTAGCAAAAAGTTTCAAACTTTACGTCAGTAGATTAGTTTTTAAGCTTGGTTTGTTTCGTGTTTCATTTGTTACGCGTAAGGGTGAAAGTGTCTTTGGATCATCAAGTTTCAAACTTTATTGTTGTTTTGGTAATTGTGAAGCTGTTTCATCATTAAAATCAGGTTTACAAAACATTTTTGGGCATAAAAATCAGTTTTTAGTGAATTTTGTACTTCCTACGCCTAGCTAAACCCTAGTTTTAAGCGTAAGCATCTACGCCTAACAGTTTCCTACGCCTAAGGTTTTCTTCATTTGATCTTCGAAGTTGTTGGCTTACTCAGTGTTTTCTTGCTTGGATAAGCCTGAAAACACTTCGACTTGTGGATATCTTTTACACTTTGATAAGTGTAAAGGATTTTTGGGTAAAACCCTAGTTTTACGCCTAAGCTCTAAAGTTTACGAGTAAACACTCTATCCCTAAGTCTAACTTACGCGTAAGGTTCTTACTTATAAACATTAAGTTTATGCATAAGCTTAAGTTTAACCTAAGGTTTAAGCGTAAGAAGCATTTACTCCTAAGCTTATGTCTACGCGTAAGAAGGGAATTACGAGTAAGATAACTGTCTACACCTAAGCTGGTTTCTACGCCTAAGCATACTTCATCAACAAACTCAAGTTTCATTCGACTACAAAGATCCATCATCAACACAAGTTTCAAGATGTCTCAACCACCATACTCTAACTACTTTCCTCATGAGTATCCTCAACAAAAACAACAACTACAACTACATCAACAACAATTTCCACAATATCCTCAACAACAATTTCAACCACCATCTCAAATGTACTTTCTTTAAGGAGCACAACCTCTTCCCCCACAGATGCCTCAACCAAACCCTCGTCAACAAGTTCAACATTGTAACTACTTCCAATATCAGTTTCCCGCTAAGTATGCTATGAATGTCACAACGCAAAAGGAACCTTCTTGGTTTGAAAAGATGTGTGAAGATTTAAGCAGCCAACAATCCATTCATGAAGCAGGATCCCTTGATAGACCTCCAATGCTCACTCCCGAAAACTACGATCCATGGGTGATAAGGTTTTTTAGGTTTTGTGATCTCAAGAAACCACATGGTAAGTTTTTGAAGAAGGTCATACTTGAAGGTCCTTTTCAGATGCCCACTATCACTATACCCGGAGATCCGAATGCTACTCCACCAAGAGATGATGTTACCAACGATCTCACCATAGATCAACTCACTACTGAACAACTTCTTCATTTAGAAGCTGATGAACTTGCAATGCAATATATCCTTTTGGGTCTACCCAATCCGATACTTTGTAGTGTAGATGCTCAGAAGACTGCCAAAGCTGTGTGGGAACACATTCATCTTCTAATGGAAGGAACAGAACTCAATCAAGAAGACATGGAATCAAAAATTTACTTAGCATATGAAAACTTCATGATTGAACCAGGGGAATCATTAAAGTCATACTATCATCGGTTCGCAGACATCATCAATGACTTGGATAAGCATAATATCATTATGCCAAGGATTGCAATCAACACAAAGTTCCTGAGCTGTCTTGGTCCTGATTGGGAGCAGTATGTTACATTTATCCGTCAAGCTAAGAATCTTCATCAAGCAACGTACGGATTGTTGTATGACTATTTGAAGCACCATCAGAAGGAAGTAGACAAAGATAGAATCATCTGTGGAGTCCCTCCCTCTCTAACACTCCCGGATAATCAAACTCTTGCTTTGTATACTCAAGCGTGTTATCCTTAATTTCCAAACTTGCCAACTGTCTTCACAAATCCACCACAACCAACTGCTCAGATTACACCATATGATCCATCACAACAACAAGCACAAGAAACTCGGCTAGTTCCTTACAACAACAATAATACTAATTCAGCACTTTACAGTGAAACTCCAGATGAGGATGCTGAGGCCTTCGATGCGTTAAATCAAGGATTTTTCTTGATTGCTAAAGCCTTCGAGAGATTTGCTAATAAATCCAACAATCGCATTCGTACTCATCAAACACAAGAAATCAAGTTGTTGTTAACAATTGACGAGTTAAGGTTCAGAATCGTGGAAATGGTCGTCCGATGGGTAGTGGTCAAGGGTTTAATGTTAATGGAAGGAATAACATGGGTGCTCTACAACAACGGGTTTAAATGGTTGATCAGGGAAATGCTTAGACTGGGGTTAATGGTCTTCGATGCTACAACTGCAATGAGAAGGGTCATCTGGCTAATGCATGCCCATAGCCAAGAACAAGAGGCAGCGCTTATCATAAGGAGGCTTTACTCTTGGTTCTCAAGGATGAAGCTGGTGAAACACTTACCAACAAGGAAAAAAGCTTCATGGCTAATGCAGATTCTGATGATGACATGGAGGACTTGCAAGCTAATGCAGCTGTGATGTTAATGGCAAACATGCAAGAGCTCCACATGAGTGATACATGCCCAGTGTATGACACTGATGGCTTGTCTCAGGTACAGGATCCCAACATATGTCTAATACATGATCTGATATCTCCGCCTGCATCTGCATCCGACAAGGCACAGAGTGTTCAACATGAGCCTTCTACATCTCATTCCGAAGAAAATCAAATAGATCCCGTAGTTACATTTGACGATCAAGATGACCTTACAGTTACCTTTGAAAATCAAATGGACCCTGTGGTTTCATTTAAGGACCTAAATGATGATTATGTGGAAACTCACGTTGAACAAGATGCACCTTTGTCTAATCCAGATTCAGAGCTCATGACCAAATTATTTGAGACCACCCAATCTCAATTGGAAAAGTGCAATGAGATTAATAAGAAACTGCAAGATAAAATTGCACTGTTGACTAAGGATAATGAATGCTATAAGTTCCAGCTCAACATTTTTGAAACTAAAGAGAAACGTGAAAAAAGTTTTGAAATCGCTTTTGCAAAATCATACCAAAATGAAAAATCATTAGAAATTCAGATACGTGATCTAGTTGAATCCAAGAATGCATTGCTTTCTCGAATAGAACAACAAAAGTTTGATCATAAACAACAAATTATTGCTCTCACTTTGGAAACTCAAAAAGCCAAGTCTGAGCTCTTAACTTGTCAAAAACAGTTTTTTGAGTACAAAAAACATTCAAGGAGATAAATAGATCAGTATCTTGATGAAATTGTTGATTTACAAAACAAAATCATAGATTTTCGAAATGTTGTTTATAAACATGGTGAGTCAATCACAACAATTCAAAAGTTTTCTTTTAAGCCAAATCCAAATGGATATGGACCAATTCTTGATGATTACAAACCAAGTTTTTTACATAGAGCATTCAAACCAAATCCTCAAGTCTACAGTGCAGAACATTGAATTGATGATTCAATTATGAGTGTTTGTCAATATAATCGTGATGAGGAATCAGATGCTGATGCTGAGAGTCGATTAAAAATGGAAAATGTTGAATATAACAAACCATTCGATTACTCAAAAATCACACCTTTTGTGAAACAACAGAATAATGCTAACACACCTTGGGTTATCACACCTAACTCTTCTTTTGACGTTGGTCCTCAAAACAATGTTGCACAAATTAATGGTCCTTTACCTTCCTTTAGTGAAGTCAAAACATTACCCGAACGATGTCAAATTCTTAAATATTTTGATACATTTATGTCGGACATCAAACTTTTGAAACATGAAATTGAAGTTAATTGATCCGCGCCAAACCGTCAAGTTTTCTCACGCAAGCTGACCACTTGTGAATGGCCAACTGTAAGAAACTTAAAACAGCTTAAGCACGAATGCAATGAAGATCTGGGGAGTATAGTGTTTCCCCGGGTCGTTATGTCCCAGCGAGCTATGCGAAGAATCACCAAACGAATAGTGATCGAGAGATTTGAACGGAGAAAGGGATTTGAATATGATTATAACTAAGGAAAAAGGAAACAAATTACAGGGGCTTAAATGAAAATTAAAGGAAATTATAAAGATAAAAAAAATATTAAATAAACGCTATCACTATTTGCAAAATGATGTTTTTGATTTTTATGTTTTTATAAAACTTAACTAAAAACTACGTAGCGTACAAAAGAAAAAGTGAAACTTATACAATATTAACCCTAAAAATATGAAAATGATATTTTTACAAACCTAATGATAAAAGAAAATTTATAGAAAAAGAAAATTATTTTTACAACTATTTATCTAATTATTATTAATTAAAAACTATTTTTAACTATTAAATAATTACCTAAAATACAAGAAAATATGAAATAAAGCTAGAAAAATAAAATTATGATTTGGAAAAATCTAAAATAACAAAATAGAATTTTCAAAACTATTTTTGTATTTTTCTGAATATTTTTCTATTTTCTAGGAATTAGAAACTATTTAAAACTACTTAAATTGCTTAAAAATACAAATTTAACTAAGAAAAATTTGGAAAAATATTTTTTTTGGCTTTTTATATTTATCTTAACTTAATAAAAATGAAAAATTATTTTTTTGAAACTTTTCTTAATTTTTTTGTATTAAATGCTAATTAAAAATGCTTAAAAACTAATTAAAATCAAGAAAAATAGCAAACTGACTTGGAAAAATCTGAAAATTTCAGGAAAACTCTAAAATTATATTTGGAATCTAGGAAAAATGAAAAATCAGATGGTTGTGTGTAAGATTAAGCAACTGCTAAGCAATGTGCTTATAAATAAGCACTTGAACAAGCCAAATGAACAAAACAAGCCACCAACTGATAACACAAGCTAAAATAAGCTAAAGTAACCAAAATGCAACAAGTATTAACAGGCCTTGACCTCTGATTAGCTGATTACACATATTTGGCTTATTTGAGTATATAAGCTAAAAACAGGTTTGGGTAGCTACTTTGAGCTTATGCACAAGCTACTAGATAAGCTGAAATTGAAAACCAGTCCTTGGGATCTAAACTAGACCTGGTTGGGACCTTGTAAACCAAAAACCAGGCTTTTACAAGCTCTTGAGAGCTCTGTGCAACCTTGCAAAGATCTGAGAAAACTCAGCTTATGCTGAACATGGTGAACAGGGGAGATGAGACCTAAAAGACAAGCTTGTTTGAGACTTATAAAAAATTCACAAAAATGTATAAAAATGCTAATAACAAAATAGACCAGTTGAACTTCAAAAACCCAAAATTTCACTTAATTTGGCTTAAAAATGAATCAAGGAAAAATCCTTTCAGTTTGCTTCAAAATGGCATTTTCACTTTTGACTTTTTAAAGCAATCTTGATATTTTGACTTTGGTGAGATTTAAGCTCACTTTAAGGACTGATTATGATGTTAATGGTTGAAATGAGACTAACACAAGCTATGTCTATGGATTTTGAACACAAAACAAGTGATTTGATTTCCAAAAATCCAACAGTTAAGCTGTTGAGACAGATTTGATGTAATGTTGACTTTCAGTGTTGCAGGCACAATATATAGACTGATATGAGCTCAACTGAGCTTAACAAACATAAAACCACAGGAAACAACCACTGACTAAACCATTAATACAGAGTAACAAGCTGATCCAAACACCTCTTTAACTACTGTTATGAAAATTAAATGAGCTAATCAATGCAACAACATGTTTTAATGATCAATCTAAGTTCAAATAAACTAAATACACAGATTGAAACTAGTTAAAACTACAAAAACAGATTTTTGCAATGAAACTTGAAATTTACTTACAAAGGGTCCTTAGCCACAATGGCTTGAAACAATGAACCCATGAACCTCTAACCTAATTTATCCAACCCAATGTCTCTAACTAACCCAAATCCATATCTGAATCAACCATTGCCCCTTTTCATACCATTTTTAGCTCCCAGTTGACTTTTGTTGACCAAGGTCCAATGTGGATTGAAACTTGAATGTAAGCTTGCAATAAGTTATAATAAGCTCATTTAAGCTTGTTGAAGCTTAAAGATAAGCTAAGAAGAGCTTGTTTGTCAGACTTTGAAATGGAAATTTTCAACAGTTATGCAAAAATGTGAAAATAGATAAAACCTTGGAATCACTGATTAAAACTTGATTATACTGCAAATATAACTTGAGTTTAACACTTGGGAACAAAAAATTACAGCTTTGAAATTAAACTAATACATTAACAAGAAAAAACGACAATAGGAAAATTTTAAACTAAAAATCTACTCTCCTCTTTACTCTTCTTGCTTTCTTTTATATTCCAATCTTCTTCTCTCTCTCTTCTGAATAGTTCCCAGTTATTTTCTTAGCCATTGGATGGATTGGAGAGATCATGGCCATTCAATCAGTTTTGGCGCCAAAATTGGATTAACAGCTGGAGAGGTTGAGTGAGGGGGGGAAGGGTGCATTTAATGCATCTTGGATGTTAGTTGAGGTGGGGGGAACAAGGAAATGTGAAGGAGAGGAGGGGGGATGGGTGTTAGCTTGTTGCAGGCTAAGCAGTTGGAGATGAAGACTTTGGCGCCAACTGGGGTGAATTATTAAAAGGGGGTTCCAAATTGACAGGGTCCAATTGGTTTTGGCAGGGTCACAAAGGTATTTGATAGGGTCCAAAGGGGTTTAAAAGGTTTAATAACATAGGGACCTTTGTTGTAAATTCTGAAATTCAAGGGACCATTGCTGCCAATTTGCAAAGTTTCTCCAAGGGACTAAAAGTGACAAGCTCCAATAGTTTAGGGACCAAACTTGACATTTTCAAATTTTCAGGGACCATTTTTGCCAATTTTCAAACTTGAAGGACCAATTTACTAATTTCTCAAAACTTTTGATATTTTTCACCAAAGGACTAATTTTGACAAGTTATGATTTAAAAAAGGACCTTTGGTGATTTTACTTTTGAAATTAAGTGCCTAGGGACTATTTCTAACAATTTTAGAAACTTGGGGGACTGAAACTGCCAATTATGCAAACTTAGCTCATTTTTCATCTGATTTTGAACATTTTGCATCTGAAACATATAAAATGCAATTTTGGAATATTTTCAGATTTTGATGCATTTCTGAGCATTTTTAAGCGTTTTGCAGTTACAGATTGACCTAAAAATGATGAGTATTTACACACTCATCAATCCCCCCCACTAAACTATTGCTAGTCCCTAGCAATCTTTTGAGAAAAACTTAATGGATTTGAATCTCTTTACCAAAGCCATTACTTCTGGAGTAGCCAAATGTTTTAGTTCAGGTAAGAACCATGGTACACCGATAACCATGTGATTTTGAGCAAACCACCAGCTTCCAACGGATTTGATTTGTCTTTACCCGAAGCCGTTTGCTGGACTAGCCAACTCTTAGATAAATTATCAATATTATCTTTGGTGAGCTGATTACCAATTATGGTTTTTCCACTGCCTTTACCACAAGCCATAAACTTGCGGGCTAGCCAACTCTTCACTTTTTAGGATATGGTGAGCTGAATACCATACAATTTTGGGCAAATTGCAAGCCATCAACGGATTTGAGATATCTTTACCAAGAGCCGTTTGCTCCTGGATTAGCCAATCCTTTTGTTTATTAGACATGGCGGACTGATAACCAATTGAGTAAGTGTAAAAACACTTACTCCAAAAAAAATTTTGGCCAAAAACGGGGGAATTAGGTGGCATAATTATATGATAAAATTCGTGAGAATCCCCCCCACACTTAGAAATGAATATTGCCCTCAATATTCAAAGTACCGGCGGTTATGCCGAAACAAAGAATGTAAAAGGGAAATAATACGGCCATTTTTTTTTTTTTTTTTTTTTTTTTTTTTTTTTTTTTTACACAACATGTGGGGCAACCCCCCCCCCACACTAGGGTGGTAGAAAGATAGAAAGAAGTCAGAAATATGGGTGAAAACCCATATGGCATGCTACTGTTTTTGATTTCCGAGTCGCTAGCTTGACTCGACCCCGTATTCATTTGTTCATGGGGAAAGTAACGTGGAAAACCAATCTCGATCGGACTTTCGTTCACAATGTTAATAAACATATGAACATCAGAAAGTTCCACACCGACGAGATATAACCGCGGTATTGTTAATAGAAGAATCTATAAAGGATGATACCGGGGTCAAAGATGGTGTCCTCATTCCCGAAAGAGAAAAGGGAAAGAGCGACCACACCATCTGTGAAGAATGGAATAAAGACGTACATGAGAATGCATGTCCATTCCTCATCAGAGAGAAGCAAATCACCAGTTTTGACATTTTTAAGCTTAAACTTGAAGCTTATATGGTGATTGTCAAGAAGATGTCCGGGAGGGAGGGTGGGAAACGGTTCTTCAATCAACAGATTTTCCACAAAAAGGATGTCTCCCTCCGGATCAAAGTAAGTATTATCAATTCCCGTTGGAATTGACTCATCACTAAGAAATGCATCGACTTCATTCCAAAAGTTGTCATCTTCCTCATCAGGAGTGAGAGAAGGGATGGAAGAGTCGGGAATAATAAGACTAGAAGATGATGGATTCTTTTTGAGCAATTCATCATTGGGAAGAATGTCTCCCATTGGATCACAAACATCATCATCCAATTCAGATGAAACTGAAGAGAGTTTGGTTTCATCAACAGAGTTAACACACTCGATACGATAAACTAATTCCGGAGGTGGGACAAGTGGTGTGCTCTTAGAGCTAGCAATTTCCACCACTTCCGATGAAGTCTCCGAATCTAGATCATGTTCATCATCAAGAACACTCTTGACTTCCCTGGTACAGCTTTCAAACCATTTGTTTGAACCAGGGGTGATTTTCAAAGCTTTTAACTCCGCACGTTTTTGGTAACTCCTCTTAACCGTGAAATTTGAGAGTGTTGCATTGAATCTTTCAGATTTGTGATCAATTGTGGCAACACTCTGTTTGGACAGAGGTTTGGAGTTTTGGTTGATATTCAATGTGAGCTCTTCGTTGTCAACCCGTATGGTCAACTCTTCAGCAAACACATCAATCAGAGCACGACTCGTTCTCAAGAAAGCTCTCCCTAAGATGAAGGGAACTCTAGGATCTGCATCGAAGTCTACTACAACAAAGTCAGTAGGAAAGTGAAACTTTCCCACTTTCATCACGACATCCTCGGCTATCCCAAGTGGACGAGTTATGGTACGGTCCGCTAGCTCGAGTGTCATACAAGTGGATGAAAGTTTAGGAAGAGACAGTTTCTTCCATACTAAGAGTGGCATGAGGTTAATGCTAGCGCCAAGATCGGCCAAGGCGGAGAATTGAACCATCCCCAAGAAATCACACGGATTAGAAATGCGCGGGGTCTTCAAGCTTTTGGGAAGCTTCTTGAGAAGGACCGCTGAGCATTGCTCATTGAGAGGGGTTTTAGCCATCTCAGATAACTTATCTTTGTTGGTCAGTAAGCCTTTAAGCGTGGATGCAAATTTAGGCATTAGAACGAGAGCATCAACGAAGCTTATATCAAAGTGTAGCTCATTGAAGATTTGGAAAAATTTTTCCATTTGCTATTTGTTTTTGTCTTTGAGCTTCTCATCATTCATTCTTGATGGGTAAGAAAGCTGACTAGACTTTTGAGCCGGGATGGAAGTCTTTTCTGGCTCAGAATTTTTCTTCGGAACTTCGGGTTCCGGACTTAAAGCTTGGACTACCGAAGGTGGGACGTGTGCGGTACTTCGTGGTCTTGAGAATTGCACCTTGTCCGTTGTATCCTTGGTAACTTGACTCAATGCTACAGGAGGAGGGGGCATTGGAGTCGAAGGTCCATTGTGCGTCTTACCACTACGAGTGGTGACGGCTTTCAACTCGGCATTTGGATTGGGAATTGTATTGCTTGGGAGTCCTCCAGAAGATGATGAAGCTTTGTTCATATTCATGTTCATGAAACTGCTCATCATATTCTTCAACTCATTTGTCTGCCGAGACAATGTGGTATCAATTTCCTTTCTTAGCTCAACTCTCATGTTATTGATCTGAGTTTGCATTGAACGCATGTTTGACTCAGTAATTTTCATGAAGTCATTTGGCATGGGAGCTTGAGGAGGTTGTTGATAACTTTGATGATTAGGAGCTTGATATGGTTGGTTGAAATTGTTCCGGTTTTGATTGAAATTTTGAGAGTTATTGAAATTGTGTCCTTGATTCGGAACAAAGCGATTCTGATTGCCATGGTTTTGCACAGGAGGAAAACCAGGTGGTGTCATACCGCTAGGTGCACGGTAGTGAGGATCAGCTTGTGGTCGGTATTGATTGTGGTTTACCGAAGCTACGGGAGCTTGGTAAAAGGAAGCATCGGTTGCTTGACAATCATAATACGCATGTGGACCACTACAAGTTTCACACACCTTGTTTACGGCTTTGATTGGTTCCGGCTTATGAATTTCGCTTTTGATCTCCTTAACATCCTTAATCATACAACGGATGGCATCCGTTAGAGCAGCTATCGGAGCGGCTAACTCAGAAGAGTTACTGGATGAAGAAGCAGGAGTGTTCGGAATATTGACTTTGTTGTGAGAAATAGGAACTTTTGATTTTTGCTCGCAAATCTCAATCACATCTTTAGGTCTACGATTCAAGATATTGCCGTCTGCGGCTGCATTCAAGGAATCTTGATCGTTACCGTTCAACCCATTGTAAAAGATATTGACTTGTTGAAGCTCCGTGAATTCATGATGGGGGCATTTCCCGAGGAGATCTTTGAATCTCTCCCATGCCTCTCCAAAGTTTTCATCGAAATTTTGACGAAATCCAGAAATTTCAATTTTAAGATTAGTCGTCTTTGATGGAGGAAAGAAATAATTGACAAACTTTTGAACAAGATCCTCCCAAGTTTCGATGGATCGAGGGGGTTCTTTTTCCAACCAAATCCGGGCTGTCCCCCTCAAGTGAGAATGGAAATAGCATCAACTTGATCACTTTTTGTGGCACATATTTGAAATTGATCGTTGCGGTCAACTTGTTAAACCAACGGATGTGTGCATAACGGTCTTCTCGATCAAACCGCGGAATTGATTCGTAGACACAAGTTGGATTAAATGTGTCTTCAATTCAAAGTGATCAGAATTGATTACTGGTAAAACGATGGCATCTCCATAACCCTCGGTGGTTGCTTGGAGCATTTCCACATAGTACGCTCGTCTGCCATATTGTTGTTTGAAATAGTACGAATCTCGGGTTCGACTATTGGGCAAAGACGTCTACGAACGTCGTCTAGGAATTTCTGCTAGATCACGCAAAGGACTCAATGATCTAGAAGAACGAGTGCTCATGCACTAGAGTTAACTCTAAGAGACCTCAGAGTTAAGGAAAGGAATTATGAAATTGGTGAAAATGGGGTAAGAAGAATCCTTTTGGGTTTTATGTTTTTGACAAGTAGATATCACAACAAATCCAAGTAAAACAAAATCGAGGCAAAACAACAGTGAACTTAAACCAATAATCACAAGATGAATGGCTTCTTTGAAAAAGGTACACCACTCACGAGGACACAAAGGCAAGTTTTAAATCTTTGGTTCGGGAACTTATTATGGTCGTACACCCAGTTAGGTAGTAACCTTTGTTTGCAGTGGTAATCTTTTATGTTGTTATTTATTAAAGAAAACGACAAATCTTTTTGTATTTTTATTTTTGATACATATATAGAAACAAAAGAAAAATATTTTTATGTTTTATACGTTTTAGCTGCTTTTGGGTTTTGGATTTTTATAAGAAAATATGGATATATATATAGATAGAGATGGATGATATGAACAAAGAGTGAGTATTCAAATTACTAATCTGCTAGACGGAAGATAATCGACACTCGGTATGGCGCCAAAATTTGATCCAGGCATAAACCGTCAAGTTTTCACGCAAGTGACCACTTGTGAATGGCCAACCGTAAGAAACTTAAAACGACTTAAGCACTAATACAATGAAGATCTGGGGAGTATAGTGTTTCCGGTCGTTATGTCCCAAATGAAGCTATGCGAAGAATCACCAAACGAATAGTGATCGAGAGATTTGAACGGAGAAAGGGATTTGAATATGATTATAACTAAGGAAAAAGGAAACAAATTACAGAGGCTTAAATGCAAATTAAAGGAAATTTAAAAGATAAAAAAATATTAAATAAACGCTATCACTATTTGCAAAATGATGTTTTGATTTTATGTTTTTATAAAACTTAACTAAAACTACGTTAGCATAAAAAAAAAAAGTGAAACTTATACAATATTAACCCTAAAAATATGAAAATGATATTTTACAAACCTAATGATAAAAGAAAATTTATAGAAAAAGAAAATTATTTTTACAACTATTTATCTAATTATTATTAATTAAAAACTATTTTAACTATTAAATAATTACCTAAAATACAAGAAAATATGAAATAAAGCTAGAAAAATAAAATTATGATTTGGAAAAATCTAAAATAACAAAATAGAATTTTCAAAACTATTTTTGTATTTTTCTAAATATTTTTCTATTTTCTAGGAATTAGAAACTATTTAAAACTACTTAAATTGCTTAAAAATACAAATTTAACTAAGAAAAATTTGGAAAAATATTTTTTGGCTTTTTATATTTATCTTAACTTAATAAAAATGAAAAATTATTTTTTTGAAACTTTTCTTAATTTTTTGTATTAAATGCTAATTAAAAATGCTTAAAAACTAATTAAAATCAAGAAAAATAGCAAATTGACTTGGAAAAATCTGAAAATTTCAGGAAAACTCTAAAATTATATTTGGAATCTAGGAAAAATGGAAAATCAGATGGTTGTGTGTAAGATTGCAATCAAGCATTGTGCTTATAAATAAGCACTTGAACAAGCCAAATGAACAAAACAAGCCACCAACTGATAACACAAGCTAAAATAAGCTAAAGTAACCAAAATGAAACAAGTATTAATAGGCCTTGACCTCTCCGATTAGTTGATTACAGATTTGGCTTATTTGAGTATATAAGCTAAAACAAAGTTTGGGTAGCTACTTTGAGCTTATGCACAAGCTACTAGATAAGCTGAAATTGAAAACCAGTCCTTGGGATCTAAACTAGACCTGGTTGGGACCTTGTAAACCAAAAACCAGGCTTTTACAAGCTCTTGAGAGCTCGTAACCTTGCAAAGATCTCGAGAAAACTCAACTTATCTTTGCTCGAACATGGTGAACAAGGGAGATGAGACCTAAAAGACAAGCTTGTTTGAGACTTATAAAAATTCACAAAATGTATAAAAAATGCTAATAACAAAATAGACCAGTTGAACTTCAAAGACCCAAAATTTCACTTAATTTGGCTTAAAAATGAATCAAGGAAAAATTTTCGTTTGCTTCAAAATGGCATTTTCACTTTTGACTTTTTAAAGCAATCTTGATATTTTGACTTTGGTGAGATTTAAGCTCACTTTAAGGACTGATTATGATGTTAATGGTTGAAATGAGACTAACACAAGCTATGTCTATGGATTTTGAACACAAAACAAGTGATTTGATTTCCAAAAATCCAATCGCTTAAGCTCGCCGAGACAGATTTGATGTAATGTTGACTTTCGGTTGCGGCACAATATATAGCGATATGAGCTCAATGAGCTTAAAAACATAAAACCACGGAAACAACCATGACTAAACCATTATCTGAGTAACAAGGCGATCCAAACACCTCTTTAACTCTTGTTATGAAAATTAAATGAGCTAATCAATGCAACAACATGTTTTAATGATCAATCTAAGTTCAAATAAACTAAATACAACTAAATACACAGATTGAAACTAGTTAAAACTACAAAAGCGATTTTTGCAATGAAACTTGAAATTTACTTACAAATTAAACAATGGCAAAACAATGAACCCATGAACCTCTAACCTAATTTATCCAACCCAATGTCTCTAACTAACCCAAATCCATATCTGAATCAACCATTGCCCCTTTTCATACCATTTTTAGCTCCTAGTTGACTTTTGTTGACCAAGGTCCAATGTGGATTGAAACTTGAATGTAAGCTTGCAATAAGTTATAATAAGCTCATTTAAGCTTGTTGAAGCTTAAAGATAAGCTAAGAAGAGCTTGTTTGTCAGACTTTGAAATGGAAATTTTCAAAGCGTTATGCAAAAATGTGAAAATAGATAAAACCTTGGAATCACCGATTAAAACTTGATTATCACCAAATATAACTTGAGTTTAACACTTGGGAACAAAAATTACGGCTTTGAAATTAAACTAATACATTAACAAAAAGCGACAATAGGAAAATTTTAAACTAAAAATCTACTCTCCTCTTTACTCTTCTTGCTTTCATTTATATTCCAATCTTCTCTCTCTTACGAATAGTTCCAGTTATTTTCTTAGCCATTGGATGGATTGGAGAGATCATGGCCATTCAATCAGTTTTGGCCAAATTGGATTAACTTATTGGAGAGGTTGAGTGAGGGGGAAGGGTGCATTTAATGCATCTTGGATGTTAGTTGAGGTGGGAACATGGAAATGTGAGAGAGGAGGATGGGTGTTAGCTTATTTCAGGCTAAGCGAGTTGGAGATGAAGACTTTGGCTGGCTGGGTGAATTATAAAAGGGGTTCCAAATTGAGGGGTCCAATTGGTTTTGGCGTGGTCACAAAGGTATTTGATAGGGTCCAAAGGGGTTTAAAAGGTTTAATAACATAGGGACCTTTGTTGTAAATTCTGAAATTCAAGGGACCATTTCTGCCAATTTGCAAAGTTGCTCCAAGGGACTAAAAGTGACAAGCTCCAATAGTTTAGGGACCAAACTTGACATTTTCAAATTTTAGGGGACCATTTTGCCAATTTTCAAACTTGAAGGACCAATTTTGTAATTTCTCAAAACTTTTGATATTTTTCACCAAAGGACTAATTTTGACAAGTTATGATTTAAAAAGGACCTTTGGTGATTTTACTTTTGAAATTAAGTTCCTAGGGACTATTTCTGACAATTTTAGAAACTTGGGAGACTGAAGCGCCAATTATGCAAACTTAGCTCATTTTTCATCTGATTTTGAACATTTTGCATCTGAAACATATAAAATACAATTTTGGAATATTTTTAGTATTTTGATGCATTTCTGAGCATTTTAAACGTTTTCGATGCAGTTGACCCAAAATGATGAGTATTTACACACTCATCATTAATTCTGAGATAAAAGCTGAACACTTTCAATTGCCACATGCGCGAAATCAAAGAGATATTTTTAGAAAAGACTTTTACCCCATGTCGAAATTTAAAAATGTGTGCAATATATTGGCAGCGGGATCTTGAAGTTGGACTTATGAAGCAGTTTAGAAGCGAAACATCAGTTTCAAATACAAAACAGAAAAAGAAAAATTTGCGAAATCATGTTGATCTACGCTTGGAAGATGTTATATGTGCTGATACCATAAATGTTGTATTGTTACATATTGTTGCATATGCATTTGATTATATTGCTGCTGATTCTGTTGATTATGTTGAAAATGTTGAGAATGTTCAAATCGAGTCTTTGAAAGTTGAAAATGAGCGTCTATTAAATGAGCTTTCGAATGCAAAACGTCATCTTCAATGGTGTCAAAAAGATTGTCAAAATCGAGAACTTGCTTTGCAAAATAAAATCAACCAGTTGGGTGGAAAATATTTTGATCAAGATTTGTTTCCAAAGATATTGATGATTCTCTTAAATACACTAAAGAAGTAATTAATGCTTGTGGAAATGTTCGCTCTGAAAATCAAGATTTGTTGCACACAATTATTAACTTGAAAAAGGAGTTCGAAATACTTAAGAAAGATACGTCTAGTAACACAAATGTCCTTGCACCCGGAATGTTTAAATTTGACACTAGGACGCCTAATGACAAACCACAAGAATCTAATGTGCTTCCTTCCACTGAAACAGGAGTAGTTGCCTATTTTCCTAGCATTAGCACTTCACAGATTAGAAAGAGTCAAAAGAAGAATAGGAAGTCACAACGTAAGAAAAAATCAGTAAAGACCTCTGAAGTAGAAGAACACCTTAGGACTTTGAATAAAACTTATGTTGCAACCACTTTAGACATTGCGTTAGACAAATGTAATAGAAAAGTGATGTGCTTAATCTTTGAATCTTTAAGTACTTTGAATGTTTTGTTTGAAGCATCTTGTATTGGTTGTCGTAAAAGCATGTTTTCTGGTTGTCATGATAATTGTGTTGCTAAGTCTATCTTATCTCGTAAGAAGAATAATAGAAATCGGATTACCTCTAGGCCCACTAATGCTTCTAAGTCTGTGCTTGGTAAACCGCCTTCTAGTATTTCTGCTAATATCATTGATGTACCCATAGAACCTACTTCACCTCCTAGGACGAAAATAGTGCATTCACTAAGACCAAAGTACAAACTAGTTGGACTTGGCAAAGATGGTTACAAAAAACACCAGGATTTAAATGGATTCCTAAAATCATTAACATGTGTGTTTCAACCGTAACTGTATCGGAACCCTCTAACTCTTCGGGTTTTACCTCTACTTCTATTCCACATGTATGCGTCTATGTGTAATGCAGGTGTCTGAATCATCTTTTGGATTGTTGATAGCGATGTTATCACATAACATCTCAAGCTCAATTATCAAACTTTGTCTCAAAGTTCATCGACCTTGTCGGATTCGAAATGATGACTTAGCTATATCATGGGCTACGAGATTACACCAATGGGAACATCGAAATTAGCAGCGTTTATTATGTGGAAGGTCTCGGTCACAATCTCTTTTCAGTCGGTCAATTTTGTGATGGTGATTTGGAAGTTGCTTTTAGGGAGAAAACTTGTTTCATTCGTGATCTACAAGGAAACGATCTTATGTATGGAAACCGCACATCAAGCCTTTACCCAATATCTATGCAAGACATGATTGTTTCATCTCCCATCTGTCTACTTTCTAAGGCAACATCAGCAAAATATTGGCTATGGCACCGACGACTTTCACACTTGAACTTTCAAACCATAACCAATCTTGCAAGATACAAACTAGTTGAAGGTCTTCCAAGGTTTCGGTATTCTAAAGATCATCTATGCTCAGCTTGTGAATAAGCGAAAAGCACTCGTGCTCACTTTCCTTCAAAGGTGGAACACTCTCGGCATGTGCTTCATCTTCTTTACATGGATTTGTGTGGTCCGATGCGTGTGCAGATGATTAATGGCAAACGCTACATCCTAGTAATTGTTGATGACAACTCAAGATGGACTTGGGTTTATTTTCTTCGAAGTAAAGATCAAGCTCCGCAAATGATCATCACCTTTCTCACGAAAATTCAAGTTCAGCTCTGGAATACAGTCAGACAAGTCAGAACTGACAAAGGAACTGAATTTGTAAATCAAACTCTTCGTGACTATTATGAGAAAGTGGGAGTTGAGCATCAGACATCTATTGCACGGACACCAGAACAAAATGGAGTTGTCGAAAGATGAAACCGTACGTTAGTGGAAGCCGCAAGAATAATGTTGATTAATGCTAAACATCCAGATTACTTATGGGCAGAAGCCGTGTCAACTGCATGGTACACTCAGAACCTTTCTATGATAACCAAATTCCACAACAAAACACCTTATGAGCTTATCCATAACCGAAAACCGAACCTAAAACACATTCACATATTTAGTGCTCTCTGTTATATAATAATGATCGTGATGACTTTGGAAAGCTCAAGGCCAAAGCTGACATTGGAGTCTTCATTGGATACTATGAAAACTCAAAGGGATACCGGATTTGGAATCATCGCAAAGGGAGATTATGGAAATGATTCATGCTAATTTTGATTAGCTTGAAGTACGAGCAAAACAGCTTGGAACCCGGACATAACCGTCTCAACTTCCCCCAAACCCCATCATCCGTTGAACCAAGCTTACGACATACTAGTAGATCAAATGGAAGCGTTATTTGCTCCTCTGTTTAGTGATGATATTGACCAACGTCCTCCAGATGTATCAAATGTTTCCCATTGCTCACACGATAATAATCCATCCACGATACACGAAACAACAACAGCGATTGGCGAAGCACCTCAATTGAATCTATAACCCGAACAAACCGCATCCAATGCGCCGATCCGGTGATGATCTTTTGAATCAAGATGTACACTGCGGATTATGATGGAAATGCATTCTTCAACCCTTTTGCTATCGGCGCATCTTGGATGTTGCTGAATCCTCTACTAGCCATCTGAATCCACCTAATCTGCATAATGTATATCAACATCAACCCTCCACACATCGTTGGACTAAAGACCACCCTCTTGTTAATATGATTGGAAACTCGAATCAACCAGTCGTAACTAGACAACACCTTCACACTAACGGTGAACATTGCATTTATGCACTCACTGTTTGTCAAACTGAACGCAAAAACATCAAAGATGCAATGACCAAAGACAACTGGATTGAATCCATGCGGGAAGAATCGAACCGGTTTAAATGACTTGAAGTATGGGAATTGGTTGAAAGACCAACAGGGGTCTATGTCATTGGTCTAAAATGAATTTGGAAAAACAAGTCGATCTTTGAAGGTACGGTTATCGAACTAAGTCGCGTCCGGTGGCTAAGGGTTATAGACGGGGAAGAGGGATTGACTTTGAAGAATCATTACGCCTTTGGTAGCTAGGCAGGCATGAGATTTTTTCATGACTCACATGAACATCACGGTTATCATATGGATGTAAAACCGCTTTTCTGGTAAACCAAGAAGCGGTCTATGTTAGTTAGCCAGAAGGATTCGTTGATCCAGAGTTCCCTAATCACATCTATAAACTGAATAAGGCTTTTTACAGTCTCAAACAAGCCCCTCAGGCGTGGTATGATGAGTTGTCCTCCCTTCCCCTTTCTCATAATTTTGTCAAAGGATCGGTCGACCCAACACTTTTATACAATATCACGGGGCACACATTTTAATTGTTCAAATTTATGTGGATGACATCATTTTTGGTTCAACCCATAAAAAGTACTCAAAAGCTTTTTCAAAACTAATGAAAACACATTTTGAAATGTCTATGATGGGTGAACTTATGTTCTTCTTAGGACCTAAGTTCATCAATCACTCCGTGGTATTTTCCTAAGTCAGTCCAAATATGCTCTTGAAATTTTAAACAAAAATGGAATGCAAAGCAGTGACACCTATGCCACACCAATGGCACATACCAACTAATTAGATGCTGATTTACATGGGAAATTGTTTGACCCTACCAAATATCGAAGTATTATTAGGTCTCTCATGTATCTAACAGCCAGTAGACCTAACATAGTATTTGCAGTTTATCTATGCTCGTGTTATCAATCGCGACCAACTGAGAAACACCTCTCTGAGGCTAAAAGAATCCTCTGATACGTAAAGGGAACCATTAATTTGGAGATCTGGTATCCGAAAGATTCTGGTTTTGAACTAATAGCTTTTTCAGACGCTGATCACGCAGGTTGCCTAGATTCAAGGAAAAGTACTTCAAGGGCTCTACAATTCCTTGGTGATAAATTGGTTTCATGGCAAGCGAAGAAGCAGGATTGCACATCACTGTCCTCAACTGAAGCCGAATATGTAGCTATGTCTGCGTGTTGTGCTCAAGTCATTTGGATGAGAACGCAACTCAAAGATTATGGTTACATATTTGGTCGAATCGATGTCTTGCGACAAGTGCTATTGCGATATAGTGCAACTCAGTTCAACACTCGAAGTCAAAGCATATCGATCTTCGATATCATTTCATCAAAGAGCATGTGAAAAAGGGTACCGTTGAATTATACTTTGTAGGTACTGAACACCAATTGGCAGATCTTCTCACTAAAGCCTTGGCTCTGCAGTTTTAATGATTGATTCACAGTTGGCATGAGGTGTTTGACTCCAGAAGAACTGGACGAACTTTTAACACATTCTTGAAAACCGTCAAACACCAAAACCTCTTTTGTAAATAAACTTTTCAAAAACAAAATATAAAATTATAAAATCTGATAAAATCCACACAAAAAAAAAGATATTCTTCTATCTAAATTTCTTTCAAACATTGCAAGTAGAAATTTTTTGTCAACACGTTGTTCCATCAAATTTTTACATTCTCCCCCTCAACACTTGTTCCACCAAATCTTTCACTATTTTTCCCGAACAAGTGTTGAGAGGGAGAATGTAAATATTTTTCTGTTTCAAAAAACCTTGTACTTGCATATCACCAAAATATGTTGTTTCTTCAGAAATGGTGGATACGTTTCTTGTTTAATACTCTCCTCGGACTCAAATGTTTTAAAATTTTATCATTACTAAAGTCGAGGGGGAGTATTGTCAAGTTTCTTTCCAAAAATTATGTTTTGCTTAACCAAAGTGGAAGTTATGGGTCTTGGTAGAAAATGGTTAAGGTGGAGGGACCAAACTTGTCAAAGTTGAAAACTCTTTTTTAACAAAATACCTCACCTAACCTAATTCAAAAATTTATTACTCACATTAAATTTTCAACCAAACTATATCCACGCCTAAGAATCAAAACTCAAATCCGTGCTTCAAATCCGAAATTTGTAAGTTGTTATAGCTTCTAATCATAAAAACAAACATTGGTTTTAAATTTAATCACAATCCAACGGTTAAATCTACTAAAACTTGTGATTGTTGGGTCTACGCATACGCGTATGAACATGGTTTTAATAAATTGTCTTTTTGTTGAAACGGGTTATGTTAAATGTTTTGATATCAATGTTAAACCTATTTCAATCAACAAAATAAACCCAGAACATTGTTTCAATGTGTTTCGAATTTTAGGGTTTATATTTGAATTTGTGGGTTTCTTCATTTGAATGATTTGTCATGATTAGATGCATAAGATAGGTTCACAACAAGTTTAATTAATCATATTCACTCTTAAAGCTCACCCAGAAACAACAAATTTGTGGAATTAAGATTTTAGGGTTTATATGCGCAAATGAACATGAACTTTTGATTCGGAGAGTACTTGATGTTAAAACTTGTTGGATATTATTTCATTTGCATCTAAGATAGTGCAGAAAAAGTTATGTGATTTTTCCATGGTTAAATCTCTTACACGTAAGTATAGGGTTTAGGGTTTAATAACATGACTACGCCTAAGCACTTATACGCGTAACTGGTTTAGAACTTGACTTATTTTGTGATCTTGAAAGTGTTAGGAAATCATTGTAATCAGTTTGTTGTGTTTAACTTTTTACAAGCATCTACGCGTAAAGATCAGAATAAGGTGTTCTTGGAATACGCTTAAGGAAAACCTTATGCGTAAAGGTTACGCATAAGAGCAATCTTAGCGTAACTCTGCGTATAAGGGTCTGATGGGACTACGGCGTATCACGGGAAGGATATGCGTAAACTTGATTTTACGCCAAGGGCTACTCTGCAGTAAACCTACGCGTAAGTCCTATCTTAAGCCTACTGGCGTAAGCTCATAAGCTACGAGTATACTCCTACGCATAAGACATTCTTACGCCTAAGGGTTACTCTTACGCTTAAGCTGCTTCACGCCTAAGGGTGTCATGTTTACGCATAAGCTCACTTGCTTACGCCTAAGCCAACTTGTAACTTTATTTTGAAATGTTACGCGTACAAGACTTGTAATAAGTTACTCATATGTCACAAAACCAAAATGTCACTAATAAGCTACAAAATTTAAAACGTTGTGTGATTAAGTGAAATTTGGACTTTAAAATTCAAAATTAACATACTCACGTAACTTATCACGTCAACTTTGGACTATTGGACTAAATGTGACTTTGGACTCGTAACATTGATAATCATAACAACTTCAATCAATAATTGGACAATAAAATCAACTTGAGACTAACCTAATGTCTTTCGGTATGTTGGTTCTTTTGTCTCAATACCTTTCAGATCACGAAATGGACGTCAACATGGAAAATCTCAATGTCTCAAATGAACTAACAATGGAATATATCTTCCCAATGGATTATCGCAAAATGATTGGAAAGAACAACCTCAGAGTCGATTTTGAGAACTTCACCGCTCCAGTCATCGATGCGGAGATTCTTGTGGACATTCTCAAGGAATCCCTACCGCCTCATGCTATCCAACTTAGCTATAGTACAGATCTACATCCATCGATTCACGGCACACGATGGAAGATTGATGGTCAAGATCTGATTAAAGTGACTCTCAACAAAGGAAGTCACGATCCGCAGTATGATCTTCACACAATTCTTCTTCTACCATTCGATTCTGCAGTTATGAGCCAACTCCTAGAAGAGGTAGTTATGCAATTCATGATGCGACATTGGTTATGATAAGCGGAATCATCACCAAACACTCCACTTGTTGATCAAAGAACATCCTCAACCACGGAGGACTACGTACATCATGATCGCCAAGTCAGCTATGCACGGAAGGCAGCGGTCATGAACATCCTAGGCGATGCACCTTGAGACATTTTGGGGAATGGTCAACAAACAACACATTGACTACGCAAGTCTCATATGGGAAGACATGATGGCATCTCCGAAGCACGGGTCAAAGATTCCTTTATCGAATATACAAAGTTGTTGATCCAAAACATTCTTGGGCACAATCGCACATCAAAAGAGGATAAATGACCCCAAGACTCACTCAGTGTTATATGAGCCAACTTTGAACGTTGTCGATTTAAGGACTGTCAACATGGAAACAAGGTCGCGAGCTACTTGTGCTACTTCTTGCGATAAAATCAAGGGTACCTGCTATCACCGTTACCGAAGCGTTGAGCGGAAAAGTGGGGTTTATGGATGAAAAAGACTTAGCGATTGCCACCAAAGGACTAGGGAAGCGGTGCGGCCGGAAGCCTTTGGAAGCTAGAAGTTATAAGTTAAGAGAAACCCATCCGTAGAGGTCGATTACGATCGTTCTCAAATTAAACTAAAACCTATTCCATAGGTGGCGACTACTGGCCGGGTGCGATGAGGTGGTTTTACTACTTTCGAAAGCGAAGCGAGAGGATACATCCTCACCTATGTCAGAAGACAAACCACCAAGTCCCCAAGCAGACAAAGGGAAGAAACCAGTGACAAAGGAAGAAGAGGAAGATTCCGATGCAGAGAATGATCTTATGGATGAAGAAAGAGATTACCAGAAGACTTTGAAACATCTAAGGTTGCTGACAGGCTGCAAAGACTTTGAAGCTCAATAGTTAGGGCCTTGGAGGTTCCGGTGAACATCACATTAGTTCTTGATCTTGATTAATCAACCCGATAAAGGCTGGTGACCACAAAGGAATCTCTGAAGCGGCGACTAGAACTACGAAGTTAAGTTCGATTTTGAGGAAGAAGAGAGGAAGCGTCCGAGAAGATAGCCGATAAAGATGTGGAAAAAGTGGCAAAGGAGGCGATGAAGAAGCACACTAAAGGAAGAAGAAGAGGATTCAAATTGAAAGAGATAAATACATAGGGACAATCAAGACACAATCACAACAATCTTCAGAGCCACCCCATGACCCTACCACAACTGAATCATCATCTCACTCTTCACCACCACCCTCAAAATATACAACCACAAGATCGTCATCCATATCAGTAAAGAAAACTACTGATACACGAGCATCTCGTGCCAAGACCAAGATCCAAAAGGCCGTGAAACAAGCAAGGAAAAGTAGTATGGTTGACAGAAAGCTGAACTTGCTGCTTGACAGGGTCAATTTACTTAGCAATGAGATGAACACGTTCATTGAGGAGAGAGATCAGATCAAGCTATTCCTGAACAAAGACATTCAAGGAGAAATGGAAGAGAAGATCAAGGAATATACTCATCAGTTCCTTCTCCAATATGTTCCGGGAATAACTAAAGATATGTTCTCCAAACAACTTTTTCCAACTTTGAGAACACCGGACATAAAATTGTCCTGCACACCAGAATGATAATCACCCAAATTCGACAGTCCGGCCTCATCACATAAAGTCTAATTTCATAGTTGATAACTCAGATGACTGCTGATCCGACACTTCACATCGATGAATCTGAAGTTTTGAGGTTCTCCTTGCTAATCAACTGAAGTCTACATGCAAGGAAGCTGCTGGTATTGAGAAGCGTTACAGAGACGATGATGACAAGGACAAGTATCCAAATGCAAAACGTTAGAAGAAAACAGGCAAGTCATCATCATCTATGCTACCACCACCGGCAAAGACCACCTCCACCTCTACTACACGAGCATCTCAGCAAACTCCTCCTTCTAATAAACCTCAGGATACTAGTCTCCACCACCTTTTGGAGAAAATCGGTGATTTTCACCAATACAATGGTGAAGGCAAGAAATTGAGCCCCAACAACAAACCATCATCCCCCCATCAACTAAGCAACAATCGGACCATCATCCAAATTGAAGAAGAAAAATCAAGATCATTATTCTAGTTGAATGAAGATGACCTTTAGGAGTTTGGCAGTTCAACAAGTTAGTTGATGCCGCTCAATTACGAAGGTCAAGAACCGGTAGATGGTGCGTACTATGGAGCAAGTCAAAATTATCGGAGGCGGAGTTCAAAGTGAAGATGAGAACGGCGGATCAAGAATGAAGCGTTCCAATTGCTAAAATACAGATCCGACAGTGATATTGAAGTTAAATACCATCTCGACAACATTGTACGAGCCATGTCTAACAACATTGACTGTCTAAATACTGAATCAAACATCGACGTGACAAGACGGGATAATACTCCATATTACACCGATTGGACTAAACCACTACCAACTATTGGCCGATCAACCAAGATTACCTCTTTGCAGCGCTTCTTTAACAATGACCTAGAGTTTCTTCGGCATGGAAGTAGCATATGCAAAAGAATACTCATTACTAACCTTCAACATACCAGCTGCAATCTACTCCAACAATGTCGCCATTGAGGAAGAGGCCACCAAAATGTTCATTCAAAAAGTGGTGGACTATGATATTGATGCAAAGTATGGAATTCACCATTGGCCACCAAGGAAATGCAGTATTCGAGCCAACAAGTTCTATGGTCTAACAAGGAGGTCTATAGTGAGAAGAATATCGTTGCTATAATGAATGTCAATTTGGCTACGAAATGGGATTATTCATTCTCAGAAATCAATTCAAGCAAGATGAACAAGAATATGATTTCACCAAGGCTGATTTTCCGAGATTGTTGCTCAACGACATCGAATACATGTATCTTGCTAAGGTACAAGGTCGGATGAGACAATTCTCCACCAACATTCAGCCGGTACATCCAATATTCGATATTCATTCGAAGCAAAGTGATCCAAGAGCGTGTTGAAGATCTCCACTTGCGTTGAATCTTATCGAAGCAAGTCAACCTTACAAAACGTTTACACTTTCCCCACATAAACCAACTATCTCATTTTCATTTTGAAGAAACCAAAGTTTGAGTTGTTTACGCGGCGAACTTCACCATACGCTTCATGGCATAACAGGGTTCATAAATTTTCGATCCTGCGTTAAAGATGGTTTGTGATGGGTTAAGCGTGTTAAAAGACATTTAAAGGTATTGGGTCAAAGAAGAGTGGAATTACGAGGAAAGGAGGGATGCTAAAAAGATAATCAAGAGGCTGGATGAAAGGATGTTTCATCGGGATCGATCGGAGGTTGGGAGCTTTGTGGTGGAAGGCAGAGTTTCGATTACAACATATCAGTCAAGAGAACTCTTCGTCTACTTGAATGATTTCCTACTCCTCAAAACTATTTTGATTGATATTTGGATTGATTGATATGTATATTAATTATGGCGTGCACACATAGCACATGTACGCATAATGAAAGGACTACGTGGTGCATGATTACCACAATCCTTATAGAAGCGAAGCTTCTTACTTTTGAGTAAAACTTATCAAAACTTTAATCATTTTCAAAGTTATGCTCAAAATAACAAGTACTTCCCCTTATGTTTTCAAAACCTCAAAAGTCAATATTACTTGTTGTTGAAGGTGTGCCAAAAATCTTTGTTCACAATTGTTCTTCGTGGAAATCTTCCCAAAACTGAAATGGTAATATTCGATATCAAAATTTCATCAAAAATAACATTTATATGCCATTTTTGAGGGGGAGAAAAGCTTTGTGATACAAATATGTTGAATTACGATTGAATCCTCGTGTGCTAAGACTTAACCCATGAATTGATGAGATCTGAAATGTCATACATCAAAAAGATTTGTCTTCCAAGACTTATCTCAGAATGCATCTACCTATTCGAGAAACTCTTGATAGACATGAACTTCGGCGGGTTTGACAACCTTTCCAGGTTTGTTACATCTTCAATGTAGTTATTAGAGCTAGTTGTCACCTAAAGGCGACAATGCATCTCTTTAACTATGCAGCGTAACCGTGTCTCGCGGGGAATTGTCTATCTTGAGTCGATCAATTCAAAAGAGCGAGCTCTACCCTCACTGCAGATTTCTGTCAAAAAACTTAAGCACATGTGGAGGGGGAGTATTTCTGCAAAAGATAAAACTCTCACAGTGGTACAAACATGTTTTTCAGTTATAAACACTGTGAGAGATTTTTCAAAGAAAATGGTTTTATGGCAATATAGGTTAGTCATGGAGTTATAAGGTGACTAAGGTTAGGAATAACCATCCTATGATCCATGAGCGGAGGGATCTACCCAAGGACACCACCAATAGTTAGTATTAGAAGTCCTTAGGTATGATTATAAAAGGAGAAAATGAGAAGCGGAGAAAGAAGGAGTTGAAGAATTAAAAAGAAAAGTAAAGAAAGGGGTGAAAAGAAATAGCCCTCCAAATTATTCAACTTAGGGAGCGGACCAGGGTTCAATTCATATATATGGTTGTCACTAGATGACACCGGTATTGAAGATTAAAAGTCGTCATGGACCTAGTGGCCTTAGCACTAAACCTTCTTAGCCACTCAGTTTCTCAGGAAAACATACGGAGGAACCCTCGACCAAACTATCGACTCTCTTAGAGATTGTTGGTATTGAAGAAGGAGACCTCTCCCAGAATCATTTCGGAGGAAAACCAAAGCGTTACTAATCGAGTCTAGAGCCACAAGATTTATCAAAGATCTCTTAGGAAAACTTGACATTTCATCACTTTCGTTCAACATGGGGCCTTGATACATTTTAGAGTCCTTCGGATCCTAGCAATCGCGAGAACATTTATGAGGGATTCACGGCGTGATCTCGGCGATTGAATGGAAACTCCTACCGGGTCAACATCAAAGCGACCCACGGCGGGTCACGATAACTGTGGGTTACGCTTAGTGTTGTCTCAAACGGTTTCTGATCGTGGTGATGCTTGATGTACCTCGGCGACTCACACGAGCTTATAGATGTACTTGGTACATTGTATTTATCCTACGAGGGACTCCGGTTAGAGGAGCGATCTTTCTACAATTAAGATGTGTTTTCACACTATGTTGTTAACACCCTGCATAGGTTTGAACAAGTCTTGAAATCCCGCTAAGGAGATTCCTTTCAAAATTGATTCACGAAGATGTGGGTCATTACTTGAACTTGTTCAATGTAATGCCAAATATCCCTAACGAGGATTGGACGGTGATTACGCCGACCAAGGTGAATGGAATCAAGACATTCTTGGAAGAACAATCGTAGTGGTCAATTCTCTAACAAACGATCACAATGATCGATTGGTGTTTATCACTAATCATTTCTTATGTTTTCTTCTTATGGATGCTCACGGAGGAATGATCGTGCAGATTCTCCTCATGCTCATATCGACAACAACACAAATGAAGTTCTCTCGAAAGGCAACACAAAAGTCAGAATTATTCTTCATCAACCAAAGAATCTACAAAGTTTACAGACTAGAGAACTACATCACATCTGAAATTCAACGTCAAAGAGCGTATGATCATGTTGGAGAAAGACGTGGAGACACCTAAGCAATGAAGCGGACCAGATGCAGACAACAATAACATAATATCACCACATCCACACCAGAACAAAGAACAAAGAACAAAGATAACAAAGGCGTCAAAACTTCAAAGATACAAGATCCTCAGCTTTGGGGAGTTTATTGGAATCATGGCACTTCTTCTCACAAGAAGAGGAATGCCGGAAGACGCAAAGCAACAACTATTACATCAACACCAACAACTTATCCAAGATTCTTTGGAATTCATCAGCATTAGGGGAGATTGTTGGAATCACTCCTAACATGTGTTAGTCATTAATATGTAATAGGTTGCTTAATTAGGCTTTTATGCTAGCAATTAAGGCTAGGCTCATGTAGAAAGCCCATGAGCCTCTATGCAAAGAGCTGTAGGAAGGAAGGGACTAGATGTGTTTCCCTAGCTCCCTTCCCCTATAAATAGACTTGTAAACCTTCACTTGAAGGTTGGTTGTTCACTCTATCTTAATCCTACGCCTAAACCTTTATTCATACGTGTGATATTGTGTTCATCCTTCCTCCTTTATCTCTATTTCTTACATATTGATCCTTGTGTTAACTTATGGTGACCTAACAATATTACCTCTAGAAGTTAATTGTTTTTTTTCTATTGTATCTGTTGAGAGAGTTATAGCGAGTACATAGTTGGTCAACTTTTAGCGTTTGGGTATGTTGTAAGTGACAACAGAGTGCAGCCCTTGTGCTAAATATGGTGATGGCGATGATGTTAACCTATCATAGCTGGTATGCATTTGAACCTTGCCTTCAGTTTTTTTATTTCGGTTCAATGGTAGGTTTGTAATTGGCTCAAACTATATTTTGGATAGTTTTTTGCTACCTTACTGTTACAAATGACATGTATAGATTTGTTGGATATAACCCATTTTGTTCACTATTGCTGAACAAAATAATCTCTTACTTATTCTTATCACTTATTATCATTCTTCATTTTACCTTTGATTTTAGAACCTCATAGATCTGGCATGTTCTTGGAGCTGTTACTTGCAAGGGAAAAGCTCCTTGAAAGATTAAGAGGTGTCCATGTTTCAGAAAACAGGTATGCTCCACGTAACCTTACTCTTTGATCATTTACATGAGTCTTCTGCATTGCATTTTGGAAATTATTGCATGATATGAAACAATTAGTATCAGGTAATTAGATGTAACAGAATAGGTGGTTGGAGATACTATTTGGATGATGTTCATAGTTATGATAATAATATAGTCAATTGTTTAACAGGGGAGTTTTGTTTCTAATTCTTGAAGTTAGGATATTAGGTGATATCTCATTTAGTGCATCGAAAAGATAAATATTAGGGCATCTGTGAGTATGATTAGTTGCAATTAGAAACTTTGAATGAGATATAAGTGATTTATGTCTTGAGGTACCACTAACTGTTGAATCATTTTACAGATGTGGAAATGTTGGTTTGTGGGTGGCTCAGCATATTTATGAAGGTGGAAGAAAATTTGTAGCAAGTAACCAGTGTGTTTTCATATGGGTCAGTCATTGGCCTCGAAGACGTAAAAACAAAGCCTAAAATGAGATTTGGTTGAGTTATCGTTAAAAAAAATCTAGCAAAAAGGTTTGAAATTTGATACTCTTTGAATTGTACAAATGACACATGTAACATAATACTTTGAAATGATATTTTATGGACATTTAAAGATACATAAGGTCATGGTGTAAAATTATTTGTTTGAGATACATTCTTGGGATTGGGTATGTTCTTGTTAGTACTTCCGTATTCATTTTTCACTTTCTAATAGAACCATACTTTTTTTCCAGGCGTTAAGACCTTTTGTGGTGTATTACACATTTCTATTGGAGGCACTACACTCACCGGACTAGGTAATTCCTATACGTAAAATTATAAAGCGTCTGACACATAATTTCATGATAAGAATTTTGTTTCTGCTACATGGTCTGCATAATCAGTGGAAAAATGGGTTGTGTTTCACATAGTCCTCCTGTTAACTGTTGTGTCTTATCTTGGTGCATCTGTTGACAGATTGGTGCATCTGTTAACACAAAAACTAGGTAATCATGGTGGATTTTTTAACAGATTGGTGCATCTGTTAACACAGACACTAGGTAATTATGGTGGATTTTTAACAGATTGGTTTCTTTCTTCCTCTCTCAGGTCAGAGCTGCACTTTTGATGGTTTACATATCTAGAGCGCTGTGATGTTTGTTGGATGTGGACAGTAGTATATTGATCTTAAGAAGTTGAATATCAAGTCTATTGTGAAGACTTTGATTAAATGAGTGTCTACATTATGTCCTGAGTGGGTTTTGCTTTGATTTATGTCCTCGATCAGCATGACATCTTTACTTGTATAATAATATAGACAGCTTACAAGCAATTAGCTAGAATTTGTTATTTGAACATGAAATATGTGTAGTAACTTTTTCTTTTTTAAGCTAAATTTGAGTTCTTTTTACTTAATTTGAAACAATCTTTAACAGTCTTAGTTTACAAGGCCCTTGAACAATCAAAACTTATAGATGGTTAATGATAGCAGGTTCGGAGTCGAATGACTTACTTTTCTACGAGCAAGCTTTACAACCCTCCAGGCAGTGTACTTAATCGTTGTAGTGTAGTATGGGGTAAGCCCAGGGGGTTGATCATTATCTAGGGGAATAGAGATGCGAGGAAGAGATGTATGATGGCAGTGGGTTGAGAGGGATTCTTTTTGGTCTTTGACATTTTTTAGAAATCAAGGTACATATCTCGGGGTATATGAGTGGGGGGTGGTACTTCTACCAATTTTAACTACTTTTTATAAAACTAACTAACTACTTAAACTAAGGATAGGCTATGTTAATTGTAGGTGTGCTCTTATGATGATTAAAAACTCACTAGTTATCTCTTATTGGTTGGTTGAATTGTCACATCCTCATCTTAGTTGGTGCATTGTATTCCGTTTGGACATAGGGCGGTGCTAAATTCCCTAATTCAATGAATCGTAACTCTCCTCTAGACTATCCGGGATCGCCAAGTACAGTAGTATCTCTCTCGAATACTCTATTATCTAGTAGTATCTCTCCCGAGTACTCTATTATCCTAAAGCTACAACTCACGCAATAAACACAACGATGGCCTAGGTGCACTCCCAAGCTTTTTTCTATTTAGGATGTTCAAGCTCGCAGCAATTAAAGAAGAAGCCAGTTTTATTTACTCTAGCGTCTACCAATTAAGACAAGAGACAACCTAACAATAATTAACAACTAGGTTTCATAGATCTAAGCAAATACAATGATAATTTAGCTACTCATGGTAAACAAGCAAGCATAAACACAAACAATTAAACATGGGGTAGACATAATGATAATATGGATTAACAAACTTATTTTATGATGTAAATAAGGGTATGGAACCCCAAAATATTGTCTAAGTCAGACTACAACCGAATTTGGGTTTGCTCTCCAAAGTTCTACCTCTCTATATTCAGAAAAATCGAATTCTATATATAAATTTACAAGTGTTGCGGCGCGCCGCTTTCTTTGGTGATGCCGTCCGGTCATTAAATCATTAGGGTTTCTTTTGGGCCAGTCATCGTTGGGGCGTCGTCATCTTATGAGTGTGGCCGTCTTTATTCAATAGGGACATTGCGGGATTTTTCCTTGGTCGAGTGCGGTGTAAAACAAAGGGTGGCGCCTCGAATTAACGGCGTCGTCGGGCTTTGGAACGAGAAAATCAGCCGTTAAAGCGGGTATTTTATTAAAATCTTCAACAAGTGACGGCGTCTCCCTTTGAGATGGGATGCCGTCAGGCTTTAAAATCTGCTTGAGTCTTGAATTTGTGGTTTTCTTCATGTTTTCGCTCCTTTTCGTCCAAATATGCTTGATTCCAGCATTTTGCTTCAAAAAGACCTAAAATGTGAAAATGAACGATTTTAAGTAGTAGCTGATATAAAATGTGTCGATTTAGGGCTTAAATGACCCCCTAAAAACATATGTTTTAAATCCTTATCAAATATTCATACATTTGGAATTAGCATGTCCTCAAGCAAATGTGCTTTTGGCCAATCAATTTATAAGTTAGGGGGCATGAAGCATTGGTTTAAAATAGTTTACAACAAATACAAGCGCCACAATAGTCATAACAAGCATGAAAGTTATACACTAGCACCTCACAATTGGTGTTTGGATTCTCTCATCTCTCGGGTTTATATGAAATATAATACGTAAAGAAATGGAAGATAAACACTCATTACCTGGCATAGTACATAGATTACCATAGGCTTGAGAATAGATCAAACCTCCACCGCTTTGGCATAAGCACCTAGGAATAACTATCTAAGAGGTCTTTACAAAGGGTTGTCATGTTAAGCTTAAGGTAGGGAAGTAAAGGGTTTTGTTGGATAGGGGATATTTAGTGTGGGCAAGTAAAAAATCTTATGTTACAAGCATGTGAAGCGTGGCGTTGCTAAGTCAAGACTCGACTCACTAACACTAAATAACTTGAAACAAAACATAAATTTAAACATAAAAACATAAACATAAAGATAGATGTAGGATGATAGCCCGTCTGGTTTACTCATTTTTTGTTTTTTTTCATACCTTTTTACTCTACCATCCTCTATGATGACATCAAAATAAAGGGATTTATAGGAGCATCCCTACACTTGATTTTTTATTTCACTAACATTAATTGAACCGATTTGAAAATATCAAAACATTTGGAGTACTTAATTATGTACAAAAAGGGAATTTGAATTTATCGTTCTTTCCCGTTACTCCATAAAATATTACTTTAACCCATGAGTCCCAATCGCCCCAAAACTGTATACAAATGATCTGACTCGACTTAGCAACCATGCAAGTAACTAGATAATTGAACTAAGGGTTTAATAATGATAACAATAATGCACTAAAGATAAGTGCATACAAGGTATAGCTTGATTTGGGTGTAACATTTGGGGGTGGATTGTAAACAATGCTCTTCATTGATATTAGTAGGAAACATCACGAGAACCGCGAAAAGGATAGGCTCTGAGGGGTTAACTAGGGGCACGTGTACTAAATATGAGTACATCGCAAGGGTGTGGGAAAAATTACACAATCGATGTGGAAGAAGTAATTAAGTTACAGGTTTCAAACAAGGGTTATCCTAGTGCCTCTTATCATTTAGTTAATCCTAACTACACGAATGTGGTCTCACTAGCGATCTTGGAATGCATCACAAAACAAGTTCTAGAATCTATTATACTACCGATACACTCACTAAGAATTAAAGATTAATGCTTTTATTCCTAAAGATCTACGGGCGAACCTCACATTTTTGGGGTGCAATTTAGGTGGTAAACGGTTTTTGTGCTAGTCATATAATTCCTATCCATGGGACGCTTTATTAAAACTAAAGTTTAACTCATAAATGTCATAAAAAAAATAAATTTGGTGTTAAAATTACCCTAACAAATATTTCTCATAGTTTATTACACAATTTATTAAGGACAAGACAAGAATCAAATGAGTGAATAGTTTTTAAGGTCCCGTTTTATTCTTCCTCCCTACACTTAAACTGAACATTGTCCCCAATGTTCCCCGAAAGTATCAAAGTTATGATAAAGGAAGGTAAATAAAAGAGAAAGAAAATAGTACTCCCCTGATGATGTGTAGGGTACGGGGTCAAGAAAACCTCCTTTTCTACGAGCAAGTTTTTCAACCCTCTAGGCAGTGAACCTAATCGTTGTAGTGTAGTATGTGATAAGCCCAAGGGATTGATTTCGATCTCTAGGGGAATAGGAATGCTAGAAAGAGATATATGACGAGAAGGTGGGGTTGAGGGAGATTCTTTTTAGACTTTTTTATATTTTTTAGAAACAAAGGGTACATATCTCGAGGTATAAGATTGGGGGGTGGTACTTCTACCAATTTCTACTACATTTAATAATTACTAAACTAATTAACTAGCGGATAGATTCTGCTAATTGTAGATGTGCTCGTATGATGATTAAAGATGTGTTTACTTAGATGCTATTACTCCCTAGTTATCTCTTATTGGTCGGTTGAATTGTCACTACCTTTATCTTAATTGGTGCGTTGTATTATGTTTGGTCGTAGGGTGGTGCCTATTTCCTTAGTTCTATGAATTGCAACTCTCCTCTAGAATACCGGGGATCGGCGAGTACAATGGTATCTCCCCCGAATACTCTACTATCCTTAAGCTACAGTTCACACAATAAACACAACGAATGGCCTATGTGCACTCTAAGGCTTTTTTTCTATTTAGGACGTTCAAGCTGCCATGTGAAAGAAGAAATTTTTTTCCTTAATCTAGCGTCTACCAATTAAGACAAGTGACAAACTAACAATAATTGACAACTATGTTTCATAGATCTAAGCAAAAACAAAAATAATTTAGCTACTCATGTTAAACAAACAATCATACAAACATACAATTGAAAATGGGGTAGACATAATGATAAATTGGATAAACAAACTTATCTTGTGATGTAAAATAGGATATGGGACCCTAGAATACTGTCCAAGTCAGACTACAACTGTATTAGGGTTTGCTCTCCAAAGTTTCACCTCTTTTAAAACAGAAAAATCGAATCCTATATATAGATTTACAATCGCGACGGCGTCACCTTTTTCTAGTGATGCCGTCAGGTCGCCGTCATTAGGGTTTTTTTTGGGCCAAGTCATCATTGGGACGGCGTCAGTTGAGATGTGTGATGCCATCAGTCTTCATGCAGAACGTCATCTGAGTCTTGGTTCTTTGGCGTCTGGTGTAGAATTTGTGAGTGACGCCTTCCAGAGTTTAGGCGTGACGCCGTCATGCTTTAGAACTAGAATTTCCGTTAATCCGTCGCTTGCACTTTTGATCAAAACTTCTATAGAGGGACGGCGCCTCCCTTTGGTTGGGATGCCGTCAGGTGTGCTTGAGTGCCTTTGATCTTGACTTTGCCATTTTCTTCATGTTTTCGCTCCTTTTCATACAAATATACTTCATTCCAGCATTTTTCTCCCAAAAGACCTAAAATGTGAAAATGAACGATTTTTAAGTAGTAATGGATATAAAATGTGTTGATTTAGGGCTTAAACGACCCCCTAAAAATGTATGTTTTAAATCCTTATCAAATATCCATACAATTGGAATTCGCTTGTCCTCAAGCAAATGTGCTTTTGGCCAATCAATTTATAAGTTAGGGGGCATGAAGCATTGGTTTAAGATAATCTATAACAAGTACAAGTGCCACAATAGTCATAACAAGTACGGAAATTACATACTAGCACCTCACAATTTGTGTTTGGATTCTCTCATCTCTCGGGTTTATATGAAATATAATATGAATGGAAATGTAAAATAAACACTCATTACCTGGCATAGTACATAGATTACCATAAGCTTGAGAATAGATCAAACCTCCACCGCTTTGACGTAAGCACCTAGGAATAACTATCTAAGAGGACTTTACAAGGGTTGTAACGTTAGGCTTAGGGTAGGAAGTAAAAGGTTTTGTTGGATAAGGGATATTTAGTGGTGGCAAGTAAAAAATATTATGTTACAAGCATGTAAAGCGTGACGTTGCTAAGCCAAGACTCGACTCACTAACACTAGATAACTTGAAACAAAGCACAAACATAAACTTAAAAACATAAACTTAAAGATAGATGTAAGATGGTACCCCGTATGTTTCTCTCTCTCTCTCTCTCTCTCTCTCTCTCTCTTTTGACAACTCTTTTTCTCTCTTTTTTTCATACCTTTTTACTCTACCATCCTTTAAGATAACATCAAAATAAAGGGATTTATAGGAGCATCCCTACATTTGAGTTTTTATTCAACTAACAGTAATTGACCCTATTTGAAAAGATTAAAACACTTGGATTATTTAATTACGTAGACAAAGGGAATTTGAATTTAACGTTCTTTCCCTTTACTCCATAAAATATTACTTTAACCCATTGATGCAGGTTTTACTGATCAAGTTTTAATATTTATAAAGTCTCGTTATACCTGTGGTCTACCTTAATGCACTAACGGGCAGTGTACCCCGGTCGTGTGTAGTGTAGTATTTGGTAAAACCGAGGTCATCCCAAGAGCTATGTGTGTTGGATTATTACTATGTCTAAGTGTCACAGTATTTAATAATGATTTTGACAAGGAATTAATTAATTAACTACTAAAGCAAATAAAGGCAAAGGTTTAATCAATAGAGGAGAGTGGTGCTAACCTAGTTATTCCTCCTAGCTAGTAATTTCTATGTCTACTTACTTCCAATTACTTCAGGTGCGGTCAAATTCGAGAGGACATCATTTGGTCAATTCGCCCCTAACCTATCGGTACCACCAGGAGAATTCAGGTGTCCCCTCATAAGTCCTGTTATTCCTGGTCCCCTAAGCCAAGTCATTAAGTACCGCTACATGCTAGATTTATAATAGTGAGTGCCCAGGCGTTAGCATCTTAAACACTCACCCCCTAATTCTTAAGTTCATCCAAACGGTAGGTGATCAGTTGGTCAATTCGCACAAGTAGAAAGGTGTCGGTTGGTCATATCTTACCCTTCCCGTCTCAGTCTACTCACTTGGGGTCAGTTGGTCATATCTCCTAAACAACTAGCCTCTACCGCCATTCGAACTACGAAACAAGGGTAGCTACCAATAAACTATACATGCATACACTTAGAAAAATTATCGAAGTAGTAAGCAAAACAAAACAATTAAGGATCATAACTAGGCTAGCACCAAGAGGTGCTTAGCAGCTCATATAACAAAACAATTCAATATTCAAAGTTACGAAATACATGAATCGAAAATAAAGAAAAGATAAAATGTTAATGCTTATCGTAGGGGAGTGATTTCTCCTTTGGAGCAGCTCCGTTAGCTCCTCTAGACTGCCTTTGGCTTCTTCTTCCGTTCTTTGGTTGTGATGTGTGGAATGGGATGCTTTGAAATGCTAAAATGGTGGGGTATTTTTAGGCGGATCGGGTTATGGCGTAACTAAAATAAGAGTTACGCGTAATCTTCAATTCCTTCGTAATTTGCTCAATCTCTGCAGTTACGGTAACCTTATGAATGGTTACAGGTATTCTTCAATAATACTTGGTTCTGTTGTATTCTTCAATAATACTTGGTTACGCCATAGTTGGTGGAATAGTTACTGGCATAGTTATGTGCGTGGAACCTCATTTGACCTAATAGAGGTTACGTCATAGTCTTTGGGGAGATTACGTAACCTTTTGATGAGTTGGTTTTGAGTCATGCTTTAGTTACGTAATGTAGAGATGAGTTACGCCGTAACTTCTTCAAAGTCAGCATACAAAGATAAATCTTGGATATTTCTCCAATTCCGCGTCTCTTTAGCTCTAATGCTCGTAATTTACCTGAAAGTGGAAAACAATGGAAAACGAGCGTAAATCTGTTAGGAATTAGAAAATTCCATGTTAAAGTGTCGGTCACCCCAATTATGGTCTAGCATATGTTAGCAAGTAGACATTTAGTTATTTACGTTATTTAGTAGTTTATTAGTTAGTTTGTAGCGTAGTTTAGTTTAGTGTAACTGCAGGTGGAGGAAGGCGGTCTTTACCCACTATATGCACGATCCACAAGATAGGAGGACGTATGCTTTGTAACTATAAATACCCCTTCCATCCATGGAAGGTGGGCTTTCTTCTCTAACCTTTTTTTGTTAAACAACTCTCTTTCAAGGAACCTCCTCTCAACTCTCTTCATCTATCTAAAATGGATTTCTTGTTTAATCACAATCCTAGACCACCCGAATCATCAAACAACATAATATTCACGATCCTACAATTGGTATCAGAGCCAAGGTTGTGTTGTTATTGATGATTCTTTTGGTTTTTGCACTCGTTTTTGTATGCGGTTTATTCGGTTTTTGATGTGGTTTGATGTGGTCATGTGGTATGTTTGATGTTGTCTTTGAATGGGTCTAAATGGTTACCGTTTGGAAGCTTTTTGTGGTCACTTTACTGATTTAGTAATATTTTAACAAGTTCTTTATAAGCTGTTTTAGAACAAGTTTAAACTGTTTTGTGGTCTAATAAACGTTCTATGATTAAAGCGGTTTTAAGTCATTGATACCGTTTTAAACGATCATCTTGTTACTGAATCTGTTTTGTGCAAGCAGTTTTTTGTTTCCGAATGTCTCTACTGTTTTATGAGTTTTGATATGAGAGTTCTTGTATGCGGGTTGTGGACATTTCTTTTATGCGGGTTGAGCCTTGGTTGTTCTTTGGCTGCAGTTTGTCCTGATTCAAAGTAACACAAGCGAGTTGGGTTTCTGGTCCAGTTTCAATGCGAGTTACTTAACTCTCATATGGTATGGGTGCACTTGCTTTTAAGCGAGTTGCTGCTGTAGCACTTGCTTTTGAGCGAGTTGCTGATGTTGCACTTGCTTGTGAGCGAGTTGCTACTATTGCACTTGCTTTTGAGCGAGTTGCTGCTGTTGCGAGTTGTGTTAATAATGTCAAGAAGCGAGTTGTTATGCTCCAAGTATGCAAGTTGTGTATCAAAGCGAGTTGACTTTTGAGTCAACTCAAGTCAAAAGCGACTTGACATAAAAAGAGAAAGAAGATGAAAATGAAGACATACTAAGCGAGTTGGTAACCTGATAATGCTATGCGAGTTATTTAACTTGTCTTAAAAGCGTGTTGTTGACCATATGACTCACGACCAAAAGACCAAAGCGAATTGTAGACCAAACATCATACAATATTCCAAAGACCATATCTCAATGACTTCCGAATTAAAATCCATCATCAGTCCATGGCATCAAGTAACCAATAACGAGATGTACATGTTAACAAAAATAGATCCAAGTCATCTGACTACATCAACAACCATCAATCCTCTAAACCCACATCTAGTCTCAACTACAACCCTCCATCAACAATAAGACTCAATATAGAAAACGATAACAAATAAAATTCAACATCTAAGATCTCAGATTCATTCACCATGCTCTTTTCTAAGAAAAAAGAAGACTCTAAGGCCGTTCTATACGTGAATGGGATCATCATAGATCTATGTGAGAAGCTTGCACTTCCTTTTTAATTTTCGAATCTTTAAAGATTGTTCAAAACCATAAGGTTTCATCCAATCTTCCATTCGGTAATAAGAAATCTAAACGAAATTAAAAAGGATGTAAACCTACCTGTGGTACAATCTTGAGGCCTAGTCAAAGCCCTCAACACCATCCATGTGGCGTTAATAGCAGGCTCGAACCATCCCTGTGGTGAGCTCATTCTTATCACATGAACGGGTTTGATGGACTGATGGAGGAAGCATACTAATCATGTGAGAGATTTTAGGGTTTGTCAAATATTTGGGTTTATGATTGCAGCATGAGACTAAGTCAGAGAAAGGGGCAGAAATATTATTGATTGAGATTTGGGTTGAAGATTGATGCTTGTGTATTACCTGAGGAGGGAGGCGTGTGATGTGTAAGGAGGATTTTTAGGGTTACTAAAGTTTAGGACTTCAACTGGTTATGTTTCGTTTTTATATCCCCTAAGAATTAGGGTACCAGTTTTTTCGTGGGCTTAGATAGGAGATTTGGATATTGGCTCGGGTTCTTGTGTTACTTGATGGGTCAAACGACTGTTAATGGATAAAATGGGCCTGGTAATCATACGTGATTGGTGCTTATCTACTTGGTCCGTATTTTAACTATGGACAAATGCTTAATGTTAGGGTCAGTTAATATTATATCACTAATTCACGAACGTGTATATCATCTAAGGAGTTGGCTATTGTTTTTCCATATCACGTGGTTTATTAGAAGCTTGGAAATGGGCCTCAATGATAACTAGGCTTTTAATATGTACCGGTTAATATGTTTCGCGTTAATATCTTGCATGTTAAAAGCTTGGAAGTCCTTCACGTGACATTGGAAATGGACTTAATGATCTTGACATAATCTATAATGGCTTCACGTGACATGCTAATCAAAGAAATTACATTTGAAGAAATTACACGCACCTTGGTATACTCCGTTTTATTAGCATGTCACATGATCAATTTAGTCAGGAGGAATATTAGCATGTCACGGGATCGATCTTGATATCATGAAACAAGCGATTATATCATCCTGAAATTGTTATCGTGGGGTGGTGGTGTATTATGTGGTTTATCGGGATACAACTGGGCCTAGAATTGGACAATATCGAATTTAGGCTTGACAGATTTTAATGTGAAACTAATTTCATGGACCAAAGTGATTATGGGCCCAATATTCTAACCGGGCTTTGGTTCATAAATTACTTAGGCTTTGAATCTTGGAACAGAAGTGGGCTTGAATGTAAACCGAATGTGTGAGATTTGATGTTGATATTTGTTGTGGTGTGCGGGTTGACACTTTGGTACATGCATTTTCAAGCAAAATATTATGTCACGGCTCGAATTGATGGTTGAACTAAGTTGACTACGGGGTTGTTTGTATTTGGTATTTCTTATTTGGATTTGTAGTGAGGTTTTCCAGGCGTGTTTACTTATTTCGTCTTCTTTCTTTCTACCCTTCCGCGAAGATGACTTGTTGGGCATTTACAGAGTGTGATAAAGACTTGGCTATTTAGTTACGGTTGTGATTCTTTCTTGCTTAATCTACAACGTAACTATCACTTCGGTGTCTCACGCTTGTGAGGATCGTCAAGAGGTTTTGTACATTGGGTACATCGTTTCTTCTTCACAAGGATTAGTACAAGTTTAAGTAACAAATCTAGGGAATTCTACTTCATGATCAAGTTTGGTATATCAGGTTTACTTCACCAAGTGGTCACAATGAACGTCGAGAATATGTTGAAGATGTGTTTACCAAAGTGTTGAATGGGTGAGATGTGATCGACAATTGATAATACCAGCGATTAATAATATACTTCACGTCTAGCGATATCCTTCAAGAATCTTCGTCGGTCATGACTTTTCAAGATGGTTGCTTTGACAAGACTTTTAATTGGGTGCGGTAATGACCGTTAATGAATGAGTTAAGAAGGACCATCATGGGGGAGAATCGGTACTTTGATGTTTCACGGTCAATCTCGGGGAAGTAGTGTATATTACTCGACTTAGTATGGTTTGTGAAGTTGTCTATACATGGGTAAAGAATTGTTGATGATGTTGTTGATGTTGGATAATGAACCTGGCCGATGAACATATTTCAGGATATTCACGAAACCAATGTTGTCATAACACATTCAAGCTGACATTGTTTACGGTTTTGTCTTGATTTTGTAAAATCCAGCGAAAGAATCTATTTCTCGGTTTAAATCATAGACTTGTAAAATCCTGTGAAAATGGAAACATCATTAATGTGTAAAGTGCGTTTCGGATCTATCTTACGGTTTATTCTTGGTTTTGTAAAATCTCGCGAAAGATACTATTTCTCGGTTTAAACCATAGAGTTGTAAAATCCCGTAATGTTGGAACCATCCACGGAGAAAGGCGTATTTCAGGATCTTCGATCTTTGGTGCCTTTCTTTCAAAGTGATAAATGGGATAAATGGGTGTACTTCGTGAAATGGATGTGAGTTTGGATATTCGTCATGGCAGTTTGGTTATTACATGGTTTTACGGGGTTATGTGCTCTTAACCATGGTCGGGATGAAAACCATTATCATAGTTCACTTAAAAGGTCAAAGAAGGCTAGATGTGAGCTTTTAACTAGAAGATGTGACAACGGTGTTAATTCTCTATTATTTATTTGAGGTTGAAGTGAAATATCACGGGAGTAGAGTGTACTTAGCATCCGAAGGTATAGGGGATGGTTGGATGAAGATTCTTCAAGATCCTTGTTCGAACTTATTATCAAAAACGAAGACTTGGAAATCTAGTTATTGTTGGGTGTCTTTTACCTTTTCTTTTACCACTTGGGGGAATTGGGCTCTTACCACCACAAAATAACTATCACTTTAAGGAGTTACGTTGTAGTGCTCAGGGTCACATTCAATTGTGGACTTTCAAGAGGTGATGTACGTCTTATACTTGATGGTTGGTTGGATGAAGAGTATAGAGTACATAGAGATTCAATGGAGGATAAATTCTCGGCACCGCTCTTTGTTTCATATGTGCAAGATTAAGTCATGAGTTCGGGTTAGTTTTCTTCAAGGTCAAATTCATCATATTGGGTTTTCTCCATGTTTATCCGACAAAGAGCCTCTTGAATGATAATGGTAATGATTACATGTTTTGCCAAGAGATGATGAAAAGAAAGAGATTAATGACGTATGAACACAACAGTTCATGCCTCGTACTCTAAAGAAAGAAATTATGCGTTTGATTGCTCTTTATCTTTGAAAGAAGAAATCTTCTTATGACGATGAACACAGCAGTTCATGCCTCGTTCTCTAAAGAAAGAAAAGTATACGTGTCGGTCGCTTTATCTCACTGAAGAAGAAATCTTCTTATGCCGTGTGAACACAACAGTTCATGCCTCGTACTCTAAAGAAAGAAAAGTGCACTTCAGTGCGCATCTTAGAAGAAGAAATCTTCTCAATTATGACCATTCTCATCAACATGCTTCATACTTTTTCCATGCACCATTCATCAAGTGAACCGAGACTGCATTGTTGTTTTTCTTCCACTTGCTCAACTATAATGATGATGGCGACATCATGTGCTATTTCTAGGGGGAAGTGTGAATAGACTACATTGTTGAAGATATTCACTTGCTTAATCAAGAATGGCAACTCCGTATGCAATTCTTGAGGGGAGAAAAGTGTGAAACTCCGCATGATGATTGATATATGAGAATAAATGGTCAAACGGCTCCAAACTCATGTAAGAATCGAGCTTCTTCTTATCGGGTCATATTTACATGGAGTTTCTTCTAAGAGCCGTTGGTTGACATCTTCACACGGGCTGATTTGATTAATGACAAAGTGCTTCCAGTTGCTGGGCTGATTTTCTTAATGAACATCTTTCTGTTCTTGTTTGATTGGGAGGGATTTGAGTTAAGTGGATTTGCTACATATAAGTTAACAGGAATGCTTTTTGGTGTGATGATGATGTTAACTATCTATTCCCCAACTGGACAATCTTGAAGAAGGTCGAGTCTACAGTCGGTTCTACATTTTCTGATATATGTTAGAAGACTTAAGACGAGTTGCATTTAACGATCTAAAGACTTCTTCTTAATTCGGGCATTTGTTAAAAGATTGTGGGTTTAGGAGAGAGCACTAATTGGGGGAGAGTGAAATGCCATATTTAATCCCCAATTAGATTTTCTCACACTATTCTTCAGCATGTTGATTCTCACAAAGACTTCAAGCAATCTTCTCAACAGATTTCAAGTATTTGGGCTTATAATGTTTTGTTGATTCTGAAGTGTCAAAACCACCAAGGGGAAGGAGACACACTAGCCTTGAGTAAACTTGATGAACTTAATACTTATAAGTTATTAAAGATATCCCGGGAAGACAAATGTTATTACAGCGAGAAACTCAAGGTTTGACTCATGGCGAGTAAACTTGATGAACTTAATTCTTCTAAGTGATTGAAGATATCCAGAGAAGACGAATGTCATGCCAAGAGAGAAACTCAAGGTTTTACTCATCAAGGCTTTTAGTGTTATTATTCCAACTATGTGGGGAAGTGATGTTAGAGAAAGTTTCTGAAGATATAAGAGGTACACAAGTGTGTGATGATCATGATGTTATCGCAATCATCGAGGAGAGAGAAATGTGTACATTGGGGCTCAGCGTCATCTCATGAGGGCTTAATCGGTGATTGAGAGATATAATCACTTATTCGGTGTTGACATCCATGAGAGATTGTCACCGCAGAGATAATCGATGATTGGCACGCTTCTTAAATGTTATCGGTTATTCTCTCGTTGGGCATTCGGGTACTTTGGGTTCTTGAGCTTCATACACTTTCTTAGGGGAGAAAAGTATACATCGGGGTTATTCTTTGGCTATCGGACTTAATCGCTACTTGATGTTATAAGTTTCTCTGTCTTTGGGTATATGTGTATTCGGGTTCGTGAGATCTAGTCTAAGAGGCGGCACATCAATTCATCTACTTGGGGAAGTGGTCTCTTGACAACTTCGTTGGGGATGCATTGCTTGACTTGATGGTAATGAAAAATGAGAAGAAATTTAAAGAGTGGGATGATACATTGTTGTTCTTGTTGATGATATAACCCCGAACGAAGAATCTCAATTTTCGTTCTTAAAAGGAGCAGCGGGATTTATGATAATGGTGTGCTTCTTTGTGCACACGCTAAGAAGCTTGAAAGAAAGCTTTGAATCCACTCAGCTAAAGGTTTTTTGGTTTGGGGGGAAGCTGCCAAAGTCTCACTTTCAGATGGTTCAATTTCTTTCTTCAATGCAAGAGCCTCGGAAGCTTTGGTGGTGGAAGTTTAAGAGATGACGAATTTTATCTACTACGACGTCTTTGCTTTCGATATCCTATCTCGGTACTCGTATCATCATCTTCTTAAACTATATCATCTAATCTATCTTTGTATATATTTATCAGAAAAACAAAATACAAAAATATAAAACCAACAAAAAGAAAATAGAAAAATATAAAACCAACAAAAACCCATAAAAATCAGAAAATTTGAAAAATATCAAAAATATTTTTTTTCAAAGACATGTCTTCTGGTATCGATAACATCTACGGTCTTAGAAATTTCATACAATAATGGCACGGGACCATAGATGAAGTTCGAGCAGGAGGTCTAAATATTCTTTTCCAAAACATGTCTCAAAAATGGCTTACAGTTATTTCAGACTGTAACCCGCGCTAAAACTATGGTTTGCTATTATTTCTGATAGCAACCCATTTTTCAAGAAAGGAAAGTGTTACGCTTAAACGATTTTCACAAAATTTCGTGCACTTATCCTAAAACTATTTGAGGAAAGTATGTCGAAGGACTGCTGTTCCTACACAAAGGTTTTTCCGTTCAAAATTCTTTAGAAAAATATTTGTTGTTTTCAAAAAGTGGTGGTAAATGAGTTGCTTGAAAATCTATCAGTTTCAGAGTTTTCGGAAAAAATTGAAAATTCAATCAATGACTTCAGCGCTTTTAAACTTTTCAAAAAATGAGTCATTGATTGTGAGGGAGAATGTTTTCAAATTTACATCATCTAACGGGCTTTCTTAATTATCCTACGTGCTTAATTAAAATGATATTTGCCTATGTCGAAGGACTAGGAATTTAGGATATGATTGTTAGGTTTAGATGATTGGAGTTTGATAAACACATAAATCCCATACCGTATATGAACTGATTGTTATGTTGGATTGACTTTTATTAGTCGATTCTTTGTTTGGGTGATGTCGACCACCATATATCTATATGTGTGTTCACTAGCATATCTGAGGTATATTGGTATATAAGAATGTTCCCGATCCGGATCTCACAAATGAAGATGATTGGATGACGAATGGAAAGGGTAACTATCTCTTGGGTTGACAAATGAAGAAACGGAGCTTAATTGGACTTCTATGGAGAGTTGGCAAGGAAAATGCAACGTAAGAGGTCTCACTGCATCGGCCGGATGGTTTTCTTCATCGACAAATGAAAGCGGGCTTAATTTGACCTCGGTTGGCATTAAAATGCAACGTAAGAAGTCTCATTGCATCTGCAGACGGTCTTTCTTCCAAGCCCTATAGCATAATCTTCTCATCTTCTCACCACCAATATCTTTTATGGGGATACCATTTTTTAAACAATTTTCAAATAATATTGTTTTGAAAAATGGAAAAATATTGGTTTTTGAAAATAAATTGGACTTAATCTTGGAAATCACCGGACTTTATTTTATTAAAACCTAAGTCACTCAATCATCGACTACGGTCATCGATTGAGAGTGATTTAAAACAAAATATTTTCAGCGATATTTCTTCACAAAAGTCCGTTTGTACGAAATAAAGTGGTGATCTAAAGATTTAATGTTATGTCATGGTATGATTTTTCTTTAGAATCAAGATCTTTCAAAATGAAATTTTTTCTGTTCTTGTTTGATTGTGAAATTGTTTTATTTTACTTAAAAATCTTTTAAAACTATCATACGACAACAATCTTTAATGTCGTAAAATTGTTCCTTATCAGTCATTTTTCAAAATTAAATCTTGCCACGTCTTTCCCAAAATCTTTAAAGATTTAAATCAATTGGGATCACAAATCTCAAAAGGTTTGAAATTTTTGATCGGTGGAGAGATCGTGATTTAAATCTCAAATCTGTTTTAATGGAATCGGTTTTAGTCCTTTATAGGGACTCCTGCCTCCATGTGCCAAACGATTTCAAATACACAATGCACATGTTGATGAGGAGGATTTATCCAAAAACAAGATGAGTATTTGGCCACATTTTCTCCCATGTTTTCTAAACCTTATTAAATCACTTGGGATCCAAAATCTCAAAGGGTTTGATATTTTTGATCGGGGGAGAATTTGTGATTTAATAATGAAATTTGATAAAAGATGATCGTTTTGTTTCAATGTGAAAGTTCTCTCTAATATGGGCCAAACTATTTAGGTATGTATATTGTGTTGATATTTAGGTGGGGAATGGTTTCTAAATGGCAATCGTGTAAAGTTCTTCAAAAGAACTCTTTCCTCTATGTGATAAAATGATTTCAAATATCCTATGCACATATTGAGGGGGAGAATTTACCAAGAAAATCAAATGGTTTTTTCTATTAAAATTGTGATCAAAGAAAATATTTCAAAGTCCTCTTGCCTCCATGTGCTAAACAATTTCTAAATCAAATGCATATGTTGAGGGGGTTTTAAATGATCAAAACTATTAAGGTACAAAATGCTTTGATCTCTCATCATAGTACCTTGATTGTTTTTCCAAATGATTTTTCAATTGGTTTTGAGAAGGAATGAAGCTGTACCAAAAGACCGACCATTTTACTTTATGCATGGAGTTATAAGGATGGTGAGATTAGGTATTAGTTCCCGATCCCCGAGCGAGGAGGGATCTACCCAGGGATAATCCACTAGATAGTGTAGAGTCCTTAGGTATGATGAAAAAGGAGAAAAGAGAGATATGGGAAAAGTGCGGACTGAGATAGAACTAGAACTGGAATAAACCCAACAAGGTTCTAGTTATGATGTCTCGGTAAGCACTGAAGGGGTTGAAGAATGAAAAAGAAATGAAATGTGAAAAAGGGTGAAAAGAAATAGCACTCCATTAATTCAACCTTAGGGCAGAAACCGGGTTTAATACATATGCTACTGGTGTTTACTAAGTTAACACTGGTATTGAAGACAATACATCATGGACCCAGTGAGGCACTGCACTAAACTTCCCAAGCTACTCAAGTTCCTCTTAAAAGGGCTTGTTTCATTCTCACGGGGAACCGACATATTCTATCGACTTTCTCTTATAGATTGTTGATATTGAAGAAGGAGACCCTCTCCCTAGTCTCCGGCATAGGAACCAAATGTGCACAATTGAGTCTAGAGCCAAAAGATCATCCACAATATCTCATTAGGACACAAAATTAATGAAGACTTGCTGTTTCACACAATGTGGAAAGTAAGTTTATATATTAAGAGTCCTTTTATCCTTGTGGAACATCCGAGTGATATGAAAATATTCACGATGAAGATGGAAATCCTTCTAGAGCCAACATCAAACAAGCTCTTGGTGGGTGACATGTGAGATCTTGCAAAAGATCAATCTTGTGACAACTGGATAGAAACAATGGGGCGATTCATTCTTGAATCAACCTTGGTCCAGGATTGGAATTAACGAATACTTTTGGAAAAACCATTCGATGTGCAAACCTTCTTTTCTCTAGCACGTCGAATGTGTATTCATATTTCAAACACAAAAAGTATCTCTGATTGAAAACATACTTTTGGAAAAATCGATTCGATGTGCAATCTCTTCTTTTCTCTAGCACATCGAATGTGTACTCTTTTCAAATACAAAAGTATTTTTGATTGAAAATTGATCTTTCTCATAAAACCTTCGTCGTATTGCAAAACACTTTCTTCAAGCAATACGCGATTGTTTTCAAATCAATTTTTCATCGATCAGTGAATCTCAATTTATCGTTCACTCACTCCGTGTTATCTTCTTTGAGGCGTTCGGTTTGAGAACGGCTAGAAGCATTCTTGAAACCCTGTCAAGGAGATTCTTGAATCCTACCGATGCGAGGCGTGCTTATCTTGATCAGCGGGGAACCGTGGGGCGTGTACCTCAATTCAACGAAAGTGATCAAAGACACTTTCGTGCGCTTTAATGCTGCGTGCATCACGGTACAGGCGATTGCGGTGATCAGGAGGAGTCAATCCAAAGCGCGTGCTCACGCATCCACACTTAATTGAAGAAATCATGATCGGTGCATGTCTACATAACTGGTTCGATATTTTTATACTATGCTTACGCTTCTGGCTGCAAATATCATGAACAGTAAAGCTTCCCTACTCGATGGAAAGATGTCATGATCACGAAGTGTGAGCATGTCGGTCCAAAAGTCACAACATCACATGAAGGCAACACTATAAAGGGTGATCCAAAGATTTACTATGGTGATGATCTCAGCTCGAGATCATCAAGATGTGGATCAGTTCAAAGACCTCCACTGAAAGTACAAAATAATCGGACTATGAAGAGTCACTACAAATGCACAAAGAATGCGGACAATGAAGAATTGAAGTCTACGAGCTCAGAACCGAAGACAAAATAGAATGCTAGGATTTGAAATGTAAAACATGGGGTGACTTCCCTTAGGGGGAGATTGTTAGGAATTAGAAAATTCCATGTTAAAGTGTCGGTCACCCCAATTATGATCTAGCATATGTTAGCTCGTAGACGTTTAGTTATTTACGTTATTTAGTAGTTTATTAGTTAGTTTGTAGCGTAGAATAGTTTAGTGTAACACCGTGGAGGAAGGACGGGTCTTTACCCACTGTATGCCTGATCCACAGTCCGATAGGAGGACGTATGCTTTGTAACTATAAATACCCCTTCCATCCATGGAAGGGGTGTGGCTTCTTTGAATCTAACCTTTCATTTGTTAAACAACTCTCTTTCAAGGAACCTCCTCTCAACTCTCTTCATCTATCTAAAATGGCTTTCTTGTTTAATCACAATCCTAGACCACCCGAATCATCAAACAACATAATATTCACGATCCTACAAAATCCATATAAATGATATAAATCACAAGCATTATCGGGGGAAATTGACACTTAATATTCAGGACTATTTGATGTTATCAAATATCCCCCCACTTGAACTCTACTTGCCCTCAAGTAGACCTTATTAGAAAGATTCCTAAAGAGATATCTCCCAAAACACGGAAAATATAAATTTACAAATCCTTATGCTAGAATAAAAAACCAAGAGACACCTGAAAAGGGGCAAACATTCAAATCTCTCAACTATTCTAAGTGTCAATTTGAGGTGATCACTCAATCCTGCTGTCATAGCATGTATTCTATCATAAGCTTGGTGGTTACACAAATCTCCACCATTAGAGTTAAGGGCTAAACAATTCTCAAAGGCAATATGGGTAGACACGACAAAGGTTAAGGGGTGACTCGTCATTACTAACATGTCCCGGCGAAGTGGACAAAATCAATGATACATGACCAAATCCATGGCCAAGACACCAAAGATTGCTCGGTGCATCACCTAGACACACTTCATGACTAAAGGGTAGGATAAGACATGGGATATATAAATGGTGTAAATAAAAAACAAGCAGGTAGTCTAAATCTATAACCAAGTCATCAAACACGTGCCCAAAAGTTCAAGCTTTGAAGTCAAGAATCCGGATCATGAAATACTAGGTAGATGTGTCATTAGAGGGGCGTTGATGGGCACACTACCTTTCTCCAATTGTTGGCATAATTACCAACTCAATCTTGAATGTGATTGAGGTGGCCTCCTCGATACTAAATCTATAAAGCTCATAACATAGTGCTTATAACATTCCACTTTACAATAACTAAATAACATAACAACTATTTTTTTTTTCAACATAACAATAATAACTAAACATAATATCCCCCAACTTGAGATGAACAATGGGAATTTGGGGGGTCTTCAATGATCTTTAGGAATATGTCTTTGATGAAAACGTGATTTCCGAACCTTTCCACTTGAACCTTGAACTTAGGCAAAAGATGACTTCCCAATTACAAATAAAGACTACAGGGCAGGTATAGGTGTGTCGAAACAATATATTGGGTTAACAAAATGAAAGGAATGACTCATATGGGTGTATCTATGGGTATCTTGCACTAAAGGTGAGTGCAACAAAAGGGTTTCACATGGGCGTCGAGAAGTCGAGGTGACTAATTGATAGACACACACAATGGTAGGCTATTTGGGTGATAATCCTATAATATTGCCTTCTAAAACAGAAAAGTCCAAATACATCGAGCTAACTCAACATACCTCGTCTATGGTCTCAAATGATGCAAAGGCCAAGTTCTAAAGTTTACAAGCTGCACAACTCATAATTTGGTGGATTTAGGGTAAAATAAAGGAAACGGATAAGGCTAATCTCACCATATAATATAAAAGGTTGTATGTGCTTTCGGCTATAAGGTCTAATCTAGTTAGGTTAAGAAAAACATGTCAAAATTTTAAAAAAATGGCATAATTTTTTCAAAATAAAGCCCAAACGAGAACAAAATAATGTTCAAGAGATAATTCATAAAGTCCCCCCTTTAATTGTACAAAGTCCCTTTTGTACTAATCATTAAATAAAGGTGAAGAAAAAGTAGGTTAGAAATGAGAACTTACAGAGGTTACTCACAAAGAAAGAGGCCCACGAAAAGAGGCGATACCTTCATATAAGCATCGCAAACAAACTTCCAATCCTGAAATCACTGCAATTACATGGCTAAAAAGAAGAAAAAAATTTAAGGCGAAAAACAAACCTAACTCACTTTCGGAGGAATCACGGTTGCATTTAGCATATGCAACAAGCCTTTTAAACCACTTGGTGTCCCAAGTGGACGAGTGAAGTCTCGTGAGGCTTTACAGGGAACACTCCCACAAAGTTCATTTAAAATACTAATACAAGGTTATTGTGTTTTAAAATGAAAGAAGTAAAGTAGAGGAGGTTACGCCATAACTCTTTGAGGGAGTTACTACCAGAATCAAAACCTCGACATAAGTCCGCAGCGAGTGGTTACGGCTTAACCACTGAGATGGTATTACGCCGTAATTAGTAATGCGTCTAAAATTATGCGAAAAAAGGTTGGTTACGGGAATCACATAGATGAGTTACGCCAGTAACTATGGTCGATCAAGAAACCGCAGCAGCAATTACTTCCTCGTTTCCCGCAAAATGGGAAAACACAAAACCCTACAGAAATGGAAATAAAACAAAAGAAAGGGATAATTTGGGTTATCTCCCGAAAGAGCACTTTTCTTTATTTACGAGTCTTTAAGTTAGACTCAGAGTCGCGGGGCTTTATGGGGGCCTATGGACTTGCCCGACTTCCTCCATGCCTTTCATCAAGTTACGCCTGACCCAACCGCATTTTTGTAGTGCGGAGGTATTCTTTAGTTTCAATCTTCCGAATTTTGCAAAATTTTTCCTCTGGTCCTAAATGGTATCGAGTGAACTACTATTTTTCGGCTATAATTGGTGGCGGTCTCTTAAACGGGATGCCAAGAAGTTTTCATCTTCTTTTCTCATGTACTTTGATGAGTGTGTAAATACTCATCATTTTTTGTCAAATCTGAACTGCAAAACGTTTAAAAATGCTCAGAAACACATCAAAATGATCAAAATATCACAAATCAGTGTTTTATGTGTTTTAAATGCAAAAATATCAAAATCAGATGAAAAACATATTAAATTTGCAAAAATTGCAGTTTTAGTCCCCCAAGTTTATAAAATTGTCAAAAGTAGTCCCTCGAGCCAAAACAAGAAAAGTCACCAAAGGTCTTTTAAAAATCATAAATTGTCATATTTAGTCCTTTGGTGAAAAATCTAAAAGTTTTGAGAAAATTACATTTTAGTCCCTAAAAATCCAAAATGTTCAAAATTAATCCTGGAATTTCAAAATGTTAAAATTAACCTTTGATTATTCAAGTTGGCAAACCAACCTTTTACTACTCTTCATAAAGTTACATGTTTGGTCCTTGGGAATTGGGGCTTTACACATTTGGTCCTTTGGTTTTGAGATATTACACATATGGTCCTTGTTTTATTAATCCTAAACTAACCAAACCGGACCCTAATATAACCCAAGCCCAAACAAATTACCCCGCCCAAAAACGCTAATTCGCTTACCCACAACCCACTAACCCAAATGTTTAAACAATAATAAACCCGCCCCTTTCCCACCTTTCCTCCCCTTTGTCGGCCCACCATGCCCAAACCCACCCACCTATTACCCACTCTATTTTACTCATGTCCCTCCCCACCCTCACCAACCATCCCACTACAATTAATACACCTTGTCTCGCCCCAATTTCCTGTACCCATTTTCCCCGCCAAAACAAGATCAAGGGCCAAGATGAAGTTTACATCCAAGGCCTATATTCATGCCGGATTTGACCTCGTATGTGAGAGAAAAGACTTTGGTGCATAAAAAGAGGCAAAGGGAAGCAAGAAAAGGAGTCTTCTAGTTTTTAATTTTCTCTTAATGTCGTTTTTAATTTTAAAACTTTAATTTAGTGTAAAACTTGTAAGCTTCTGTTGTAATGTACTCTTTATAAGTATTGGAATCAATATAAATCATTTTCAAGTGCTAATTTAAGTTTCACTATATATTCATGTTGTTAAGTTGACTGTTGAAAATTCCCATCTCAAAATCTCATTCAAAAGCTTCAAAAGTACTCATTACTCATTCCTAAAAGCTTATACAAGCTTCTAATAGCTTTATATAAGCTTATATTTCAGTTTTAAGCATAGTTGGATATTGGTCAAAGAAACTCAAAAAGGGTCAATATGGCAATGGAAAGGTGAAATGGGTGATGCAGAGGTAGATGTGGGTTGATATTAAGCTAGGTTAGGGGTTTGGATAGGTTAGAGGTTCCTTGGGAGTTGTTTCAAGCCATTGTGGCTTAGGACCACTTGTAAGTCATTTTTAAAATTCCATTTGAATAATCTGTCTTTGTAGTTGTAATTAGTTTTAATCTCTTTAAATAGTTGTATTTAGAGTATTTGCACTTATTTGGATCAAGATCAAGGATAGTTTAGAGTTTAGATCAGCTTTGGTTCTTAAACAAATTGATTAAGGGTGTTTGGTTTGCTGATAAAACTGTCTCATAGGCTTGTTCAGTGCATAACTTTTGTTTGTTCAAGTTTGTTTAGTCATTATAGATTCTTATCTGTCTTACTTATGTGCATGTAATCCAAGAAAGTCAAAATCCATAGCATTATCATCCAACAAAGTTCATCGTTGAGATTCAAGATCAAATCACCTATTTTGTGTTTAAAAGTCATAAACAAAGCTTGCGTAAGTTTCATCTCAATCACATCAAGTTCATTCCAAAACTTAGCTTAAAACTCAAAAAAGGTCAAACTTGCATATTTCTTCAAAAGTCAAAAAATCCAAAACCTGCTTTTTAAGCCAACTACAAGGATTTTTCTAGGATTCAATTTTGGGTCTTATTTAGTGAAATTTGTTGTTTTAAAAACTCTCTTGGTCTCTTTACTTATTACCATTTTATTGATTTTACAAATTTTTACAAGCTCCAAGAAGGCTTGTACTTTCTCGGTTCACGCCCCGCACCATCAGACTCGGAGGCCAGCTTTTCACGAGGCCTAAGAAAGTATAGGCTCAAAAGAGCTTTTCATGGTTTGCTTTTTGGTACAATTAATCTCACCGTGTCTACTTTAGGTTGCAAGTGGTAGTTTTCATTTTGAGCTTAATTTGAAGCTTGTGCTTGTATCAACAATGGACTAAAACCTCGTGTTTTTAAGCAAAATACTCAAAACATCAAATCTGATCTAGCTTGTGATTTAGAGGGTTTAGCTTGTTGAAACTCATTGCAATTTGGTTAATTTAGCTTATCATAGCTTCTTTTAATAGTTGGTAGCTTGTTTGGCTCATTTAGCTTATTTTAGTGCTTATTCATAAGCACTTGAATCATCAGTTTCAATTTTCCCCACATAGCACACTGTTTTTCCATTTTCATAGCTTCTAATATTATTTTGGAGTTTCCAAATTTTCTATTTTTCTTACGTTTTACTATTTTTCTTGATTTTTATTGGTTTTAGCAATTTTAAATAGCATTTAATACAAAAATTCTAAAAGGTCCAAAAATATAAGTTTTCATTTTTCTTAGGTTTAGATAAATATAAAAAAGAAAAAAGTAATTTTGCCAGATTTTTCATAGTTTATTTGGTAATTTTAGTAATTTAATTAGTTTTTATAGTTTAAAATTCTAGAAAATAGAAAAATAATTTAAAAATTACAAAAATAGTTTTGAAAATTCTCTTTTGATATTTTAGATTTTTCTAAGTCTTAATTTTATTTTTCTAACTTTATTTCACATTTTCTTATATTTTAGGTAATTATTTAATAGTTAAAAATAGTTTTTAATTAATAATAATTAATTAATTAGTTGTAAAAATAATTTTCTTTTTCTATAAATTTTATTTTATTATTAGGATTGTAAAAACATCATTTTCATATTTTTAGGGTTAATATTGACTTAGTTTCACGTTTTTAGTTATAATGTCACGAGATTTTGATTTCAGTTTAATAAAATCCTAAAAACAAAAACATCATTTTAATTTTAGTGATAGCGTTTATTTAATAGATTTTATCTTTTTAACTTTCTTTAATTTGCATTTAAGCCATTGTAATTTGTTGGCTTTGTTTGTAGTTATAATCAATTCATAATCCCTTTTTCGTTCAAACTTCTCGATCACTATTCGTGAGTCGATCCATTGCATAGCCTCGGCCGACATAACGCACTGGGAGACCCTATACTCTCCTCGATTTCATTGTATTGGTTTTGAGCAGTTTTAAGTCTCATATAAATTGTCATTCACAAGTGGCGTAATTTCATGCGGATTAGACTTGATCGCTTGGAATCAATCAAATTTTACGCCACTGAGTCAGTGGCTGATCTATTTTCCGTATGCATTAGTTGTTTGAATCCTCACTCTTTGTTTATACCATCCATCTATCATCTATATATATAATCCATATTTTCTTCTAAAAATCCAAAACCCAAAAACAACCAAAACGATAAAACACAAAAATATTTTTCCTTTTGTTTCTATATACGTATCAAAAATAAAAATACAAAAAGAATCGCCGCTTTCTTTAATAATTAACAACTTAAAAGATTACCAATGAAACCAAGGCAAAGGCACTACCTAACTGGGTGTAACCATAATAAGTTCACGAACTAAAGATATAAACTTGCTTTTGTGTCCTTGTGATTGGTGTACCTTTTTCAAAGAAGCCATTCATTTTGTGATTATTGGTTAAGTCAATCGTTGTTTTGCCTCGATTTTGTGTTAATTGATTTTGTTGTGATACCGACGCTTCGCAACTAAAACCCATAAAGATTCTTCTCACCCCATTTTTATAAAACGCCTTCATAATTCTCATTCTCATCTGAAAGATCTTCATAATTCCATTTCTCCTTAACTCGAGAGTCCTTAGAGTTACTCTAGTGCATGCGCACTCGCTCTTCTAGATCATTGAGTCCTTTGGCGTGATCTAGCGAATTCCAGAAGACGTTTCGAAGCCGCTTCCAAAATGAACCCAGATTCGTACTATTTCTAACAACACCATGGCGCATTTAACGCATTTCATGGCGAAATGCTCCAGCACCCACCGAGGTTATGGAGATGCCATCGCTTTACCGCTATCGCTTCGATCACTCTCAATTGAAGACACATTTGATCCAACTTGTGTCTACAAATCAATTCCGCTGGTCCGACGTGAAGACCAGATATGACACATCCGCTGGTTTAACAAGTTAACCTCAACTATCAATTTCAAGGATGTTCCACAAAAAGTGATCAAGTTGATGCTTTTCCCATTCTCACTTGAGGGGACAAAATGTAATTTGGTCAAAAGAACCCCTCGATCCATCTAAACTTGGGAAGATCTTGTTCAAAAGTTTGTTAATTACTTTTCCTCCATCAAAGACGACTAATCTAAAAATGAAATTTGGATTTCACAAAATTTCAATGAAAATTTTGGAGAGGCATGGGAGAGATTCAAAGATCTCCTAAGGAAATGCCCCCATCATGAATTCACTGAGCTTCAACAAGTCAATATCTTTTATAATGGGTTGAACGGTAAATCAAGATTCCTGAATGCATCCGCGGTGGCAATATCTTGAATCTAAAACCTAAAGATGTGCTTGAAATTTTATGAGTAAATCAAAAGTTCCTATTTCAAACAAAGTCAATGTTCAACATTCCTCTTTTCATCCAAGAACTCTTCGAGTTAGAAATTAGAAGCTCCAACGGACATGATCCATTGTATGATAAAAGAGGTAAAGGAAATCAAAATCGAAATTCATAAGCCGGAACCCTACCAAAGCCATAAACAAGGTGTGTGAAATTTGTAGTGGTCCACACGCATATTATGATTGTCAAGCAACCGATGCTTCTTTTTACCAAGCTCCCGTAGCTTCCGGAAACCACAATCAATACCACCACAAGCCGACTCACTACCGCGGCACCTAGCGTGACACCACCGGTTTTCCTCCGTGCAAACCATGGCAATCAAAACCATGGCAATCAAAATCGCTTTGTTCCAAATCAAGGACAAAACTTCAATAATTCTCAAAATTTCAATCGAACCTAACAATGTCAACCAACATTATCAAGCTCCAAATCGCAAGGTTATCAACAACCTTCAAGTTCCTAATCATCAGTTATCAACCACCTCCTCAAGCCCATGCCAAATGACTCTTCATGAAAATGACCGAGTCAAACATGCTCAATGCAAACTCGTGATCAATAACATGAGGTGAGCTAAAAAGGAAATTGATACCACAATCGCTCGGCAGACAAATGAGTTGAAGAATATGATGAGCAGCTTCATGAACATGAATATGAACAAAGCTTCACCATCTTCTGGGGGACTCCCAAGCAATACTATTCCCAATCCTAATGCCGAGTTGAAAGCCGTCACCACTGTAGTGGTAAAGACGACAATGGACCTTCGACTCCATGCCCCCTCCTCCCGTGGCATTTAGTCAAGTTACCAAGGAGACAACGGACAAGGTGCATTATTCAAGCCCACGGTATACCGCAGACACGCCCCACCTTCGTAGTCCAAGTTTTCAAGTCCGAACCCAAGTTCCAAGAAAAATCCCGAGCCGAAATACCTTCCATCCCGCTCAAAAGTCTAGTCGGCTTCCTTACCCATCAAGAATGAATGATGAGAAGCTCAAAGACAAAAACAAAGAGCAAATGGAAAATTTTTCCAAATCTTCAATGAGCTTCACTTTGATATGCTTCGCTTGATGCTCTCGCTCTAATGCCTAAATTTGCATCCACGCTTAAAGGCTTACTCACCAACAAAGATAAGTTGTCTGAGATGGCTAAAACCCCTCTAAATGAGCAATGCTCAGCAGCCATTCTTAATAAGCTTCCCTAAAAGCTTGAAGACCCCGGCCGGTTTTAATCCCATGTGATTTCGGGATGTTTCAATGTTCACTTGGCCGATCTTGGCGCTAGCATTAACCTCATGCCACTCTCAAGATGGAAGAAACTGCCTCTTCCCAACTTTCATCCACTGTATGACACCTCGAGCTAGCGGACCGCATCAGAACTCGGCCCACTCTGGGATAGCCGAGGATGTCGTGGATGAAAGGGAAAGTTTCACTTTCATGCCGACTTTGTTGTAGTAGACTTCATGCGCATCCTAGAGTTCCCTTATCTTTGGGAGAGCTTTCTTAAGAACGAAGTCGCTCTGATTGATGTGTTTGTCAAGAGTGACCATACGGGTTGACAACTAAGAGCTCACATTGAATATTAACCGTAACTCCAAACCTTCAGACAAACAGAGTGTTGCCACAATTGATCAAAGATCTTAAAGATTCAATGCAACACTCTCAAACTTCACGGTTAAGAGGAGTCATGAAAAACGTGCCGGAGCTCAAAGCTTTAAAATTACCCCCCGTTCAAACAAATGGTTTGAAAGTTGTACCAGTGGAAGTCAAGAGTGTCTTGATGATGATGACGATGATCTAGAATCGGAGACTCCATCGGAAGTGGTGGAAACTGCTAGCTCTAAGAGCACACCACTTGTCCCACCTCCGCATCGCTTGTCGCGATCGAGATTGTTGATACCGTGGATGAAACCAAACTATCTTCAGCTTCATCCGAGTTGGATGATGATGTTTGTGATCCAATGGGAGACATTCTTCCCATTGATGAAATGCTCAAAATGATCCATCATCTTCTAGTCTTATTCCCGACTCTTCCATCCCTTCTCTCACTCCTGATGAGGAAGATGACAATTTTTGGAATGAAGTCGGTGCCTTAGTGATGAGTCAATTCCAATGGGAATTGATAACACTTACCTTGATCCGAGGAGACATCCTTTTTCCGAAAGTCTCGTTGATTGAAGAACCATTTCCCACCCTCCCTCCCGGACATCTTCTTGACACTCACCATCTAAGCTTCAAGTTTCAGCTTAAAGATGTCACAACCGGTGATCTCTCTCGGGAGGAATGGACATGCATTCTCATGTACATCTTTATTCCATTCTTCACAGATGGTGTGGTTGTTCTTTCCTTTTCTTCGGGAATGAGGACACCATCTTTGACCCCGTATCATCCTCCTTTATAGTTTCTACTATTAACAATACCGAGGTTGTATCTCGCCGGTGTGGAACTTTCGATGTTCATATGTTCATTAACATTGTGAACGAAGTCCGATCGAGATTGGTTTTCCAATGCTACTTTCCCCATGAACAAATGAATTGGGTCGAGTCAAGCTAGCTACTCAGTAATCAAAAACAATAGCATAATCAGTATGGGTTTTCACCCATATTTCTCACTTTCTATTTTCTACTACCCTAAAAGGGGGTTGCCCCACATGTTGTGTATATAAGTGTTTACAACTAAAAAAAATCTTCTTTCTAAATAATGGCCGAGTATTTCCCTTTTACGCTCTTTGTTTCTAAGATAACCGCATTTTGAATATTGAGGGCAATATTCATTTCTAAGTGTGGGGGGAATTCTCACGAATTTTATCATATAATTATATCGCCCACCCCCGCTTTTGGCCAAAATTTTTTTTGGAGTAAGTGTTCTACACTTACTCAATTGGTTATCACCGCCATGTCTCAGAAGACAAAAGGATTGGCTAATCCAGAGCAAACGCTCTTGGTAAAGATTTCTCAAATCCGCTTATATGGCTTGCAATTTGCCCAAAATTGTATGGTTCTCAACTCACCATGTCCTAAAATGTGAAGAGTTGGCTAGCCCGCATAGGTTACTTGTGGTAAAGGCAAATGGAAAAACCATAATTGGTATTCACTCACCAAAGATAATTTATAATTTATCTAAGAGTTGGCTAGTCCTAAGGGTACTAAGCTCGTAAAGACATATCAAACCGCTATATGGTTTATGATTTGCCAATAAATCGATGGTTATCTGTACCATGGTTCTTGCTTGAATCAAACATTTGGCTACCTGCTAATGGCTTCGTAAAGAGATCAAAACCATTAAGTTTTTCTCAAAAGATTGCTAGGGACTAGCAATAGTTTAGTGTGGGGATTGATGAGTGTTTAAATACTCATCATTTTGTCAACCAATCAGAAAACGCTTAAAATGCTCTAAACACATCAAAATGATCAAAATATCACAAATCAGTGTTTTATGTGTTTTAAATGCAAAAATATCAAAATCAGATGAAAAAGTATCAAATTTGCAAAATTGTGCTTTTAGTCCCCAAGTTTATAAAATTGTCAAAAGTAGTCCCTGAGCCAAAATTTCAAAAGAAAAGTCACCAAAGGTCCTTTTAAAATCATAAATTGTCATATTTAGTCCTTTGGTGAAAAATCTAAAAGTTTTGAGAAAATTACATTTTAGTCCTCTAAAATCCAAAATGTTCAAAATTAATCCTTGGGAATTTCAAAATGTTAAAAATTAACCCTTGGATTATTCAAGTTGGCAAAACCAACCTTTTTACTACTCTTCATAAAGTTACATGTTTGGTCCTGGGAATTGGGCTTACACATTTGGTCCTTTGGTTTTGAGATATTACACATATGGTCCTTGTTTTATTAATCCTAAACTAACCAAACCGGACCCTAATATAACCCAAGCCCAAACAAATTACCTCGCCCAAAACGCTTAACCCGCTTACCCACAACCCCACCAACCCAAATGTTTAAACAATAATAAACCCGCCTCTTCCCACCTTCCTCCCTTGTCTCCCCACCATGCCCAACCACCCACCTATTACCCACTCTATTTTACCCGTTGTCCCTCCCCACCTCACCAACCATCCCACTACAATTAATACACCTTGTCCCTGGCCCCAATTTCCTTGTACCGCATTTTCCCCACCAAACAAGATCAAGGGCCAAGATGAAGTTTAGACATCCAAGGGCTCATATTCATGCTGGGATTTGACCAGAAGGTGAGAGAAAAGACTTTGGTGCATAAAAAGAGGCAAAGGGAAGCAAGAAAAGGAGTCTTCTAGTTTTTAATTTTCTCTTAATGTCGTTTTTAATTTTAAAACTTTAATTTAGTGTAAAACTTGTAAGCTTCTGTTGTAATGTACTCTTTATAAGTATTGGAATCAATATAAATCATTTTCAAGTGCTAATTTAAGTTTCACTATATATTCATGTTGTTAAGTTGACTGTTGAAAATTCCCATCTCAAAATCTCATTCAAAAGCTTCAAATGTTCTCATTACTCATATTCCTAAAAGCTTATACAAGCTTCTAATAGCTTTATATAAGCTTATATTTCAGTTTTAAGCATAGTTGGATATTGGTCAAAGAAACTCAAAAAGGGTCAATATGGCAATGGAAAGGTGAAATGGGTGATGCAGAGGTAGATGTGGGGTGATATTAAGCTAGGTTAGGGGTTTGGATAGGTTAGAGGTTCCTGGGAGTTGTTTGCCATTGTGGCTTAGGACCACTTGTAAGTCATTTTAAAATTCCATTTGAATAACTGCCTTTGTAGTTGTAATTAGTTTTAATCTCTTTAAATAGTTGTATTTAGAGTATTTGCACTTATTTGGATCAAGATCATGGGATAGTTTAGAGTTTAGATCAGCTTGGTTCTTAAACAAATGATTGGGGTGTTTGGTTTTGCTGATAAAACTGTCTCATAGGCTTGTTCAGTGCATAACTTTTGTTTGTTCAAGTTTGTTTAGTCATTATAGATTCTTATCTGTCTTACTTATGTGCATGTAATCCAAGAAAGTCAAAATCCATAGCATTATCATCCAACAGGTTCACTGTTGGAGATTTGAAGATCAAATCACCTATTTTGTGTTTAAAAGTCATAAACAAAGCTGTAAGTTTCATCTCATCACTTCACATCAAGTTCACCCAAAAACTTAGCTTAAAACTCAAAAGTCAAACTTGCATATTTCTTCAAAGTCAAAAAATCCAAAACCTGCTTTTAAGCCAACTACAAGGATTTTTCTAGGATTCAATTTTGGGTCTTATTTAGTGAAATTTGTTGTTTTAAAACCTCTTGGTCTGCTTTTACTTATTACCATTTTTATTGATTTTACAAATTTTTACAAGCTCCAAAGGCTTGTACTTTCTGTTCACCGCCTCGCACCAACCGTATCTCAGCAGGCCGAGCTTTTCACAGAGTTGCAAATTTTAGGCACAGTGGCTCAAAAGAGCTTTTCATGGTTTGCTTTTTGGTACAATTAATCTCACCAGTTTACTTTAGGTTGCAAGTGGTAATTTTCATTTTTGAGCTTAATTTGAAGCTTCAGGCTTGTATCAACAGCTTGGTACCCAAACCCGTGTTTTAAGCAAAATACTCAAAACATCAAATCTGATCTAGCTTGTGATTCAGAGGGTTTAGCTTGTTGAAACTCATTGCAATTTGGTTAATTTAGCTTATCATAGCTTCTTTAACAAATTGGTAGCTTGTTTGGCTCATTTAGTTTATTTTAGTGCTTATTCATAAGCACTTGAATCATCAGCTTTCAATTTTCCACATAGCACAATCGTTTTTAATTTTTCATAGCTTCTTAATATTATTGGAGTTTCAAATTTTCAGATTTTTCTTAGTCGCTTTTACTATTTTTCTTGATTTTTATTGGTTTTAGCATTTTTAAATAGCATTTAATACAAAAATTAAGAAAAGGTCCAAAAATATAAGTTTTCATTTTTCTTAGGTTTAGATAAATATAAAAAAGTAAAAAAAGTAATTTTCCAGATTTTTCATAGTTTATTTGGTAATTTTTAGTAATTTAATTAGTTTTAATAGTTTAAAATTCCTAGAAAATAGAAAAATAATCAGAAAATTACAAAAATAGTTTTGAAAATTCTCTTTTGATATTTTAGATTTTTCTAAGTCTTAATTTTATTTTTCTAACTTTATTTCACATTTTCTTATATTTTAGGTAATTATTTAATAGTTAAAAATAGTTTTTAATTAATAATAATTAATTAATTAGTTGTAAAAATAATTTTCTTTTTCTATAAATTTTCTTTTATCATTAGGATTGTAAAAACATCATTTTCATATTTTTAGGGTTAATATTGACTTAGTTTCACGTTTTTAGTTATACGTCACGTAGATTTTGATTTCAGTTTAATAAAATCCTAAAAACAAAAACATCATTTTAATTTTAGTGATAGCGTTTATTTAATAGATTTTATCTTTTTAAATTTCTTTAATTTGCATTTAAGCCATTGTAATTTGTTGGCTTTGTTTGTAGTTATAATCAATTCATAATCCCTTTTTCATTCAAACTTCTCGATCACTATTCGTGAGTCGATCCATTGCATAGCTCGGCCGACATACCGACCCTGGGAGACCCTATACTCTCCTCGATTTCATTGTATTGGTTTTGAGCAGCTTTTAAGTCCAGTATACTGTCATTCACAAGTGCATCTTGCGATTAGACTTGACTGTTTGGAATCAATCATACTTCATCATCGGGGTCAATGAAACCTTCTTCACCTTGTAACTCGAAGTAATCAAAATCATCGTCATCGAATCGGTGATCTTAAGTTGGTCATCGTAGGTGAATTTTCTACAGTATTTGCTTGCATTCTTCTTTTTTTCTCCGATGAGTCCTTGGTGTCATCTTCTCGATTTTTCATTTGGAATTTCACATTAGGTTGATCTTTACTCATACATCCATTCCGCATTTTCTCCTTAGTTAACGCGGTCAATTTTTCCGTATTTGATTTCACCCACCGCCGAATTCAGATCGTCTCGCCAAGGCAATTATGTTCTTTCAATCATTATTCGAGGTCCATATGAACTCGTCTTCCCGCAACTCTCAATGCCGCTTCCCCGTTACATCATACTTAAAAGGGTTGTGAAGCCCAAACATTTCCATCACGTTTTAATTTGTTCACACCAATTATTTTGAGTCCTCTGCCATTGTCATTTTCGTAGGAATATCGCTGGGGGCTTAATGTTTTTCCTTGAAGAATATGTTTTTCATATTTGAGTTCCGTGATTTCTAAATAAGACCGAATTAATTATGTCCCCCTAACCTTTAATGGTACCAATCTCCAATTACAGATCTCCAAAATCAACGCCATGCCTCCCCATTCATGTGGGCATATCCAAACTTCGTTTTCACATTACCCTCCGCTTCAATACTCAATGGGGTTGCAAGTTGGCCAAGCTGAGTAATCTCATCTTCCATGATGAGTAAGGGTCTCATAGAATGCTTGATAGGTGGTCCTTCCACTTCATTAATCAAAATTTGGCTAACCTTTCTTCGGCCATTAAGTGTAGTCCACATGTATCCGCATCATTTACCCTCTCTTTATCAAATCCTCCATCGCAGGTTTTCCGAGGGTCACAAGAGGCCCATAAGCTGTAGGATTCTCCATCGTCAATTGCAATAGCCTTACACAAATGACTCTTCCTTTTAAAATTGTCGATCTTGGTACCCATGTCGTTGCTTGTATTCTGGTTACGTCGTAACTCTGAGATGTGATTACAAGCGAATCCTCACTTTCGCCAGATGTTGTTCCCTATTCACTATCGTTAAAACGGAAAATTAAGTACTTAAAGCAATTTAACAGTGAATAATGACTGAGATTAACATAAGTAAAACACACAAAGTAATTTTCAACATCATATTCTTATTAGAAATAAATCAACAAAGAATACGCTACCAAGTACTTCTGGAATAGTACTAGGATTGAAATGACAAAGTTTGAGTGACTCCTCTCTAAGCTCAAGCTAAGTTTGAGCACAACTCTTATAATCCACCGAAGCTAGCTCAAGGATAAAGTTAGTATTGGAGGAGTGAAAAGTTGGCTTGTGTGTGTGTGTTTTTACAATTCACAAGCTTAAAATTTTCACTCATTCTCTTATGCTATTTATACAAGTATGATTATTAACTTTATCCTAGATGACAAAAACATGGATCATAAAGAAACACCGAATATTGATATATTCGTTATCGTTCACCTTTCTATAGTAGGCGCTAGTTTTCCTTGATAGAGAATCGCCACTTACTATAAATGGGAAGATATGATCTTGATAGATTGAGATCGTGTATAGACCGGATAAACACTTGAGGGACTTAGTTTTATCCGTAAAACTTTTCCGCCTAATCCAGCTCATTCTTCAGCCTTTAAAGTCTTGCCTTTTTCTTCGCTTGTCTTCTGTTTAACACTGAGAGGAGTCGAAGGGATTCAGTGAGTTATTGTCATCACCAATGAATCCACTATCTTCTTCTTGACTTAGTCTTCACCCTTTAAGTTCCGCTTTGCAGAGTGGAGAGGCTCCTTTTCTTCATACTAAGTGTCTCGAAGATAGCTCACTGAGATACTATGTGCTCAGTGACCTGATTGTGTTTAACGGATTAAACACTTAGGATATTTTCTATTCAAATCCTAGTTTAAGGGGTTTGAGTATTTACTGAACCCAACACAGTATTAGAGTCATCGGAAGATTTGTCATTTTCAGAAAATACAGCTTTACATATTGTAGATTTGTTCTTTTGTTCCTCATTTCTTCTTTGTACCTCGTCGCCAAGCTTTCCAATAATAGTTTCCAAGTTTTTTAGTGATATGTCATGGGAAGAAAGGCTTTTGTTTGTATTATCATGGAAATTTTTCAGCCATTCTTTGTTAGGAATATGTTTTATTGTCAAGTGTAGCTCATTTCATTTGTAATAGGTCGTTAACAATTATGGTTTATAAATGTTTGTATTTAGATTTACAGCTCATGTAGTAAACCCATGAGCTGTGATAAGAGGTTCTTCTAGAACCAAGGGGAAACACCCCTACTTATGTAAACACTATAAATACCCCCTCCCTTGAATGGAGAGGGTGTTGGTTCTAATTGCAATTATCATTTTCATTAATACTTCATTAGTTCCTTCCACTTTCTCTCTCTAAAACTTTCTCTCTCTAGAAATACATATTGATGTGATAGAATGGTGACCTAACAAATGGTATCAGAGCCAAGGGATAATTTAGGTTAATTTTGATTAGATCTAATAGAAATCCGTGCTTAAAAACATGTTTTAGATTGAAATTTATGGATATATTGGACTGAAATACGTTATTTCTCATGAAGTTTATGAAGTTATCTTGAATTCTTGCAGTTTCTCTTGAATTCTCATGAAGTTTCTTGAGTTTTATGAAGTTTCTCTTGAATTCTTAGTGAAGTTCTTGAATTGGCGAGTTTCTCTTGAATTCCTACTAGTTTCTCTTGAATTCTTGCGAGTTCTTGAATTCCTCGCGAAGTTTCTCTTGAATTCTTTTGCAGTTTTTGAATTCTTACAGTTTCTTTGAATTCCTCATGAAGTTTCTCTTGAATCCCGAGCATCTCTTAAATTTCATGAAGCTTCTTGAATTCTTACAGTTTCTCTTGAATTCTTGAGAGTTTCTCAATTTTGCAAGTTTCTTCTCTCATGAAGTTTCTTCTCGCGAGTTTGTTCTTCAGCGAGTTTGTTCTCATGAAGTTTGGTTCTCTTCGAAGTTTGGTTCCTCGCGAGTTTGGTTCCTCATGAGTTTGGTTATTAATTTGATTCTTATGTAGTTTGATTCTCTGAGTTTGGTTCCTGCGAAGTTGGATTCTCATGAAGTTTGGATTTCCACTACTATTCTACCTAAACCTAAACAACACTAACCTTAATTATCCTTAAAGATCCATAAAACATCTACACATTTAAAAAAAAAGTTTTTTGGCGTGAAAATTTGAGTAAAATTTAATTTCTAGGGGAGACAAAACTTTCCATTTTTACGCGAAATTTAAATTTTGGCTTAACTATGAAAATTTTGGTAAAAAATTTAAATTTTTAGGCCCAAATTCAAATATTTTCGGTCAAATTTTGCGTCAAAATTTTCAAAACTCAAAATTTTCTTCTAACCTTAAAATTGCATTTTATAGTGAATTTCAAATTTTGGGGAAGAAAATTTTTCATAATTATTTTTGGAGGGAAAATTAAAATTCACTACATCAATGTCTCTAATGCTTTCACAAATCTCCTCACCTTCCATCTACTGCTTAAAACCTTATTCACAAACCTTGCTACTGATGATTCTAAAGATGCAAATGCATTTGTGGAATTAAACAAGGGAATGATGTTACTGACTAAGATGTTCTCACAATATAAGAATTCAAAGAGTTAGACTTCATCCGATCCCTAAATCAAGCAAATAAGGCAAGGTGAAAGAGTTGATGTACAAGGAAGGAATGCTCAAAGGCATGTCAAGAATCATGAGAATACTGCAAATGTCAGTAATACAGACAATGAGGTTGTAGCATTGGAAAAGCAGGATGACAGCAGCAGATCTGGGGAAGATATCATACCCAACTATGACACCGAGCCCAACTTTGATGAAGAACAAATGGTTGATGAAGAAAATTTTTCATAATTATTTTTGGAGGGAAAATTAAAATTCACTACATCAATGTCTCTAATGCTTTCACAAATCTCCTCACCTTCCATCTACTGCTTAAAACCTTCTTCACAAACCTTGCTACTGATGATTCTGAAGATGCAAATGCATTTGTGGAATTAAACAAAGGAATGATGTTATCGACTAAGTTGTTCTCACAATTTAAGAATTCAAAGAGTCGACTTCATCCTGATCCGAAATCAAGCAGTCATGCAAGGTGAAAGAGTTGATGTACAAGGAAGGAATGCTTAAAGGCTTGTCAAGAATGATGAGAATATCGCAAATGTCAAGAATACGGACAATGAGGTTGTAGCATTGGAAAAGCAGGATGACAACAGCAGATCTGGGGAAGATATCATACCCAACTATGACACCGAGCCCAACTTTGATGAAGAACAAATGGTTGATGAAGAAAATTTTTCATAATTATTTTTGGAGGGAAAATTAAAATTCACTACATCAATGTCTCTAATGCTTTCACAAATCTCCTCACCTTCCATCTACTGCTTAAAACCTTCTTCACAAACCTTGCTACTGATGATTCTAAAGATGCAAATGCATTTGTGGAATTAAACAAAGGAATGATGTTACTGACTAAGATGTTCTCACAATTTAAGAATTCAAAGATTCAGACTTCATCTGATCCCCGAAATCAAGCAATGTGCAAGGTGAAAGAGTTGATGTACAAGGAAGGAATGCTCAAAGGCTTGTAAAGAATGATGAGAATATCGCAAATGTCAAGAATACGGACAATGAGGTTGTAGCATTGGAAAAGCAGGATGACAAAGAGCAGATCCGGGAAGATATCATACCCAACTATGACACCGAGCCCAACTTTGATGAAGAACAAATGGTTGATGAAGATATCATTCCCACCTATGAAATTGAGCCCAACTTTGATGAAGAACAAATGGTTGAGGAAGATATCATTCCTACCTATGACACTCAGCCAACCTTTGACAAAGAACAGATGGTTGAGGTACAACCCATCGTTGTTCATATTCTCGCCAAATGCAAAACAAACTGAAAGCAACCTCAATTCGTAAATGAAGGAGAGGTTGACAAGTGTTGCAATAATGTCAAAACTGCCTCATGAATGAGCCCTTAGTTGCAAACAATATAGCTGAATCGTCAAACCAAATTCTTGAATCTAAAAACATTCTTCTCAAAAAACCATTGCTCAATTTCAAAAAGAATTTTCAAAACTAGAGGCACATTGCAAATCTCTTGAACTTAAAATGCAAAGTAATTGTGTGGATACATTAGTAAAAGAAAATGAGCATTTAAAGGCTCATATTCAAGAAAAGGGGCTTGCGCTTGTTGCTTTACAAAACAAGTTGAGAACATTAACTGGCAAGAGTGTGGATACTAAGTTTACAAAACCAACAATCTTGGGGAAATCATCACTACAACCAATCAGAAACCAATTAGTAGTTAGACAACCAACTGCGCTTAATTAACGATCAAAAATGCAAAACTACGGCTTGCCTCCCAAGTTGTTGAGAATAATCATTTGTCAAACCAAATACCCACATTCCCCGCCCGAGAAAATGCTTATGTTTCGTTAAACTGCTTTCATAAACATGTTTCGTTAAACCTCAACAAGTTGTTGCAACGCCCGCCTAGGATTAGTTCAACAACGCGGTCTAAACCGAGCATTAAAATTAAAAATTCATATGATTCAAATGACGCTGCATAAGAACTATGATCTAGAAAAGGCTCGGAAAAGGGCACTACTCCAAAAGGATGGAATCTTAGGTTCACGACCTCGTGTGATGCCTCCTAGTGTATTGCGTAACAATGCTAGTAGTACCAAACGAAAACCTAAGTGTACTCAATGTACCAATTAGAAATAGACCCGCTGAATCGAGAAACAAACTTCGAAACCTAATAGGTGGATCAATATAGGACAGAGACTCTTTCCAAAAGAAGTTTCAACATTTCCTAGATCTAATCTTAGGTGGGTACCCACGGGTAGAATTTTTAAAACTGTTGGTCTTAGGTGGATTCCTACAGGCAAGATATTAAACATTTGCCACAAAAAAGGTGTGTTCAGTGTCAAGAAGATATCGGACATCGCAACTTTATGCTTCTAACATCCGAACCCCGTTACACTTGGGGATCCATGTTTGTCTCTATCTCTTATCATACTTTCTATACGTGTACAACAACTATGGCTTCGAATAATTCAGCTGACCAAGACTTCACTATGGCTTCTAAGTACAAATGTTAGGACCCGCTTTCTCACCATCTAAACATAATGATCCATCACCGCATTGCCATTGTACTCAATCGCCAAGAATTGGAAATTTTGTTTGCTCCAATCGCTTGGAGATTCTTTAGAAAGCCGTGCTTCGTGATGTATCTAATGTTTTCACCGCATAACTCGATCATATACTAATCGAGATACACCCCGAACTACAACAACAATCATTCGCAGATGCACCTCCAATCAATCTCGATAATGTAAGATCAAATTGTTTCTAATAGCAATGACACGGCTGATGATCAACTAAATCAACGAGTATAAAAGTTTTATCAGCAGTTGATTATCACGGGATATTTCTGGAACTTCACACTTGTTTGATTAATTGAACATACACGGTTACACTGTCTCCAATTTCATCATCAACATACGTGGTGTATGTTTCGATTCATCGAAAACATCAGGGGGAAAAGAGAGTATATGTCATGTGCTTTCTTTGCCTTCTTTGTGAAAATTCTTTCCCTTCATGAGTTTCTGCAATCAGGGGGAAGAAATGAGACGATATGTGGTTCAAAAGTGTTACTTCGGTGTTATTATTTCAACTATCACTGGGTTATTTTGTGTGAAGTTACCTACATATGATGCTTTAACTGTATTATGATGCCTCGCACATGATCATTTTATCGAGTATTCGCATATACACAGTCCATTATTATTCTGATATACCGAAACAATCAGGGGGACGTAGTATTATTTCATCCCTCAAGGTTTGTTTGGTGTGAAGCGCCGTGATACGCGGAGCAGATCTTGTTGATTTCTTGCATGTTACCCCGAACGAATTTTCCGTGATTATGTACAACCGTGATTACGCGGACAATTCAGATTTGCTTGGTGTGGTTTATTGTTCATCTACAAATTTTGATGTGCACCTAAAATCAGAAAGCTAGAAGACATGTCAACTACATCAAATTTTTGAATCTGATGAAGACGGTTGTCAGCTTGGGGAAGTCGATCTTAAACTTCACCAAAAGGAAGTGTATGGAGAAGTCGCTAAAGACATGCAGCATGGATTGGGAAGATTGTTTAGAATTGCGCTTAATCTCTTACGGTTTGCCTCAGATGAATCAGCTTTAAAAGTCTTGATGTCGAGAATTTGTTGAGAAACTTGATGGGGTCTATGTTATCAAGTCGAAAAGAATTTGAAAACAAAATAGACGCTTAAAGGTAACTGTGATTCGCAACAAATCTCGATTTTCAAAATAAAGGACCCTGTGGTACGCTTCAGTGCCTCAATCCTAACTAAAGGAGCGAAAGCTTCTTAATTATTTGCAACACAAAATATCTGTTCAAAATCAAATGTTCTTGAAATCCGTTTCTTCCCAAAGGAATTTCAAACACCTCAAAATCATATTTTAATCAACATGTTTTCAAAAACATCATACATATGCTATTTTGAGGGGGAGAAATGTGATTAAAATTGTTGATCGTGAAGTTATGGAATCTCATAACGTGTTTCGACTCGTGATATCACCAATGAATTGACGATCTTTGAATGTCGTGAATCGAAAAGCTTTGTCTCTCAAGACTTATCTTAGTAGAATGTACCAATCCGAGACACTCTTGATTGACATGAACTTTGACGGGTCTAACCTCCTTTACAAGGAGAGTTTACATCTTCAAGGTAGTTATTAGAGCTAGTTGTCACCTAAAAGCTGATAATGGAACTCTTTAACTATACATCGTAACTGTCTCAAGGGAATTATCTATAAAGAGTCGATCAATTCAAAAGTGCGAGCTCTACCCTCTCAGGTGGAGATTTCACCAAAACTCATAAGCACATGTGGAGGGGGAGTATTTCTGAAAAAACAAAAACTCTCAAGGTGTTAGCAAAACATGTTTTTCATCATAAACATCTTGAGAGATTTTCAAGAAAAGGTTTTGTGGCAACATAGGATAGTCATGGAGTTAAAATGTGGCTAAGTTTAGGAATTACCGTCCTATGATCCGCCAGAGCCGGAGGGATCTACCCAAGGACACCACAAATAGTTAGTATTTAGAAGTCCTTAGGTATGATTGAAAAAAAAAAGGAGAAAATGAGAATCGGAGAAAGAAGGAGTTGAAGAATTAAAAAGAAAAGTTAAAGAAAAAGGGTGAAAAGAAATAGCCCTCCAAATTATTCAACTTAGGACAGACACCGGGTTCAATTCATATGCTACTGGTTGTCATAAGATGATACCGGTATTGAAGACAAAGTCGTCAAGGACCCAATGACGCAATGCACTAAACCTTCTAAGCCACTCAAGTTCTCTCAAAAGAGCTTGTTTCATTCTCGTAGGGAACCCTACGTAATCTATCGACTCTCTTAGAGATTGTTGGTATTGAAGAAGGAGACCCTCTTCCTAGTCTCCTTTAGGAAAATCTAAGCACTAATTGAGTCTAGAGCCATGAGATTCATTAAAAGATCTCTTAGGAAAACCTAATATCTCATCACTTGATTGTTCAAACAATAAGGACACAAGTGACATATTCCAGTCCCACGCAGATCTTAGCAATCTGCCGTAACATTTATGAGGGATTCACATTGTGATCCTCGATTGAATGGAAATTCCCGCCAGGTCAACATCAAACGTACCGACATAGCAGGTCACTTCGGTAATCCCTTGTGGATTACTTAGTGTTCGCGGGTGGTCTCAAACGGTCTACATATCGGAGTGATACCTCGTATACTCCAAGGGCTCACAACGACGTGAGTGAAGATATTGAGTACAGGAAGTTCTAGCAAGTATCCATCTAAGATTCATCAAAGATCGTGCAAATAACTAGGATGTACTTGTACAAAATATCCAAACTCCTACGCCGAAACTTTATTGCTAATCGTTTTATTGCGGTACTTGTCACGCACTATAACCACCATCATTACTATCAACAACTCATTTCCATATGCTCATACATACATCAGAAAGACATTCTCATCAAAGATCGAAGCAAAGAAAAGTTCAAAGAAAATTTCACTTCAAAGTCGAAAATCGAAAAGTCACAAGTCAAAGATTAGAGATAAAGAATGTAAACTTCACATGTATGGATCACAAACTTCACAGAAAGTATGAGCATGTTGGAAAAAGACGAAAAGCACCGTAAAACAAAGATGCTAATAAAAGGCAGATTTCACAACTGATCACAACAACAAGAACAAAGAACAAAGATGCAAAGAATCAAAGACGTCACAAGCTATGAATGCCAAAGAAGTTCAAGACGTCGAACGACCTTAGCAAGACAACAAATGATGACCAACCCTTAGGGGGAGATTGTTAGGAATATGTTTTATTATCAAGTGTAGGTTATTTCATTTGTAATAGGTCGTTAACAATTATGGTTTATAAATGTTTGTATTTACATTTACAGCTCATGTAGTAAACCCATGAGCTGTGATAAGAGGTTCTTCTAGAACCAAAGGGAAACACCCCTACTTATGTAAACACTATAAATACCCCCTCCCTTGAAGGGAGAGGGTGTTGGTTCTAATTGCAATTATCATTTTCATTAATACTTCATTAGTTCCTTCTACTTTCTCTCTCTAAAACTTTCTCTCTCTAGAAATACATATTGATGTGATAGAATGGTGACCTAACATTCTTCTTGCTCCTTTTGCCTCTTGGTTGAATCCACAAGGTACTTGTTAATAATTTTCTCCAAGTTAGCTCTTCTTTCATTACGCTCATAATACGGTGGGGGTCCTCCACGATACCCATTACGATTATCCCCGTAGAAAGGCCTATTCTCTCCATATTTAGCTTCCTCGATCGTATCATCTTTGTCATATTTAGGACAATTCTTAGTCAGATGTCCCCACCACATGTGCCAAACTAATTTGGATGGCATGAACACTTTCTTTGATTTTTAGCATATCTCGACCTAGATTCTCAAGCTTGTTGGTTATTGCTGAAATTCCATCAAACTTCCTACTTGGTTTCTTTTACTTCCTCCCCATGCCATTTTGAGAATGATCACCATTTTTGAATGGCTTCAATAGTGAGGGTAGGCGTCATGTTTGGAATAGGTCCTTGATAGTCCAACATCTGTCTCGTAGTTACGTTGACTCCTTTGTAGAAGATGTTTAACCTTTTGCTGGTTGTTTAGATCATATGTAGGACATTTATAGGAGATCGCTTGTATCTATCCTGTGCTTGATACAACGTTTCATCGTCTTCTTGTTTGAAATTATGGATTTCCAAAAGCTGGTTAGAAATCTTCGACGGGGGACAATACCTTTGAATGAAATGCTTCTTAAGTAGAGCCCAAGTATTAATTGCCCCGGTGGGAAATCTTTCGATCCATCTTCTCGGGCTCCAAGAAGAGTCATGGGAATACCCTTAGCATAACAAAGATCATGAGACACTGAATGTTGAAAAGGCTTTGCGATGTATAGGACATTTTCAACGTGCTCATATGCATCCTCGCCCCTCGCTTTCCAAAAGGGTTAGCACGAAGATCCCTCATAAATTGGTCTTTAATTTCGAAACGGACATCCGCTCCAATTGTCGGTCTTATGAGACCCGACCCTTGTTCTGCTCTTGTCAACGCCAAATATTCCTCAAGAGTGAGGTCATCGATGTTAACAACTTCCATGGTACCTGAAAACTCGAATAATGATCGTGAGAATAATAGAAAAGTTTAAAACAAAACAAAAACGAAAGACTTAATAGCAATCCTAATATAACTCCCCAGCAATGCCAAAAACTTGATGCAGTTTTATCGACTGTGTTTTAATATTTATAAAGTCTCGTTATACCTATGGTCTACCTTAATGCACTAATCCAGTGTACACGGTCAGTGTAGTGTAGTATTTGTAAAACCAAGGTCGCTCCAAGAGCTATGTGTGTTGGATTATTACTAAGTCTAGTGTCACAAGATTTAATAATGATTTCGATAAGGAATTAATTAATTAACTACTAAAGAAAATAAAGGCAAAGGTTTAATCAATAGAGGAGAGTGGTTCTAACCTAGTTATTCCTCCTAGCTAGTAATGTCTACGCCTACTTACTTCCAATTACTTCAGGTGGGGTCAAAGTCGAGAGGACAACATTTGGGTAATTCGCCCTAACCTCACAAAGAAAGATGCCACCACAGAGAAGTCGTGTCCCTCATAAGTCCTGTTGTTCCCGGTCCCCTAAGCCAAGTCATTAAGTACCGCTACATGCTATATTTATAATAGTGAGTGCCAAGGCTAGCAACTTAAACACTCACCCCCTAATTCTTAAGTTCATCCAAATGGTAGGTGATCAGTTGGTCAAATCGCACAAGTAGAGGGTCGCCGCAGCTTGGTCATATCCTACCCTTCCCGCCTCAGCCTACTCACTTAGGGTCAGTTGGTCATATCTCCTAAGAAACTAGCCTCTACCGCCATTCAAAATTACCGAAACAAGGGATAGCTACCAATAAACTATGCATGCATACACTTAGAAATAATTATACGGAAGTAATGTAAACGCAAACAAAACAATTAAGGAATCATAACTAGGCCAACACCAAGAGGTGCTTAGCCGCTCATATTAACTATAAAAATCAATTCAATATTCAAAGTTACTTAAATACATGAATCGAAAGTAAAGAAAAGATAAAATGCTAATGCTTATCGTATGGGAGTGATTTCTCCCTTGGAGACAAACGATGCTCCTCTAGACCTGCCTTTGGCTTCTTCCCACATTCTTTGGTTGTGATGTGTGGAACAAGATGCGTTGAAATGCTGGAAATCATGGGGTATTTATAGGCTAGATGTGGGTTACGGCGTAACTAAAATAAGAGTTAAGTCGTAATCTTCAATTCCTTCGTAATTTGCACTAGATCTACTGGTTACAGCGTAACCTTATGAATGGTTACGCCGCATTCTTCAATAATACTTGGTTATGGAGTATTCTTCAATAATACTTGGTTACGCCATAGTTGGTGGAATAGTTACGGCGTAGTTATCAGCGGCGTGGAACCTCATTTTACCTAATAGAGTTACGTCGTAGTCTTTGGGGAGAGTTACGCAATAACCTTCTGATGAGTTGGTTTTCTGAGTCACGCTTTAGTTATGGCGTAATGTGAGAGATGAGTTACGCTGTAACTTCTTCAAAGTCAGCATACTAAGATAAATCTTTGATATTTCTCCAATTTCGCGTCTCTTTAGCTCTAATGCTCGTAATTTACCTGAAAGTGGAAAACAATGGAAAACAAACTTAAATCTATATAAATGATATAAATCACAAGCATTATCGGGGGAAATTGACACTTAATATTCAGGACTATTTGATGTTATCACCCATGAGTCCTAATCGTCCCAAAACTGTATACAAATGATATGACTCGACTTAGCAACCATGGAAGCAACTAGATAATTGAACTAAGGTTTAGTAGTGATAACAATAATGCATTAAAGATGAGTGCATACATGGTAGGCTAAGGTGATTTGGATGTAACAATTAGGGGTGGATTGTAAACAATGCTATTCATTGATATTCCAGAAAACCGAAACATCACGAGAACCGCGAAAAGGATAGGCTCTGAGCGGTTAACTAGGGGTATCTTGTACTAAAGATGAGTACATCGCAAGGGTGTGGGGAAAATTACTTAACCGATATGGAAGAGGTAATTATAATACAGGTTTAAAACAAGGGTTATCCCAATGCCTCTTATCATTTAGTTAATCCTAACTACACAAGTGTAGTCTCACTAGTGATCTCGGAATGCATCACAAAACAAGTTCTAGAATCTATTATACTACTGGTACACTCACTAAGCATTAAAGGTGAATGCTTTTATTCCTAAAGATCTAGGGGCGAACCTCACATTTTTAGGGTGGAATTTGAGTGGTAAACGGTTTTTGTGCTAGTCATATAATTCCTATCTATGCGCACTTTATTAAGACTAAAGTTTAGCTCGTAAATGTCATAAAAAATTTTAAATTTGGTGCTAAAATTGCCCTAACAAATATTTCTCCTAGTTTATTATACAAATTACCAAGGACAAGACAAATAATCAAGTGAGTGAATAGTTTCTAAGTTCCGGTTTTATTCTCCCTCCCTACACTTAAACTGCACATTGTCCCCAATGTTCCCCGAAAGTATCAAAGTTATGATAAAAGAAGGTAAATTAAAAGAGAAAGAAACTAATACTCCCCTGATTTGCTCGGTAGGATATGTATGAAGTTGCGGTTAAATCCTCCTCCAAGAAGAATGAATAAGTAATAAGCTTCTTCCAAGATGTGTTTCTTCTTCTTGTCTAATATAACCTACACACTTATAAAAAAAACAAACGAAACCTTTGCGTAAAATCAGCGGTAAAACTATATATGACACACAACTACACAAGAAAGCAAATAAGATATAATGCTTGTGGAATGGATGTTTGCAGTTTTTTCTAGAAAATTAAGAATTGGGAATTTCCAGAAATTACAAGCTACACAGAAAACGAAACTGACATTCTGTTTCTACATTTCCTGACGTCGTCAGGTTGTCCTGACAAAAGTGTTCTCACTGATTTTTGGAAAAATTCTGGAAAAATTACCTCATTAAAACCTGAAAAAAATTATGTGACTCGATACAAGCATTTGACTCTAACAAACACACATATATATACAATTTCAATTATCATTAATATCATGTTCATGTTCTTAAAAACATATGTGATCTTCCCTACACTTATCTTTTTATAAAATACCTTTATATGCAATTAAGACGAAGTTAAAAATAAAATAAAGCATTTTCACAAAGTAATATAAACATGAGAATCAACCAATAATGAAAAAGATATATAAAACACACAAATAAAAATGAAAAACAAATATGCAAACAAATAAACATGGGTTGCATCCCAAGAAGCGCTTGTTTTTGTTCGAGTCACAAGCTTGACTCTACCCTTATTTAACGGATAAAGGGGAAGTTTTCCCTACACTTAAGATTAAGTGCGGGTGATAGTAGCGATACACACCCTTGGGGTGGATATTGGCCACGTGAGGAGAAGGTAATGGGTGATACTTATGCCTAAAAGAGTGTGCTCCTATCATACTAACCTTACCTAATTCTATTGGTGTAGCGGATAGATCAAGTCCATATCTTATAAAGGGATCATCTTCTATCAACTTTGAGAGGTTCTTAGTTAAGGATCCATCTTGACCTAATAAACCCGGTTTAAACCCATAATGTTTCTTGTTATCAACCATGAATGGGTGATGTAAGTATGTAGGGTCATGGGTTACTCATATATTAGCTTCCACTCTACATGGCATAGAGTCTACTACCTTTATCATGCAACTACTCGGACTATTTGTTTTGATGGGTGAATTGAGGCCTATTCAATTCCTAGATTCACATCTAAAGATGGAAAATTGGGTAAGGGTTTTGGTTGAGGCTCTGGTTCATCAAAACTAGGAATTTCCTTAGAACTAAGAGAGAGGTCATGACAAGCATCTACACCAAAATTCTCTAGTGGTGTTTGGTCCAAAGGTTCTACCTCTATCGGAGTTATTATAGTCTCTTCTTCCTCTTCCGGGTAAGTCACGGGCGGTGTGTGTTCGTTAAGTGATGGTAGGACTTACGGGTAATCCGGTGGGATTGGATTTTCTACTCCATCCTCCATCCTATCTAGATTACCTATGCATTCATTTTGTACTATGGTAGCGCCTAACCATGACATGCACCTAGGTACCTCAACTCTAATCATCTCCTTCCTAAACAAGCTCTTCGACTGAACCTTCCAAATTGAAAGTAGGTCTAAACTTTCATTTTTTGGGTCCCATGTTCCACTTCTAAATTGGTCATGAATCTCAAAGATTTCCCATGCATCTTGAACTCCACATCCCCACAAATCCCCATCCGCTATGTAGTCAAGTCTCATTTGGGTTTCGTGGTTGATACGAGTGTAAAAGAATTGAAGTAGAAACAATAAATTAAGACCATGATGAAGTTCTTTTTGTAGTAAGCATTTAATACGAGTCCATGCATCGGGAAAAGATTCATTACGATGTTGTCAGAACCTCAAGATCTCATTTTGGAGTGTAAAGGGTAGATTATGTAGTGGATTTTGTTGATTGGGTTGGTTATCACCTTCCATGATGAAAAGTGATAAGATTACGAACAAAGACACAAAGAAGGGGGATAGACTAAAAGAAAGCCAATGAAAAACAAAAAAAAGGGCTCACTTGATAGGAATCAAGCGAGTAGAACTAAACGAGATAGAAATCTAACTAGTTATTCTATTCCCCGACAGCGGTGCCAAAAACTTGATGCGTAGGGTTCGGGGCCGAGAAAACCTCCTTTTCTACGAGCAAGGGGGGGGTGGTACTTTTACTGATTTCTACTACTTTTACTAATTACTAAACTTATTAACTAGTGGATAGATTATGCTAATTGTAGATGTGCTCGTATGATGATTAAAGATGTGTTTACTTAGATGCTATTACTCCCTAGTTATCTCTTATCGGTTGGTTGAATTGTCACTTCCTTTATCTTAATTGGTGTGTTGTATTCCGTTTGGTAGTAGGGTGGTGCCTAATTCCCTAGTTCTATGAATTGCAACTCTCCTCTAGACTACCCGGGATTGGCGAGTACAATGGTATCTCCCCCGAATACTCTACTATCCTTAAGCTAAAATTCACGCAATAAACACAATGAATGGCCTAAGTGCACTCTAAGGCTTTTTTGCTATTCAGGACGTTCAAGCTTGCAACAATGAAAGAAGAAGCCAGTTTTCCTTAATCTAGCGTCTACCAATTAAGATAAGAGACAACCTAACAATAATTAACAACTAGGTTTCATAGATCTATGCAAACACAAGAATAATTTAGCTACTCATGTTAAACAAGCAAGCATACACACATACAATTGAACATGGGGTAGACATAATGATAAATTGGATAAACAAACTTATCTTGTGATGTAAAATGGGGTATGGGACCCTAGAATACTGTCCAAGTTGGACTACAACTGTATTAGGGTTTGCTCTCCAAAGTTCTACCTCTTTTAAAACAGAAAAATCAAATTCTATATATAGATTTACAATCGCGACAACGTCACCTTTTGCTGGTGACGCCGTCAGGTTGCCGTTATTAGGGTTTTGTTTGGGCCACGTCATCGTTGGGATGGCGTCAGTTGAGATGTGTGACACCGCCAGTCTTCATGCAGGACGTCGTCTGAGTCTTAGTTCTTGGGCGTCTGGTGTAGAATTTGTGAGTGACACCTTCTAGAGTTTAGGCGTGACGTCGTCAAACTTTAGAACCAGAATTTCCGCTGAGCCGTCGGTTGCACTTTTGATCAAAACTTCTATAGAGGGAGGCGTCGCCATTTGGTTGGGATGCCGTCAGGTGTGCTGGAGTGCCTTTGATCTTGACTTTGCCATTTTCTTCATGTTTTCACTCTTTTTCATCCAAATATGCTTCATTCTAGCATTTCGCTTCCAAAAGACCTAAAATGTGAAAAGGAACGATTTTATGTAGTAACGAATATAAAATGTATTGATTTAGGGCTTAAATGACCCCCAAAAAATGTATGTTTTAAATCCTTATCACCTGATTAGCTCGGTAGGATATGTGTGAAGTTGCGGTTAAATCCTCATCCAAGAAGAATGAATAAGTATTAAGTGCTTCCAATATGTGTCTCTTCTTCTTGTCTAATATAACCTGTACACTTATAAGAAAATGAAACGAAACCTCGCGTAAAATCGGCGATAAGACTATATGTATAGCAAAAATAAACTAGAAAGCGAATAAGATACAATGCTTGTGGAATGGATGTTTGCATTTTTTTCTGGAAAATTAAGAATTGAAAATTTCCAAAAATCACAAGTTACACAGAAAACGAAACTGATAATCTGTTTCTACATTGCCTGACGTCGTCAGGTGTTAATCCTGACGCCGTCAGGTTGTCCTGACAGAAAGTGGTCTGGTGCATTTTTCTGGAAAAATTATGGAAAATTTACCTCATTTAAAACCTGGAAACATTCCTGCAAAACATCCATTATGACTCGATACAAGCATTTGAATCTAACAAACACAAAAATATATACAATTCCAATTATTGTTAATCTCATGTTCACGTTCTTAAAAACATATGTGATCTTCCCTACACTTATCTTTTTGTAAAATACCTTTATATGCAATTAAGACGAAGTTAAAAACAAAATAAAGCTTTTTCAAAAAATCAAACATCAGAATAAACAACAATGAAAAAGATATATAAACACACAAACAAAATTGAAACAAGCAAACAATATGAAAAACAAAACAACCAAACAATTACGGCCTAAACAAATATCCTCATACAATTTTAATCATCCAACCATACCACATCACAAATAAAAATTGTCTCCAGATTATCCTAAATTATTACAGAACCAAATAGAAATTGTCTCAATACACATCACCACCAGAATTGTTCATAACAACATCACCAATAAACAGACTGATCAATGATTTACTCATACCCTAGAGGAAGGTGGTCGGTGTACCCATATGGCGGGTAGTCCTCCTCTCGGCCAGGGAATGGATCTATCTGCAGATGGGGATCAATGTGATCACGCATGGAAAGATACTGCATCTGCCTGACTGTGTGATTGCATGTCCAGTTGGCCCTTTGATCCTGCTGAGCCATCCAAGTGTCCATCCTGCCCATCCAAGCTCCCTGGTGAGCCTGCCAATCTTCACTAGCCATGTGCCTGTAGACATCGGCGGAGCTACCGGCTCCATCCCCCTGCTGATACTGCGGCTGCTTCTGCTCCTCATCATCATCATCTTGCCTCGGGGCCTGAGGGCGGTACCATGCATACGATCCACCTAAATCCATGATTACCTCCATAGCCTTCAAAGACTTGGCTTTTACTACCTTGGGCTCGGCTACAACATTCAAGTACATTGGAATCTCCCCCCTTAATATGCCGTAAGACTCGGCAAGCTTGGTGACGAACATGCCCCCGTAAACCCTGTCGGCCTGTCTCATCCCACTAGCGGTCCTCAGATAATCAGCAAGCCAAAAAGGGATGTTACAATACACACCCTCAGCATAGATGGAGTAAAGGTAGAACAAATCCGGAAGAGTGACACGATGAGTGGTGTCCTTGCGCCCCACTATAGTGAAAGCGATACAGCGGTGCGTGAGCCTAGTCCTAGGATCCCGAATCTGCGAAGCAAATGTGCTCCCAGTCATATACTCATGATCAGCCAAAGAGTTCCAGAGCTGAATACCCCAAGTATCATTCCTTACAGTCAACCCCTGACTCAAACTAGCCCTAAAGATGTCACTCTCAGCATCCCTCGAAGAGTATAACCTCACTCTCCAACCAAGCTCCAATACTGACAAATCCCGCCAGACTCCTCCCAACCTAAATCGGATACCTTGGGCTGCTATATTCCCCCTACAAGTCCCAACACACATAGAATAGGAAGCGTGAAATTCACGCACAAGATTGATATACACTGGCTCTTTAATCCTGAACAACCTCTCCCACTGAGGATCTGTGAACTTATCCCTCCTAATGCTATCTCAAAAATCCCTTTCAAGCCCGTGAGTACGCAGAAAGACCAATCCAGAACCGCACCCGAATCAATGGTTTGGTGGTAGTTCATTATACTGGTTTTGGGGTCCATCCGTATCAAAGAAACCCCAGCTTAATACGGTCTCACCAACATTCTCTTGTGACCCGGATAACTGTCCCCTGCTTCGCCTTGATCTTTTGCTCATTTTCTGAAACAAAGAATCAAACAATAGGAACCAATGAGTAGTGATCTAAGTGAAAAAAATGGCAACAGACGGTTCTGACGGCGTCACGCTGGCGGGCTGACGCCGTCCCGACCAAGAATATTTTCAAATCCGGCATTTGCAAGGGAAGAATCAAGGTTTTTTAACCATATTCCTTAACCCAAACACCCCTGCTACAGCAAAGATGGTGCAATAGCAAGGTGGTTTAGTCACCAAGCTTTTCAAAGCTCCTCGCAAGATCAAACCCACATGCTAACACTATCATTCGCCTAATCTATTGTTTAATTAACACGATTCATGAACGAATTTAAGCATTAATCAAACTAATTGGGAGGGTTTCGGATCAAAGGGAAAACCAAAATCGAGAGAGGAATACAGCAATTGAATGGAAAAAGATTAATGAGTATTACTTACCACGTGGAGATTGATGATGCAAAGTGAAGAATTTGGCCTTGAGAAATAGGATTGTATGTATGTGGGGTGGATAGAATATGTAGGGTAGAAAGTGAAAGAGATGGGTGGTGTTTTTAATCGTCTGATTTGGCGTAGCGATGGCATCATCGCTTAAGTTGCGACAGCGTCACGACCAAATTTTTTCAAAAGAAACTGTTTTTGTGAATCCGATAGGATCGAAAACTTTGTTACTATTTTTGACAAATATTTTTGTTTTTATTTTAAAATTCATTTTGTCAATCCACTTGGAATCTCCACAATGGTGAGTAATAAACATGTCAACTTGTCTTTCGAAGGGAACTCTAGGAATATTTGGAAGTCGGGTGCGAGCACCTCACGGACCCGTTTTAAACCCAAAGGAACGTTTCCTTATGTTATGGAAGTCGGGAAGCGCAACTTGCACTCTTCCAATGAACATGTCTCTAGGAAATATTTCTTTTGAGCAAGGAGTGTTAAGGCAAGAGCGTTTTCAATATCGTGAGTTCACGAGGGGTATTTTCTCGTTGTTTGGGCTTGGAGGGGGTTCAATAACTACATTTACGAGTTCTGGTATCGTGAATACCTTTTCGATCTTTCTAGGTATAGCATCCTTTGCGATTTCTTCACGGAGTTTCATCATGAAACAGTCAGCTAGTTCCAAAAAAGTATCGCGGGTTTTTCTCATGTGAACTTCGAGGAGTTGTATTTCTTTCTCTTGGTTGTTAACGAATGTCAACATTATATCCTCGAATTCGTCCTGTCGCGATTTTTCTGAAAGCAAAAACTCTTTGACTAAGTGTTGATCCCAGTTGAGCAAACGATCTAATATAGAAACTGACTTAAACAAAGACTTATTAAGTATCACGCGTAATTTAATACTTAATCTTAAGAAGAAGAACAATAAACATTCAACACCTCAATATTATTATTAATACGAATACTCTAACTAGCATTAGGGTTTTTCAACCTTGAAGTGTATCGACCTTAGATATAAAACATACGTATATCTAATCTACCCTAGGACCTCCTTTTATAGACTAAGGAGTCCTTTACATAATACAATACGTAACCTACAAGATAAATATCTTTTCCATATTTATCTAATACAGAATACTAAACCGACTATACAAGACTAGCAGTGGTTACATTACATTATCCGTTGTTACACAATACTACTAGCCGCAGTTTGTCTTTAGCAGTGGATCCATTCCTCTGTCCGTGGTTTCATCAACACTGTCCGTGGTTCCAACACTTAGAATAATTCTTGATCCAAGGAACCAAAAACCCAACAATCCCCCCCTAAACTTGATACATTCAAACAGAATTCTCAAGTTTCCTTTAGACTCAAAACATCTTAATTGGAGGATGTAGCCAAACACTTACTAGATTTAAGAATTTTCTCATATTTCAGCAACAAATTGTAAGCTTGACCATTATAGGGCATCAACATCTTGATAATACCAGGCTTCATCATCTGAGTAATAACTTCTGGATACTTATTCAGTTGAGGATAATCACCTTCTACAAGCATATGAATAACTTCTCCAGAAATTGTTAACACATGAACTCCACAAGTTTGATATAAAAACTAGCTTGTAACTTGTCCATTGCAGAGTCCTTTCCATTCAGGTTCATCATGAGTAGGTTCAAATAGAATCTTCAAGTGATGATAAACCATTCTCTCATGATAATCATCTGGTTGCACATTTTCAAACTTATTCCTATAAAGCTCCCAAAGATTTAGCAAATCATCTCTATCAAAATACTAAAGCATCTGTGAAAATTTATTATACTCAGAAACTTCATTATTGAGTCTTTGAATTTTCCAGCATCCTTCACTCCCTTTAAGCTCATACTCATAAAAGATAATTCGATTACCATCTTTATTCACTTTCAGTCTTTTAGAACCAGATGCATCCTGAATCTCAGATTTCCTCTTTTGACTACTTTGAATCCACTCTTCTTCTTTTTTAGAATTCATTGGACAGAAACTATCATTATTAATTCTCATACACATCAAATAAAGCTCATGAATTCTTTCAAATGAACATTTATTAAGATTATCAAGACTATGTATGCCTGAATTCTTAATAATCTTCATCAGTACATTCCTCATCTGTGCAATGGTAGGAGGTTTCTTTCTTATAACTTGCTTCCTTTCTTTACTAATCCTCCTTGCCCATTCACCCAAAAGTCTAGCTCTTTCCTCATCATCTAACAGTGCCCATTCTTGTGGAGTATACTCATCATGTATTTGATTAGAAGCTTGAAGATAATTTTGTGATTCATACCATTTAGCTAACCATTTCTGACTAGCCTCTTCCTCTTCTTGCTTTTGTTTCATTGCAGCTTCTTCCTCTGCAGCTTGTATACTTCTTGAAAACACATTATCATAAGCAACTGTTCGCTCTACTTTTAAACTTCAACTCTGGTACTGCAATTCCTTTACCTTTTCCAACATCTGGTTTAGCCACCTTCTTCTTCAAAGGCTCACCAATAACCAAACTTTTACCTTTGGGTTTGTTTGCAGTAGATTTAAGAGATGAAACAGGTTCAATGATGGGTGTAAGATTAGATGAGGTTTTACTTAGATTGATCAGTACTTGCTTCTTTTCTCAACCTCTTTTGATTTGGGTGGTGATACAGAGATGGTAGTAACAATTGTGGAAGTAGTTATGATAGCAGTGGGTACAATTGCCATGTTCAAACTGCAGCAGTGGTTTCAAAAGTACTAGCCGTGGTTGCGCATTAACACTATCAGTGGTTATATCCTGCATCACTTCATCTTCTACCACAGTCTTCAAACTTTCAAGAATAGCTTCATTCCCATCTTTATCAAATACTACAAATTGATCTCCTTTATCTCCACTACCTACATTAGTCTCTATATTCTCATCATTAGCCTCCCCTGAATTCATGCCTTCACTCCTCCCCTGTTTGGGTACATTCTCCATAGGCACAGCTGGAGAGGAGTTCACCTTGTTTTTCATCTTCCTCATTTTCTTCAATATAGCAACCCCAGGTCTTCTTACCTTCTCCAAAACAAACATCTTATGCTTCATTCTCCTTATTTCTTTACCCTGAAACACAGCCAACTCTTGAAGACTTGAGATTGTATCATCCATTTTAGCACATTTAGCCGTCAATTCATTAAAAATTTTAAGAATATCCTCCCCACTTCGACCTGTGTCAACTGGTCCGAGAGGTGGTTCATTGGAAAAGTCATCATGTATCATAGTAGGATCCGTCAATTCATGTTCATGTTCCAATCTATCCTCATCACTTCGAGCTGTGTTAACTGCTCCGAGAGGTAAATCCTTAGATATAGAAAACATAGCATCAGACCTAGCCTGATCATCTATGCACCCTGTATGAGCCAGTTGGCTAGGGATTCCTCCACCTGTGTTAAGTTCCAAGGAACTCTCCACATTAGAAGTTGCCAAAGGTTGGGTCTTAATGATGTTTCCACTAGCCTGACCAGCATCTAAGCATGAATCAGTAGTAGAAGCCCGTCCAATCATGTCACCTCCACCACCTGTGACAGCCTCATGATCAACACCACTAGCACTAGCCTGAGGTAGCTTAGTGCCCTTCCTCCTCCTAGTCCACACAATGGGGTTAACAGTTGTTGCAAGTGTACTAACAGTGGTTTGGGGTATACTATCAGTGGTTTGAGAGTCACTATCAGTGGGTTCAGATATTAAGGGTTGGGCTTCAAGACCTTCATCAAACTTAGGAACAGTAGGCAAAGAGATCATATGTGGGAACAAAGGAACATCTATGATTTGAACATTTGGCTTTAGATTCCTCATATGTGCAAACACCTTAGGAAGCATATAATGCACTTCATACTCTCTAGAATGCTCAATAGGTTCTTCAATTTGACTCTCAACAATCAATTGCACAAACCTAGGATATAAATAATATTTTCCTTTCTTCCTAATGAGACAAGACCGTCATAAATCATCCTAGACCAATTAAACTTCCTCCCCTCGAGAAAAACATATAAGAGTCAGTAGCAATCTTGGAAGGAAAGTCATCAAAACCAGTGGTCTTATTACTCATACACATCAACAAGGTGTGTATCAAAAACTTCCATTGAGGTGAAAACAGACTCTTTAAAAATTTTACCTTATCACCCCTGTGTGTATAGCCTAACCTCTCTAAACCAAAGAAAAATCTCAAAGATCTCGAAAGATTATCAACACCATCAGCATCATCAAACTTCAAAACCCTTCTAATGATCTCCTCATCAACCAAAATTTCATTCTCATCCATAATAGAACTAAACACCTCTACTCCATCGACCTCCTCAAGCTTAGCATTCCCCTAGAACTGATGTATGTAGGCTTTAAGGATGGTTGGTGTGATAGTTAAGGGAAAGTGAATAGGACTGTGAATAAGGAAATCAATCATTTGATGAAAACCTTCAGATCTATTATTTTTTACCAGGTTAGCAACAAGGTTATGGGTTTGGGAGTACTGGTTCGCCATTGTGATTGATGATGTAAGTGTGGTGGGATTAGTGAATTAAGCAAAGTAAAGTGATTAGGGTTTATGGAGAGCGCCAAGTTGAAGTGGTTTGAAGATCAATTAAATGATTTGTCCGTGATTTGGGGAGAAATAGTGTGTTTTTAGCAAATGTACCAAACAGCCCCTGAAGTATCCAAAAAACAGCAACATACTAGCAGTGGTTTTACAACCTCTATCCGTGGTTTGAAAAACACTAGCAGTGGATACAGAATTGCACTCCAACCAGTGGACCATTAGATATAGCAAGCAAATCTGTGTCAAAATTAGTGATATCACACAAAAATATGAAGGATTACACAATTTTTTTTTAACACAAAAGCTCCAAATATCCAAAGAATAATCTCCAAATCAAAAGCTCTAATGTACACAAGCCTTCATACCTGCACATCACCAACATAAACCAAACACAGAGAAGATAAGTGTCAGCAGTGGTTAGCAAAACATGGAAGTGGTTTTATAACACTGGCAGTGGTTAGCCAATGTTAAAGCTAAGTTGGTCAACTTCCAGTATTAATTCGTAGTCAAAGTCAAACGACCTTATTAACTACTCAACCACTAAAACCTTCCTCTCATTTACTCACTAATACCTTGAATCTGCTTATAAAAGAGTCTCACGCCCCAAATAACACACATATCAATTAAACCAAAACCCTAATTTCTCAAAAATCACAATCAACAACAATCATCATGTGGAATCAACCAGAAGTCATTGATCTAACATCCTCCTCCTCCTCCTCATCATCATCATCATCAAGTGATTATTCTAACCCATGGCGTCTGTACCTTCCTCCACAAGAACCACGACCTAGAAAGTCCCCTTTTCTTCCATCATCTGAAGATGATAGTGTGGTTGATCCTAGTGAGTCATCAAGAGGATCAGATGATTCTACTGAGCGCCTAGAGCCAACCTTCAATAGAATGGTGAATGAGGAAGCAAAGAAATCACAACCTTCACCATCCCAACCTCAACCAAGGCCATGTGCCAGAAATCCACCACTTCCAAAGAACAGAGAGGTGGTTCTTGGTCTTCCTGATCCAGGTTTTGATACCACTTGTTGATCCTAGTTTTTCTTATCACACATTTGAGAAACACTGAATAAATTATACTTAAGTCCCTGTACCAGATAGACCTTTTCAAAGTCTAAATTCCCTGTTCTGATTGTGCCTCTGCCAAGTATCTTTCCTCCCTTTGGATCATTACCAAATGCCACATAACCTCCATCAAAAGCTTCAAAATCCTCCAGGTTGCTCCCATCCCAAGTCATGTGCCCAGAGCAACCACTATCAAAAACTCCTTTATCTTTTAGCTCATCTTGTATATTGCCCTGCACATGAAATTAAACAAATTAGTTCCTTTTGTGGACCCAAGCCAATACTTACTTGGGTCTGCCCTGTGCATCAACATAATCAAATTTGTTTAGGTCCATTGATGCACAGTTGACATGATGTAAAACCTTGGTCTTAGGCTTCCATTGCCAACTAGCCGAGGCCTTAAAGATAAAAATGGTTTCCAACCACCGTCGTCAGTTATCACCTTTGGAATTTTAAAACATCTTTTGAATCATTGGTGATATGTTGCTTAGCGATGTTTATGCTTTGCTTAGCCGGGTTTACATATTGCTTAGCAAATGGTTGGAACCCATTTGGGTGCAAGAAGAACAATTGATTTTGTATTTCCATTCCGCATTAACACGCTCTAGGAATCATGTTTCGTTAGGATGAGGGTTTTTTTCTTTGAAAAGTTTTGGTGATTTACCCTCCTCCATTGATTCCAAACTTGTGGTCTGCGTTTTATAACAGCTTTGTAAGTGCTCAAAACTACCACATGCAAAACAAGCCTTTTTAACACATTGAAACTCATCTCCTAACCTATTTGAAATTGGTCCATTGAAGTTTCTCTGGTTTCCCCTAGGTATGTATCTTTTCATCTGTTCACTAGGTACTTCCTTGTACTCTACTACTTTCTTAGCAATTTGGGCTCCAAATCTAGGCACAAGGTTGGCTTGCTTAGAATCAACTTTCTTAATGTGTTCTATCCTCTCAGTCTGTGTTGATTCAGATCTATCTTCCTCGAATCGATTCCCAATCTTCAATGATGGGAGCATCGATAACTTATCGAACTTATCTTAGGTGATGCATTACTAGTCTCACCCTGTTTATTGAAACTAAATTCACTGCTAAATGACAGTTCTTTAGTAGGTGGTGCATGTTTCATAAGAGATGGTGGAGGCATATTATTGTAACCAAGACCGGTACCATCCTGGAACAATTTTTGACCTATTGGCTTATTTACTAGATCGAGGCATACCGTGTTTTAGCATCCCTAACAACATGTTTTTCTTTTTCTTTTAGGGCTTCTACCTTTACACTTTCTGCCTTTTCTAGTTTCTCTTTTAGCATCTTAATCTCTCTATCCTTAAGCTCAATTTCACCACCAAGTATATTAATTTTATCAACATACTCAAACTCACATTTAATACAATAATTTAGCTTTTCTTCAACACTTTCTAGTCCAACTCTATAACCTAAGTTATCTAGAGACAGCCTTTCTACTTCTTTCCTTAAACTCGCTGATAGCTTTTTGAGATTCTAAGTTATCTTGACATGATTTAAAAGAACAAGTAGAAGTTTTTGAATCATTAGATACCTCGAATCGAACCTGAAGATGAAGCATAGGCCATAAGAGCAAAGTTATGCTCTTTTGAAGCTTCACTAGCAAGAAAAGCTGCATTTGGTCCTTCTTCAATTTCATCACTCCTGTCATAATCACCAATACCATCTTGAGCCACCAATGCGTAGTTGAAGAAGGAGCAGTGCTCTTCGCCAGCTTCTTGATGCCTTCAATCCTCTTAGGTGCTCTACATTCCCGAAAAGTGCCCCTTCTTTTTGCGCTTAAAGCACTCTATCTTGCTTTTATCAAATCCAGCTCTCCTTTGTCTATTATACTTGACTTGTCTTTTTCTCCTCGAAACTTCCTTGCTTGAAGAGTCAACATTTCCATTTGCCATTGAAGATTAATCTCTTCAAGATCATCAGGATCAATTTGATCTAGGTCTTGATTCAAAACAAGAAACACTGTAGTTAAATCAAATGAAAAGCACAAATTGCACCATCATCAAATTATCACTAACAAAGTGGTATTGTTTGCAATAGTCGTGGTTATTCCATAGGCAGCAATGGATACATCTTGTGAACTCTTGTGATTAGTGGAAACAAAAGCAATGTTTTGGCTAGTTGAAGATGTACCAGCAATGTTGTTCTTAGACTCATATACCTTCAAGTTGTTGTAGAGATTGTCCAGAGTCATCTTTTCAAAGTCATCCTTTTTCCTCCACACAACAAGATGCATAGCCCGGTCGGTGATAAACTTCGATGAACTTTAGATTAATATCTTCTTGAGCAACTTTGTAGTCCACGATTTCAGCCATCGATGAGCTTTTGAAGTATGTTATAGGTGCCATCAAGTTTTTCTCCACTCGGTCTAAAGATGAAGTTTTCAAGTCGATGCTTGAGCATATTTTTCCTTGATTTCTTGGTAGCTTCATTACCAGCAAACCTTGTTTCTATAGCATCCATAAGCTCCTTAGCACACTCATATTGTTCAAAGTACAAAGCATATTCATTAGGTATTCCCATAGAGAGAATACTATGAGCTTTAATCTCCATCTTTCTCTTAGCCTTGTCGATCTCACTAACAATGGATATATCTTTACCATCCTCACCCTTCTTAGGAAGAGTATCACCTTTTTCCACAACATCCCAGAGAGCATAATCAATCATACGAATATATTGCCTTATTCATTCTCCGATTTGGTACTCTCCATGCTTGAGCATGGGCACCTTGGAAGCAGTAACCATGTGTGTTTCGTCAGACATCTTAACTTACTTAAACAGAACGTAACAAAGCTTCTTCTTGGTTACAGTTTCTAGATCACAAGCTCTAATACCACTTGTTGATCCAGTTGAGCAAATGATCTAATATAGAAACTGACTTAAACAAAGACTTATTAAGTATCACGCGGAATTTAATACTTAATCATAAGAAGAAGAACAATAAACATTCAACACCTCAATATTATTATTAATACGAATACTCTAACTAGCATTAGGGTTTTTCAACCTTGAAGTGTATCGACCTTAGATATAAAACATACGTATATCTAATCTACCCTAGGACCTCCTTTTATTGACTAAGGAGTCCTTTACATAATACAATACGTAACCTACAAGATAAATATCTTTTCCATATTTATCTAATACAGAATACTAAACCGACTATACAAGACTAGCAGTGGTTACATTACATTATCCATGGTTACACAATACTACTAGCCGTGGTTTGTCTTCAGCAGTGGATCCATTCCTCTGTCCGTGGTTTCATCAACACTATCCGTGGTTCCAACACTTAGAATAATTCTTGATCCAAGGAACCAAAAACCCAACACTAAGTCCACATGTTCATGAAATTATTCCTTATGATCATGTGTGGACATTTCCATCCTCATCAACTCATTCACTTGCTCCTCCATGCTTTTGAATAGTTGTTCTTAGGCATCCAAAATCCTTACTTCAGGGAGTACCGGATCCTCTCATTCTTCTTCTTCGTATTGTGCTAACTCCTCGATGACCTCCCAACATGTTTCAATATCGAGGTTACTCAATCTTACACCGGCGGCATAATCAATAGTTTGTCGAGTGGATGGAGTGGCATGATCATAGAAGATTTGGATTTGGAGCCAAAGATCAATGCCGTGTAGAGGGACTTTGTGGAGTAAGTCCTTGAATCGAGTCCACGCCTCATAAAGGGTTTCGCCTTGACGTTGTTGGAACATTAAGATGTCATTCCTTAGCTTGGTAGTTCTCCCCGGTGGGAAAATTTTGGCGAGGAAACGGGTGGTGAGATCATCCCAACTTGAGATGGATCTCTGGAAGTCACTCGCCGCCACTAGCTTGGTCCCATAGAGAGAATTGGAAGAGACGCACGCGCGTGGTCTCCCATGTGGTAGCATCAAGGTCAATTGAGTCAATGAATTTAAGGAAGTCTTTGAGATGCTGATTAGGATCTTTGCAACGAAGTCCATGGAATGCACATCCGTTTTGCACCAACCGGATGGTGTCGGATCATAGGGTCGTAGTTTGAGCTTGAAGTGGGAGCTCAATGGTGTTCCTATATCCTTGATGGCTCGGTCTAGAGTATTCACCAAGAGTACGGCCTCTTGGCGGGTTGAGTGGTGGTTGATTGAGTGGAAGTGGTTGATTGAGTGGATGATTTGGTGGATTTTTGTTGGGTGGGTTATCACCTTCAATGATGAAAAAGTGATGAGATTATGAACAAAAACACAAAGAAAAAGATAGACTACAAGAAAGCTAAGAAAAAGAGAAAAAAAAGCTCACTTGATAGGAATCAAGCGAGTAGACCTAAACAAGATAGAAATCTAACTAGCTATTCTATTCCCCGGCAACGGCGCCAAAAACTGGATAGCAGGTTCGGGGTCGAAAGACTTCCTTTTCTACGAGCAAGCTTTACAACCCTCTAGGCAGTGTACCTAATCGTTGCAGTGTAGTATGGGGTAAGCCCAGGGGGTTGATCGTTCTCTAGGGGAATAAAGATGATAGGAAGAGATGTATAACGAGAAGGTAAGGTTGAAGGAGATTCTTTATGGTCTTTTATATTTTTTAGAAAGCAAGGTAAATATCTCGGGGTATAGGAGTGGGGGGTGGTACTTCTACCAATTTTAACTACTTTTTATAAAACTAATTAACTACTTAAACTAAGGATAGGCTATGTTAATTGTAGGTGTGCTCTTATGATGATTAAAAATGTGTTTACTTAGATGTTCTTACTCCCTAGTTATCTCTTATTAGTCGGTTGAATTTTCACATCCTCATCTTAATTAGTGCGTTGTATTCCGTTTGGTCATAGGGCGGTGCTAAATTCCCCAATTCTATGAATCGTAACTCTCCTCTAGACTATCCGGGATCGCCAAGTACCGTAGTATCTCTCCCGAATACTCTGTTATCCTAAAGCTACAACTCACGCAATAAACACAACGATGGCCTAGTGCACTCCTAAGCTTTTTGCTATTTAGGACGTTCAAGCTCGCAACAATTAAAAAAGAAGCTAGTTTTTCTTACTCTAGCGTCTACCAATTAAGACAAGAGACAACCTAACAATAATTAATAACTATGTTTCATAGATCTAAGCAAACACAATGATAATTTAGCTACTCATGGTAAACAAGCAAGCATACACACAAACAATTAAACATGGGGTAGACATAATGATAATATGGATTAACAAACTTATCTTATGATGTAAGAAGGGTATGGAACCCCAAAATACTGTCCAAGTCAGACTACAACCGAATTAGGGTTTGCTCTCCAAAGTTCTACCTCTCTAAATGCAGAAAAATCGAATTCTATATATAGATTTACAAGTGCGACGGCGTCGCCTTTTGCTAGTGACGCTGTCAGGTCGCCGTCATTAGGGTTTCGTTTGGGCCAAGTCATCATTGGGACGGCCACTTATGAGTGTGACGCCGTCTTTTCTTCAATATGGACGCCGTCCCGATTTGTTCCTTGGTGGTCTGGTGTAAAACAAAGGGTGACGCCCTCCAGAATCAACACGTGAAGTCGTCAGGCTTTGGAACCAAAAATCACCGAGCCGTCGCTTGGTCTTTTATCAAAATCTTCAACAAGTGACGGCATCGCCCTTTGAGATGGGGCGCCGTCAGGCTTTAAAATCTACTTGAGTCTTGACTTTGTCGTTTTCTTCATGTTTTCGCTCCTTTTTGTCCAAATATGCTTGATTCTAGCATTTTGCTTCCAAAAGACCTAAAATTTGAAAGTGAACGATTTTAAGTAGTAATGGATATAAAATGTGTCGATTTAGGGCTTAAATGAACCCCTAAAAACGTATGTTTTAAATCCTTATCAGTTAAATAAACTAGTATTTAGCATCAACTTAAAGTGATATGATTACATGGAACACAATCTCTTATAGAACTAATAGTGTGCACGCGTGCGCCTTCACTGGTGGAAGAGGCACAATAATGGGAGAGATCATGGTCGCAAAAGCGGAGTGGACACAACAGATTCGTTTGCATCTCTTTTTCTTGTATCTTGTTATCTGACCACAATTATCTAATACTCTGTAATATATAAGCTAGAGTTTGATTATTTTATGCTCAAATATCAGTTGATCAATGTGTTTATAAATAGTTGTGGCGCTTTACGAAGAAAACCTGACCACACTGGAGTAACACTAATGAGGCAAAGAGGGGCTTAATTCATTCCACTACCCGCCTTTAAAGACACAAGTTAAAAGTGCTAACACAATTGAAATCAGCGTTACATATCCTCTAATACAACATAAAGAAACTTCAAGGAAAAGTTCAAGCACTCGACATAATCAAGCATACAAAGTTTAATAAATTAAAATCCTACGGAGTTAAACAAGTGAGGATGTGTGATTTGAATTTCTACAGCTCATTGATAACCTCCTCTTGAGGTATGTGAATCAAATCGATCATCCTCCATATCTGCACATTTGACCATAAAATGAAAAGGTTTAGTATCCGGTTATAATAAGAGATCATGTAACTGAGGAGAATAATGCAGTAGAAACCAATACTACCTGTAGTGTTCCACCTCCACTAGTACTACTATAAAAAAAAAAGGTAATTAGAAGCCTACAATCTCTAAAACCATTTTATTCAGAAAGATTACTAGATAATAATTTAATACATTAATATAGTTTTATTCAAAAATACTGCTCGGTATGAAATAATCAGAAACAATCAGCTTTTGCGACACGAGTTACAACTTTACTTCACATAGCATTTGGTGTGTGCTTTCATTTATAGAATGATTAAACGACCCCTAAATGATCAGAAATTCAGACCCAAACACTCATCTTTGAGTTGGAAACACAATAATCAGATAATCATTTTCAAAAGGAAACACATAACGCCCCCTTATACTAACATTTTGAGAGTACAATATAGCGAAGGGCATAAACATACTCTTCTAAGGCAACATTTCCAATAGATGGTTGCGAAAATGTGATACACTTCACAGGAACTCTTTCATGTTCTTTTGATGAAGCAACTACAATCACCCTCAAGATTGCAAGGGTATATAAAACCGCAACCTGGAAATAAAAAATGAATATTAATTACTTGAGTAAAAATAACCAAGTTGAAGCACAATCTAAACTTACTACTCCACCAAGTGAATGTCCACATAGAACAAGTTTTCGTTTCTTTTTCTAAGCCATTCTGTACAACTCCAAAGCAGGTATACCTTTAGCACGAGACATAAATCCCTATAAAATTATTGAGAATGGTAATAACAACACAATACTCGAAATTGGTGATGTTTTAATCAAGAAATGTTATATTGAATCATTCAACAAAGTCAATCATTAAAAATTGGTGCATCACAGTATGAATTTAATGCATCACATTTATAAAATATCATTTAAGCATTCTATCAAAAATACAAAGCCTAATACACTAAATAACATCACAATTATAAATTTTCACTCAGACATTTGATCAAACATCTTGTGTGCAGTTTTATAAACACGTTTTAGATACTTTTTTTATCAATTTCGTTTCAAATAACTATTCTAAACAGTGAATGATGTCAATAAACTCTTATAATCAATATATCCATGAACAAACCTGTCACTACCGAAGCAAATTTCAATAAACAAAACCCAAACTCATAATAAACGAGAATCCATACAAATAAACACACATATATAAACTAATAAAACTGTATTCGACATCATTTAAAAAACTAACCTTGATCTTCAATTTGAGAAATTATGATGAGTAGATCAAGTGCATCTGATCAGCTAAACAAATAACTGGATCCTCAAATAGTGGGTTGATTGAAGGATTTAATCAAAGAAGAGAAATGAGAAATTATGATGAGAAGATTTAATTACAAAGCGTATGATCAGAGAAAAAGAAAATTAAAAAAAATGAAAAACATTAGGCATTATATATGGTAAGGATGAAAATAGTGAGAATTTATAAAACCGCCCCCTGAAGAATGAACGAAGTAACAAATAGGTCCATGTAGTTAGGAGGAAAAAAAAGATGAGGAATGAGATGGTGATTTGTACACTTTTCTTACTTTTTTTTTTAAATGAACTTTTCTATAGAACCAATATATATATATATATATATATATATATATATATATATATATATATATATATATATATATATATATATATATATAAATATATATATATATAATGGCGGCATGACTTATAATTATTTTTTTGTTGTTTTTTGTTAACTGAAATACATTTTTTAAAGTTGTCAAGCAATATTATAAAACAATTGTTTCTTTGGTTTTTAGTTCTTGGTTTTATTTTTTTTTGTTTAGAATTATAAATAATTGTATGGTTTTGCGTGGATGTAAATTATAAAAACATACAAACTATAAGTAACTAAGTTTAGTGTAATACATAAATGATAATGAAACAATTAAATAATATAAGTATACCGGCTTTTGTAGAAACAAACCAATCTGGGACAATGTTTGGCCTTAACTTTTATTAATCGTCATAGCGAAATAAAAAAATTGATGATCATTTTATTCATATACAAAATAAAATTTCTCTGAGACACTACATTTGTTTAAGTTCAGTATTAATCGCCTTTGTCACAACAAAGAATCTTAAAACCTTTTTTCGTCTTAACTCTTGAAAGACCAACATCAAGTTGTCCAGTCTTTGTACCCAACTTGTGATAATGTTTGAGAGCCAAATATATACAGAGTTTTCTATAGACATGAAGTAAGTTTTGAGTACAAAAATAACATCTATGTTGCAGTTTGAAAATTTCAAACACTTGGTGAACCAATTCAATATTCATCGATAATCAATATGTTACAAAATATTATTAGAACCTTTTTTTTTGCCAAAAAGAGCTTAAATTTTGTTAGTTTCTATCTTTTTAGTGTTGGGAGGAAGAGGTACACCAAAACCATTGACTCTCGGGAAGGTATGTCATCAATGGGTGCAGTAGTAGCTACCACGTTTCCAAGTTCGGCTTCATCTAAAGGAGCCATGACCACCATGTGTTGGCAGGCATAACATGTAAGTGATGTCAAATGCTACACAATATGTAGGTCCATCTGATCCAACCAAACCAACTCTATCCATGACGAACCGAACACATAGCTTTTGTAGATCAACATCATGCACCACCTCAATGTAATGAGCTATACTTGTCGCTATCGTGTATCAATTATAAGATTTCAATAAAATTGGAAAGCAAGTACTAACTTGATCATAAACTCGTTGTACCGTTCATGAAATTATATACTTCGTACCTTATAATAGCGTGTTGGCCATCCCACCTAAACGATCAACACGTCACCTACAATATTAGATGGGTAAAGTACCTATTATCGAAAATGTGTCGGTATGAGGATCCCCAAATCGAGCCAAAACTTATTATCAGGAAAACTTATATACTTAAACTTGAAAAATGTAGGATTCCATAGTCCCAAATCATACACCTATTAATACATCATCCACGCTGCATCTAGCTGAGACGTCTCAGTATCATAGGTGCTCACAAGCTCCAAGACCTCCGGTGTGCTAACTAAATAAGTAAACCTGGAAATACGACAAATTAAATACAATAGACTTACAATCCAAACATAAATTACTAATTTATAAGAAAAGTTCATTACATTTCCAATGTTCCCTTTTTGAACCACGTTAGTAAATAATCAAGTGAAGTTAGTAAAACTCAAAAAATAAATAAATAAATAAATAAATAAATAATTAAAAAAAAAGTTTAATCTTTGTGAGTGATTCCACAACCATTAGAAGTAAACAGAGAGCCTAAAGTGTATGGCTGGAATTGGAAAAATCCACAAGTAATGTCATCATCTGTAGACTCGTTATCAGCCATATCTCCAAACTAGTCAGTATCATCTGAACTATCACACGCATGTGAAACTTTATAAGGTAGAGTGAATGTAAATGTCGATCCACGATGTTCTATGCTTGATACGGTGAGATGTCCTCCCATGAGCTCAACCTGAGGTAAATTAGCCAGAACCATAATAAGTTTATAATGTATGGATAAACATCTCATGCTTTTTCTGATTATAAAAGAAAATGGCTACTACAGTATTAATTTGCGCACATACAAAAAAAGTACTTTTTGGTCATTTATCTACCAATTTTTTATAAGTACATCCCCCATTCTATTTAAAATATATTATCTCGTTCTAATTATCTCCGTGAATCTGCTATAACGTTCCCATTTTGTTAGATTACACAAAATTATCCATTATAGAAGACTTTACCAATTGTTTGCAGATTGCTAAACCTAATCCAGTCTCACCATATTTACGCTGTGTATCTGCACCGGCTTGCATGTATTTCTTGAATAAATTTGGCAACGCAGCTTTCGATATCATAGTTTACGCTAATACATGTAAGCAATTTATCTGATAAGACAAACGGCTAGAAAATTTGCCAAACATAAGAAAATTGGGAACTCAAAAGGTACCTGTATTCCTATCCCCGTATCCTTAACATCACAACAGTATCCACACCCAGTTTCATGTGAATGAGGTCCATTCTCCAACATGACTCCATTTTGTGAAACTGATGTGCCATCATTTTCCATCTTTTGTTCTTGCTGGCCTTCGGGATGTGGGTCTGCTACTACATAAAGATTGATCTCAACCTTCCCTTGGTGGGTAAACTTGATAGCATTAATGCACAAAATAATGTAACAAAATTAAATGAACTTACTAACTCCAATGTTTGTATTAATAGACACATTTGAAGCTTTTAATTCCAAGTTATGGACCAGATAGTTTAAAAATGTTGGTAGTCATACCTGATCAAGTTGGTGAGAATTTGTTGAATCCTTAGAACGTCACCAATAACCTGAAATTGAACTACGATGTTAATATAAACATTTTATGTTTCATATAGATTCAGTTTTCTTTTTATTATTAAAAATCTAACCTCCATAGGAACATCATCTGATACATGTCCTTCCAAGATTAGCATCTTTTTTAAAGATGCTGCAGCCGTTTGAAGTACATGCTTGATTACCTCTCTAGGCCTAAATTTTGTAGCCTCAAGCTTCATAACACCTGAGAAGAATTACGCAAACATTAAGCACCTGTCTTTGATTAATATACGAAATACTAATTATAAAAGAAGGTTTAGAAATTAACATGGCTCCGCTTTGGATAGGTCATCATTTATAACCTGAAGGACTACATCACCAGAAGACAACATGACACTCAAGAGTTGCTTCTGATCTTTATCGAGTTTTGTAGTTGATGAATCTCAGCCTATGCCGACAACCCAGATAATGGGGATCTTATCTCATGTGACATGGTTGCTAACATTTGCTTTGCTCTCATTGTTTCCTCTGTGATATGAATTGTTTTGTTAAGTTCAGTCTCTTTTAGCCTTGCTGACCGCTATTTCTTCCTAAGTTTCGCCATTTTTTCTCGTTTTTTCACCTGATTAGGAACTTCTAAATGTTACTTCTTTGAAATGTTTATTAATTAATTTAGTATATAAAGAAGTGAAAATGTGGTCTCACCTAATCAGTGATTTCCATACCCATATAATTCACACCAAGTTTCTCGCCATCTTTATCGAAAGCAGATCGACGCGGTACCATCTCTAGCCTCAACAACTCTATGCTATCGGTGATCTCAACAAAAAGATGAGACCCTTGTGTCCGAAAATAGTTACTCCATCGTGGATGGGTCTGCACATATAATACATTGACGTACACCAGTTATTTCATTAACATTAAGTGTGTATCCTCACATTACATCCATCCCACTAAATTTTCCATTGGCATAGATGCATAGTCAAAAATGCATTGTACTAAAATGCATCAACAATCTGCAAACTTATAAAAACATGGTTATTTTCATAAAAGATCAACATTCTTTTTATAGATATTTGCATAAAAAGGTACAATGACTAACACGAGACAAATCAAAAAGTACGTTGGTTATTTTCGCAGATAACTCTAAGTAACGTATAAATTTAATGTTACTTACTACTTGTATCAGAAGGCATTTTATGAATGGTCTTTCAGCTCTGTGTAACCTCTCGACAGTGAGTGTAACATATGGTTCAACCCAATGGTCCACCTGACCCTTGCAGTTAAGGAACACCACTTCAATGAGCTTAGGTGCTGGTTCAACGTCATTGTCATCTAGATTCGTATCGTTCATTATATAAAAACATTGAGAAAATATTCAATTAAACAGAAAATGATATTTTTTTAGCAACTATCTCACTTTGCTCAAAAAATAAAAATAAAATAAATTAAAAAATAAATTAAATAATAATCAAATGTATACTAAATACCTTATGGTTTTATAAAATAATTGTAAGTTTTAATGATTTTGGTTAATCAAATTTTAGTCTACTGAGTTTCAAATCTGTTTTTAAAGCTACTTCAATTGAGTTTATAAGTTTTCAAGTCAAACTTTGAGATTTCAATTGCTTTTTCAAACCTGTCAAACAGTTCCAAAACAGTTTTTTTCCAGTTTTCTCAAGCTATTTTAAGTCATTTTTAGGTGTTATAAAAATCATTAAAAATCAAAAATAGCATTTTCAATAGCTGGTTTAACTTTTCCCAAAAGGAAAAAAATCAAAAAATTTGTTTACCTAGGCTGCTAGAAGCGTGAAGTTGCTCATTTGCCCATTTCCTGTCCTGCACCATCAGTAAGTAATTGTCCCATTTAGCTTATTTCATAGCTGTTTAATTGCGTATTCTATTAGATTTCTTGTCTAATTTTGGTTCCTTCAATAGTACTTAGTATTAGTTTATCATGTTTTGTCCTTAGAAGCCCTTTAGAAGCTTATAGGATAGATTGATTTTGCCTGCAAAAGCTCCTTTCAGTCCCCAAATCTGCTACATGAGCAGACCTTGGTAGTCCTTTTTCCTTGGATTTGTGGAATCAGTCAACTAAATGAAGCACAACATGACCATCTAACAAATAACTGTCAATCAATTGTAATGATAGATATATTTGTTAATATACAGTAAATAAAATATAAAACAAATAGCTATCAATCAGTTGTAATGATAGATATATATGTATTAGCATAGGGTATACTGTCAAAAGAACTATCAATCAATTGATACTCAATAAAGTAACATAATCTGTAAGTAACATAAACGCTCTCAATCAACAATGGTTTAGTTGGATCACTGTTCCTTTGAGAAAGAGAACTACACGTAGCAAACCCTCTTGATCTTGCATTTTCATATGATAATTCATAAACATAGTATCAAAAGCCACATGTGAAGTATCATATATCCATGGGTTGTTTCAAGATGTCCACCCATGATGATTTGCCAAACTCATTTCAGCAAGGTTTGATTCAAAAGTATTACTCGTATTTGTTAGCATCTGAACTTAATGCAAAAACATAAACAGAATCCCAGTTTCATTAGATCAATGACTTAGCTGCATCTAATGAAATTTATTCTCGAGCTCTCGATCTCTTTGAGATAAGTCAATAAATCTCTTATCCACCTATAACAAAAATCTATCTACCTTTTTTTTCAATACCAACACATTGAGTTTAAGTTATCCTACAGAATGAACCAAGTCATGTAACACAAAGCTCAAGATCTGAAGTCACCCAAACTCCCGGATCAGATTAGTAACATGTATAACCTCCTAAGTCAATACATTTAGTAGCCATTATTGACCCTCATCAATTATTATCGGCCTTAGCCCAAACCACATTAAACTATGACCTGACCCCGGCCCATGCCCTTCTCATAGACTTAAACCACACAAAACCATGAATAAATTATCGAAAACCGTTAGCATTGCTCCACCATCAAATTCGGGCGGAAAATACCTAAACCAGAGCCGTATTTATGGTTGTTTTCTACTTGTTCATTCTACTTTTATCGTTTATAGCACAACGGCCCCGTCCTTGCAGGAGGTGAATGTGCATCAAGTCCCACACCTTATCTTGATGTAAACCTGCTACAGGAATCCATGAGCTGGAGTTGTTTCCAGAACAATCACGCCCAAAAAAACCTATTTGACTCGTTACCTTTTAGTAATCATATCTGCAGATTGATACGGGTTTTTCTGATTAAAGAATTGCCGAGCAGATTCCAAACAGCACCTCATGAGAGCACCATCACATGCAAGGATCTGGATGATGGCGGCAGAATACTGAGCAAGTGATTGTGACAAAGTAGCGACTTCACTTGGTATCTGCTCGACAAAATATGGGCCGAACAGGTTCAAAAATTATGGTTTTAGGGCTGTATGGACAGAACCTTTTCAGGGGCTGTTTTGATTCGAAGATGGGCGGGTTAGGCAACCTGAAAACACTTAAGTTTTAACCTCTCTGAGCGTACAAAGCAATTCAAGAGGTTGCAAGCGCTAAAAAATAAAAAATACAATTCGCAACACTTTCAACCTGTTACCATTTAACTGTTTTCTCACTTTATTCGTTTCAGATATAAATAACCCAAAATCAACCCATCATAAAGATATGAGTCTAAAGTTCTACTTATTAATTATAATTAAGCTTAAAGATGTATAGATACCAACATGAGGGCTTAACACAGTGCAGGATTGGTGACGGAGTCTTGCTGCAAGGCTTTCTGCACAAGTTTCCTTTGTTCTCGTGTGAAATGTGTAGAAACTGGTTGTAGTTGCAGCAGCAGGAGTACGACCCAAATAGTTGATATCATCTTTAGTGCCTCACACCTGTGATTCTAGCCATACTGTTAACTAAGGATACATGATAATACTTCTAAGGCATTCGATATGGGTCTATCAGAGAAACATGTTAACTAAGGTGGAAGTAAAAGAGAATTCACCATCAAGGCTCCATGAACTTTCCAAGCTGCATGCCTTCTAATTTCATTCTTTTGCTTCATCACGGGCGGTGTAAAGAAATGCGCCTTATGTGTACACATATGACTGTAATCTAGAATACAAATGTCATCTTATTATATTCTATATAATCAATGTAATTTTGAGCGTTCGTTCGAAGTTACCAGTCCGTGATAAGGATTATTGAACTCAGATATACATGGCATAAAAGAAAAAAGTTTAATTGCCTTTTACATTTTCATGATCACTAGTGAGAATAAGTCATATACCACATTTAGACAATCTGCTGTTGGTGTGGCCACATCCATGACATATGAAAGGTATCTGAACAACAAACATTTATATTATAAAATCGCCCATCCTTAATTATAATGATATGGATATACATTTCGAAATGAAACACACTTGAGCTTGGTATATGCATCAGATACCCCATAGTAAAAAGCAAATTTAGTTACCAACCACCTCCATTGTCCATGAAGCAACAAATTCTTTTGCTTAAAATTTTGGGCTTTCATTGCTGCCTCTAAAACAGAGTCATAAGCTATCGTTTCAGCAACGCCATGCCCACAATATTTTCCTTTTGAATCAACAACTTCAATAATCAAATCATCTCTCAAGCCATCTGGCAGACTGCATTTGAATAAAATATTATATATTAATCATTTATATTTTGCTAGATCAAGAAGGAAAGTATATGGAGGATGCATGGGTGAACGCACAATACATGTGTTTCACTGGATCCAGCTTGCATCCTTGCTACATCAGCATCGAACGAACTTTTTAATTTCGATTGAACATATATACGTTTCTGCATTGTCATTCAAAAAATAAGTTAACAGCAGAAATCTGAAAAAAATGAAACTAAAAAAGTATAGATATATTTTTACCTTGTACTGCTTCATGAGGTGTTGAAGTATTATGCAAACTTGTTATTCCAACTTTAACGATCCTTGACACATATTTCAAATACCGTGTGCCAAAATGTAAATATGCCAAACTTTTATCTGAAAGTGATCCGTTAGGAGAAATAACCGATGCCACCCGAACTCTACTTAACGCCTCCCATTCTGAATAAACCCTTGCTTTCATGAATGACAAACGGTGATTCAACTTTTGTAGCTTCTCCACTGAAGGGTTTTTTATTGATTGAAAAGTGCAGCCGGTAGGTTGATCCGAGACCAATTTTACTTTTCGTACTAAATCAAAAATAAGAAGAAAAAAATAGAAATCAGATATGCATACCATGAAATGTGAATTAAATTTTGATATAATACTATAAATCAAACCTTGAACTCTTATCTTTCCACATGTTTACAGAACATGATGTGATGAGGCCGACTCGATTAGAACTGGAACTTAAAGTAAAAACAGCATAGACTACAATTGAAACATTTAGAAAAACCATACGGTCGGAAAACTGAATTCACTAACCTCATTATAGGTGGTTCTTCCCTTGCTTTCCACTTTCTCACAGACTATGCATATCAACATCAAAACAAAGATTAGCGAACAAATAACCTCGGTTTGGAAGTCTACAATAACACATATAATAATTTGCATGGTCAACATAAGATTGGATAAAGAGCAAACCTTTCATGCTAAACTGTCGAAGTCCTCTATTGCCTTTATCAGGTCCAGCTGCACGTTGCATAGCTGCACAAAGTTGAATTCGGTTGCATTGAACGGAAGGATTTGGACCTGCTGGATGCCAACCGTTGTCTAGATTAGAAAGTGACATTATTACATGGCAAACAACTCAGTGCAATATGTTATTCTTCCGGTTACTACATACGGGAGTGTGATATTTTATTATGTCCCCCATTTACTAAGGTACAGTAATAATATTTGCAACAAAAATTTCATACCTCTTTTGGATCAGCACCAAACACCCCCTAGCAAACATTACTGTATCTTAAAATAAAAAATAAAAGAAAACATGAAAAAGGTTACCTGATGATGAAAGTGAAAAAGAGCGTTTCATTTATAAAGAGAGAAAAGATATTCGTAAAAGGAGCATCTCAACTTGTCTTTGTTCTTCTTCATCACCCAAACTTTTTATTTTTCTTTCTTTTTTACTATTTGGGTTACATGGTTTTTGTTTGTTCAAACCGAGCAATAAACAAAAGCCCTTAATATTATCTGCACACAACAAACACCACAGAAACCAAAGCTTCAATCCGGATGCTGTTGAAGGAAGCGTCTATAAAAAATTAGTGACGCCACTCTTTTAACCATTGTTCTTGCCACTGTTTAACTCCGGTAGTAAAAAAGAAAGAAAAAGTTCATAATGCAAAAATTAAAGTAACATTTTAGGACAATTACTATTTTCACCTATAATTAATACTACCTCCGTCCTAAAATTATTGTCCACAGACAAAAAACACACAGTTTAAGAAAAACATCATCATTACAACTTTCTCTTTCTTACTTTTTGTACAAAGACAGTTTTACCCTTAACAAATTAAAGTTTGTAATAATAACCTCAACTAAGGGTAATATGGTAAACTTAATATATATTCCCTATCTATTTATGGAAGTGGACAATTATTTTGGGACGACCGAAAAAGGAAAGATGGACTATAAATATGGGACGGAGGTAGTAATTATGTAAAATCTTTTTTTAGTACATATGTATTTTTATAACTTCTTGAGCATGTGTGAAGTGTGATCTTTTAGTCCAAAATGACCTAAACATCTAGTCAGCTGTGGGCAGTAACATCAAATGTAAGTGATATAACTGCATACCTATCAGAACGTTCAAGCTATAAAATTTACAGTAGTTCTTTTACCTTGGTCCTTCCATTGAATAACCTCCAAACTCCTTCTTGTGTTTGAGTAGCAACATCATAAAAATGCTCACCTAGCCTCTCCCTCAACTCATCGTGGCCTGCCTCATCCTCAACGTGACGCTTTTCAGATTACATCTCGGTAACAACTCCCCAGCTCATAACTCCAAGTAATTTGTATGGGCGGGACATCAATAGTCGAGTGTCTCCAATATTGGCAATCACGATCTCTTCCTTCTTGATTAGCAACAGTAGCGAACTATATAGTCCAGGGAGAATTCTTGCTGGAAATCAAATCAAAGAAATAAGCAAAATTAGCAACAACATTATTAAAAAATCATATTAAAACATTATTAAAAAGATGTTATAATTACAACCTGCACAAAAACATATTAAAAATCATTAAAACCCTAAAATTGTGATGAAGTTTTCTTCATGCAGAGAGTTTGATTAGGGTTTTTTTTTTTTTTTTTTTTTTTTTTTTTGAAATATACGTATGATTTTTTTTATATATATTTAAGGAAAAGATATGGATAAAAAGTTTTAAAAAAGATAATTACTTAATATAATTTTTGTAGATAAATTGTATTTAGTGTAGGATTCCAATATAATTATAGCCATTTATAAATTATAACATGCAACATAATTATCAAAATAACTTGTTGCCTAAGTGGTAAACACACAAGTTATTTATCCAAATGACCAAGGTTCAATCCTTACATAGGTCATTTTTTATAAATAATTTTCAAAAATAATTACTAAAAAACCGAAATTTACAAAAATAATTATTAAAAATCCGAAATTTAAATAAACTCTAAATAAATTTAAAAAAATTAGTGCTTAGTTGGACAACAAATGCTTATGTGACATAAAATTTGATTATTTAGCATTGAGGTGGCATTGATGTCAAATGTCTCCTGTTATATATAATATAGATATATATATATATAGTGTAACTTTATTTTCAAAACACTGTTAAGTGCGAGAACTCTTTTTGAACCGTTAGATTGTTTAATCAATGGATATAATGAAATGTGCCATAAATGTAATTAGTCAAAAGATTGAGCCATTATTTGTAAAGCTAAAAGGGTAGTATGGGAAATTTGTATTTACTCCTTTTTAAAACCCATCCCTTTTTTATAGGAATTTCTTATCATCATTTTTAATAACCTTCCAATTAATTAGGGATCTCATTATAGTCATAATCATCTCAATTTTTTTCACGATACAGATCAAGGTCTCCATCAAAATACCCACCATATTTCTCTGATGCTACTATCGTCATTTCATGACCAGTTAATTATTTTGATGTTCATTAAACCTTTAAGCCTATATTATAAAAGCCCAGATCTACCAACACCCCAAAACTCTATTTTTTTTTATGAAGCATATGTTAATCTAATCAATAACCAATCTTACCTTCAATCGTACCTTTTATTAGTAACTGATCTAGTGTCCGAGTTTTGTTTAAAGAATCGAGTGGTAAGTCATTTTTTCACGGCCAATCGTAACTTGTTTTAATTTATTGTAGGCGATCTTTCAACTATTTTTTAGTATAATGTACAAAAAACTTAAACGGAAGATCTCCTTTGCTTTGTACACTGCCAAGATTATTTTATATCAAATGGATTTGATTTTGATGAATAGTTTATATTCTTCATGACGTGATGTAATTGTATCTATGTGTTAATGGATAACCATTTGTTACATATGTTAATTAATTTATCAAAGGTAATTCCAATTCATTTTATATTACATATATACTTTTTATTGTTCTCTTAACAATAGGTGTTTAATACAATAAATTAAATGTGCAGATTTTTTTTTTTTTATTTTTTTATTTTTTCCTTTAAAAACTAGTATGTTTGTGAGATGATCTGGTTTTATGGTTGATATAGGTCAATAAAAGCATGTAAGTTTAAAACATGTATGTTTTATAACCTGAAGTTTTAGTTTATAAGAACATGAAGTTTTATAACATGTATGTTATAAAACTTGAATGCTTCTAAACATATATGCTAAAAACATGCATGTTTTACAATATGTATGTTTTAAAAACTTGTATGTTCTAAAAAAACGTGCGTTTTAAACATTGCGATTAAAATTTTATGTTTTTGATTTTTTTTATGTTTAATAGTTTACTAGTAGTTAACAGTTGATATGACTTTATTCTATCTTCATTCATATCTAATAGTTTCAATACAATTATAAAACATGTATGCTTTATAACAATTATGGTTCGAAACATGCAAGTTTCAAAACACTTTTGTATGACAACAAGTATGTTTTGAAAACATACACATTCTCATGAACATGTATGTTTTGATAGTAGTTTATGATTAAAAAATATTTTTGATATACACAAGATTGTGCGTATGCATTAGGGAATTGATACTTACACCACATTTTTTGATACTTTTATCACCATTTATGCATTACAATATTGTACTGTACAATACTGTAATGCTTAAATAGTGGTGAATGCATAAAAAATGTGGTGTGAGTATCACCTCCCTTGCATTATGATAGTTATGATTAATTTTTTTTTTATTTGTTGGAGGTTTAATTGTTTTCGTGCATGCTTGTCAGATTGATGAAAATGACGACATCATTGAAGACCGAGAAGTGGATGAACACAAATATACATGAAGATAATTTGCGACTTTTGAAGATATACGATTTTTTTTAAGTATAAGAATCTTGTTTATCTTTTAGAGTGAATTACATAAATCGTCCTTGTGGTTTGGTCAAAATAACGGATTTTGTCCCTATACTTTTTTTTCAGTGCGTTTCGTCCCTGTGGTTTACAAATCTTAAGGATTTTGTCCCTATACTTTTTTCTCGTTAGTGCAGTCGGTTAAGTGTTTTGTGCAGTTAGTCCTTCGTTAATAAATTTTGCACCATTAGTCCTTATTTTTTAAAATATAGTTTTCCCCAATTAGTCCCTCCGTTAATAATAGTTTGCACCCGTTTTTGTCCGTTTTTATCCGTTTTCGTTCGTTTTTTTATCCGTTTCCCCGTTTTTAGTTTTTAGTCCGTTTTTCACGTTTTTATCCCTTTTGATGCATTTTTTATATGCTTTTCCATTTTTCGTTTTTTCGTTTTGTTTTATCCGTTTTTTATGCATTTTTTATCCATTTTAGCCGTTTTTACATTTTATTCGTTTTAGCCTTTTTTTCGTTTTGTCCGTTTTTCCCGTTTTAGCCGCGTTGTTTCACGTTTTGTCTGTTTTTCTTACATTTTGTCCGTTTTTATCCATTTTTGTCCGTTTTTCTTATATTTTGTCCGTTTTTCTTTCGTTTTTGTACTATTTCAACATATTGAAAATTTTTTCCAAAAAAAAATGAAAAAAAAATTTCCAAAAACAAAAATTGCAAAAAAAAAATTTCTGAAAAAAAAATTGAAAAAAAAGATATCAAATTTAAAAAAAAATTGAACAAAAAATTTCAAAAAAAATTTTTTAACAAAAATATTTTTTTTCAAATATTTAAAAAAAAAACGGACATATTGAAAATAAATTTCCAAAAAATATTTTTTTTCAAATATTTTTTTTTTATAAATCTTAAAAGATTTCCGAAAAATATTGAAAAAAAACGGACATATTTTATAAATCTTAAAAGATTTCCGAAAAATATTGAAAATTTTTTTTAAAAAAAACGACAAAACGAAAGAAAACAGACAAAACATAAGAAAAACGGACAAAAATGTAAGAAAAACGGATAAAAACGGACAAAATGGAAGAAAAACAGACAAAAACGTAAAACAATGGGCGAATACGGAAAAAAAAGGACAAAACGAAAGAAAACAGACAAAACATAAGAAAAACGGACAAAATGTAAGAAAACGGACAAAAGCGAATGAAAACCGATAAAAACGTAAGAAATACGAACAAAACGTAAGAAAATTGGACAAAAACTTTAAAAAGCGAAAGCGGACGAAAATGAAAAAGCGGGGAAACGGATAAAAAGCGAAAAGCGGATAAAACGGATAAAACGGACAAAATGTAAGAAAAGCGGACAAAACGTAAAACAGCGGGGGCGGAAAAAAAAAAAAAAGCGGACAAGAAGCGTACAAAAGGGATAAAAAGCGTAAAAAGCGGAAAACAAAAAAGCGAGGAAACGGATAAAAATGAAGAGCGGATAAAACGGACAAAACGGTGAAAACTATTATTGGAGGGACTAATGGGAAAACTATATTTTAAAAAATAAGGACTAACGGTGCAAAATTTATTAACGAAGGACTAACTGCGCAAAACACTTAACGGACTGCACTAACGAAAAAAAAGTATAGGGACAAAATCCGTAAGATTTGTAAACCACATGGATGAAACGCACTGAAAAAAAATATAAGGACAAAATCCGTTATTTTGACCAAACCACAAGGACGATTTATGTAATTCACTCTATCTTTTATAATGGTTTATGTTCTTTGATTTTTTTTTCAAACTTCCAAAAAAACAATAATAAGGCAAAAGTATTGGCAGGTTGATAGAAAAATGTAAACAACTACATACTAAAAACACATTTAAATTTACATTATTTAAAAAACATATATGCAAAAAAACATACATGCACCTATATGCTAGCTTAAAAAAATAAAAAAATAAAAAATATATATAAATAAAATAAAATAAATCCGAAAATTTAGGAATATTTAAAAACGAGATTTAATAAAAAAAAAGTCAATAAAAATATAAAAATTGCATTTTACTATAATACCCTTTTGGATTATTAATAATTTTTAATATTTAAAAAAATCTCATTGGTTTAGAGGAGTTTTATATAGCATATATATATATATATATAACGATCAAAATAAAATATATATATATATATATATATATATATATATATATATATATATATATATATATATATATATATATATATATATAGTGTAAGGTTATTGTCAGAACCAAATAAATTATGAGAACTGCGAGAACTAATCTGGACCATCTATTTTTCAATCAATGGCTACAAATAAAGGTGGCATAAATGTAATTAAATAAAACTTCAGGTTTAATTTTAAAAAGGATTAAAGGGTGTTTAAGTAATTTTGTATCACCCATTAAATCCATGATCTGGGAGTTACACCACACTATTTGTTCTCCCTAAAAAAACCCTAGCCACCACCGTCTTCATGTTTTGCTATACAATCCGACACCACGATCGGGAAAAATCTTCTGAAATCATTATTTCTTTATCGCCTCCAAAATTTATGTTTTATCTAGAAGAATAAAGGTGCCATGGTGTGTGATCTGCTCCTCGAAACCAACAAAGTCAAAAAGATCTTATCCTACATTAATCTTTTCATATTACATGAATTTAATATGCATGTTATTATTTTCTTAATTTAATTTTTAATAAGTAGTTGAAGGATTGCAAAGTTATTGAAGGATTGTATATAGCAAAAACATATATGCATAATATATTTTTGAATCTTGTTTTGATCTGAACAAATTTGATTTCCTATCTGAAAAAACATAGATTAGATCAGAGTTTTTTTTTATTATTATTTATTTTATTTTATTTATTTATTTATTTATTATTTTTTTTTTGGCTTGATCTTATTTCGATCTAAATATTTTTTTGCTTAAGATCTGAAAACGGTATTTTATGTGCACATAAATGTTGGCAGTGTTGACCTTGTTGAATCTTTCCTAACGGGTGACCTTGTTTCAATGTAAAATTTATTTGGCTTAAGATCTGATTTTTTTTTTTAAATCATAATAGGTTGTTTGATCGGGTCATAACTTTTGAATACAAGTTTTATCCCAGAAAGTGAAAGGATATCATCCGTGATATACGTACTTGAGTGAGTGAATACTATATTGTATATAACGATCATATACTTTTTGGCTAAGCATGTATCAAATCTTGATGTCTTTAAGGTTATTAGACTCATTTTGAGGTGACAACTAGTATAGAAAATAATAATAACATAAAATATTTTATTCAAAATGACGAAAGAATAGTATAGTGAGTTACTATAACATGAAATAGGCAACGGTTCAAATATTATTTTTTGTTGCTCTTATCGTCTCAGTGTGCACATGTGTTTTTGAATATGCATATGTGTTTTTATAGTTGTGAATTTGAAACCTTCTATGTATATGTGTTTTTACAGTTTCATGAATTTGTTTATTTTGTTTAATTTCAGTTGTTATGAAAGGATTGTGCATATAACTTTTGTTAGCTATTATGATTAAATAATTCATCTATTATTTGTTTGTGATTACAGTTTCGAGTATCATGAGCAATATTAAGAATGCACATACGTATATATAAGAGCATTTGGACGAACTCAACTACACATATGCATACAAAGTGATCGAGAGTGGCCAATGAGTAAAAACAAATGTGCACAAGGATTAAAAACACATGTGTAGATTTCATGTGTTTTTGAACAAGATGAGGAATACATGTGCACGCCTAAAAGATGAACCTAACTATTAAAGACATTGTATTATGCACATGTGCACGCTTCATATAAAGTTTTAATAACAAATTCATGTAATATTTTTAATAAAGTTTTGTTGTTTGTATAAAATTGCATAAATGTATTAATAAAGTTTTATTGTTTGTATACATACTTATGTAATATTTTTATAGATACATGTGCAAATACAAAACACCTGTGCATAAACCGGAAATACAATTATCACATAATGCAAAACACATGTGCACACAATGTAAAAAACCCTAGAATTACGGGACCTAAAAAACATTTTTTCTTAAAAAAAATCAAATATAAAAAAAAGTAATTTTACCATTATACCCTTTTGAATTAAATAATAAAAATTAATATAAAAAAAAATCTGATTGGTTGATCTTTGGTTACCAGCTTCTCGCATTTTTTAGTTCGACAATAACCCTTCCCTATATGTATATATATATGTGTATATATATATATATATATATATATATATATATATATATATATATATATATATATATATATATATATATATATATATATATATACATATATATACAATGTTGCAAAAATCGTGAATCGGTAGTCGGGCGATCGACCACCCTGCAGTGATTAATCGGTCAAGGCGGAATTAATCGGTGAGTAATCGGATTGGCATTTCCTGCAAGTTTTGGGTATTTCTAGAGACCAAACTAAAGATCTTAACTTATTCCAAGCTTAATATGTTTCCAAACCTCAATAAAAAGCTCCAATTCTGATTATGATGCCCATTGTGCGTTATAAGTGAAATAAACGATCCCCAAATTAAGTAGAATGCCTAAATTTTTTTTTATAAAGCTGACCGATTTGGTCGATTAGTATGATTTTTGACCGTTTCGACCGATTTTTGACCTACTCGGCCGATTTTTGACCGATTGGGCCGATTTTTTTCACCGATTTTCAAATATTAACAAGGTATAAGGCCGATTACCGATTAATCAGCCGATTCGGCCGATTTTTGCAACATTATGTATATATATATATATATATATATATATATATATATATATATATATATATATATATATATATATATATATATATATATATACTCCCTCCGTCCCTAAATAAATGTTCACGTTTGACTTTCAAAATCTTACTTATTCAACTTTGACCTTAAATATTACTTTGACCTTAAATATTTTTACACAAACAAAAATATTTAAGGTCAAAGTTGAATAAGTAAGACTTTGAAAGTCAAACGTGGACATTTATTTAGGGACGGAGGGAGTATATAACAGGAGGCATTTGGCATTAAGGCCACATCAATGCCAAATAATCAAATTTCATGCCACATAAGCATTTGTTGTCCAACTAAGCATTTTTTTATCCACCTAAGCAATAATTGTAAAATTTTTGATATTTATTAATTTTTTTGATAATTTTCGGATTTTTTTTAAATTTTTTTGAAAATTGTTTATAAAAAAGGAGCCTTGCAAGGATTGAACCTTGGTTGTTTGGATAAATAACTTGTGTGTTTACCACTTAGGCAACAAGTTATTTTGATAATTATGTTGCATATTATAATTTATAAAGGATAACCTTTCATTATGTAATTAGTTGGGATTTAGGTAAATATTATCCCACCTTTTATATTCATTCATCGTAATATAATTAATACCCTACTTTTTTCTCAAAACCCTAATACCATTCATTCATCATCTTGCATAATGATCCATAATTTTTATTTGGCTTCTTTTGTGATTTATCATGTTCATAATTGTTATATAACATTTCTATTTAAATCATATTCATGCAGTTTTTTATGTATAACTTTTGTTTTTTAGTATTTACGCATGTTTCAGCAAAAGGTGCTGATATTCCAGCATATGTTAGTGTTAACGAGAAGGACTACGACCATGAAGTTGCCAACATTGTTAGGTCAGTTTCTGCCCAACTTTTTATCAAAGTTGATCTTTTAATTCATTCCTAATCTAACATCTTTTTTAAAAGTATATGATTCAAGGTGATTATGTGTTTTGTTGACATGTTTCGATTCGGTCCGTGTGTATTATACATTCCTATGTTTCTTATACTTATTATAAACACTTATATATTACCAACTATGTTCATTCATATTCATGTTCAATATATGTACGGTGTCAAATAGTGGCTTGTCATCATTTGCAGGCTAATGTTTATTGTCTGCTAAGAAATGGTTGTGTGAAATTATAGGTACGATGTCAAACCAAACAACGCTATTCTTGCTGAAAACAAGCATTAGCCCATGTAAGTGCTACTTCCGTCAATTTGTCAGCTGATTTATAGATTATATAGTTCAAGGGCCATTCTTTTTCATTTTTTTCCGTTTGTTTGATGAACATCTCTAACCTTTATACTTGACATACGCTAATTTATTTTACTGTTGAAAACTATATTGTAAGTAATACTCCTTTTTGAAAGGCACTATAGGTATTTGACCTGCCTCCCTTTTAGCATAAGATATTGAAAATAACTTAAATTGACCCATTTGTATCTAAACGGTTTGAAAGTGCCTTTAAAATTGATTCAAGTACTGATGTGTCTCCTTTTCTGTTAGCATGGTTTTGCTCGATTTGCTAATGCTTCTAGATGTTGGGATTAATTGTTACTATTGCTTTTTTCAGTTATATGGCGGCCGCACCATAAAGTTCTCAGTTTGATACCCGTTAGTTTGACTCCAAAATGAATGAGCTGTAAGTGTCATTTACAAACACTGTAGTCCTCAAGCTGTTTGTTACAGTATTATTTACTCGTGTTAAGATATTTGTATCTGTTTACTTAAGAAGCAATGCATTTGTTACTGCTGCAGGCTCTCAACCGACGGGCAGGACTTCTTTACATCTTATGATGAGGTTTATGATAATTTTGATGCTATGGGTCTACAAGAAAACCTTTTGAAAGGCATCTATGCTTATGGCAAGTTTCATATATATACTTTTTAGTATATATTTGTTACAATTTTGACTTTCCGTGATGCATTTTCCAGTATCATAATTATATTATATTTTTATAAAGTTCAATTGTTTCTTCTCAGATTAAGAAAATTGGATCAAAGATTCTTCAATGAAATTGTAGATTTTGAGGTGAAAGTCATAGTGAGAACCTATATGTAATATAATAGATGAAAGTCATCGTGAACCTAGAAGCATAAGTAACCAATAAGATGATGAAAGGCGGAATGTAATAGAAAAAAGGATAGGTGTAATAAGCATTCATATATGTAATATAATAGAGGAAATGTAATATGCATTCGTATATGTAATATAATAGAGGAAATATTGAGGGCAAATACCATGCTAACATCCCACATAGATAGATGAGTGACAAAGATTTGAAGTGGGAGAGTTTATAACTACTCATCCCACATGGTTACAGATAATTGGAAAAGAATTTACAGGGTTATAGTTAGTATGTTTGAAACTATCTAAGTAGATTTGGCTCAAGTAGCAGATTAAAGTCTTGTCAAATCTTCTAATAGCAAAAGAAATTGCATGTCAGACCACTCTACTATTTGTGTTAGTAACATGGAGTTTTGAGTTTATCCATATTGTTTGAGATTGTCTAAGACACTTTGAGTTGTTAATATTTTGGTTTTGTTTAAGCCTTATTCAGTCATGAAAGGAGCTTCTCATTGGGAAATCATGTGCTCAAGTGTTCTAACATGATGCACATGACATGGTTTTGTAACTTTGTGTGAGTTGTTCAACTTAAAGAGTACTATTCACTAACCTTGTAACTGCTTATGCGTGATTGTGGAGGTTCATCTTCAGGTGATGCCAGAGAAGGAAAGATAGATAAAGTTTTGTTGAATCCATTAGTTATGTACTATCTCTTAATATTTAGCTTTATTCTTCATGTTGACTTAAATTAATAAGCAAGAAAGAAATTAAGATCAAGTAAATAATTATAAGCTACTTGCATTCGTATGTAATTGGCATAAAAAAAAGCACTTACCTATGTAGCAGATTTGGGGACTGAAAGGAGCTTTTGCAGGCAAAATCAATCTATCCTATAAGCTTTTGAAGGGCAAAACATGATAAACTAATACTAAGGACTATTGAAGGAACCAAAATTAGACAACAAATCTAATAGAATAAGCAATTAAACAGCTATGAAATAAGCTAAATGGGACAATTACTTACTCATGGTGCAGGACAGGAAATGGGCAAATGAGCAACTTCACGCTTCTACCAGCCTAGGTAAACGATTTTTTTGATTTTTTTCCTTTTGGGAAAAGTTAAACCAGCTATTGAAAATGCTATTTTTGATTTTTAATGATTTTTAAAACACCTAAAAATGACTTAAAATCACTCTCATTTGTTATTATTAATTTTCAGATAGCTCATGGCAATTCAAATGCTCATTTAGGGCTTAGTAGACGAGGCATAAGTGTTGGGGTGTCTCCAATTTTAGGATATCCTAGCTCTCGGATTACAGATTCAGTTGGAAAGCATGAAAAATTAAAAGATTATTATCCACTGCAGGTGCAAGTTAGAATCCTTGATTGCAGAAGTGGACAGGGTCTTAATGCCATAAGGAAAAATGATCGTGGGCAAAAAGATTGAGATCCTTGCTGAGATCGACAACATGGTCAAGTCTATGCATTGGAATGTCCATTTGACTTCCACTGATCCTTTTCTTCCTACCAGGTATGAAAAAGAGAATTACCCAGAGCAACTAAAAGACATGGAAGAAAAACAGTCTTTAGAAAAGTCTGAGCTTCAGAGTTACAAGATAAAGAAACAACAACTCTCAGCTGAAGTGAGTAAAACTGTAGATTTGGTACGTGATTGAGATAAATTAAAACACGATATTCAGGATAATTTACAGTATCGGGAGATAAAAGCAAAAGTAAATGAGTGCACTCTTGTGATTGAATTCTTGGAACAAGAATGTTGGCAATGGGTGGCTTTTCTGCCAATGAAGCTTACTGTGAGAAACTTAGTAAAGAAAGAGAGAGACTTCTTTCTGAGGTATGAGTGAAGGTGTGAGTCTAGCATGCTGGGTGAAACACCTTTTATAAATGTTCTATAAATAACTTACGTTTCAAACATGATTACAAAATGCTCTAGAATATTCTAGTATTTGTAAAAAATGTTTTAGGAGGTTTTATACTTTTATGCATAAAAACTTTACGTTGGGTATTGATTCCAACAAACTGTCATTTAGCTTCTTTTTTACAAGATTGAGTACTTCCACACACCATTCAGCATTTTCAAACCGTTTTTGTGCAGTCTCTAACTCTGACTACATCTCTCTCAGATTCATTTTGGCTGCTATTGTAACCAAACTGATGTTTGCTGTCATCTTCATAAGAAAACTGCATTTTTTCTTGGCTTCTGTCCTTTTGTGAATGGGTTTTAAGTAAGCTTGAAGCCATGACGCGTTAACGTTAATTGCTGCTTGCAAAAAAGAAGCTAAATGACAGTTTGTTGGTTCCTAAAAAAGAACTATTTACCTAAAGAAAGTTCTGTTTTCGATACAAAAATCCTACCTAAAAGAGAACTGTGTACATAGATATACGTTCATTGTATAAATTCCATTCAGTAGTTCATTTATAATTAGCTAATTTTAACTGTAAACATTTTCCCTCTTCCATTCTCTCTTAAATAATTATAACAACTATCCTCCATTAGTAGTCCAATTAATTCGAAATTCGTTCTTTCTTTTGAATTTCCTGTTAATAGGATAGATCGTTCTTTGGTTCATTCATTGAATCCTGTTAAGATCATAGCAGTATGATAATCGCCTTCCTTTAAAAGCTTGATAATGTGGATGTGGTGGATACAAAGGTAAGCATATTTTTATATATTTGGACTGATTCCTGAGAAGTTGTTAGCAGGTGACACTTCAGATTTTGTCATTAGCTTTACCTTCAGAAACTGGTCGGGTTCTCGGTATGCACTGTTGTATTAACTAATGTGTCATATGAAGTGATGAAATTTAAATGATTCATTTTCTGACCCTCATATTTATTGTATCTTATTCAAGGGTTTTCAGATTTGTAGTTCAATCCTTTGATTTGCGGCTATGAGTAGAGTTTACAAAAGAGCAAAAAAGGATTTCTATATGATCATCTTAGTGAAAAAAGGTCACTTATGGTTTGATTTCAAGGCTGATACAGGTGATGGTGGCAACTCTTCATACTCTGTTGCTCGATGTCTTGCTCAACCCACGCTTCATGCCTTCAATGATGATTCTATCCAATCATTGCCACTCTTCATCCCATCACTATAGTGTGCATTACTAAATAAAATGTTCGCTTTTGTCATTATTTTGATTTAATTCTTATTCAGGTATCCCAATCCATCATCATTCATGTATGAAAAGCGTTTCTTTCACGCGTTTGAGTATGCTTTGATGAGCTCAGGGCTGGCTTTTCCTATATAGTATATTTTGTAAACATTTACTATCTGCAGGTCTCCAGTCATCCCTCAATTTGAAGAAGGTGAAAGACGACTCCATTTGTTTGGTTTACTCTTGGATTATAAAAAGGTACTAAAAAGTTAATTTGACAAAGTTTTCAATAACTAATACACAACTCCATTTGTTTAATTTACTCTTGGATTACATGCAGGTACTCAAAAGTTAATTTGATGTGGTACGGTTAGACTGGATTTTCCCTCAGACACACTGAAGTGATTACGAAACATAATAGACAGAAGTGATTATGAAACGGACCGTAGAATCTGCAACAACACAAACGGGTATTTTGTTTCACAGCTTAGTTAACAACTAAATCTGGAAACACTATAAAATGAATAATCCACAATGTTTAACACAGCCATTATCAACATACACTTTTATTTACACTAAATATATCATAATTTTCCAAATAAACAAAACATTCCTTATGGTACAATATTTCAAATAAACTCATATGATTCATGCCAAAAAAAAAAAAAAAAAAAAAGCTTTTAAACCACGATGGAGAAATACTATAAGTGGTCTGAAGTTAACCTCTAGCCAATTTGTTTTCAATAGTCACACATATATAATAAATAATAATTATTATGTAAAAGTCTTATGAAATTAATTTAAACTCAGTTTACGATAGATAACAAGCTTATGGTCACTACCGTTCAATTTGCTCTCGGGAGTAGCCCTCAGGTTATTGTCTTTGCACTTTGTTTTAGTATGTTTTTTATTTGTGTCATGCCAGTTTTAAATATTATGTTATGTTCAATGTAGATCTATTGCGTTCACATTACCTCAGGTTTGTGTATTTTCACCTACATATATTGTGTTACTAACAAAATCAATATATTCATATAACTCGATTTTATGAGATGACCATCACATCATATAATGCCGTCGAAAAGTGTAACAGCTTATTTAAGCTTATCTACCTAAACATCAAGGAAAATACGAAGCATACCTAGAGCCTAAATAACCATAAAGCATAGTACCTGAACCCCCCACATGTAGGGGTGAGCTTGAGGACTTGATGACATGTACCCATGTGGAGGCATATGAGGATATGGCTGTTAAAGGTTTACATACCTCCCAAGCTTAGTAAAATATCACAAAAAGTACAACAATTTGTGAAAGTTCAATTGTTTTAAGAATGCACCTGAAACCCACTCCAATCAGGATTGACTGTACCAGTCGCGGTACACTGTACTGAAGTACGCTCTGAAAAGAAAGATAAATTACATACTAACACATTACTAGGAAAAAATATACGAAGAAAGGTGTACACCCAAAAAGAATTTATGAACCTAAAAGACAAAGAGAGATAATCTCACTTGTGAATTCATCAGCTTTGACTCCTTTGTGGAGTCTTTTGCCTCCTTGGGGGATTTATCCATCTCACTGCTTCCCATTATTCAAAATGAGTACCAGTTATAGTATCGTGTGGATCAGTAGAACCATGGGATGATACAGATGTATCATGGGTAATGCGCCATGTGTCTAACGTCTGTAACGTAACAAGACGTGTCCAAAATGGTTTTCTGAAACCATTGGCGCCACCGCTGCATAATTACAACTGTATTTGAAGGTATCTTTTTAGCAACCAGATTTAACGACCACATTATTATTATGTGGTTGCTATAATATTGTATTGGGCATGCTATAATATTCAAATGGGCTTAATAGTGACATGGCTTTTCTACCTTCCATGGTATCAGTTGTTGAAAGAACTTGAGGTTTGTTATACATTATCCCTTGATCATTGGAGTGTATCGTAAGCATCATTAACATGGTGTAGTTATTTTAATGACAGAAAAGAGAAGTTACAAAGCCAGGCCAAGTTCAAGACAACAAAGATGCAAAAATGGACAATGAAAAAGATAGCAATGAGGATACAAAGACAATTGTTTTCACTTTTCACCTCTCAGCCATTGACAGATAGAACATACGTCCATGACAGCTTAATTAAGAAATAATTTTATGCTAACTTTAAAGTAACAAGTATTATTACATGGTAGAAAAATCTTCATTATTATGATTTATCATGTCAAAACTTAATTACCAATAATGTCGTTTTTGTAGGTTGGAGTTGCTATTGAAATTCCTAAAGTTGTTGTTGGAGCTCTATACGGTGAGCCTGATGCTACTATGATTGATGCTCTAATGGTTCCGCTTAGGTAATGACTTTTGCTAGAGTAGCTTTTCAAGTTTTATTTATTTTTATTTTCTTTTTTTGGTAATGAACAACTGTTGCACGTTGTCACCAAGTATTTTTGGTAATTTGGAACTAACGGGGTGTTTGGATATACAATATAATACTCATTTTTTTTCCACGATTCAACATGCCTATTGTTGGTTTATTTAGGTACTAGAATCTCTATACAAAACAAACTTGATGTCTGCTATTTGCCAAGGCGAGGCTTAAAAGGTGATACGAAGAAGCAATAATATGACAACGTGTGTGGAAAGAATGTAGTAAGTCCCATTGAGGTATGTTGATTCAAACTATATGTTTGTAGTATCTACAACGTCAAAGAGTAAACGTACAGCAGCGAATACATAGTCTACAACGTCAAAGAGTAAACATACAGCAGCGAATACATAGTCGTTGCAGAAACTGCTCAAAGACTAAGGCTTCCTAAAGACGACGAGTTTTATCACGACGCTCCCTTGATATAGAGAAAATGAGTGTTTTATCACTACGCTCCCTCGATAGTACGCTTACCGGTATTACAATAAACTCAAACTCAAGCAACTACACAAGACAACAAAGAGTTTGGCGAGCGCTCCGTCGAGGAAGCATTCATAATTTGAATGCATCATTTTTGTAAGAAGTACAGAATGGGAGAAGATCAAAGCAAACATGCCTAATGTTGTCTACAAAGAAGCTTTGTTTAGAATTTAAGTTAACTGTTATATCACTTTAATACATTCTCATTATCTACAACTTTACAAACATATATAAAAAGCATAATGTTGTAAAAATTATATATGTTGTGTTATTAACCATCCACGCAAACATACAATTATTTATAATTCTTACAAAAAAAAAAAAAAAAAAACAAAAAAACAAAACAAAAACCAAAAACTAAAAACCAAATAAACAATTGTTTTATAATATTATTTGACAATTCTAAAAAAGGTATTTCAATTAACAAAAAACAACAAACAAATAATTATAAGTCTGGGCGGGCTTCGAAAACTAGTATATATATATATATGAGATGAGATCTATGCAAAACCAATGTTATCCAAAGAACAAATGAGAAGATCTCAACCATCCATTCACCTTGAATCTAATGGCTTAGATGAAGCCAAAAAATATAAAGAAGGGCAAGATAGTAAAATCAATTATCTCAATAAAAACAATAAAAAAAATCTAGATCCATCTCATTTGTTACCTAACTTTCTCTCTCATCAAAATCAAAACCCACATCTATGCATCTAATCTCGTCGGAATCATCAAACGTCGCCGGAATCACCATGAATCCGACGGATTCATCAACAAAACAACCGGATTCTTCATCAAATCCACCGGCATCGACATCAAAACCGTCGGAATCATCAAACGTCGCCGGAATCACAATGAATCCGACGGATTCATCATCAACCCAACCGGATTCTTCATCAAATCCGCCGGCATCGACATCAAAACCATCGGAATCGTCATCAAACTCGCCGGATTCGTCATCAAATCCGCCGGAATCGTCAACAAATCCGCCGGATTCATCAACAAATCCGATTGACATAGATGATGTGGTTACATATGATGTAGGTTACATATGATGTAGATGATGTCGTTACAGATGATGATGTAGATGAAGTACTCACAGAAGTTGATATGAAGGAACATGATGGTAAAATCCCTTGGGAATCTGATTTTGTTGATTAATGGGATTCATAGATGAATCCCATGGGATTCATGTATATTCATTGAATCATGAATCCCATGGGATTCATGGATGAATCCCTCGATCATTTTGTTGTTTAATGGTAAACTAAAAAAGATACTTAAATTCATTTGAGATCCCATGGGATTCATGGATGAATCCCATGTGATTCCTGATGAATCCCAGGATTCATACACAATCCCATGGGATTCTTTATGAAATCCCATAGGATTCATGCAGAATCCCATAGGATTCTTTATGAAATCCATAGGATTAATGCAGAATCCCATGGGATTTCATAAAAATCCCATAGGATTCATACATGAAGCTATAGATATGTATACAGAATCCCATAGGATTCATACTTGAGTTATCTTAATCCCAACTGCTTTTTATATACAGATTCTATAAAATCACCAAGACCAACTTTATATGAACACTTGAGACGAGCGGATCAATATATTGGAAGCCTCATGTACAAGAAGGAATTCCTGTAGAGGGAAAATACTATGAAACATTAGATGAAATACCAGGGGATTCATTGTGAGTCCCATGGGATTTCATAAAGAATCCCATGGGATTCATTGTAAATCCCATGGGATTCATTGAAAGACTTGTAATATATAACTTGAATGATGTTGAATCCCATGGGATTCATTGTAAATCCCATGGGATTCTTTATGAAATCCCATGGGATTCATTGTAAATCCCATGGGATTCTTTATGAAATCCCATGGGATTCAATGTAAATCCCATGGGATTCTTATTTTTATTTTTTTTGTATAACATGTTTTAAAATATTTTTTTTTATATAACAGGTTGTAAAGCTCGTATAAGGTTAGAATTGGATGTCATTTCTGGAAAATACAAGCTAGTTCAGTTTATTACAAAACACAACCATATGCTCATACCAAAAGAGTACAAACATTTTACCAAAAAGCAAAGAAGAATGACACAAGCAGAAAAAATGTTTGTTGTTAAAGCTGCAAAGAACAAGATTGGTCCAACACGGGCTCACAACTTGCTAACGAGTATGAAGGGTGGTATGAATATGTTCATGGGACGATTGCTTGATTTTAAGAATGAAATGTGGGATGTTAATATGTTCATAGGGGAACCCGAATAGGCGAAAGCCAAAACCAACCTGTCCGGAGAAGCCAAATTCAGGTGAAAGCCGAAACCAAAAGTTTCTTGATTATTTATATTACGGTTTCGGTTTTGTTAGTTGTTTTTCTTCTTTACTTGATTATTTAGATGATTTGAAAAGAAAATTCTTTTTTACTTTGAATATATCTTGTTTCTTACTTATATTCTGTAAGAATCCCATGGGATTGTATATGAATCCCATGGGATTCACTTTGAATATATCTTGTTTCTTACTTGTATGTATGAATCCCATGGGATTGTATATGAATCCCTAAGGGATACAGAAATATGTTAATAGATTAAGTGGAAAGATTAAGTGGAATCCCATTGGATTGTGTATGAAACCAAAGGGTTGTGTATGAATCCCATGGGATTATTTCCATATTCTCTTCTACCATACACATATTTTCAAAAAATTAAGTGGAAAAAAGTCTATCATAAAGAATCCTTTGGGATTATGAATGAATCCCCTGGGATTCACATAATTAACTGATAAAAAAACAAATAATAGTTCTACCGCAAAGCGTTCGTTATACCATTGAAGTTTTAAAAAGACAAAATAATGCACATGTTCTCGTCTACCATACCATTAACGCCTAACTGGACAATTGTTCTACCATGCACAAGTTCCCATTCACATGATCTCGTCTACCATACCATTAACACCTAACTGGACAAATTGTTCTAGCATTCAAAAAAGTCATAACTTCTTCAATGATTACATGCGCTCACGTGCTTCCTATTCTTTCTGCTTCAAGAATAATAGTCATCTTTTCTTCAGGAGGAAGTTTATGCTTCTCCTTCTCCTTCTCCTTCTCCTTCTCATTCTTCGTACAACACTCGGCACATTCTCATTAGCCAAATCGAAACAACAGCGAAATAATACTACGAGAATCATCCGGCACATTCTTCATCTCCTGAACAACACTCGCCTTTCCCTGAACACCCGACACAATCTCATTCTCCTTAACAACACACGCCAACTTAGCAACATCAACAATCGATGTTTTCTTCGCCTTTTTACTCGCCTTTCCCTGAACAACCTTATTCCCTTGTTTATTCGCCTTAATATCATCATAAGGATTCCACCGACCCAACGTAACATTCCCTTGTTTCTTCGCCTTAATATCAAAAGGATTGTAACGAGACAACGGCATTGGGTTCAATATTTTACCTATATCAATTTTAAGACGAAAAAAGTAATATTAGTTTTGAGACAAATATTAGATATAAGCAACTAACAACAACACAATCTCATCAATCACAAAGTCCTAACACTAACAAAACAATACAGAAAAATGCAACTATAAATCGATTCCTAAAAGCTAATACAAACACTCATTCTATGTGAATCCCATGGGATTCGATGATAATCACATAGGATTAATCTTACACAAACTGACAATTCCATTTGCTTATCTTCTTACGTCTATCACATCCAAAAATAAGCAAAACTATAAAACTTATTTCAATTTGAGAAAAGCATAACAACTAACTACATGGAAAAATAAGCTAATTCAAACAGACGGATTCCCATAACAAAAATAAGCTAATCCAAAAACTCATTACATCAAAAAAAATAAACTAATCCTGAAATCTAATCTACTGCTGATATAACCTAATCCAAAGCGATTCGGTAACAAAATAAGCTAATACAACAACAAAATAAACTAATACATTCAAAAAAATAAGCTAATCGATCACAAAAATTTAAAATAAAGACTGATTTAACAAAAATATACCAGAATCGACATTTAGAAACTTATTTTGATCGGATTCCGCCGACGAATGGTCTTTAGATTGAGATATTTCAGCTCGTAGGTCCATTTTAAAGGAATGAACGGTGATCTCACCTCATTTCATCTCGAATATCCATTTAAAATGAGTAATTACGGTTTCACGGTGGATTTGGAGGTGGTTTGATGGCGGTTTGGGGTGGATTTGGTGGTTTGGTGGCGATTTAGGGTTTCAGTTGTATTTGGGGATCTGAATATCGAGAGGTGAGAGAGTGAGTGAATCGTGTGTGTGTAATTTCACGTTTTGTGTTTTGGTATAATGAGAATATGAAATTACAAAAATGACCCTTTTAGTATAATTTTAGTTTCAAATGTAAATTAATCTAATCCATTGGATTCAAATGGATGGATGGTTGAGATCTAATCATTTGTTCTTTAGATAAAACTTGTTCCGTATGGAACTTTTCTCATATATATATATATATATAGAGTTAGGATCAAATAAAAAGTTTGTTTGGGTAAAAAGGATAAAAAGGGTCAAAAGTGTAAAATATGTTATTTAATTAAGATGGGTATTCTTGGAATTTAACAACTCTACTTTTAACTCCTCATTTAATCATCTTTAATCACTCATTTAACTTTTATTTTGCCATATCACGTCACTTTTAGCTCAATTAGCAAAACCCCATAGTCCTACAAATGTATTTAAAAGAAAAGGTGTGTCACAGACTTAAATTGCCAATAAAAATTTGTTTAATAATTAATGTGTCACTACAATTATATTTAAAAGACAATGTGTGTCAATAAAAAATGTGTAAAAAACTTAATGTGTCACTATAAATGTATTTTGTAACAAGTGTGTCAAAAGACTTAAATTTGTGACTCAAAATGTGTCACAAATCCATGTGGTTAATAAGACTTTGTTAATAAACTAAGTGTGTCAAAAAATTTAATGTGACATAAATGAAACTAAGTGTGTCAAAAAAATGTCAAAAAACTATGTGTTTCAATAGAAATATATAATGAAACTAAGTGTGTCATTAGAATTTAATGTGTCAATGCATATGTATTAATAGAAATATATAATGTGTCAAAAATTAAGTGTGTCAGAAAAATATGTCAAAATATTTTGTGTTATCTATCTATATAATAAACAAAGGTTTTTTTGAATTTTGCCATGTCATTAAAGCCACATCACTATTGCCAAGTCACTAATGCCACCTCACTATTGCCAAGTCACATATACAATTTATATCTCCCAACCATTTAGTCGACATTCTTTGACTTTCAACCCCATGCTATCAATTTCAATATCATTCAATAACTCTCCCGTAAATCAAGCTTTTCATTCACACCAAGTATCATGGGTTCAAAATTCAAACGATTATTCATCAAGAGTATATCTTCATTGCTATCACCATTCATTTTCTTTTTCTGTTTAAATTCACCAATTAATATTTTGATCTTCTTTATTATTAATACCTTTTAGTTTTGACAGGTTTATTTGAAGGTGTCGAGATAAACCCAATTGAAGAATGAATTTCAAGATCTCTCTTTTATCCAAATAATGTTTGGTTTGGTTTGAATTGTATTTGATATTATTTTGATGATTTAAATGTCTATATTCATAAATTTGTTTGAATTGCATTTGATATTATTTTGATGATTTCAATTCTAATATAAGGATATATAGTAAATCAAGTAATTTAAGGAGTGAATGAAAGGTGTGCCGTGTTCGTGTTCACTGAAATGTCCTAATAGAAATATTTTTTTTACTATGATGCCTTATAGATCATTTGTTAGAATTGTGGCTTTCTATAATGTAGTTACATATAATACACATCAAATTACCTTTCATCAATAAGAGTCTAAGAAAACATGAGCCCTTATGAGAGGAGAACTATCAATCATACTTACAAACAGTTAGCACTTTGTTGACCGATGAGTGTTATGATAAACATGTATAGTATTTTTCTCATTGCAATAGTTTCGTACCTTTAAATGTAAACTTTTACTTTCCACAGAGTTTCAAGCTAAATGCAAGTTTATGTTTTCCTCAAACCAAATTCATACATTTTAATTATGATGCTAATGTTAAAAGTACTTAGTTAAGTTTGTAAGTATTTTTCTAATGAAAATAAATTTTCATGACAGTGAACTCTTTGTGCCAGGGATAAAGGGTCTTTTACAGAACTTCACAGTTAAATACATCTTTTGGAAGATGACATGTTAGTTGGATGTGAGTTTGGTTAGTTAAAAATTGATCACCTATGGATATAGTATATTATAAGTAATGACATCTCATTATTTTAGTAAATGAAATCATAATTGTTTATGAATTTTTGGAACCGTTTATATGTTCTGATTGTTACTATAGTCACTATGTTAATATTTTGGTATTTGTTATGATTAATCTATGATATGTACATGATGTATGTCCAGGTTATGATAAATTACCTTTGTTAAAAGCAAAAACTGTTGGGATATAATTTTGTCAAGTTGTCGTTTTATCACTATTTCACTTTGTGTTTATCGTATTCTGCGATTGTGGGTATCGTATAGTATCTGTGTAACATTACTAATATTTTCACGCGTATAGTTTTTAGGGTATCATATGGTTGCAATATTTTTCAAATTCACAAGATCCTAAGCTGTTTTGCATTACTGTTGTGATTTCATTTGTAATCTCCCCCGTCGTTCATATTTGTTTGGATATACATTTGGCCATAACAGGTTTTGGCTATAGAGGTTAGTTCTATGTATTTGACTTTATATTGTGTGCCTAACTATATTTTCTAATCACGTTGTTTCCTGTAGGATGTTCATCCTCAAGCAGATATATAAATTGACCATTTTTTTAACGTACGTCAATTCTGTCCCTCTTACTGTTAAATGATCGAATGGGTCAACTTGGATTGTGTTTCGTCTTGAACGGGTTAAAAGGACATAATAATGTTTTAAAAACATTTTGAGCATGTTAAGAAATGTCAAGATTCGTTTTTTAGGTATCATAAATTATGAATACTATACCATTTAAATTAAGTGACGCTGATAAAATACACCTTTTTTGACTTGTACACGGTTCATTTTTTTGCTTTGAGTTTTATTTTCTTTTGACAAGGTCTACTTGGGCAGTTTTAATATGCAAACCCAAATACCAACTATTTGTAGTTTTTTTTTAATTGGAGGAACTATGTTTCATTTTATAATTCAAACTGCATTATTAGACTAACAGAGACTATATCAATTTTTGTTTTATCTGAATATGATGCTGATGTAAATTGTTAAACAAGAAAAACAAGATGACAATAGCAGTGAATGGTAGGATTTTGACGGTGCATTGTATTATTTGTAGCTTTTTTGGTCAATTTGTTGTCGTTTTATTTGCCCCAGTGAGTTACAGAACCACATCAACCCAAGGTTTTTTCTGATTCAAACTACAACCTTTACCTTTATTAGAATACCAATGCAGGTCTTGTGGTTTTTGTTCACATAGCTTCGTTGGTTTGATTTTATTCATAAGATCATGATCTCTTGCTGATCCTTATATTTTCAATCCCCCTTCTCGCTCTTTGGATGTGTTAAGGAACTTGATTACATGCAACTTGATTACGTTCTTTGGTTTTATTGGTATAGTTCAAGAAAAAATGATGCTGACACATAGTGAGATTGAGCATCTTGAGCTTGGAGATGCAACAGACTATAATGAATTAGCTTCTTTATTTGAGATCAAAAATGTAGTTTTCATCATGTAGGTACATCCGTACAGCATTAAGATTGTTATGATGCATTCGTTGTTTTAATTTGGACAATTAAATTTCTTCTTATATATATGTACAATGTTGAGTTGGTCAAGTATCATATACCCGTTGCTACTCAAACCCAATCTGACCCGCTGCTAAGGATATGATACAACAAAGTTTAGATCTTGCTACTAAAGCTATTATCAACTGCTGCATGTTTATGGTAGATAATTGTGGTTAATGCATCAAAACAATACGTTCAGTTCTTTCCGATATGTAGGCTAAGACAATGAAGTTTGGATTATTGTAAGTTAGTTGTGATTAAACTTAATTTGAACAGAGCTGCTAAACGAAATCATGCTGGCTATATTCAAGGCTTGAAATCGGTTTAGTACCCTACCTTCTAAACGATCTGATTGTAAGGAACGAAAACAGTAGATTATGGGACTTCTGTGATGTAAATGATATTCATATTTAAGATTTTTTTAGCACGTACAATAGTTTTTGTGCATTAGTTAAGTAAAGAAGCAATAAATATGTTTATATATTCTACCAAATAAGTATGTGGTGAATTAACTCTCATACTTGTGATCACGTATTGGATTTTGTTACTTCATTTGTTTACAAGAAATATTCAGACTATTATGCAAGTTTTCTTAATGCATTTTCATGTCAATCCACCGTATTACTAATCAATTTTCTTTTACTAAAAAGGATGAAGAAATTACACTTGATGCGGAGATGCTCATTCATCAAACATATATCTTTAAATACATATTACTTTGAATTGAAAATCAACATATTCAAAATAACTATTTGTTTTAACGTCTTCTTTTATTATGAAGACTAAAGAAAGTAATACATTTGTAAATTTGTTGATTTATTTTTGAACGAGTCAATTTGTTGTTACTGAACAAGAAAACCAAGTTACATAATTATTCTATTTTAGAGCTCAATTTATTACATTCGTATCACAAGTTCACAACTTCCACCTTTTTATTAAGTAAGCTTTTATTAATCACGGGTTTATAGGCTAGTATATATATACAAACTAAGTGTGTCAAAAAAATTGTGTCAATGCATATGTATTAATACAGTTAGTGTGTCATAAAAAAATATAATGAAATTTTGAAATTACCATAAATGCAATAAATATGATCAATTGTATAAGAACCGTTATATTCTGTGAAACATCAAACATTTTGTATACCATGTTTACCCTTTATCAATAAATGAGTATGCTATTAATATTCAAATATTTATTAAAACACCATTATTAACTACATTCATTGATTAATTTTTTCTAGCTACATCCAAGGGCTAACAATCCTTCTTATCCTTTCTACCTTAATCTACATTTTACAATAACCAACCTCTATATATATATATATATATATATATATATATATATATATATATATATATATATATATATATATATATATATATATATATATATATATATATATATATATATATATACTAGGCGAGTACCCGTGCCTAGCGGCATCGGTTTCCAGCGGCATACAATTAACGATATGCGATATTGTGGCAAGTGTTTCGTAACCTCGAGATCATAAAAAAGAAATTGATTACTAACCTCGAGATCATCATCAATATCCTTTTGATTTTGCATATCCATTATTTCTGTTTCCTTCCTGTTGTGAAATACAAACTTGTTTTGGGTTGTTTATATAGGTGAAATACGAAATATTGAAAAAACAATTTTCCCGCCCATGAAACAATGAAATGGTTGGCGCAATGTGAAAAATGGAAATACATTGAAGTCAAAATTGAATAGTTACCATGCAAAGATATCATGCAACAAATACATTGAAATCAAAATAAATACTTTCCATGCAAAATTAACATGCAATAATAGTTGCCAAAGAAACATGAATTTTGCCCATGCTATGCACTTTTCACTATTTCACTTTTTCAATATTGACTTGTTGATATTTTCTTATTTTATGTAGTAAAGATAAAGATAAAGATATAGATATGTATTCATTAGTATAAATAATTAGACAAAGCAAACAAATGTGCTATGCATTAATCATCAAATCCTTCAATCTTGATCACTGATTCGTATGGAAATTGTTGTAATCCATCACTCTTGTTATCTTGAAATCACCCCATCAAAACTAAAACCATTATCGTTATCAAGTTTTCACCACCGTCATATGGGTATTTTTATTCTTCCGGAAACATTCGAATCAGGTTCTAACTCATATTATGTCCCATGCTCATCATCACCTCATCGTTTTTATTTAGTAGTGTGGATAATTATGTGTAGGGATTGTGATAAGAATCAACTGATATTAACTAAATGTTGCTAGCAGTTATATACCAAAATGATAAATGAAAGCTAGCATTTATTGTAAGAAAGTATATCGTAAAAAATTAATTCATCATAATTAGCTGCCAACTAAGAATGTAGTAACAAAAGAAAGTCTAGAAGACGTTATAAACCGAAGTAATTGTGTGTTTTAAAGTTTTTTTTTAGAAAAAATTATACGTTTGGTCCCTGTGGTTTGCTCATATTTCAAGTTTAGTCCTTAAGTCGTTTTAATTACACCAGAGATACCTATTTTTGAAACCTTGCACTCATTTAGTCCTTATTTTGGATGGGCGTTAGTGCAGTCCGTTAAGTGTTTTGCGCTGTTAGTCCTTCGCTAATAAATTTTGCACCGTTAGTCTTTATTTTTTAAAATATAGTTTCCCCTAGTTAATCCCTCTGTTAATAATAGTTATCGCTCGATTTTTTACGTTTTTGTCCGTTTCCGTTTGTTTTTATCCATTTTCCCCTTTTTTTTTTCGTTTTTCGTCCGTTTTTTACGTTTTTATCCCTTTTCATCCGTTTTTTTACGCTTTTGTCCGTTTTTATCCGTTTTTGTCTGTTTTTTTATCCGTTTTCCGTCCGTTTTACGCGTTTTATCCGTTTTCGTCCGTTTTATGTTTTCGCGTTTTTACGTTTTTTTGCATTTTTATCCGTTTAGTTCGTTGTTAATTCGTTTTAGCCATTATTTTTTCGTTTTTGTCCGTTTTTTTCGTTTTACTGTTGTTTTCGTTTTTTTATCGTTTGTATCCGTTTTCGCCTTTTTATGTTTTATCATTTTCGTCCGTTTTTTACGTTTTGTTTTTTTTATCCCTTTTCGTCCGTTTTTTTACGTTTTCGCATTTTCTTTTTTACGTTTTTGTCTGTTTTTATCCGTTTTCGTTCGTTGTTTATCCGTTTTTGTACGTTTTTGTCCGTTTTTAGTTTTAAGTTGTTTTACGTTTTTATCCGTTTTCGTTCGTTGTTTATCAGTTTTCGCCTGACTTTTAAGCTTTTGTCAGTTTTTATCCGTTTTCATTCATGTTTTTCCATTTTCGCCCGTTTTCATCCTTTTTTTATTGTTTTATCCTTTTTCGTTCGTTTTTTATACGTTTTCGCCCCTTTTTACGTTTTACGTCCACTTTTTGCCTTTTTTTTACGTAAAAAGGTGCGAAAACGTAAAAAATGGACGTAAAACGTAAAAAGGGGCGAAAAAGTATAAAAAATGAATGAAAAAGGAAAAACAATAAAAACGGATGAAAACGGGCGGAAAGGAAAAAAATGAGTAACGGATAAAAACACAAAAAACGGCGATAAACAACGAACGAAAACGGATAAAAACGTAAAACAATGGGCGAAAACGGAAAAAATACGGACAAAAACGTAAAAAAACTGGCGAAAACGGATAAAAACGTAAAAAGAACGGGCGAAAACGAATAAACAACGAACGAAAACGGATAAAAAGACAAAAACGTAAAAAAAAGTGTGAAAACGTAAAAAAAGCGGACGAAAACGGATAAAAACATAAAAAAACGAAAAAAACAGAAACGTAAAAAAAAGGGGCGAAAACGGATAAAAAACGAACCAAAACGGATAAAAACAGACAAAAACGTAAAACAACGGGCGGAAACGGAAAAAAAGGAAAAAAACGTAAAAAAACCTGCGAAAACGAATAAAAAACGAACAAAAACGGATAAAACGGTGCGGGAAAAAGGATAAAAATGCGGATAAAAATGAAAGGCGAAGGGATAAAACGTAAAAAGCGGACGAAAAAGCGAAAAAAGAGGGGAATGGATAAAAACGAAATCAAAACGGATAAAAACGGACAAAAACGTAAAAAATCAGGCGGTAACTATTATTAACGGAGGGACTAACTGGGGAAAACTATATTTTAAAAAATAAGGACTAACGGTGCAAAATTTATTAGCGAAGGACTAACAGCGCAAAACACTTAACGGACTGCACTAACGCCCATCCAAAATAGGGACTAAATGAGTGCAAGGTTTCAAAAATAGGTATCTCTGGTGTAATTAAAACGACTTAAGGACTAAACTTGAAATATAAGCAAACCACAGGGACCAAACGTGTAATTTTTTCTTTTTTTTAATTAGCTAAGATAATTAGTTGATCATTTTAAGTTTCACATTTCCATCTCATTTGACTATTTTCAACTTTCAACATTTCAACTTTCAATATTTCACATTCCATTTTCTCCTTTTTTCCATTTTATATAGTATAGATATAGATATAACCATCTCTTATAAGAGAGTTAGCTTGATAACCTAATGCATCTAGTCCCTACGCTATACAAGTATTTATAAATAAATCATTTGTATTCCTAACATATTTGGACCAGTTGGGAGAGTACAGTTTTACATATGTGGTAAAATTGAGCATTCCTACTAACGAATAAAAGTTATAATTGAATTGAAGTTAGGTAACTACTAAATCATGTTATATTATTATTATAAATAGATACACATAACTTTGCAGCCCTTTTTGTTTTTAAAAAAAATATAATAATTTGTGACTTAACTCTAAAATAAAGTTATATTTTGATTGACTAATAGAATTTACAATCAAAGCTTAAACAAGCTTAAACTTTAAAGAAAAATATTAAGCTTAAATATAATTTTATGAACTTAATTGTATAGTTCTCATTTTTCATAACTTTTAAAAAATTTATAAATTTAACAAATACACAATGTATTCTAAACTTTAAAAAAAAAAAACGTTTATTATATTTTTAATATTATTATTTTAAAAAGTTATTAGATTAATTGTAATACTAAAAACCAATGTTTTAAAAACTGGGTCAGTCAATCAACTCATCTGGTCACAGGTCCAACCGGGTCAACCCGGTTTTTCGATAAACATTAAACAATTATTCGATTTACCAACATGTAATACTTAATACCAAACATGTACTCCCTCCTTCCCATATTAAATGTCCACTTTGACTTTTCAAAGTCATTTTTTTTCAAATTTGACTTTAAATATTTTTGTTTATGTTATACAATACTTGATGCAAAATATATGAATGGATTGTGTTTTAAACATATTTTTCATTGGATTTTCATCAAATATTATATAACACAAACCAAAATATTTAAAGTCAAAGTTGAAAAAGAAATACTTCAAAAGTCAAAACATGACATTTAATATGGGACGGAGGTAGTATAAAATATGAAAAATTCAATATCAATCACACAATAAGTTTATAAAACATATGTATTACAATACAAAATACATACAACTCAACGAGAATACAAGTTTTAAACTAAGATCACATTGCATTTTGTAACTGTTAAACCGGTTGAACCGGCCGGTTTAAATTGGCCCGTTTTTTTGCCCAAAAACGGTTCAACCGGCTGAATATAACCGGGTTACAAAACATTGTTAAAAACTCCGTAAACTTATAAATATTAATTTTCATGGCAAACCCGATATCTATGAGCCCAAAACAGTACAGCTCAGAACTCGGAAGTACTTTTGATGCCTCCTCATTCGTTGATATATCTTCATTTTCTGCCTACTAAGCTGTTTTCATGCTTATATTAAATTTGAGCTTAGTGTTGTGAGTTGGTTTCATGACTCAAGTAATATATTTTTTTAAACTTAAAGTAATATTCTAATGTGTACTTTTTTGGCAATAGTGATGCTAGCAGGGAGACAAAGAAAACTTGGAAACGTATTGGTGGATTACTGGATTAGCAATATTTTTAACTTTTTACTAACCCACTGATGTAAGGGCTCAAAACCAGCAAAGGGTTTCTGAATAAATAGTTAGTGGGTTATCAATTTATCATAAAAAGTTTATGTAAACTCCCAGCTCTTTCCTACCACCAATCTAAGTTAGTGTATTCTTTGTCATCATTATGTATATATAAACAAGTTAGTGCATTAATTATATATAAACAAGCGTACTGAATCATTTTGCATCAATAAAAAAAACTACAAGAGGAGAACCAACACAAACTGTTTGAAAATGATAGGGTTGGATGACATCTACAAGGTAGTAGTGTCAATGTTTCCGTTGTACGTTGCATTAATGTTAGGCTATGGTTCGGTTAAGTGGTGGCACATGTTCAAGCCTGACCATTGTGATGCAATAAATCAGCTGAATTGCTACTTCATCATGCCTCTCTTCTTATTTGACTTCACAACCCGAGTCAATCCATACAAAATGAACTTCCATTTCCTTGCCGCGGATGCAATATCCAAAGCCATAATCCTCGTAGTAATATCTTTATGGGCTAAGCTGACTACTAAAGGAAACTATCCATGGTCAATCACAATCTTTTCCTTGTCTAGTTTAAATAATACACTTGTTGTAGGTGTGCCCCTTATCGGAGCAATGTACGGACCTTTCGGAGAGAACCTTGTAATACAATCCTCAATTTTACAATTCACTGTTTGGGTTATACTCTTATTGATGATGTATGAATTCCGGAGTGTAAACAAATCACTTGATTTGGCAGTCGCACCTAGTGAATCAGCAATAGATTTAGAAGGAAATTCTGAAGATGAGACAACTACAAGACCATCTCTGTCAATTTTAATAAAGATTGTTGGACTAAAGCTTGCTAAAAACCCTAATGCTTACGCTTGCATTCTTGGGCTTACCTGGTCACTTATATCGAATAGGTAAGTTATTAATTTTCATAAGATGTAGATATAGCTTCTTTGTGATTATATTGTTCGCATGGTATCATTGAAAAAGAATTTTGAGCAATAAATAATTTGCAAAATATCGCCTTTAGGTGGGATTTGAAGATGCCTAGTATCATGCAAGGATCAATATTGATCATGTCCAGAGCTGGTTCAGGTGTTGCCATGTTTTGTATGGGTGAGAATTTTTAGTCCATTCCTTCTAAATTTCTTTACATGAATAGGGATTGAATATACGATTCTTGATATGAATTTAGATGCTCACTTGTGAAGTTTGAAGCCTACTTTCTTTTCTATGCATACAAACTTGTAACAAAAATATCCTAAAGAATGTTCTAAGTTTCGACATTGATTCAGGACTGTTTATGGCATTACAACCAAAAATAATTGATTGTGGTGCAGCCTTAACTGCATTTGGAATGCTTTTGAGGTTTGTTGTTGCACCGGCTGCTATGGCTGTTGGCTCTCTTATGGTAGGTTTGCGAGGTGATGTCCTTTGTATCGCCATCATTCAGGTAATTTAGAAAATATTTGATCTTCATCATTACTTTTATCATTTTAATCATAGTTATACAAATCAATGTAACATAACTTTGGTTGACAGGCTGCGCTACCTCAAGCCATTGCGTCTTTCGTGTTTGCAAAGGAATATGAACTCCACACAAGTGTCCTTAGCACAGCGTATGTTTCATATTTTGGTTTTATAAATTATTTGACATGTCCAGACACAAGTATCAATTATCACAACTAAAATTTGATGTTCTTATCTGTTAGACCTCAATTCTTTTCTTCATATATATTTAACCTAATTGTGATGAAGATTGTTTTCTCACCCTTGTTTAATCTTTTCTTCCAGGGTCATCTTTGGCACCATTGTATCCATTCCTGTGCTGATTTCATATTACGTGGTTCTGGACGTCTTAAATACATGACGTATTATATGATTGGCGCTTGTTTCTTCATAATAAATAAAGTTGAACCAACTAATTAAGATGAATTTGAAACAAGTTTGATGATACTGATAGTTAAACTCTTTCTAGATGGTGGAGATTTGAATACTTTCAGTAACAACTAGTCAGACACTAGAACACAAACTAAATACCTAGTTTGTGTATGTTAGACAATAATAGTTGGCCCGAAGGCCACTAAGCATTTACTACTGTTCCGAAACAAATTACAAATGTACTATGTTGTAAGAAAATAATAATCTCACGTGGTTGTAGTAGTATCAAACCAATGAAGTACATTAATCATGTATTATGGAGGTTTATATCACTTGTGTATTTTTGACAAACAAATTAGTATATAATACTATCATTTACATGAACCCATTGTTCTTAGAAAAAATTAGACACGTTTAACCATAACTAGATATAAACATAACATCCATCAATGGCTTATTCGATCAATTTATCAGTTGTTAAATACGTACAACTTTTTCATTAAAACCAAAAACATAATTTTCCTATAATTTTTCAAATAAGCATACCAAAGATACAATTCCGGCAACTGCACTGGCCAAAACAAAGATTGACGACTGACAGGTTAAGCACCACTCACATATGGTCTTACTCGAAGACTTTGCGTAAGTGCATTTCCTCTTCTTATCACCCTTGAGAACTGAATGAGACTGACAACACCACGAACACCTTTGCACATCCCAAAACTTGTGTCTCCTTAACCCCGTCTGCATTTCCATAAGTCGCAAATGCCACATACAATGTGGCTGCTGCCACCACTGATGGACAAAATCTTATTATTATTATTTCAAAATAATTCTTCACCATAACTAAATCTGCATAAAATGACACCACATTCTCAATCTACTGAAATGGGGGTGGGAACCTTGTTTGTTCATCTTTTGGTCATTGAAATGACAATGTTAATGTGCCTTGTTTTCTTCTTGGATAGATGTTTGGCCACATGCTTCCCATGCATTTTAAATAGCCTCTCAATTATGAAACCTCCAAAATTAGAAGTCAGCAATGGCTCTGTAATTCCTCTCATCATCTTTGCTGTGTTTATCCCGTGGCCTTGGCTAAGCTCGTCAAGATCATATGTGCTCGTGTAATCTGTGTCATTTGGATCCCAATTAAGTTCGAAATAATTGAAGTTATCTAGAGAAAATGACCCCTCGTTTTGAATAACATTTCTTAGTTCTTCCTTGCATGGAGTATAGATTGGAATATTGAAAGAATTGATATCTGATTCCTGGACAAGCCCCTGCGGTATTTGTTAATTAAAGTAGGGGCAATTACATATATATAAACGGTCAAATATGGAGAGAGAGAGGGAAAAAAAAAAAAAAAAACTGTTCTAAGATCACATTTGGTTGTATTTGAATCTTATACCTCTTTAACCAAGTCGAGAAGTGCTTGCTCTAGTAGCTCCCAGAAACTGCAACAATCATCACTAGTTGGATCAACAATACTCCGACCAACAATTGTTAAAACCATGCGTCCACCACGTACTATTTCCTTAGCACGCATTTGTAAAAACATTGTGAAGTCTTTATAGAATTGTTTTGCATATGCCCGAAAAACATCTGGGTGACTTGTTTTTGCCATATATATATTTAATTTGTTGTTTCCAAGGCCTTTGGGTACCTATTAAAGCAAGGACTGTAGTTAACAAAAAATGTCCATGCTATATAAATATTCAAGATATAAGCTAATAAGATAAATGTAATAGAAACCTGAGAAAGCCAATGTAGACTATAAGAGGAGTGAACAAAGTGCATACTTTGATCTGGAAAGAGTCTGCCATAAAAGGAACCAGGTACGGCTGAAACAAAACAATGGCTCATATTTTCTCCCTTCTCCTTTTTAAGTGTTGCGTAAAATTCCGGTAACATTTTGAAAAGATTATTGAAATCATTTTCAAAGAGGTCATTTAAGCATACTTGAAATTCTGGTGGTTTACAATTATTTTCCTTGCATATCTCAATAACTATATCAATAACGCTAGATGCGACCAATAATGTGTTTTTGCTTGAAGAACATCCTAAGTCTGCTATTTTAAAACATTGGCCCGAGACAACATCATGATAAGCAATACCCCTTATTGTATGCTCCAAAATATGCAACGCTTTTCGTATGCCAGTTTCCTAAAGAGATAAGATATATACCGTGTTATATTCAAAAGCTACGAGCTCATTTGTACAGAATACACTTATATCATAACATATGCGATAATGTAATACTGATCGACATAACGTTAAGTAAGTGAAAGAGATACCTGAAGATACGAATTGCTGGCATAGCTAAATTCTCCATTACCATTTTTCATGTGAAGAATGTTTCTTCCTACCATGGCTATTATTAATCTTTGGGTTTGTTCTGCTGGCCTTATAATTGCTTTAAATAGTCCTTTCACATGCTTAAAAAATTATTTTAACACACAATAGTAAAGTTTTATACAAGTTGAACTGTCATCTTATCTTTTACAAAATAATTTATTTCATACAAGTTATGCGGTTATAAAATTTGCTAGTACCTGTTAGAAAAGAATACGTAGATATATAGATATGATATGATACGATACTTCTTTCGTTTTCTTAGTATTCTTTTACATAGATAAGACTATAAGAGTACAATGCTATGAAAAATGCTAGCAAGTGACTAGCCAATTTGGTTACAAACGATCACTAAGCCGAGCACGAAAAGAAGCTGGCATCTCAAGCATCGATTTACTATACCTGGAAATAATATAATTATTACTTACAGGATGATGATCTATATCAAGTTGGTTCATGAGTTTTTTCATTTATTACCTAGATAACGATACATACTTTTTTATCGAGAAATAAATGTACGTTATTATTATCTTTATCTCTTACTCCGCATTTCTTATCTCTTATCTTCTTAATGTAATTAAGAACCAGGGGCGATAGCACATTCAACTTGCCTGCATCCATGATCCATTAATAAGTATAAGAGGGAGGGGTATCGTGGCTCGGATGCCATGTCATTCTTATGTGGCAATGGAAATGGGATGCCATTTCGTATGTTATCATACCGGCTTCCTTTTGTGTCATTTGCAAAGTGACTGAACTCACATGTGTTTTATTTTTTATTTTATTTTATTTTAATTAAGTTTTGTTGTTGAGTTTGTGTTTTTATTGGGGTGTGATGGGGCTCAAAAACTAGCAAATGGCATGCAAACGGCTCAAGGTATTATGGATGAGTGTTTTTTGTCCGTGAATATAAATGTCAAATGCTAAGATGACGTTGATTTGACACAAACGACACCAAAACAACATGTTACGGTATCCCTTCCTCTAAGTCGATACTTCATACTAGTTTTCTAGTGCACATATGTTAGGCATTCACGTGGACACATTAATTAGCCATAAACCCATAACGCTTGAGGTTGTAATAAAAAATACAAAATAATTAAAAAAAAAAAAAAAAAAAAAGGGCCAACAAGCATTACATTTAACCAATCGGACCAAATAGAAAAACGCATATCACTTTGAAAAAATTGTGTTACGGGGAGTATGGGTAGCAATTTCTGACCCGATACAAAAATCGACTTGAAATCGACAAGAAATATAATAAGTTCGGGTTTAGTCTAAATAGATTTTGGGTTGGGTTTGGGTCGACCCATCTAACCCGTTTATTAAACAGGTTAGGTTCGGGTTTTGAATAAATTAAGCGGGTAAACCCGCCAACCCGTTTAAGATTTTTTTCATAAATTAAAAATTATTTATATTTTATTATACGGGCTAAACGGGTCAACCAACAAACCTATTTAATCTGTTTAACTTGTGTAATGTGCCAACTTTTGTATATAAAATGGGTTAAATGGGTCAACACGAAATCCGTTTAACCTATTCAACCTGTGTAACCTATTTAACCCGCCAACCCAAGTATATATGCAGGTTAAATGGGTTAGGTTTGGGTTATGCGTAAACAGGTTAGTGTTGACATAGCTGACCTGATGATTTAAATGGGTCATGTTCGGGTTAGGGTTTACTGACCCGCCAATCTGTCAACCTGAACCCGCTAACCCGAACCTGAACCGAATTGCCACCACTAACGGGGAGGACTTTCATCAAATAGTCAACTTTTTTTACAGGGAGAATTGTGTACACACACTAAAACTTAAATATTTCCATATTTTTTAAAATATAAGTTTTCAATGAATGATATACAATGCAAATTAAGCATATCTTGAGTATATATGCAAATATGTAAGTTTTAGTAGGTATATATGTAATTGTCTCTTTTTATACCCAATCTAAATATCAAAATGTTATATTTACCAAAAACATGTTTTAATTATATTACATATCATGTATTCAAAAACATGTATTTTAAATGTATGTGGTATTTATTGGTAGTGCTCAAGTCGTAATTGGTACCTATACGGCTAGAAATACGTGAACCTATTGGGGCACACACGCATACACATAGGAACGTTTTTATTAATGTAATTGATGTCTTATGGCAGATAGTTTAATTGTATTGATTAATAGTTCACGAAATGACTAACGGTCATTAGTTAAGTCGTTAGACGATTTAGCTCACTAATAGACTTTTAATTAACAAGTAAATGACTTGTTATTTTGCGTACAAACCCCAAACACATGAAAGATGGTTGGGGGGGGGTTGTGAAGTTGGCCGGATGGTGTGGGGGTGAGGAATTAGAGTTTGACTTGAACTTCAAGCTAGGTTTAGGCTATATAATGAATCTCTTGATTCATTATTTGTGTCCCTTGCATAACCCAAACTCAAATAAAAAACTCTCATCCTCTTTCCTTGTGAAATTCAATCGTCCAAGACCCCTAAACCCTTAGGGTTTCGGTGATTCAATTAAAGAAACAAAACCGTGTGTGTTTCGTGCTTTAATCGTGAACAAGAATTAGTATTCAAGCGTTCCATTGTGACGTGTTATGAAACCATAGATGCAACTTAATTTAGTTGCTTAAGGGTTTTCATGAGACTGGAGAACACGATCAAGATCCATTCGTTGTTCATTTAAGCAAAACCAAGAGGTTAGTATACATGTGTGTTTAATTATGTGTTAATTCATGTACATCAAATGGATCCTTATGAGACGTTCTTTCCACTTCGTTACTCGTAGTATAATAGTTATATGGTCATTAAATCCCAACAGTGGCATCACGAGTCATCGTTTGATGTTATGGGTTACACTAAAAAACGTAAAATTGACCTAAAAACATGGGCGGATCTTTGTTGGGACAAAAGGGGGTTGTGACCCTCCCACAAATTTGTCACTTTGTGCATTTTCTATTGATTTCTATAGGTAAACAAATTATTTTAAACTTAGACCTTCTTACAACATAAAAATTATGTTTTGGCCCTCCCACATTGAAGCGCCAAGCTCCGCCATTGCCTAAAAACGTTTGTTTCTCGCGTTTTCTTAATCTTATTTTATACCAGGGGCGTTTTTTACAAGTTAAAATCGACCCTATGTATGTCTTCAAATCAGTTTTTGAAAACCCTAGGTCATGGGTTTACGTGTTAAAAATGAGAGATTTTTACGTGTTACAAATCTTTCGGTTTTTTGGCTTATTAATTGTATTAATTGTTTTTATTGAAATTCATGAAAACTACATGCATACTTGTCATGGTTTATAAGACAACCTCTTGTATTAAACATTTATTAATTGGTTAATTGGTTAAACGAACTAAATCAAAGAATAACCTAATTTAAAACACTTGTGTGATTTATTTTTGTTTGTTGATTGCTTGACCTTGCCGCACCTAACAATTAATTCTCGTCACTCTGTAATGACTTAGATATTGAAATTTATATGGTAGATCTACGACTCAGTAGGCTACAACTTTGTAGCTTACTGTTAAGGTTAGGGAAGACTCCTTCCTTATCTGGTCGGGGGCTGAAGTGAATACAAATTCCTTATCAGCATGCTGAGTATTTTTATACTTTTGCATAAGGCTTCTAAGTATTTTTCACTACTTTCCATACTTACTCATCATCGGAAATAGTATTCATTTTTTATTCTCTTAAAAATACTAAAGATTATCAAACCTACGCCATCATCGCAAAATAGACCCTTGATGGTTAACTTACCAATAATCGATAAAAAATTCTCCTTCCTGTCAAAACACCTTGGCCAAACGTCTATTCAAATAGGAACCTCATTCTACAAGTTCTTTTTCAAAATAAATTATTGTATAACTTATTACAAGTAAAAAGAATAATTCCAAATACTTCATTTTCTGTCTGTATACCAGGATCCCACAAGTTGTACTAGCCGGATCCATAAAACAAGGGATCCGGGGGAACCGTGTCACAGACATCAGTTATACGCTTTTCAAAACCCAAAATAATCCATTTTTCCCTCTTCCTACAAACACAAAAACGACCTAATCTCTGTGTTAGTGCAAATATTACGATATTTAATATATACAGTCTCTTTTGTTTTGTTGATGACAAACATGTAACTTGTAATACATAACTTAAATGTATAAGTTACTTGTAGTTATATTTTGTCTCAACATACTTTCAACACCTCTCTACGACTCAAGTCCTTGTATGCTACAACACAGGTTCGTACATGTTTGTTATATTGCGTTATGATCAAACCCCTAACAAACAATTAAACATGTTTAGTTAAATAGTTTATAAAACACTTAAGTAATTTGGGTTACTTATATTTTATAAAATACATAAACATAAGTAAATGTGTTGGGTAAAACCCATGACCCATGACCCAAGACCCATAACCCAATGTCTAGATATATTGTACCTTGGTGGGCAATCAAGTCCATGACCCATGACCCATGACCCATGATCCATGACCCATAACCCATGGGTAAAGAGGAGCGTCCCACGGATCCCTCTAATTGCCCACGGATCCCTTGGAATTACAAGGGCGGATCCCTCCGAAGGATCCTGGGAGAAACTTGTTTTGGCCTTTTTGCCTATAAATAGCAAGCCACTTCTTACCATTTCTTCACACCTTTTCACATAGTTTCTCTCCACTATTTCTAGCATATTTAGATCATTAGGAAACATGTAAACCACCCTCACCTCATATGATCATAATGCTTCTAACTTTCATTTGTTGTAAGCATATTCCCGAAGTGATCCTCCAAAGCAAGCCTAGAGATCTTGCATCCTTCCCAACTGAAGTGATCACCCACCACAAGCATACAAGCACATGAAGATCTTCTACAACAAGCTTGGGAAACTTGTCATCTTCATTCATAGAAGACCAACTACATCACGCTTTGTGTTCTTGATGTTTGGTTTAGGATTTCATATCCATTAGACACATTGTCTTGGATATTGTCTAGTATCACATTCTTGTATCTATAACTAGATTAGATGTTTTATGTGTTTGTGCCATAAAATACAAGGTTTGTTATGTTGGGCCACAAAACATAACGGGTGTCATAGATGTGTCATGTTGGTCGGGTAATGGTTCTTCCTTTGTAATGGAACCCGGTATCTAGCCTTGTACCGGATAAAGTGTAGGCGACGTTGTGATAGGTTTGGTTCTACCTCGTAGAAGGACTCGTTATCTAGCATTGTACCAGATAAAGTGTAGGCGACGTTGCGATAGGTTTTGTTCTACCTCGTGGAAGACCTCGGTGTTTAGCTTAGTACCGGAAAAAATGTAAGCGACGTTGTGTAAGGTTTTCTCCGCCATGAATGAAGTTTGTTGATCTAGTGAAGTTACTCTCGAGTAGGTGACTCGGGGAGTGGAGTAGGGCGAAGAGAAGCTTCGTGACCGAACCATTATAAATCCTCGTGTTGGTTTGTCTATCCTTTTACTTATCGCTTTACTTTTATTCTTACTTTATATTGTTTATTGTCTATGTGGTTGATGTCTATGTTTGTGATGCATACTTGGTCTTTCATATAGTCATAAACTATATTTATCACTTTACATATTATGACACGCTTGATAAAGAAAAATAAACCGGACTAATAATGGTGAAACTTGATTTATAATGAACCATTAATCTTGCGAAATCTTATGTGATATTAACGGGTTGGCCTTACATGCCGTAATGCGTTAAATGCATCCTCGCGTCGAGATTAGCAAATGCGATGGTTTATACTATATTTGATACAAAAGTTTTAAGTTTGAAACGGAAACGTATTCACCCCCCCCCCTCTACGTTTTCACAATTGGTATCAGAGCAGGTTGGCTCTAGTTTTTAAAAACAATTGGTTTTTGAAAACGAGTACGGTCCTTGTATCAAATTTTTGGTGAAGTCAAGCATGATATGAAAAGTGTTTTGTTGTTTTTTTTTATCTTTGAAGTTTTGTTGTTTGATATCTTGTTAATCAAGCTTGAATAAAGATTAAAATGGGTAATATAACTTCACTAAAAAGTCTACAAAGGTCAAACCTTTTCGTCGGGTCAAAACATGCATTTTTGTAATTCTGTGTCAGATCCGCGGATCCCTTTGCTATCAAAGGGTGGATCCCTTTTGGAAGGTATCCGGCGGATCCGTGGTACTGAAGACTGTTTTTGTCAAAATTTCAAAAATTCATAACTAATTAACCGTAAGTCCATAGAAGTCGTGCCACCTATCGTTTGAAAGGTATTTGAGTCTACTTTCATTTAAAAATGATTTCAAAAACTGATTCAAAACAAAAATTTATAGAATCATTGATTTATAATAGAAACTCATTTTTCGGTCAACCTGAACCCGCCAACCCGAACCTGAACTGAATTGCCACCACTAACGGGGAGGACTTTCATCAAATAGTCAACTTTCTTTTACAGCGAGAATTGTATATACACACTAAAACTTAAATATTTCCATATTTTTTCAAAATACAAGTTTTCAATAGATGATATATAATGCAAATTAAGCATATTTTGAGTATATATGCAAATATGTAAGTTTTAGTAGGTATATATCTAATTGTCTCTTTTTATATCCAATCTAAATATCAAAATGTTATATTTACCAAAAACATGTTTTAATTATATTACATATCATGTATTAGAAAACTTGTAGTTTAAATGTATGTGGTATTTATTGGTAGTGCTAAAGTCGTAATTGGTACTTATATGGCTAGAAATACGTGAACCTATTGGGGCATACACGCATACACAGAGGAACGTTTTTATTAATGTAATTAATGTATTTATGGCAGATAGTTTAATTATATTAATTAATAGTTCACGAAATGACTAACGGTCATTAGTTAAGTCGTTAGACGATTTAGCTAACTAATAGATATTTAATTAACAAGTAAATGACTTGTTATTTGGTTGGGGGGGGGGGTTGTGAAGTTGGCTTAATGGTGTGGGGGTGAGGAATTAGAGTTTGACTTGAACTTCAAGCCAGGTTTAGGCTATATAATGAATCTCTTGATTCATTATTTGTGTCCCTTGCATAACCCAAACTCAAATAAAAAACTCTCATCCTCTTTCCTTGTGAAATTCAATCATCCAAGACCCCTAAACCCTTAGGGTTTCGGCGATTCAATTAATGAAACAAAACCGTGTGTGTTTAGTGCTTGAATCGTGAACAAGAATTAGTATTCAAGCGTTCCATTGTGACGTGTTATGTATGAAACCATAGATGCAACTTAATTTAGTTGCTTAAGGGTTTTCATGAGACTGGAGAACACGATCAAGATCCATTCGTTGTTCATTTAAGAAAAACCAAGAGGTTAGTAAACATGTGTGTTTAATTATGTGTTAATTCATGTACATCAATGGATCCTTATGAGACGTTCTTTCCACTTCGTTACTCGTAGTATAATAGTTATATGGTCATAAAATCTCAACAGTGGCATCACGAGTCATCGTTTGATGTTATGGGTTACACTAAAAAACGTAAAATTGACCTAAAAACATGGGCGGATCTTTGTTGGGACAAAAGGGGGTTGTGACCCTCCTACAAATTTGTCACTTTGTGCATTTTCTGTTGATTTCTATAGGTAAAAAAATTATTTTAAACTTAGGCCCTCTTACAACATAAAAATTTTGTTTTGGCCCTCCCACATTGAAGCACCAAGCTCCGCCATTGCCTAAAAACGTTTGTTTCTCGCGTTTTCTTGATCTTATTTTATACTAGGGGTGTTTTTTACAAGTTAAAATCGGCCCTATGTATGTCTTCAAATCAGTTTTTGAAAACCCTAGGCCGTGGGTTTACGTGTTTAAAATGAGAGATTTTTACGTGTTACAAATCTTTCGGTTTTTTGGCTTATTAATTGTATTAATTGTTTTTATTGAAATTCATGAAAACTACATGCATACTTGTCATGGATTATAAGCCAATCTCTTGTATTAAACATTTATTAATTGGTTAATTGGTTAAACGAACTAAATCAATGAATTACCTAATTTAAAACACTTATGTAATTTATTTTTGTTTGCTGATTGCTTGACCTTGCCGCACTAAACAATTAATTCTCGTCACTCTGTAATGACTTAGATCTTGAAAATTATATGGTAGATCCGCGACTCAGTAGGCTACAACTTTATTGCTTACTGTTAAGGTTGGGGAAGACTCCTTCCTTATCTGGACGGGGCCTGAAGTAAATAAAAATTCCTTATCAGCATGCTGAGTATTTTTATACTTTTGCATAAGGCTTCTGAGTATTTTTCACTACTTTCCATACTTACTCATCATCGGGAATAGTATTCATTTTTTATTCTCTTAAAAATACTAAAGATTATCAAACCTACGCCATCATCGCAAAATAGACCCTTGATGGTTAACTTACCAATAATCGATAAACAATTCTCCTTCCCGTCAAAACACCTTGGCCAAACGTCTATTCAAATAGGAACCTCATTCTGCAAGTTCTTTTTCAAAATAAATTATTGTATTACTTATTACAGGTAAAAAGAATAATTCCAAATACTTCATTTTCTGTCTGCATACCCGGATCTCATAAGTTGTACTAGCCTGATCCATAAAACAAGGGATCCGGGGAAGTGACACGACATCGCTTATCGCTTTTCAAAACCCAAAATAATCCATTTTCCCTCTTCCTACAAACACAAAACCAATCTACGTGTTAGTGCAAATATTATGATATTTAATATATACAGTCTCGTTTGTTTTGTTGATGACAAACATGTAACTTGTAATACATAACTTAAATGTATAAGTTACTTGTAGTTATATTTTGTCTCAACATACTTTCAACACCTCTCGACGACTCAAGTCCTTGTATGCTACAACACAGGTTCGTACATGTTTGTTATATTGCGTTATGATCAAACCCCTAACAAACAATTAAACAAGTTTAGTTAAATAGTTTATAAAACACTTAAGTAATTTGGGTTACTTACATTTTATAAAATACATAAACATAAGCAAATGTGTTGGGTAAAACCCATGACCCATGACCCATAACCCAATGTCTAGATATATTGTACCTTGGTGGGCAATCAAGTCCATGACCCATGACCCATGACCCATGATCCATGACCCATAACCCATGGGTAAAGAGGAGCGTCCCACGGATCCCTCTAATTGCCCACGGATCCCTTGGAATTACAAGGGCCGGATCTCTCCAGAAGGGATCCTTGGTAGCTTGTTTTGGCCTTTTTGCCTATAAATAGCAAGCCACTTCTTACCATTTCTTCACACCTTTTCACATAGTTTCTCTCCACTATTTATAGCATATTTAGATCATTAGGAAACATGTAAACCACCCTCACCTCATATGATCATAATGCTTCTAACTTTCATTTGTTGTAAGCATACTCCCGAAGTGATCCTCCAAAGCAAGCCTAGAGATCTTGCATCCTTACCTACTGAAGTGATCACCCATCACAAGCATACAAGCACATAAAGATCCTCTACAACAAGCTTGGGAAACTTGTCATCTTCATTCATATAAGACCAAATGCATCATGCTTTGTGTTCTTGATGTTTGATTTAGGATTTCATATCCATTAGACACATTATCTTGGATATTGTCTAATATCATATTCTTGTATCTATAACTAAATTAGATGGTTTATGTGTTTATGCCATAAAACACAAGGTTTGTTATGTTGGGCCACAAAACATAACGGGTGTCATAGATGTGTCATGTTGGTCGGGTAATGGTTCTTCCTTTGTAATGGAACCCGGTATCTAGCCTTGTACCGGATAAAGTGTAGGCGACGTTGTGATAGGTTTGGTTCTACCTCGTGGAAGGACTCGGTATCTAGCCTTGTACCGGATAAAGTGTAGGCGACGTTGTGATAGGTTTGGTTCTACTACGTGGAAGAAATTGGTGTTTAGCTTAGTCCCGGAAAAAGTGTAAGTGACGTTGTGTAAGGTTTTCTCCGCCATGAATGGAGTTTGTTGATTTAGTGAAGTAACTCTCAAGTAGGTGACTCGGGGAGTGGAGTAGCGCGAAGAGAAGCTTCGTGACCAAACCACTATAAATCCTCGTGTTGGTTTGTCTATCCTTTTACTTATCGCTTTACTTTTATTCTTGCTTTATATTGTTTATTGTCTATGTGGTTGATGTCTATGTTTGTGATACATACTTGGTCTTTCATATAGTCATAAATATATTTATCACTTTACATATTATGACACGCTTGATAAAGAAAAATAAACCGGATTAATAATGGTGAAACTTGATTTATAATGAACCATTAATCTTGCGGAATCTTATGTGATATTAACGGGTTGGCCTTAGATGCCGTAATGCGTTAAATGCATCCTCGCGTCATGATTAGCTAATGCGGTGGTTTATACTATATTTGATACAAAAGTTTTAAGTTTGAAACGGAAACGTATTCACCCCCCCTCTACGTTTTCACAATTGGTATCAGAGCGGGTTGGCTCTAGTTTTTAAAAATAATTGGTTTTCATAACGAGTAAGTCCTTGTATCAAATTTTTGGTGAAGTCAAGCATAATATGAAAAGTGTTTTGTTGTTTTTTTTATCTTTGAAGTTTTGTTGTTAGATATCTTGTTAATCAAGCTTCAATAAAGATTAAAATGGGTAATATAACTTCACTAAAAAGTCTACAAAGGTCAAACTTTTTCGTCAGGTCAAAACTTGCATTTTTGTAAATCTGTGTCAGATCCGCGGATCCCTTTGCTATCAAAGGGCGGATCCCTTTTGGAAGGTATCCGGCGGATCCGTGGTACAGAAGACTGTTTTTGTCAAAATTTCAAAAATTCGTAACTAATTAACCGCAAGTCCGTAGAAGTCGTGCCACCTATCGTTTGAATGGTATTTGAGTCTACTGATTTCAAAAACTGATTCAAAATAAAAATTTATAGAATCATTGATTTATAATAGAAAGTCATTTTTCGATCATAACTTTTGCACAAACTTTTGATCTAATTGGAGACGAATGTTTTCGTCTTTGAACAATAGTGTGTCTTCTTTTGAAATCAAGGTTTTTATCATATTTATAAATATAAAAGAAACTAATCAAGTTTGGTTTACATGTTTATATTTAACACAAAGCGATGAAAGGAACTTTCATATGCTATGCAACATGATTAATTATCTCACCTTGCATTACTTGATTATTTGCTTATCTCAAATAGTTTTTGTGCTTGTTTGTTTGAATAATATATGTGGTTTCCTCACCTTGCTATTCATTCTCTTGTTTGTCGATTTAGTAATCTTTTATTAATCATTGTGCTATTTGAAGGAGTGTTTGGGATAACATCTAGGTGTGTCGAAAATGTTAGTTTAAATACTTAGATAAGTCATATAATTTGAAAAAATGTTTAAAACATGTAATCAAGGTTTCTAGTTGAGTTTACACATACCCAACTTCCATCAAGGAAGCAATTCAACCGTTAGGTCAAATTGAGTTTCTAGTAATTTGAAAAAATGTATATTACATGTTTAAAACATGTAATATACTAAATGGCTTCTAGTTGAGTTTGTTATGTGTGCAACATAAATGTTTTATGTGCTTATATGATTTCTTGATTTCATATTTCTACTTGTGTCATTTTCTAAAAACAACAAGAATGTACATCGGATCATAACCTACACTTGTGTTGATGATGTACTCTCCCGTTTTCCTTTTCATGATCGCCTTCCAAGCTTCATAGTAGGATTGACAACTTGATTATTTCATCCGATATACTCAAGTAAATTATTTTGCAATGCAAATATAATTTTTCATATCCGAAAATCCAAACTCGAGCTTTCCAACAACATACGTTGAACTAACTCATCCAACCATTTTTGTTCACCATATGGACAACTTTTTAAAACATGACACCTTCGTCACGTTAGTTGTTTCAAGCATAATATTAATAAAAAAATGAAGCAAAGTATCATCATTGTTACTCTTCGATAGGCCATTGTAGGAATATAAATTTTCCTAACTTGAGAATGAATACTGGAGAACTCATTGCACTAGAAACTCAATTTGACCTAACGGTTGAATTGCTTCCTTGATGGAAGTTGGGTATGTGGAATCGCCCGTAAAAATGGTCGTGTTTAGCCGTAATTAGCACCACTAGTAATAGTCTCATATTCATTCTCTCACTTGAGAAATTTATACTCATATGTTTTCCTAAAGTAAGTTTACAATGGAAATACTTTGCATTTTCTTAGGAATACTAATCAAACAAGTTGTAAAATTAATTTTTCTTTTATGTTAATCACAACCACTTGCCTCATCAAGCGATTATCTTTCTTTGATCGAGAAGAGCTACATGACTTCATGGACGAAGCTCATTGTATGCTAATCACCATCCGTAATGACTATACATAGTTCATTGCTTCCGTTGACCAAAACAAACTTCTAAAACAATTCACTTTCTTAAGGACACATATACATGTGTTTCTTACTCTTCAAATACCAACACATAGGGAAATATCTTTAGCCAAAACCAACTCACAAAATGGTACTTGCTTCAAGCCTTTCTAAATCCAACACTTACTCTTCTAAACACAATTCCTTCATCTCCACAAATAACAACTCCACCTTTTGGATCTAAAGATAGTCTAGATTGTCCTAAACTAGTACCTCACAACTCTTCTAGACACATACCTTGCATGTCATTCTTAGTGTAAATGATTTACTAATCTAGACCGTAAATCTGTTTTGGGCTTCTTGAATAGTGCTTGTTAAGTTTGCTAAACCTTTGTGTTATTTGTGAGCTCAATCTCACTTGATTGCCTATATGTTTTTTTTTCTACTTGCTCTTCTTGCTATGCTTAACTTGTATATATGTATACTTGCTGTAGAAATCATTAGTTTCAAAATTCGAAACATAGAGCAAAATTTTGCAACTATTATGTTAAGAAAATCTGTCTCGGGCAGGATCCTTAGATATAACTAGACGGATCCCTCAAGTGAAGGATCCGTGGGATCCGGGTGAACGAAGTTCCTTTTTAGCCTCCTTGCATCAATCCAACCTTCCAGACCTTATTGGACTAGTTAAACATGCTACATTAGGATCACTTAAACTTTCCTTAGGCTCAGTTGATCTCACATTCACTCATAGATTCCTTAGGATTTCATTCAAAGTATTTTTGATTTATCATTACTTCAAAACTCATCATCTTTCTGCTACAATGTTTACACATTGTTCCTCTCAACTCAAAACACCTAGTTTGATATTTCTTTCAATTTTAGCAAATTGATTTTAGTCATCTTTACCTTAAAATGCTCCAAAAACTAGTTTTTCATTTCTTATGAGTTTTAAGAAATTTTCTAAATTTTCCTTTAATCACCATCTAGTTCCTATAACCATTCACCATCCTCAAAACACTTAGTGTCATCCATGATCACTCATTTGTGTTTCTAAAACTCAATTTTCCCCACAAAAGCCATCATTGACAAATGTCACTCATTAGTGTTGACCACTTAGGTCTCATGCCATGTAAGACACTTAATAGACTGGGTAACTTAGGATAGGTAGGTGCTAGACCTTGATAGAATCGAATCACCTCCTTTTTCACCTCATCATTGTAGGATTCCTAGACTAAGGCTAGCCGGATCCCTCTAGTGAGGGAACCGGTGGAACCGGGGAACAGAAGGTACATTATCTCTTTAGATAATCATTTCAAATTTCCTTTTTTTCCAATCAATCACTTGTTCAACACTTAGGATTGTCAGTCTATAAATGAGTTGCATTTATATGATTATTTACGCGTTCTTTCTTTTCTTTTCATGATATTATGTGAACAATTTCTTCATTTGTATAAATGTTTTCCTTTTGTACTAACTCATTTGGATTCTTGTAGGTTGACAATGGTCGATTTTATCATCAAGTCAAGTTGTGCTCATTCGCACATTTTTTTATTCCTAATCTTGCATCATCCTAACCATCTTACTCCACTTTTGTCACTACTCACAAAGTCATCATGTCTACCACCTCTATTGAGTCATCAACCGAGTCAAAGAGTCACCTTGATACCTTTCATCACCATCACTTGTTAATCTTAAGTCTCTTTATTACCTAGTTCATGAGCTTACGTGATGAAGTATGTTTTATGTTCTACCACATCCTACTTGTGTCAACCACAACCTCAAACCACAAGCTACTTGTGTCAACCACATTCTACAAGTGTCTCACTACCACTACAATTCATGGTCACTCAACCATCCTCCAAAAAACATCTATGTTGTCAAAAGCTAAGTGAATTTCATAATGAAATGCGTCTCATCCCCAAATACATTTATTTTCTCATCTTGAACTACCACGATGATACAAGTAGTAGGATTATTCTATTTCTGACACTAATCCTTTCTTTGTAGATTCATATATATACACATTGATGTGTATGGGATTTTCGTCTATATATGGACGAAATTTTACACTAATTTTTTTTGTAGGTTCACTCATATACACGGGTTTGTATATGGCACACTTGTCTTCAGACAAGGTTTACTTATTTTATTTTTAGGTTCTTCTTCACGCCCTCGAGCTAGGGGGAGCTTCCGTCGAGCATTTACAAAGTGCATCATATAACTCGTCCAACGACGAATATATTTTTTCACTAATTTTTTTGTTTTGTAGATTTTCAAAACACACTAGGAGCACTTGACGTCCTCAATAGAGGGGAGCTTTCGTCAAAGCAAAAACATTTCAAATTATGCAATACTTTCGTCTTAGCTTCCTAAAATACTTGACGCCCTTAACAAGGGGGAGAAACCGTCAAGGGGGAGCATGTACACATTCATTCTTCAAAATTCCTTTATGTTTCAACAAAAGGGAGATTTCTTTCTCATCATATATTTTTCTTTTTTATTCCTTAACACTAACCTTGATGTAGGTTAAGCCTCAAAAATTTGATCCATTGAGCAGTTGGCAATAATGGTTATAATTCAAAGGATCTTTCTATTTATTTTTTCTTTGTGTGATTCTCTAGGTTCCTCTTAAAGGCAAGATTACCACCTCTTGAAGTCAAGCAAGTTCAAGTCCATGAGTTGCCATGCTTCGTCATCATCAAGACCACTGAAGTGAATCTTGTTGATAATTATTCTCTTCCTCCATTAGTTTTTCGTGTTGAAGGTATCGGCGTGGTGTGCCAATTGGAGCAATAAGGTGTGTTTTAATTTAACTTCACTAGGGATGATGCAAACTCGCCATTCTTGGGAGAAATTAAGTTTAAACTCCAAGGACACACCCTTTTTGTTTCGACAAAAGGGGGAGAAGAGTGTAAACGAAGAAGGTAATGTATAGGAAGTACGGACACAAGTAACTTTGACATTTTACCTATCTATTACGTTTACATATATTTTGTCATCATCAAAAAGGGGGAGATTGTTAGTGCAAATATTACGATATTTAATCTATACAGTCTCGTTTGTTTTGTTAATGACAAACATGTAACTTGTAATACATAACGTAAAATGTATAAGTTACTTGTAATTATATTTTGTCTCAACATACTTTCAACACCTCTCGACGACTCAAGTCCTTGTATGCTACAACAAAAGTTCGTACATGTTTGTTATGTTGCGTTATGATCAAACCCCTAACAAACCATTAAACATGTTTACTTAAATAGTTTATAAAACACTTATATAATTTTGGTTACTTACATTTTATAAAATACATAAACATAAGTAAATGTGTTGGGTAAAACCCATGACCCATGACCCAAGACCCATAACCCAATGTCTAGATACATTGTACCTTGGTGGGCACTCAAGTCCATGACCCATGACCGATGATCCATGACCCATAAACCATGGGTAAAGAGGAGCGTCCCACAGATCCCTTTAATTGCCCATGGATCCCTTTGAATTACAAGGGCCGAATCCCTCCAAAAGGGATCCTTGGGGAAAAAACTTGTTTTGGTCTTTTTGCCTATAAATAGCAGGCCACTTCTTACCATTTCTTCACACCTTTGCACATAGTTTCTCTCCACCATTTCTAGTATATTTAGATCATTAGGAAACATGTAAACCACCCTCACCTCATATGATCATAATGCTTCTAACTTTCATTTGTTGTAAGCATACTCCCGAAGTGATCCTCCAAAGCAAGCCTAGAGATCTTGCATCCTTACCTACTGAAGTGATCACCCATCACAAGCATACAAGCACATGAAGATCTTCTACAACAATCTTGGGAAACTTGTCATCTTCATTCATAGAAGACCAACTACATCAGGATTTATGTTCTTGATGTTTGGTTTAGGATTTCATATCCATTAGACACATTGTCTTGGATATTGTCTAGTATCATATTCTTGTATCTATAACTAGATTAGATGGTCTATGTGTTTGTGCCATAAAACAAAAGGTTTGTTATATTAGGCCACATAACATAACGGGTGTCATAGATGTGTCATGTTGGTCGGGTAATGGTTCCTCCTTTGTATTGGAACCCGGTATCTAGCCTTGTACCGGATAAAGTGTAGGCGACGTTGTGATAGGTTTGGTTCTACCTCGTGGAAGGACTCGATATCTAGCCTTGACCGGATAAAGTGTAGGCGACGTTGTGATAGGTTTGGTTCTACCTCGTGGAGGAACTCGGTGTTTAGCTTAGTACCGGAAAAAGTGTAAGCGACGTTGTGTAAGGTTTTCTACGCCATGAATGGAGTTTGTTGATCTAGTGAAGTAACTCTCGAGTAGGTGACTCGGGGAGTGGAGTAGGGCGAAGAGAAGCTTCATGACCGAACCACTATAAATCCTCGTGTTGGTTTGTCTATCCTTTTACTTATCGCTTTACTTTTATTCTTGCTTTATATTGTTTATTGTCTATGTGGTTGATATCTATGTTTGTGATGCATACTTGGTCTTTCATATAGACATAAATATATTTATCACTTTACATATTATGACACGCCTGATAAAGAAAAATAAACCAGACTAATAATGGTGAAACTTCATTTATAATTAACCATTAATCATTCAGAATCTTATGTGATATTAACGGGTTGGCCTTACATGCCGTAATGCGTTAAATGCATCCTCGCATCGAGATTAGCAAATGCGATGGTTTATACTATATTTGATACAAAAGTTTTAAGTTTGAAACGGAAACGTATTCACCCCCCTATACGTTTTCACACTCTGCTTCAATCTCCATAGGGCTTCATACTCTCAAGCATCTCATTCTTGAACATCATTGTAAGTAATTACACTTATATGTTCTATTCATCATCATCTTCATCCTAGAGTTTATGGTTTTAGACTTTTCAATTAACATTCAATTTATCACCAATTGAAGAACTTAGGTATTATAAAATTGGTTTCATTACAAAAAGGTTCTATACAATTAAAGGTTTTTCAAAACAACATTGTTAATACAAATCAAAACCATAAACTCATCTTGACAAATTTTACCTAATTAAAATATTTGTTTTCTAGGATCAATCATGCCTAAGGCTACCCAACAAGATCACCATGACACCGTTCACTACCTTTCTAGATACTATTAGAAAGAAGGGTTTTCAAAAACCAATCGCAAAATCTTCAAAAAGCTAGAAAAACGACTTATCCACGAAGGTCGTGTAGTTAAGAAATGTTTCCTTGAAAACACCGACATTCATCAAGTCTTTTTGGCAATCAACTTTGATTGTCTCTTAGAAATTGATACACAAATTTGTCCGGTCTTTATCTTTGAATTTTGCAAGAATATTAGGATTGTTCGAAACAATGATGAAAGTATTTCAATCACTTTCATTATAAACAACCAAAGCATTACCTTACCCCTCAACACATTCACACAAATCCTTCGAATACCATATGAAGGAATTTGTATGTATTCCCATGATTGGTCAATAGCAACTCAATCCTTCGCACTAGACTCCAAACCTATCTATCACACTCCTCTCGATGACCCCATAGTTGTTCGAGACACCATCTTCAAGAAAAGAGTCGACCAATCTTGTCTCAACCGCAACAAAGAACTCATCCATCATGATCCTTTTCAAATGGAACTCTCCGAGATATTTCCCATTTGCAAAAAGTGGGAAGAAATCCTTAGAGAAAATGTCATTTGTTTGGTTGGAAACAAAGACCATCTCAATACGTGTCTTGTCCAAATGATCTATTATCTCATCCACCAAAGAGCTTTTAATCTTGCCTATTACATAGTTAAAAGAATGGTAGGTGTGTTCAAAGTCAATAACATGGTACTTTCCTATGGTATGCTCCTAACACGACTCTGTGAGTATGTTAGCGCAATGAAACCTTCTCCTATTACCGATGATCATTTTCTTGCTAACCATGTTATGGTACATCTTACCAAACAACCTCCCAAACAACTCATGATCAATGGAAAAAGGCCTCGTGCTCTCTCGGACTCTCCGGACAAAGAAGAAGAAGTTGAAGTTGATCCCGTTTCTAACTTTCAAATTGACCCCATGATTTACTATGAACAACTTCCCACTCTTCCAAATGAGTCTGAAGAATTCAAGCAAACAAAGGGGATGTTCAAATGCCTTACTCACTTCATCATGAATTCGGGAAAGAAAAAGTGAAGAGATTAATGAAAGAGACATTATGCTTGTTTTTATGGTTATTTTAGAAATTTTATGATTATTAAACAATGTATGCTCATGATTATGAAAAACTTACTTTGTTACTTTTATCCTAATGTTTGGTTGTTATCATAATTACTCACCTATAGGTTGTCGTTATGTGCAATTTATTTTGTACTTTTGCTTGTATTGATGTATGTTTCCAGTAAAAATCTTTAGTTTTAGTATGCGACACCTAGTACAAAATGTTGCATGTTTTCTGTGGAGCATTGTGTCTCAGAAAGACGGATCCCTAATTTATAACTAGCCGGATCCCTCAAATAAGGGATCCGTGGGATCCGGGCAAGATAGAAACAGACCTTTAATCTTTACCAAATCAATTCAATCTTCCAACCATATTATACTAGTTAAACATGATACTTTAGGATCACTTAAGTCCTCCTCAAGCTCAGTTGGTCTCACATTCACTCACAACTAACTTAGGACCACTTTCAAGGTGTTTTTGATTTATCGCTTCATCAAAACTCACCATATCTCCGCTCCAATGTTGACACATTGTTTCTCACATCTTAAAACACCTAACTTCATATTTCTCTCAATTTTAGCAAATTGATTTTAGTCATCCTTATCCCAAAATAGGCCAAAAACTAGTTTCTCATTTCTAATGATTTTTAAGGAATTTTCCAAATATCTTTTAAGTTACCATTTGATCTTTATGATGATTGGACTCCACTTGACACTATCTAATTTCTTAGTGTCATTGATAAGGATTTAAAACGTATGCTTTTAGGGGGTCATTTAAGCCCTATTTTGATACATTTTATATCCGTTACTTCTTAATTTTGTTCCTTTTTTACTTTTTAGGTCTTTTAGAAGCAAAATGCTGGAATGAAGCACATTTGGACGAAAAGGAGCAAATACATGAAGAAAATGGCAAAATCAAGATCGAATCCATTAAAGACTGATCAACAGTACCTGACGTCGTCCCATCCAAAGGGCGACGCCGTCCCTCTATGATGACTTGATCAAAACATGCACGCGACGGCTCAGTGAAAATTCTGGTCTTGCAACCTAACGACGTCACACTTTAAATAAGGAGGGCGTCAGTCACAATTTCCACCTCAGATGGCTCAGATCTAAAATCCAGAAGACGTCCCAACTGAATACCGACTGCATCACAACTCTAAGGTGACGCCGTCCCATCGATGACTTGGCCCAGACAAAACCCTAGTGACGGCGAGCTGACGGTGTCCCATGCAAAAGGTGAAGCCATCGCGATTGTAACTCTATATATAGAATTCGATTTTTCTGTATTTTGTGGAGGTAGACTTTTGGAGAAAAAACCCTAATTCATTTGTAGTCCGACTTGGACAGTATCTTAGGGTCTCATACCCTATTTTATAGATCGAGATAAGTTTATTAATCCAAATTATCATTATGTTTATCTCGTATTCGATTGATTGTGTGTATGCTTGCTTGTCTATCATGTCTAGCTAAATTACTTGTGTGTTTGCTTAGATCTATGAAACCTAGTTATTGATTATTGTTAGGTTGTTTCTTATCTTAATTGAAATTGACTTAGGAGTGAAACTAGGCATCTTTGTTGTATTTAATGCTTGAGTATGCTTTATGATGATATGATCTATGGATGAAATAGCTTAGGCTTGCCGACTTCGTAGGTCATATACGATAGATAACCTCAAAGAACTAGGGACCACGCATACCCTACGACCTTTAGGAATACAACGCGTTAAGATAAAGGACGTGACAACTCAACCGACCAATAAAAGATAACTAGGGAGTAATAGTATCTAGGTGAATACATCTTCAATCATCATACGAGCACGCCTCAATTAGACATAAGCTACCCGTAGTAATTAGATAATTAGATAATTAGATAAAGTACAATAATCAATAGAAGTACCACCCCCAAACCAATTGCCCCGAGATTTTACCTTAGCTTTCTAAAAAACCATAAAAAAGATAAAAAAAAAGAATCATTCTCAACCCCACCTTCTCATCATATATTTCTTACTTGTATTCCTATTCCCCTAGAGAACGATATCAATCCCCGAGTCTTACCCCATACTACACTACAAAGATTAGGTTCACTGCCTAGGAGGTTGAAAAACTTGCTCGAAGAAAAAGAAGTTTCCTTTGACCCCGAATGCGCCTTCCGGGCGCATCAAGTTTTTGGCACCGCTGCCGGGGAATAGAATAGCTAGTTATATCTCTATCTCGTTTAGGTTCCCTTACTTGATTCCTATCAAGTAAGTTTTTTTCTCATTTTCATTAGTTTCCTTGTAGTCTATCCCCCTTCTTCGTGATTTTGTTCGTAACCTTATCACTTTTCTTAATGGAAGGTGATAACCCACCACCAAATCAACCACTTCCACTCAAACCACAACCCATTGACCAACATTCCTCCAACCCTCGTCGCAACCGAATTGTTAGTAAAATCAATGAGCTTCAATATTTGCGTGGGGTATTTGAGAGTACAATTAGGGACGCTGTTGAAAAAGCGGTTAGCGCCTTGATTGTTGGCTCCATGATTAGCAATAGTTTAGGTGGTGACTTAGTAAATGAAAGTGAGAATGAGGAGACTAGTGCCTGTTTTAATCGTTATCCCACTAAGGAAGAAGTTGCATACCACAAATACATAATCGACAATCCTCAATCACCCATCATTAGAATATGCCCAAAGATTAGGAGAGGAAATCCTTAGAACATCAAGATCCCTTGTATGACTGGATATAGGAATGTCGAGCACGCTTACATAGATACAGACTCTCCCATCAATGTGATGTCATTGGTTGTTTACAATGACATAATGAATGCGCGACTTAAGATTAGGAGGGACCCTAAGTATCCCGGTGGGGTTTGCAATTTTGTGGGAAGGGTCAAGGATGTACACGTCTTTGTAGGAAACTTCACCTACCTAGTTGATTTTATGGTCCTAGAAGATATAGGATGTGTCATCGACTATAGCTTGTCCCAAGTTGTGTTAGGAAAACTGTTTGTTGAAAAATCTAAACTAAGCTATAACAAGTCCGAGGGAACGGTTAGATTTGTAGAAGGGGACGATGAAATTACATATAGGATGCCTTGGAAGAAGAACGGATATGGCCCTATATCCTTCTATGAACGAGATAACATTAGAGCTTTTGAGGAAAAGAGCAAAGAAGATGTTGAAAAAGGCTTGAACTTTATGTGGGAGAAAAGAAGGCTCTACTATAGGGATTGTCTGACCCTAGGACCTAGGTATAGAGTAGATGAGAATTCTGTCAATATGATACAGTTTTCATTGAGGATAAAAAATGAGACAACGTAGGAGCACGACTTCGAGTCTAGCTACAAGACTCATAAATAAAGAAAAGCACTTCGTGGGAGGCAACCCATGCTTAATTGTTTGCTTGTTTTGTTTTTCAATTTTTGTGTGTCTTATATCTTTTTCATTGTTGTTTATTCTCATGTTAGACTTTGTGAAAATGCTTTATTTTGTCTTTAACCTCGTCTTAATTACATATGAAGGTATTTTACAAAAAGATAAGTGTAGGGAAGATCACATACGTTTTTGAAGAACATGAACATGAGAATTAAAATTAGTGAATTTGATATATTTTTGTATTTGTTAGAGTCAAATGCTTGTATCGAGTCATAATAGATGTTTTGCAGGAATTATTCTAGGTTTTAAAGATGTAATTTTTCCAGAAAAACGCAGCAGACTACTTTCTGTCAGGAAAACCTGACGGCGTCAGGATTAAAGCCTGACGACGTCTGGCTATGTAGAAACAGATTAATCAGTTTTCGTTTTCTGTGCAACTAAAAAATTTTTGGAAATTCCTAGGTCTTAATTTTCCAGAAAAACTGTAAACATCCATTCCACAAGCATTATATCTTACTTGCTTTCTAGTGTAGTTGTGTGTCATATATAGTTTTATTGCCAATTTTACTCGAAGGTTTCGTTTGTTTTCTTATAAGTGTGCATGTTATATTTGGCAAGAAGAAGAATCACAAATTGGATGAAGCTTATTGCTCATACATTCTTCTTGGAAAAGAATTTAACCGCAACTTCACACGTATCCTACCGAGCTAATCAGGGGAGTACTAGTTTCTTTTCCTTACTTACCTTCCTTTATCATACTTTGATACTTTTGGGGAACATTGGGGACAATGTTTAGTTTAAGTGTAGGGAGGGAGAATAAAACGGGAACTTAGAAACTATTTACTCACTTGATCATTTGTCTTGTTCTTGGTAATTTGTGTAATAAACTATGAGAAATATTCATTAGGGAAATTTTAGAACCAAATTAAAATTTTTTATGACATTTACGAGCTAGACTTTAGTCTTAATAAAGCGTCTCATGGATAGAAATTATATGACTAGCACAAAAACCGTTTATCACTCAAATTCCACCCCAAAAATGTGAGGTTCGCCCCTAGATCTTTAGGAATAAAAGCATTCACCTTTAATGCTTAGAGAGTGCACCGGTAGTATAATAGATTCTGGAACTTGTTTTGTGATGCATTCCGAGATCGCTAGTGAGACTACACTTGTGTAGTTGGAATAACTAAGTGAAAAGAGGCATTAGGATAACCTTTGTTTGAAACCTGTATTATAATTACTTCTTCCACATCGGTTGAGTAATTACCCCACACCCTTGCGATATACTCATTATTAGTACACGATACCCCTAGTTAACCCCTCAAAGCCTATCCTTTTCGCGGTTCTCGTGATGTTTTGGTTTTCCGGAATATCAATGAAGTACATTGTTTACAATCCACCCCCAAATGTACACCCAAATCGACTTAGCCTACCTTGTATGCACTCATCTTTAGTGCATTATTGTTATCATTACTAAACCCTTAGTTCAAATATCTAGTTATTTGCATGGTTGCTAAGTCGAGTCATATCTTTTGTACACAGTTTTAGGACGATTGGGACTCATGGGTAAAAGTGATATTTTATGGAGTAACAGGAAAGAACGATAAATTCAAATTCCCTTTGTCTACATAATTAAATACTCAAAGTGTTTTGATCTTTTCAAATCGGGTCAATTAGTGTTAGAGAAATAAAAACTCAAGTGTAGGGATGCTCCTATAAATCCCTTATATTTTGATGTTATCATAGAGGATGGTAGAGTAATATGGTATGAAAAAAAATCGAAAAAAAAGAGAGTGTTAATGAAAAAAAAAAGCCGTACGGGCTACCATCCTACATCTATCTTTATATTTTTATTTTTAAATTTATGTTTGTTTTGTTTCAAGTTATATAGTCTAGTGACTCGAGTCTTGGCTTAGCAACGCCACGCTTTCCATGCTTGTAACATAAGATTTTTGACTTGCCACCACTAAATATCCCCCTATCTAACAAAACCCTTTGTTTCCCTACCCTAAGCTTAAAGTTACAACCCTTGTAAAGACCTCTTAGATAGTTGTTCCTAAGTGCTTACACCAAAGCAGTGGAGGTTTGATCTAGTCTCAAGCTCATGGTAATCTATGTACAATGCCAGGTAATGAGTGTTTATCTTCCATTTCCATTCATATTATATTTCATATAAACTCAAGAGATGAGAGAATCCAAAAACCACTTGTGATGTGCTAGTATATAATTTCCGTGCTTGTTATGACTATTACGGTGCTTTTACTTTTTGTAAAATATTTTAAACCAATGCTTCATGCCCCTTAACTTATAAATTGATTGGCCAAAAGCATATTTGCTTCAGGACAAGCAAATACCAAGTGTAGGGATATTTGATAAGGATTTAAAACGTACGATTTTAGGGGTTCATTTAAGCCCTATTTCGACATATTTTATATCCGTTGCTGCTTAATTTCGTTCTTTTTTACTTTTTAGGTCTTTTGGAAGTAAAATGGTGGAATGAAGCACATTTGGACGGAAAGGAGCAAATACATGAAGAAAATGGCAAAGTCAAGATCAAAGCCACTCAAGACTGATCAACAGTACCTGACGTCGTCCCATCCAAAGGGCGACGCCGTCCCTCTATGATGACTTGATCAAAACATGCACGCGACGGCTCAGTGAAATTCTGGTCTTGCAACCTGACGACGTCACGCTTTAAATAATGAGGGCGTCACTCACAGTTTCCACCTCAGACGGCCCAGATCTAGAATCAAGATGACGTCCCAACTGAAGACCGACGACGTTACAACTCTAAGGTGATGCCGTCCCATCGATGACTTGGCCGAGACAAAACCCTAAAGACGGCGAGCTGACGCCATCCCATGCAAAAGGTGACGCCGTCGCGATTGTAAATCTATATATAGAATCCGATTTTTCTGTATTTTGGGGAGGTAGACTTTTGGAGAAAAAACCCTAATTCGTTTGTAGTCTGACTTGGACAGTATCTTAGGGTCCCAAACCCTATTTTACACATCGAGATAAGTTTATTAATCAAAATTATCATTATGTCTATCTCGTATTCGATTGATTGTGTGTATGCTTGCTTGTCTATCATGTCTAGCTAAATTACTTGTGTGTTTGCTTAGATCTATGAAACCTAGTTATTGATTATTGTTAGGTTGTTTCTTATCTTAATTTAAATTGGCTTAGGAGGGCAACTAGGCATCTTCATTGTATTTAATGCTTGAGTATGCTTTATGATGATATGTTCTATGGATGAAATAGCTTAGGCTTTCCGACTTCGTAGGTCATATATGAGAGATAACCTCAAAGAACTAGGGACCACGCATACCCTACGATCTTTAGGAATACAAAGCGTTAAGATAAAGGACGTGACAACTCAACCGACCAATAAAAGATAACTAGGGAGTAAAAGTATCTAGGTGAACACATCTTTAATCATCATACGAGCACACCTTAGTTAGACATAAGCTACCCGTAGTAATTAGATAATTAGATAAATTAGAGTAATCGGTAGAAGTACCACCCCCAAACCAGTTGCCCTGAGATTTTACCTTAGCTTTCTAAAAAACCATAAAAAAGATAAAAAAAATAATCATCCTCAATCCCACCTTCTCGTCATATATTTCTTACTATCATTCCTATTCCCATAGAGGACGATATCAATCCTCGAGGCTTACCCCATACTACAATACAACGATTAGGTTCACTGCCTAGGAGGTTGAAAAACTTGCTCGAAGAAAAGGAAGTTTCCTTTGACCCCGAATGCGCCTTTCGCGCACATCAGTCATCCTTGATCACCCATTGGTGCTCATAAAAACCCATTTATTTCCATAAAAGACAATCATTAGCTACCCTCACTCATTTCACTTGATCATTTAAGTCTCATATCATTTAAGACACCTAAGAAGACTGAAACACTCAAGATGTGTAGGTACTAGACCTTATAAAACATCATCTTCCTTTTTCTTTATCTGCTGAGAGCCGGATCCCTAGGTTTAGCCTAGACGGATCCCTCATTTGAGGGAACCGTGGGAACCGACTGCACAGACCTAGCTAATCCTACTTAAAACAATCAGTTCAAGCTCTCTTTGTTAACTTGAACACGTCACCTTGTTTTAATTAACTTTCTAGATCAGTGCAACTCTGAAGTTGACTCTTATGCATGCAAATCATTGAAATTTGAAGGACTTTAGTAGTTTAAGCTTTAATTCACTTACCAATCCTTCCCCCTTTTAAACCTCCTTGTTAGAATCTCCAAATCATCATTCATACACTTTCTCAGTAGCTAAACTCTCCTCTCACACCTTCCCCTTCTACAACTTCACCATGGGGAAAGCTCCTAGTGCTAACTCATCCACTAAAGGACCTCGCAAGAAACTTGCTCGGGTTGTTCACGAAATCTCTTCAACCGAATCATCACCCGTTAAAAAACTCAAACACTAGAATTTCCTCACAACCAACTCTACCAATTTAACCAATTCCCAAAAGGATTGTTCCCACAAAACTACCCTTGCCAAACACTACTATACCTCCTAAACCAAACACCCCTACTTCCACTAAACCATCACCTCTAGTACCTAGAGCCATCTCCTTCACCACTCCACTCTCATCTCCACACCTCTACAACTTTAAGGACTTACCTTATAGGCCATCTCATCCACCACCATTGCCAACATCTTCCTCAATTGAGAAAATAGCGCAACAACAAAACTTTGGTGTTGAAACAACAGTAGCACCCGTATCCTTTTCTCCATCACCCTCAAATAGTTTTATTGAATGATCTTACATGTTGTATGCTATTTGTTTATGAAAACATGTTTTAATTCATACATCTTGTGGATGTTAACATCACATTTTACATCCACATTGCTGTCATAAGATTGCAGGTAGACGGATCCCTCTGTTTTGCCTAGACGGATCCCTCTTAAGGAGGAACCGTGGGATCCGTGCAATAGAAGCACTGTTTATTACTAATTTGAATCTCATTTACAGGAAATTATCATCATATACTTGCTTTCTAACCTTGGTTTTGTAGATTTTCAAATACACATGAAGACTTTGACACCCTCAACAAGGGGGAGCTCTTCTTCAAAGCAAAACTATTGCAAAAACGCTTGCAATACTTTCACTTAGGATTTCTTTATTACTTGACGCCCTCACAAAAGGGATCACTCGTTAATGGGGAGCATTTTCGTCATAGACAAAATCATTTGCAAACATAATTACAACATACTCGCTTATACTTCCTAATTACTTGATGCCCTCACAAGGGGAAGCATCCGTCAAGGGGGAGCTAAGACGAGTATCATTCTATTCTCTTACTCTCTATTTTTCATATTATTACTTTTTACACATTTTTCTCAAAACAATGTGTTCGTTTCCTTTCGACGCTCTTTTTGTTTCGACAAAAAGGGAGAGAAGAGAGTAAAAACTCCAATTCAAATTTTTACGAAATATAGTTTTTCCTTAAAATAATCTTATATTTTGTCATCAACAAAAAGGGGGAGATTGTTAATAAAAATAAGCCGTAAAAACGTTTATTTACATTTTACGATCTTCTAATGTTTTGTCGATAACAAACCTAAAATTATTTTAACGAAACAAATAAAATACGTAAATGGTTTGAGCCAATAGTTTACTAACACACTTACATTTTCATATAAAACACTAAACAAGTAATATTGTTTACATCTTATAGATGTGCATATGTATAACAACTAGTATTTACATAATATGGAAATGCGCATATTTATATTGTAATGGGTAAAAATATAAGTCCTTAACCCATTGACTAGATACATTGAATATTGTTGGGTAAAACCTAAAGTGCATGAACCATACCCATGGAACTTGATCCATAACCCATGATCCATTTCATGAAGTCATGTTGGGTATTATCCATGATCCATGACCCAAGACCCATGACCCAATGTCTAGATACATTGCATCTTGTTGGGTATCCATTATTCATTACCCATAATCCATAACCCTGTTTGCAACCTAAAATCCGGACTTAAGTTTACCCAGCTGCCGGATCCCTTCGATTGCACTAGCCGGATCCCTCTGGGGAGGGATCCGTGGGAACCGTGGAACAGTAGAGAAATTTTCCTATAAGTAGTGAGCCATTTCTCTCTTATTACTCATCCCTTTTACAAATAGTCTTTCTTAGTATTGTAACCTCTCTAACCTCAGATCCAAAGGATCTTTCTATGTAGTTTTTGTTTGTGTGATTCTCTAGGTTCCTCTTAAAGGCGAGATCACCACCTCTTGGAGACGTGCAAGCTCAAGGTCATGAGTTGCTAAGCTTCATCATCATCAAGACCACTGAAGTGTCTCTTGTTGATAGTTCTTCTCTTCCTCTATAGAAGTGTTGTGTAAAATGCATTAGTGAAAGGTGTTGAATGGTCGTGTCGAAGGCATTAGTGAAAGGTGCCGAAGGTCCGTGTCAAAGGCATTAGTGAAAGGTGTCTAAGGGTTGTGTCAAAGGCATTAGTGAAAGGTGCCAAGGGTGTACATTCGATATGGTTGATGCGCGTATAACGCGTTCGGGGTCAAAGGAAACTTCTTTTTCATCGAGCAAGTTTTTCAACACCCTATGCAGTGAACCTAATCGTTGTAGTGTAGTATTAGGTAAGCCTCGGGTATTGATATCATTCTCTAGGGGAATAGGAATGCTAGTGAGAGATGTACTACGCTAAGGTTTGAGGTTGAGGAAGATTATTTTTTATCTTTTTATATTTTTATAAAGCTAAGGGTAAAATCTCGGGGTTTGGATTTGGGGGTTTGGTACTTCTACCGATTACTCTACTTATCTAATTATCTAAACTAATGGGTAGTCTTATGTCTCTTGATGTGTGCTCGTATGATGATTAAAATGTGTCTACCTAGATACTATTACTCTCTAGTTATCTTTTATTGGTGGTTGAATTGTCACGTCCTTATTCTTAACGCGTTGTGTGTTTTAAGGTCGTAGGGTATGCTTTTATCCCTAACTCTTTAAGACTACCTTAAGGTTATTGCCTATGAAATCTCTAGGATTCATAAACTAACTCTAAGGTTATCTTTGGATGTTTAGTCTACAACTCCGCTAAGTGAATATAAACTAAGGTTCACAAAGATTACTCAAGCAATAAAAACACAACGTGACCTAATGCACTCCTAAGCCAATTACAATTAAGATAAGAGACAACCAATCAATAATCAATAACTAGGTTTCATAGATCTAAGCAAATATACAAGAAATTTAGCCGGACATGTTAAACATGCCAGCATACACACATATAATCGAAGACATAATGAAATCAATGAAGTAAATTACTTATCTTGGTGTAAAATATGGTATGAGAACCCTAAGATACTATCCAAAACGGACCAAAATCGTTTTAGGTTTTTAATCTACAAGCGTACCTCCTAAAATTCTGAAAATTCGATTTCTATATATAATTTTACATTCACGATGGCGTCACCTTATAGTTGGGACGCCGTCAGATCACCGTCATTAGGGTTTCGTCTTGGCCAAGTCATCATTGGGACGGCGTCACGTTGTAGTTGTGACGCCGTCAGTCTTCAGCAGTGACTTCGTCTGAATCTAGATCTTGGCTGTCTGAGAAGAAAAGTCTTTGTGACGCCCTTACTCTTCAAAGCCTGACGCCGTCAGGTGTAAATTAGCAAAACTGCTACTGAGTCGTCACAAATTTAATTATGTAAAGAGGGACAACGTCGCCCTCTGTTTGGGACGCCGTCAGGTGTAATTCCAACAGCTTGAGTGTCTTGATCTTGACTTAGGCATTTTCTTCACATATTCATTCCTTTTCGTCCAAAAATGCGTCATTCCAGCATTTTGCTTCCAAGAGACCTAAAAAGTGAAAAGGAACGAAATTAAGCAGTAACGGATATAAAAGTGGGTGATTAAGGGCTTAAATGACCCCTTAAAAGTGTATGTTTTAAATCCTTATCAATGGTGCATCGATGTACAAGATAGTTAGTCTGGGTTAAAGGATAGTGATATCCTTATGATGTTGTAATAAGGAGTGTGTCTCCTTTGAGGTTGTCGTGTATTGGTGTAGTGTTGGGTAGTAGTTCCTCATTTGTAATGGAACTCGGTATCTAGCCTTGTACCGGATAAAGTGTAGGCGACGTTGTGATAGGTTTGGTTCTACCTCGTGGAAGAACTCGGTGTCTAGCCTTGTACCGGATAAAGAGTAGGCGACGTTGTGAAGGCTTCTCCGCCACATTAAGGAGCTTGTGTTGTGTAGTGCTTACGAACTCTTGAGTGGGGAACTCGGGGAGTGGAGTAGGGCAAGGAAGGTGTCCTTGTAGCCGAACCACTATAAATACTCGTGTCGTGATTTTGTGTTCTTTACTCTTTGTCTTTGCATTACTTGTTTATATGCTTATCTATCATCATCCAACACACACATTAAATAGATTGATATTAGTCGATCCAAATATTTTAAAACAAAGTTTTAATCGATAAAACTATTCAACCCCCTTCTAGTTTTCCACAGTTAGTCTATTTGGAACAGCCTATACCCCATACTCCTGCCCCTATGCCTCCTTCTACTCTGGTTCTTGCTGTGCTATTGTTGTATATACCCGATGGGTAGATGCATAATAGGAAATTTCTTGTCTTATGTTTGCTAGCATGATTGAAGAGCTTAAAAATAACCTGGAGGACTTCAATGCATATGACATGCTGACGGAGCTGAAAACTATATTTTCCTAGCAAGCTGAACAAGAGCTTCTTGAAACTATGAAAGTATTACATGCTTGCAAGCAAGAAGAAGGGTAGTTTGTTAGCTCTTAAGTCCTAAAGATGAAGGGCTATCTAGACCAACTAGAATGCCTTAGCAACCCCATGTCCTTACCCCTTAGGATGAGCTTTATCATTACTTTTCTTTCCAAGGACTATGAAGGATTTGTGAAAATTTACAATATGCATAGCTGAGTTGCATGCTATGCTCAAGCTAAAAGGGTTTCCAAAGAAGTCTGCTACAACTCTTGTTGTCCTTGCAATCAGAGGAGGCAAGATCCAAAAAATAAGAAGAACAATAAATCACATCAATGCAAGGGTCGTGGTAAAGGCAAGGATAAGTTATCATATGCCCCTAAACCAAAGAATCCTTACCATCAAAGAAGGAGCCCCCCTGCAAAGATTGGGATCTGCCATCATTGTGGTGAAGTGGGTCATTCGAGGAGGACCTGTCCTACTGATGCAGGATTTCTAACCAGATTTTAATATTTATAATGTCTCGTTTACCTATGGTCCACCTTATGCACTCACGGGCAGTGTACCGGGTCGTGTGTAGTGTAGTAATCGGTAAAACCAAGGTCGTCCCAAGAGCTAGGTGAGAGGATTCTAATTAAGTCTAGATGTCACTGGTTTTAAACTGGTTTGTAGAAGAAATGATTATTAAACTAAGAAACAAGAAATAAAAGCATAAAATGAATAGAGATTGTGATCAATAGAGAGAAGGTGTGCTAACCTAATTACTCATCCTATCATGTAATGTTCGAGTTTTATTACTTCCAATTGATTCAAGTGGGGTTTGAAGTTGCTAGGACAACATTTGGTCAATTCATCCTAACATATCAACAAAGGCTCCTACCCGAGGTCAAGATTCTACCCTTGATAGTCGAGTGGTTTTTAGTCGCCTAAGCCAAGTCATCAAGTACCCTGCATGCAAGATTTAAAATAATGAGTGCCCAGGCGCTAGCATCTTAGACACTCATCCCTAACTTCTTAAGTTCATCCGGACGACCGGTGATCATTTTGTCAGTTCGCACAAGCGAGAGAGGGTCGTCAGTTGGTCAATTCTTATCCTTCCCAACTCTACCTAACTACTTATGGTCAGTTAGTCAATTCTCCTAAGCAACTAGATACGACCGCCTTTCAAAACTATCGAAGCTAGGGTAACTACCAACGAACTATGCATGCAAACACTAGAAACAATTATACGGAAGCATGAAAACATAAACAATACATTTAAGGAATCATAAATAGGTTAGAACCAAAGGTGCTTAGCCAAACATATAGTAATTATACCAAAAAAATGAATAAAACATAAATTGAATTGAACATATTGTTTGATACAAATTACTTGATGTAGAGCTAATAATGATGATGATTGCAAGTAAATTCTTCCTTGGAAAATGGCATAGAACTACTGGAAATTGCCCTGGAGTGGTGCCCTAATTGACCCTTAGGAGAGGGGTGAAGAGAAATACTTAAAAATGCAGATTTAGGGCTGTATTTATAGGCTACGACATGGTTACGGTGTAACCTAAAGTGTAAGTTGCGCCGTAACCTCAGTTATGGCGTAACTAAAGTTTAAGTTACTCCGTAACCTCAGTTATAGCATAACTAAAGTTTTAGTTACTCCGTAACCTCAGTTACGGCGTAACTAAAGTTTTAGTTACTCCATAACTTTAGTTAAGGCGTAACTAAAGTTTTAGTTACTCCGTAACTATAGTTATGGCGTAACTGAGTTTTAGGGTTATGGCATAACCTCTTCAGGTTTTCATAATAGCAATATTGCAACTTAGGACCTTGAATTCCTTCATTCCATTGATGGAGACCAACACATAAATGTGTTAATTGAGCACCGAACTTCGTACGAAGTAATATTACGGCTTAACTAAATCACCGGGTTACGCCGTAATTCTTCGTCCACATATACTTATACACTCCTTAATTCTCTCTACGGCGTAACTAAATTACCATGTTACGCTGTAACCTTCACAAATAATTCTTAGGCCCTCGTAGTGTGGGTTACGGCGTAGTCAATAGTGCCGATTACGCCGTAACCTTCTTCAGAAAATATATCTTGGCCTTTTCTCACATCTTTTCCGCTCCAACGCCTCATTTATCCTGAAATGTAAATATGAACGAATATGAAAGAATTAAGTACCATATTTATATAAATGAGACAATAAACATGGGAATTTGATATGTAAAATATCAGGTAATTCGATGTTATCAAATATCCCCCCACTTGAACTCTAATTTCCCTCAAGTAGACCTTTTAAATTATTCTTAAAAAGATGTCTCCCAAGAATTCTTGGAAGATATGATTTTAAAAATCACTTAAGCTAGAAAATTCCAAACCGAGCACCTTACAAAAAGGGAATTGAAATCACTCTCTTTCATAATTCACGTATTTATTTTTGGGTGATCACTCAACTGCTAAGTCATGACGAATATTCTATCATAGGTTTGGAAAAGACTAATTTCCACCACTAGAGTCTATAGATGTAGCTATTCTAATAGGCAAATGGGTTGACACAACATAAAGGCTTACGGGGTTATTTTAACATTACTAACGAGCTATGGCGAAGGGGACAAAACCAATGATACATGACCAAATCCATGGCCAAGACACCAATGATTGCTCGCTTCCTCACCTAAACTCGCTTCATGACCAAGGGTAGGATAAGACATGGTAAAACATTTAATGGGTGTAAATAAAAAGACACGAAACAAATAGATTCCTAAGTCCACAGTTGCCCCACCACTAGTAGCATTCAATCCCATAGCAAAAACCGAGGGTCAAGAGTCAAGGGGTCTTCAACAATACACGAGTCAATGCATATAAAATGTAGTGTAATGCCTCATAATATCCATAAACGTAGGCAAATAAGATGCGTTAACTTGGCCTTCATCATCAATGAAAAAAGTATGTGCTATAAAAAAATTTAAAATTTTGGTAATTGTAGCACATTTTCTACCAAAAAACTATATAATCAACCATTTCTATCTCCCATCCCCCCACTTGGGATGTACTAGACGAGTACCCGCGCCTAGCGGCAGCGATGTCTAGTTTTCTGCAAAGTTCCGATGACCCATAAGTTTCTTTCAACAAACTTTATTTGTAGCATTAGAATCGTTTTGAATAACTACAATTCGAGCGTGGTTGCATAGCAGCATAAATATATATAGTTTTTAAAAATTATGTGGAGTCGATCTAAGTGTGTGAGTATATTTTCTAATAGGGTTGTTTTAAGTTATTAAGATTTTTAGTAATAATAGATTCAAGCATTACAAAAAGTAACGGTATTATGTAGTTGACAATATTATATTGTAGTTTAGAGGTATAGTCAACATGTGTGACCGTTTTTTCTTGTTTTGTCGTAATTTATCTTGATAACTATTTTTTACATGCGTAACGTTTATCATTTGGTGTGTGGCTTTTAAAATTGTAACTTTGCAAATTGGATATCACCATATAAGATTATTTTGTACTATCAATTTGTATAAATATTTATGCATTGTTCAAAGCTATTTGTTTGAGGCACAAATAATTATCGCTAAAGATAACAATACTATTTATTTTTGTGATTTTAATAAACTTACATAACATTATTGATACACTCGACAAAGGGCTATACAATATATATTAACTTTTAAACGACGATTCATATATGCTAGTCCAAAAACTACAATTACTTGGTCTCTCCTTTCAAAAAATTGTCACGGGTTCCACAACTACTTCATCATTTCTCATATAATTTTGTCAAATTTCAAACCCGATTTCACCCTGTGGTTCAATGGTTGAACCGTTCGATAAAAACAGTCGATTTAAACCGAGTCAAACCGATGGGTTGGGTCGAAAAAATGTTAAATTAAACCGCCCGGGTTTGAAGCGTTCTGGTCAACCGGTTCGGTTTCAACAGGTCAACCGGTATCGGTTTCAACGGGTCAACCGGTGATCGGTTTCAATTGGTTGTTTTAATTTGGTAGATGTGCTTTTAATTGGGTGTACAATGTGAATAAATTATTGTACTTTTAAGTAATGAGGTGTTTTAATAAGAGTATTAATTATATTATTTCTCTCTCTCTCCATTGACCATGTTTTCAACATTCAACTTTCAACATTTTTCACTTTTTCCACTTTGACCATTTTTCCATTTTATATAGTATAGATAATGCCCTCATTGGACAAATATTAATTAAAATTTGAAAGGCGAGATAGAAATGTACGGTTTCTAATTTTATCCGTAAGGATACAACGGATATGTAAAAATTGCGCCAGATGAAACAAGGCGAGAATACTAATAATAATTAAACACTTGCTTGCATGCTTCCTTTTTTTGATGCAAGACAACGTATACACGAATAAAAACGATACGAACATATAAAGCGTCCCCACACTTGAGATCAACTATCATCTAAACCCGATTTTCTTCCAAAACCCATTATTCAAAACCTTTGACTTCCACCAGTGGAACCAAAATTAACCAACAACGCCCGGACCATGGACAAAAGGAAACTACAGGGTAGGCTAGGCGATCGGTGTAATGAAACAACATATATTGGGTGACAAAATGAAAAGAATGGCTCAAACGAGTTTACTAGGGGTATCTTGCACTAATAATGAGTGCAACAAAAAGGGTTTAACATGGGGATTGACTAATCGATGTGAAAAGTCAATATACACATAACATAAATGATGGGCTATTTGAGTTTAATCCTAAAATTGCCTTATATCCTAGCTGCACCGATCACACCAAGTTACCTCAGTGTAATGCTCATGATAATGGTCTCGAAAAGATATGCAAGGCCAAGTTCTAAAGTCTACTACAACCACCTGCACACTCATTTTTATGGTATTATGTATAAGGGGAAAACATAAAAGCTTATCCTGACACAGTGTAAATATAGGGTAGGTGTGCTCAATTAAGATTAATCCAGTTAAGTAATGAAAAACATGTCAAAACTTTACAAATGAAACACTTTTCATCAAAAACTAGAAAATAAAGGCAAGTAAAATCAAACGGGTGTTTATTTGTAATCCCTTCCCCCCACTTGGGTCTTACTAAGCATATAACTGAAAAATAAGAAGGGTTAGAGATGGAATGGAAAACTCCCCTGGATTTGCTCAGAATGATCAAAGATACACGAGTAAACGTTTCTCGCTTTGAGATCTATGAGCAAAATTTAATAACCTGAATTCACTTAAGACAACCAAATGCATCATACTAGAAAAACAACAAGTAATAAAAGAAAATGAAAAACCTAACTTTCTTTCGTAGGAATCACAGTTGCATTTAGCGAATGCAACAAGCCTTTTAAACCACTCGGTGTCCCGAGTGGACGATTGAAGTCTCATGAGGGTTTACAGGGAACACACCCACAAAGTTCATTTAAAACTAATACAAGGTTATGGTGTGTAAGTTAAAATTGAAATTTTGGTTACAGGAGAGGTTACGGCGTAATCACCGAAGTGAATTACGCCGTAATTAGTTAAAACCTGGAGACCTTTGATACTCGAGGGGGTTACGGCGTAACCCTTATGATTACGTCGCAACAACTGCACAAAATGGAAATTCCAGACTGGTTCTAATCTTTGGTTAGCTTAAATGCCATCCTCCTTGCTCAATTTCCTGCAAAATATAAATACAAACATACCAAACCCCAACTATACTAACAAAAATGGAAAAGAAAAGATAGGCATGGGGTGCCTCCCACGAAGCGCTTGTTTTTGTCCGAGTCACAAGCTTGACTCCACCCTTATTTACTAAGTAAAAGGGTGTTCGTCCCCTCACTTGAAATCAAGTGTCGGTGAAAATAGCAATAAACACTATGAGGGTGTGAATTTGCTGAAGGATGGGGAAATGATGAATTATAATCATACCTTAAAGGAGATGTCATTTCCCTCCTTACCTTACCCATTTTAGTTAATTGCATTGATGATTAGTTCACCTCGTGATGTGGCTGATTAATCGGCTCATATGTCTCCTTGTTAATCACTGAAGTGTCCAAGATCTTGCCCTCTAATTACTTTGCAAGATCAACTAAATTTGGTTCAGTAGCTGGTGCTACATAACCATCATCGGGTGATGTGATGGGTTGAACGATTTCATCCATAATTTCAACAACCTGTATAGGAAAACAAGCAAGATTGTTAGTAATAAAAGAAGAGCTAAAAGTCATACCGTTTTGTGTTGTGGTTGATTCCATATTAGCTTGTGGAATTGCATCATCACCCTGTAAGCTCTTTGCTTCCATCTTCTTAAATTGATGTTTGTGTTAATACAAATAAATCGTAAAAACGTTTATTCATATTTAGCGATCTCTTTGTGTTTTGTTGATAACAAATATAAAGTTATCATAAGTAAAATTATAAGGATACTTGTTATTTTTGTAAAGTATCTACATATATAATCATTTAACATAAATTGTTGTAATAATTCATTTGTTGTAATAGTTTATTAGGATGGGTAAAAACCATAACTCATGACCCATACCCATGGAGCATATCCATAACCCATGGAGCTAACCCATGACCCATTAACTAGATGCATTGCATCTTCTAGATACATTGTATCTATTGGGATACCCATGATCCAAAGTGTATAACCCATGACCCATGATCCATGACCCATAGCCCAAATAGGAGGAGCGTCCTACGGATCCCCCAGTTTACACTGGACGGATCCCTCATGTAAGGGATCTGTGGGATCCGGGGAACAGTAGTGATTTTTGCCTTTAAATAGTGAGCCATTTCTTCATTATAACTCACCCCTCTTCTTACAAACTCTCTCATATATTACTTCTCTCTTCTAATCTCAGATCTCTTGATCTATATAGTAGTTCTTCTTTCTTTTATTGTGATTCTCATATAGGTCCTTCTCAAAGGCGAGATCACGAGATACTACAAGTCATCCAAGCAAGGGGTCCTTGATTGATTTGTTCTTCCACAAGATTTCTGTAGCAAGATCTTGTATTTCATATTTCACATAGTTGTCGTGTTATAGTAGTTTTGGTTTTGTCTTCCGTGTTAAGGACTCGGTATTTAGCTTTGTATCGGAAAAAGTGTAAGCGACGTTGTGAGGCTTCTCCGCCAATTTGAAGGATCTTGTTGACATAGTGCTTGAACTCTCGAGTAGGTGACTCAGGGAGTGGAGTAGGGCAAGGAAGGTGTCCTTGTAGCCGAACCACTATAAATCGGTTGTGTCATTTCTATCCTTTACTTTACTTGCTTTCGTTACTTACATTACTTATTGCTTTATAGTTTCTATCCATCCATACGATTTCACATAATATCGAATCCAAAGTTTTTGAAACTAAATTAAAATCGGCAAAAATTTCAACCCCCCTTCTAGTTTTCCACAATTGGCATCAAGAGCAAGGTTTATGAAAAGTTTTAAAGTAAATCGTATTTTAAAAACTTTTCGATCACAATGGGTTCTGAAAATTATAAAGAAGGGCAATCTATGCAACGACATTCACTACTTGAAACTAATGGTTTTATTTATTGGAAAAATAGATTCTAAACTTATGTGAAGTCAAAAGATATTAATCTTTGGTACATCATTGTTGAAGGTGACCTTGAAGCCACTACAAAAGATGATAAAACCGACAACCTAGTAAACACACCTCATGATCAACTCTACGATGATCAAAAGAAAAAGCTTTCCAAAAATAGTGAAGCTAAAATGGTTTTATACAATGCTTTACCCAAAAAGGAATTCAAAAGAACTTCTATGCTTAAAACCTCTAAAGAAATTTGGAATTCTTTACTTGTAACCCATCAAGGAAATCAACAAGTTAAAAAGAATAAAATAGATTTATTTGTTCAACAATATGAACAATTTTCAATATCGGATGAGGATAGTATAGATAATTCTTTTGCTAACTTTAATACTATAAATACATCATTACAAGCACTTGATGAGTCTTTCTCTAGTCGTAATCATGTCAGGAGATATCTAAGGGCACTTCCATCCAAGTAGAGATCAAAGGTAATGGCCATCGAAGAATAAAAAGACTTATCAATCCTCACCCTCGACGAACTCATAGGAAATCTAAAGGTCTATGAGCTTGTCCTCGCTAAAGATTCCGAAGCCTCAATAGCCAAGAAGGTCTCAAGCGAGGAAGAAAACTTTTCGTCAGATAGTGATGACGAAGAATATGCCATGGCGGTAAGGGATTTCAAGAAGTTCTTTAGAAGAAAGGGAAGATATGTCAAGCAACCATATGCCGACAAGAAGGGGTTCCGGAAAGGCAAAGACTACAAGAAAGCAAGGGATGAACGCGCATGTTTTAAATGTGGGGACCCTAATCACTTCATTAGTGAGTGTCCCAAACGTGACGAACAAAAGGCGTTCATGAGTGGTTCGTAGGGAATGAGTGAGGAGGAGAACAAAGAAATTTGTCTCATGGCAAATGACTCAAACGAGGTATGTCTCGAATCTCTCTATTATAGTAACTCATCATTAGATGATGAATCATTGCATCATGAATATGATAAACTTTGCAAAATTAGTCTAAAAGTAATTAACAAAAATAAGATTTTGGAAAACAAAAATGAACGTTTAGAAAAGGAAGTCATTGAGTTAAAAGGCAAATTAAAACGTTTAGAAAAAGGGGAAGATAGCAAGTGGGGAATGTGAGCTTTGTGTTCAACTTCAAACACTAGTTGATAATCTTGATTCCAAGATTGCTAGAATGAATACTAATACTCTAGATATAATACTAGATAGTGTTAAAACAAGAAACAATCAAAAGGGTTTAGGTTTTCAGGAACATAATGCATCAACTAGTGAGAATAAAGAAACACAATTCATCAAAGCAACTGAAAATAAGTTACTGTAGTCACGGATCCCACGGATCCCTTGAAAAGGGAACCATCTAGTGTAAAACCAGGGATTCATGGGTCTGTAGATGCAAACAGAAGAAATAATGTAGCTACTTCATCTAGAACCGACTTTGTTATCGTTAACAAGAAGAAACCAACCCACGTTACTGTTAGAAAACCTCCTCTACTAAAACAAAATCAAAGTTTTATGAGAAACAAAGGTCCATCGTTTTCAAAACCAAACACATTTATAAGAAGACCTAATAATGTTTATCCGAGAAGTAACCACCATCAAATGGGATGGAATCCTAATGTACAAAATGGTTTTTCTTTTCAAAACTTTACACCATGGAATGTATTCTCACCTTTTCCATATATGCCTAACATGAATGAAACGTATAACACTAATGGACCCATGAACAAATGGGGACCAAACTTTTGAGTTAATTGTTTTTTTAGGTGTGCTTAAAGGTCTACCTAGATCCGGATGAATGGTTCAAGGATAGCGGGTGCACGAGGCACATGACCGGTAACGAAGACTTGTTTTCCACATACGAATCCTTCAATGGAGGGAATGTGGTATTTGGTAATAGCAAGAGCAAATTCATCGATAAAGATACAATTTCTCACAAATCTTTAACCATTAACGATGTGTGTCACGTAGAAGACCTAAACTTCAACCTTCTAAGTATAGGATAAATATGTGATAAAAAGTATAACGTACTTTTTAGTGAGACTGGTAGTAAAATATTGAAAAACGGTATTGCTATAGGAAGAGGCATTAGAAAACATGGAGTCTATGTCATTGAAATCGGTAATGAACCTAAAGACAAACTTTTTCTTACTTCTATGGATGATACTTCAACCTTATGGCATCGAAGATTGGGTCACGCCAATATGCGATTTCTTCAATCGCTATCATCTAAAGAACTAGTAAGTGATCTACCAAAATTAAAATACGAACATCATTTTGGTGATGCTTGTAACGTAGAAAAGCAAGTCCATGCTAGTCACAAAGCTAAAAATATGGTCTCTGACTACTAAGTGTCTAGAACTACTTCACATGGATTTATTTGGTCCATCCGCTATTCAAAGTTATGGAGGTAACTACTATACTTTGGTCATAGTGGATGATTACTCTAGGTACACATGGACTAAATTTTTAAAGAATAAAACTGAAATGTTCAACTACTTTGAAATATAGTGTCTATTAGAATAGATCATGGTAGGGAATTTGATAATGAAGTGCAATTGGGAGATTTTTGTGACGCTAATAGTATTACTCACAATTTATCGGCCCCTCGCACTCCACAATCAAATGGGGTAGTTGAAAGGAAAAATATAACCCTACAAGAAATGAGTCACACCATGATTAATGAGCAATCTATTCCTCAAATATTTTGGTGCAATACCCTTGATACATCAACCTACATACTTAACCAAGTCTTAATTATACCATTCTTAGGTACTTAACCGAGTCTTAATTTTGGTAGATCTCTTACTAGTTCTTTAGATAATAGCGATTGAAGAAGTCGCACATTGGCGTGACCCTACAAGAAATGAGTCACACCATGATTAATGAGCAATCTATTCCTCAAATATTTTGGTGCAATGCCGTTGATACATCAACCTACGTACATAACTGAGTCTTAATTAGACCATTCTTAGGTAAAAATCCATACGAGTTACTTCGAGGCAAAAAGTCTACGTTAGAACCTTTAAGAGTCTTTGGCAGCAAATGTTTCCTACTTAACACTAAAGATTACCTAACTAAATTTGATCCTAAATCAACCGAAGGGGGAGAAGAAGTAAAACTTATGCTTTCAAAACATACATCTAATCTTAAGTTTTACCCATCATAACATTATGTTTTGTCATCAACAAAAAGGGGGAGATTGTTAATACAAATAAATCGTAAAAACGTTTATTCATATTTAGCGATCTCTTTGTGTTTTGTTGATAACAAATACAAAGTTATCATAAGTAAAATTATAAGGATACTTGTTATTTTTGTAAAGCATCTACATATATAATCATTTAACATAAATTGTTGTAATAATTCATTTGTTGTAATTGTTTATTAGGATGGGTAAAAACCATAACCCATGACCTATACCCATGGAGCATATCCATAACCCATGGAGCTAACCCATGACCCATTTACTAGAAGCATTGCATCTTCTAGATACATTGTATCTATTTGGATACCCATGATCCAAAGTCTATGACCCATGACCCATAACCCAAATAGGAGGAGCGTCCTACGGATCCCCCAGTTTACACAGGACAGATCCCTCATGTAAGGGATCTTGTGGGATCCGGGGAATAGTAGTGATTGTTTGCCTATAAATAGTGAGCCATTTCTACATTATAACTCACCCCTCTTCTTACAAACTCTCTTATATATTACTTCTCTCTTCTAATCTCAGATCTCTTGATCTATATAGTAGTTCTTCTTTCTTTTGTTGTGATTCTCATATAGGTCCTTCTCAAAGGCGAGATCACGAGATACTACAAGTCATGCAAGCAAGGGGTCCTTGATTGATTTTTTCCTCCACAAGATTTCTGTAGCAAGATCTTGTATTTCATATTTCACATAGTTGTTGTGTTATAGTTGTGTTGGTTTGGTCCTCCGTGTTAAGGACTTGGTATTTAGCTTTGTACCAGAAAAAGTGTAAGCGACGTTGTGAGGCTTCTCCGCCAATTTGAAGGAGCTTCTTGACTTAGTGCCTGAACTCTCGAGTAGGTGACTCGGGGAGTGGAGTAGGGCAAGGAAGGTGTCCTTGTAGCCGAACCACTATAAATCGGTTGTGTCGTTTCTGTCCTTTACTTTACTTTCTTTCGTTACTTACATTACTTATTGCTTTATACTTTCTATCCATACATACGATTTCACATAATATCGAATCCAAAGTTTTTGAAACTAAATTAAAATTGGCAAAACTATTCAACCCCCTTCTAGTTTTCCACAATTTTCTTGTTTCTTCTTTTCTCACAGTCTTCAAACATTCTGGAAATGGGATAGGTGGTACATAAGGTTTGATCTAAGGTAAATCACGAGGAACCGGCTCCTTGTTGACTTCTTTCATCTTTCCCACCATTGCTTTGATAGTTCCAACCGCATTCTTTTTACTTTCCGGGACCTTTTGGTTGAATTCTTCAAGCGTAGCCTCCAAGCTTTTCCTCTTAGCATCGAGCTTCTTTAAATTCAAGTATGTGCCCTCCTTGAATTTCCTAATCCATTCATCATTTGAGTCATGCATCTTTTTGGATTCTTCATAGTATTTGTTGATTATTGCCTCCAAGGATTCTACATACTCAACCTGCTCAGCCGCCTTCTTATCATTATGCATCCCTTCACTAACCTGAATAGAATGAATGTTCTCCTTAACCATCTTCATATCACATCCAAGTCTATCAAGTCACTTGGTGACGTCTCCAATGTCATCCAAGCCATTGCTATTTGTCACCCAGATGGTTGCTCCATCATACCAATTTCGTGAATGGCCAGCCATCTTTTGAATTAATCTAAGGGCTTGTGCTGGTGGCATTTTATGGATAGGTCCTTGAGAGTCAAGCATTTGGCGGGAAGGGATGTTTAAGCCATTATAGAAAATAAGGACCATCTGATGGTTGCTGATATCATGCGTTGGGCATCTGTAAAGAAGGTCATTATATCTTCCCAAGCTTCATCTAGCATTTCATCCACCTCTTGTCTGAAACTCCTTATTTCTTCAATCATCTTGGCAATCTTTGAAAGAGGATATTATATTCTAATAAATGCTTTCTCCAAAAGATTCCATGTAATAATCGACCTAGCAGGAAGCCTGTACATCAATCTTCTGGCTGCACCTGTGAGTGTAATTGGAAACACTCTAAGCATTAATGCATCTTGAGTGACTCCTGGAGTGTGGAAAAGATCTGCGATCTCTAATACTCTTCGCACATGCAAGTGGGCATCTTCGTCATTAGTTCCCACAAAAAGCTTACGTCTGAGCTCCTTCATAAATTGGCAACTGATCTCAAAGCTGATAGTTTTACTGATTTTGGGACTTACCACACCCAGTGTTTGGTTACCTTGAGTCAAAGCCATGTATTCCTCCATAGTGAGCATGTCAAAATCCGAATCACCCATAAACTGAAATTTAAAAACAAACAAAAACAGAAAAGAAAGGAAAAAGAAAACTAAAAACAAAAATAAAAGAAAATAAAGCTATAAAAGAAGAACTTAAATTAAAATCCTAAAATAGCTCCCCGGTAGCGGTGCCAAAAACTTGATGCAGGATTTCTGACCAGGTTTTAATATTTATAATGTCTCGTTTACCTATGGTCCACCTTATGCACTCACGGGCAGTGTACCCGGTTGTGTGTAGTGTAGTAATCTGTAAAACCGAGGTGATCCCAAGAGCTATGTGAGCGGATTCTAATTAAGTCTAGATGTCAGTGGTTTTAAACTGGTTTGTAGAAGAAATGATTATTAAACTAAAAAATAAGAAATAAAAGCGTAAACTGAAGAGAGGTTGTGATCAATAGAGAGAAGGTGTGCTAACCTAATTACTAATCCTATCATGTAATGTTCGAGTTTTATTACTTCTAATTGATTCTGTAACATATTGGATTTCATAAACACATCATAACATATTAAATAGGGGCGTATGGCTTAGAGTTTTAGAGAGAGAAAGTTTAGAGGTTTAGGAAGCTTAGTGAGAGAAAGAAAAATCTTATTATGAGCTCCAACCCTCTACCTTGGGAGGTAGAGGGTATTTATAGTATCTTTCACAAAACGCCTCCTAAGGGTTGTGGATCAGGCATACAGTGGGTAAAGACCCGTCAGTCCTCCACGGTGTTACTTAACAAATTACTAACTAATATTAAATAACTACGACTACGAGCTTTCTAACGATTACATATACTTGAGGTGACCGACACTTTAACAACTGTATTTTCTAAATCTCAACAATCTCCCCCTAAGGGAGGTCACCTCAAATTACATTGAATACAAACAGATATTACATTAAGATTGTTCTTGGATTCTTGTTTAAGTTCATTGCTCTGTAGCCCGTAGTCTTTGATTCTTCGTGTTTTGCATGTTTGGTTAATCCAAGTGGAGGTCTTTAACTGATCCACATGATGATGAGTTTTGAGCCAGCTTTGAGATCATCAGCTTCCATAAATCTCTGACTCTTCCTTTGTAGTGTTGACATTATGTGATGTTGTGACATTGGACCGACATGCTCACATTCTGCATCATGATTTCTTCTCATCAGAGTAGCAAAAGCTTTAGTTGATTCATGATATTTGCAGCAGCGTAGCAGAAGCATGAAGTGAAAATATCAGAGTTGTTGATGCGTTTATCATGATTTTTTAGAGATGAATGTGTTGTGTGAGCATGTGGCTATGGATTGACCTCTCAATTTTGATCAGCTGCAAACATTGGGTGTACCTGCATACAACAGTTATCAATAAAGTGCACGAAAAATGTCTTTGATCACTTTCGTTGAATTGAGGTACACGGCCCACGGTTCCCCGTTGATCAGTACAAGTACTGCCTGTGACCAGGTATAATTCCAAAGAATCTCCTTGACAGGGTTTCGCAGCTGCTCTAGCCGTTCTTAAACCGGAACGTCTCAAAGAAGACAACACGAAGTGAGTGAAGCAGCGAATTGAGATTCACTGATTGATGAATAGAGATTTGAAAAACAATCGTGTACTGCTCAATATAAAGTGTTTTTGCAATACAACGAAGGTTTTAAGTAAAATCAATTATCAATCATAAACACCTTTTTATTTTGAGATATTAATACACAGTCGATGTGCTAGAGAAAAGAACTTTAAGCACCACGACCGGTTTTTCAAAGGTATCCGTCAATCCATTTCCTGGACCAAGGTTGATTCAATAATGAATCGCCCCATTGTTTCAATCCAGTTGTCACAAGTTTGATCTATTGGATAGATCTCACATGTTACCTACCAAGAGCTTGTTTGATGTTGGCTCTAGAAGGATTTCCATCTTCATCGTGAATATCTTACATATCACTCAGATGTTCTGGTAATACCACAAGGATAATGCGTAGGACTCTTAAGATATAATCTCACTTTCCACATTGTGTGAAATAGTAAGTCTTCATTGATTGTGTCCTAGAGAGATTTATTGATGATCTCGTGGCTCTAGACTCAATAGTGCACATTTGGTTCCTATGCCGGAGACTAGGGAGAGGTTCTCCTTCATCAATATCAACAATCTCCAAGAGAAAGTCGATAGATTATGTTGGTTCCCCGTGAGAATGAAACAAGCCCTTTTAAGAGGAACTTGAGTAGCTTGGGAAGTTTAGTGCAGTGCGTCACTGGGTTCATGATGTCTTGTCTTCAATACGAGTGTTACCTTGGTAACAACCAGTAGCATATGTATTGAACCCGGTTTCTGCCCTAAGATTGAATTATTGGAGGGTTATTTTTTTTCACCCTTTTCACATTCATTTCTTTTTCATTCTTCAACCCCTTCAGTGCTTACCAAGACTTCATAACTAGAACCTTGTTGGGTTTATTCCAATTCTAGCTCTGTCTCAGTCCGCACTCTTCCCATTTCTCACTTTTCTCCTTTTTTCATCATACCTAAGGACTTCTACACTATCTAGTGAATTGTCCCTGGGTAGATCCCTCCGGCTCTGGCGGGATCGTGGGAACGAATACCTAACCTAACCATCCGTATATCTCCATACATAAAGTAAATTTGGTCGATATTTTTGGTATTTTTCTTCTGCCATTGGAACCAATTGAAAACTATTTAAAAATCAATCCAGGTACTTGTGATATATTATCAAAGCATTTTGTACCTGAATTGTTTTTGATATTTCAGAAAAAGCTCCCCCTCAACATGTGCATCGTATATTTGATATCGTTTTGACACATGGAGGCAAGAGGATGAATTCACTTCTTTTGATTAACATTTTCTAAAAATATCTACATCACCTTCCCGATCAAAATTAGTGTTTCAAATACTTTGTTAAAGATATTTTTGGGAAAGGATGTGGTTTTCAAAAAGTTGCTCCCCCTTAATATGTGCATCGAGATTCAAAAGTGTTTTGCACATATTAGGGAAAACCTGCACTTAGAGACAAATCAATCACATTTCAATCCTTTTTAGTTTGATATAGATGCTCCCCCTTAACATGTGCATGGAAAATTTGAAATCGTTTGGAACATGTAGGGAGGAGAGCTTGCTAATCACTTACAAAACCATTTATCGAATTATCAGTTTAAATCCAATTTAAATCACAATATTCTCCCTCGATCACAATTTTCAAATCCATTGAGATTTGTGATCTCTATTGATTTAAATTGATTTTGAAAGCTTTGGAGGAGAATTGTGACTTGCTTTTGAAAAATATTTTAACTGATAAGAATAAGATTTTGAGACTTTGAACTCCAATGTTCAAGCATGCGTAGGTATCTTATGAAAACATAACATTAGCGAAGGTCTGAACCAATTGTATAAGACATTGCAATTGTTTGACGAATAACCTTTTTAATTTAATTGAAATCATTCTCCCCCTCAATCAATGACATAAGTTGTTGATTGAGAGATAGAGATTTTGACAAATGTCAAGTCCAGATGATTTTCAAAAATTGAGTCCAAGTTATTTTTCAAAGCTATTTAGTTTTCATTAGATAACAAATATTTTTCAAAAGAATTTATAGAAGGAAAAATATTTGAGAAGGAAACATCTGTCTTTTTGGTGACAAACACTTTGTTTTAGAATTAGAGCATGAGATTTGAAAAATAAGATAAAGCATGGCTCTGTTCTTTCTTTTAAAACCGGGGTACAGTCTAAAATGACTATAAACCTTTGTTTTTCATTCTCTCAAAATGTTTTTTTTTTTTTTTTTTTTTTTTAAGCTTATATACAATCGAACTTCATCTAAAGACCCGTGTCATTCTTAGAGTGGCGAATCAAAGACCGTAGATGTTATCGAAGAATAGAAAAAATATATATACATATATATACATATATATATATATATATATATATATATATATATATATATATACTTTTCAAAGATTTTCTGATTTTTATAGATTTTTTGAAATTTTATATTTTTCTATTTTCTTTTTGGGGGTTCTACAAATTTTTTTTTTTTTTTTTTTTTTTTTTTTTTTTTGAAAAAATATTTACAAGAGATGGATGAAGAAAAACTTTTACTCCTCGTCTTCTTCTTGAAGACGTTTGAGTGTTTCCGGTTGTACACTCTTTAGACCAAGTCGTGGAAGGATAAACTCAAAGCGTTCTCTAGGAAGAGCTTTGGTGAAGATGTCTGCTAACTGATATTCAGTCCTCACAAAATTTAGTTCCACCACACCGTTCTCCACTTGCTCCCTGATGAAATGATGTCGAATGTCGATATGCTTTGATCTTGATTGTTGAACGTTGTTGCATGAGAGAGCAATGACACTCTTGTTATCACAATACAGAGGGATTTTGTTGAATTCAAAGCCATAGTCAGATAATTGGGATCTCATCCATAGGATTTGAGCACAACAAGATGATATGGCTATGTATTCAGCCTCTGTAGAGGATATAGAAGTACTCATTTGTTTCTTTGAAGACCAGCTCACAAGCTTATCACCCAAAAACTGAGCCCCTCCTGACGTGATTTGATGTGTATCTTGACACCCTGCATGGTCAGCATCTGCATAGGCTGTTAGTGACATACCGGTGTCTTTCGGGTACCAAAGTCCCATGTTGATGGTTTCTTAGAGATACTGAAATACCCATTTAACCGCTTCAAGGTGCTTTTTGGTAGGCTTAGCCTGGTATCTAGCACACATGCATATAGCGAACAAAATGTCTTGTCTACTGGCAGTAAGGTACATCAGGGACCCAATCATACTACGATATTTAGTTTGGTCAACCATGATCCCTAAGTGGTCCTCATTCAGATTAGTACGCTCCACCATGGGAGTGTCAACAGGATCACAAGAATCAAATCCAAATTTCTTTAAGATTTCATTAGCATATTTAGATTGATTGATAAAAATGCCTCCTGGACTTTGTGAAATTTGTAATCCCAAGAAAAATGACATTTGTCCCATCATTGACATTTGAAATTTGGAGCACATCTCCTCAGAAAAACGGTCACATTCATTGGAGTCAGCCGAGGAAAAAATAATATCATCAACATAGATTTAAACGTGAATTAAGTGTTTGCCTGACTTTCTGGTGAACAATGACGGATCAACTGCTCCTTTGCTGAATCCATTAGATAGAAGAAACTTCGATAGCGTGTCGTACCATGCCCTTGGAGCTTGCTTCAAACCGTAGAGAGCCTTCTTCAAGTGATAGACATGAGTAGGATGCTCTGGATTCATAAAACCTTCAGGTTGGCTAACGTATATGAATTCTTTCAGATCTTTGTTAAGAAACGCTGTCTTTACATCCATATGATAGACTACCATGTTCTTACTTGCAGCGTTAGCCAGGAAGATTCTGATTGCCTCGATACGTGCAACTGGAGCAAATGATTCTTCAAAGTCAATACCCTCCTCTTGACGGTATCCTTTTGCAACCAATCGAGCCTTGTTCTTTAGCACATCACCATGCTCATCAAGTTTTACTTTGAAGATCCACTTTAGAGAAATGATCATAGCACAGTTAGGAGCAGGTACTAATTCCCATACATCTAGTCGATCGAACTCATGAATTTCTTCTTGCATGACATTAAACCAGCTGTCTTCATTCATAGCAGTTTTAACGTCTTTTGGTTTGACCTTAGATAGTACGGAGTTGAAGAAACACCATAAGGCATCAGTTGCAAGTTGTTTACGAGTGGATACTGGGCGAGAAGGGTTTCCAATGATGTTGTCCAATGGATGGTCATGTGTCCATTTTCTAAGGTGTTCGTGTGTTTGTTGTTGAGGAACAGAAGTAGCAGAGTTTGGATCTCCTGATGAAGATGGTTCTGAAGTTGGTTCAGGAGCAAATATGTTCTCAAATGGAGCATATTCGGGAGTAGCAAAGGGGTTATCTCCATCATAGGTGCCATAAACATTTCCATGATGTACACTTGATGATTGAGGATTCGATGATGAGGATGAGTGATCTGCAGTAGGCGCTTCTTGACTCAATGACATAGAAACTGAAGGGTTATCTACGTTGACTGGGTTAGGGGCAGCCTCTATTGATGGATTTGTCTGATCATTAGGAATAGGCTCATAATGTTCATCAAACGTTGGATCAAACAATTTCTTCCAATCATCTTCCGAAAGGGGTACATATGGAATTGCTGGTGAGGGATTTTGTACAAGAGAAGAACTAATGGGACTACTTAATGAAGGTTGTGATGCGGGTCCAGAACTTGATTGTCTTGGAGCCATTTGCCCAGACAGCTCATCGAACGTGACGTGAATAGTTTCGATGATATCTCGAGTTCTTTTGTTGTAGATTCGGTAACCCTTCTTGTTTGGTGCATAACCCACAAAAACTCCAACGTCCGCCTTAGCTCTTAATTTACCTAAATCTTGACCGTCATTCGTTGGATAGCACAAAGCACCAAATACACGAAGGTAGGAGAGATCAGGTTTTCGTTTATGGACAAGTTCGTATGGAGTTTTTCCAAGTGAGGTGTGTATGAGGGAACGATTTTGGGTGTAGCAAGCAGTGGCAATGGCTTCAGCCCAAAGAAACATTGGAACCTTTGAGTAAATTGGCATTGTTCTTGCAGCTTCAACAAGGGTCCGATTTTGCCTTTCAATTACACCGTTCTGTTGAGGCGTGCGTGGAACACTTCTTTGATGACTGATTCCAATGCTTTCATAAAATTGACTTAGGTCTTTGTTAACAAACTCAGTGTCATTGTCTGTTCGAATAATTCTAACGGTCTTGTTAAGTCGAACCTGCAGCTGTTTGATAAGTTTGATGATGACATCTGGAGTTTCATCCTTTGTCCTTAAAAACTTAACCCAAGTAAATCGAGAGTAGTCATCAACAACGACTAATACATATTTCTTCCCATTTATCTTTTGCACTCACATAGGTCCGCACAAATCCATATGAAGAGTATGAAGAACTTCCATAACTGAGTTTGCGGGTTTGGGTTTGTGGGCATATTTCCTGCTTTTTCCCAATTGGCATGCTGAACAAAGATTATCTTTTTCATACTTTAATCTGGGTAAGCCTCTTACAAGGTCCTTTCTGGAAAGATCATTAATGGTGCCGAAGTTCAAGTGATTGAGACGATGATGCCATAACCATGACTTTGTTTTCGAAGCCTTTGACAACAAGCAGATTGGAGAAGACTTCATCATGTCTTCGATAGAGATGGTGTATAGGTTTGAACCACGTGTTCATCTTAACAGTTCCACACCATTAGGTTCTCTAACGAAACAAGTATGTTTTCTAAAAGCCACCTCTAGATCGGAATCACATAATTGACCATCAGAAAACAGGTTATGACCAAGACCTTCAACATAATATACCCTGGAGATTACACTATCACTAACAACATAATCTCCATAACCGATAATTGCACCAAAATGGTCGTTCCCGAATCTAACAGTCCGAATAAATTTACTCATGAAGTTCATGAGCCGCGAGCGGTCTACAGTCATATGCTTGGAATAGCCTGAGTCCAAGTACCACAAAACGATTTGAACGACCTGCAGTTGAACACAGACAAGAATGGATAACTGGATAATTGGGATCCCCATGCAAGAATAGGTTCCACTTGGTTAGAAAACGAGATTGGAACATCCACATCAGAAATAGAATCAATAAGATCATTAGAGGTAGAAGCCGGGCTAGTAGAAACAGTAGATCTATTCAAAGTATGTTCACTTCTTAAAGGTATAGTTTTACTGGTAGGCATCCATTTCCTAATGGGAATTGACTTAGGTAATTTAGGGCACAACTCATTAAGATTAAATTTGCAGCCAGTAGGTATCCACTGATAACCTACATTACTAAATTTTCTTCCTGTGTGTTTTCAATGTTTTCTAACCTTCTTCCACCTTTTCTTTCTAGCCTTCTTAACTTGATTGTTGGCATTAATAGTTTTAACTGGGTATTTAACAACATTAAACAAATCATTCACACCACATACATGATTAGTAACAGAAACCAAGGAATCATCATAACATGTTTTGCCAAATGTTGCAGAATTCGCATTAATTACAGCATGCTTAGAGCTAACACTAGAATCAACACAATTTGTTTTATTCAACATAGTTTCAATCTTCCTAAGGTGATCTTCTACTCTCTTCCACTGAACATTTCTAGCTTGCAAGGTCCTATCATTCTTTGTGTTGCCTTGAGGCTTTGACCTGCTCGCTTTGGTGTCACTTTTTACTCCTGTAGAGGGAATGGGAACATTAGTTGGTTTTGCTACTTTTTGCATTTCAGGTTTAGAAGTGCTGGGATCTGAACTACTTGAAGGCACATTAAAGTTCACTTTCTTAACACTGGGCATAGATCAAGGCATAATAACTTTATCATTCTTACAAAAGGATCTTGGGCATGTTGCTCTTAAACATTTTAAAAGCTCCTGAGATCGTTTGGCATATAAGCAAGCATACCTAACTTCACTATTAAGTGGTTTATTTATGCGATCTTCTTCTACAATCTCACGAAGGCATTCTAGACTATCCTTAAAATGATAAAAGTAATCATGAAACACAAGTTCATTGTTTCTAAGATGAGGAGGAATGTATTTAACAGTCACAGTATATTTAGAATCTGCAGATGCCTTTGATGCAACATTCTCATTGAAGACAAGTGGCATTTTCCCTTTTACCTGACTCTTCAGATTCTCAATTTCCTTTTGTAACGAAGTTATTTTTTCATTGTTTTTGTCACGAGTGACTTTCATTGAATCGTATAACTCTTTGAAGTGTCATTTGACCTTTTCATTTTCTTCTAGAAAACTCTCATTTTCTTGTTGTAATACGTTAATGATGTTTTGAAGATAAAAGTTTTGAGAAAATTGAGAATCTAAAGGAGAAGGCATTTGGGAGCCAGTCACATTGTTCTTTTCACCCTTTAATTGTGAAATATGGGTTTTCAACTTTCTGATCGTGTTACAGTGAGCTCGAATCAGTTCGTCACGTTTGTTTATTTCAAAAACTGCAACAAACTCTGGAACATCCGAGGATATCTTGATGTTTGATGTTTTAACATTTTCTTTGAGATGTTGATATTTTAGTTGCAAATCAAAATGTTCAACTTCCAGCTTAGAAAAGCGTTTTACCAAATTATTGTGATCATCCTGGTCAATTTTCTCATTTAGTTTTGAATTTTTGTTTTCAAGCTCAATGACACGATCATGGGAAACTTTCAAAGAAACAGATAATTCATGAAATTGAGAGGCAATAATAGAATACTTAGTAATAGTATAAAACACATCTTGAGCCACACAACTCGATATCAAGTTCTCATTTAAGATATGCAGATTCTTCCTTTTAATTTCATTATATTTGAGTTCCCGTTCATAATTATTGACCTCAACTATCATTGCATCAAATTCTTTTTCCATTTATTTAATCTCTGAGTCCATCCCCTTTTGAAGACTCTCAAATTGATTTTTTAATTGTTTAAAGAAAGGCATGACTTCAGTTAAATAGCATTTTTTAGTTTACTCAAAACCCCTTTCCCCTTCAGTTATCCCTGTAGGTGTGATTCTCTTCTTACATGTCTTCTCAAAATCAACGAATAGTTGATAAACAACATACAGACTGATTAAGGTCTTGCTCTTAGTGGGAAGGGTTCTAGGAACTAAATACATTGGTGTATTCGGAGGATACACAGTAGCTGGAGGCACTTTCCTAAGGGGAGTGTTTGTTTCAACAAGTACATTTGCTTTTTGCATATCCATGTCTTTTTTCCAGAAAACTTGTTCTGGGGTTAATTGAGTTTGAGGTTTAAACATGTTCAGGGAAATCCAATTTTCTTTAGTGTAATCATGGGGTTTGATTGTTATGTTTTGCTTTTTACACTGAGGATCTTTTAGCTTCCTATCCATTTTCTCCCTAGAGGCATCTTCTAATTTTCTATCCTCTTCCGTGCTTCCAATACATGATGGTGTTTTCCTAGGCTTGAGGATCTCATTTCCATCATATACAATCGTATGGAAAGCTTTAGCCTTTTTACAATACTCGGGGTTTGGTTCCTCTACTAGGGGAATACTATGCTTATCGCTTAAGACTCTGTGCTTAGTGATCATGTGAGCAGTCTGAATGGTATTCCCTTGTACGTACAAGTTATTTTCAAGCTTGTTTTTCAAAGTTTTTAGGTTGGAAAAATCTGTTAAAAGTTTTGATTCCTTAGCATTAAATTCCTGTTTAAGCACTTTAACATTTTCTTAAAGTTCTTGTTTTTTCTTAACAGTTTTTTTTAGTTTGTCTTTTAAGGAATCTAGCTCTTGTTTTAATATTTCTTCCCTAAAATTACTTTTTCTAATAATTGTACGTATTTGGTCATCCATTTTCTGCTCACGGGTAGTTAGCTCAAACTTAGCACGTTGTTCATAAATGGCAACTTGTTCTTTATAGGCATTCAGTTCAGAGATAACAGAATCATCAGGGGCACATGCAATGTATTCATCAAAAACATAGTCATCATTGATTGCAGAAGATGCATCACTTGGTACGATCTCACTTTCACTTTGTATCACATATTGATCTTATGTGACAATATTACTATTACCCACATTATCTATATCTGATTCATTAGTTTCATGTGATTGTACTTCGTTATGTATCTTTTGCTCATCAACTTCATCGTATAGTTTTAATACCTCAGAAATGATTGAATCTTTGGATGGACCAGCCTATCGTGGTGATGAGACCTTTGGAGAGACCATTGGTGAAATGCTAGCCATGAAGATTGTCTGGGCAGTAGGTTCATCATCGACATCAGAGTCAAATGCATCACAGTCAGCAACTTGAAAGGCATTTTGATGATTGTGACCTATTTCCTGAATTGGCTACTCATCCACATCAGCATCATATGTTTTGGCATTTCCCTCAGCTAGAAACAGCAACTCTTCTTCATTCAAAACCGCTCCATTGTCCTAAGCTTGCACCAGTAGCATCTTGTCCCTGAAATACTCGCATTTTGAGGGCGTTTTGGAGAAGTGCAGTTCCTTGCAATATGTCCTTCACCACCACAGTTGTAGCACTTGATTGGCTTTCCTTGTCCTTGATTTTCATTCCTTCCACGATTCTGATTAGCCACATACCCTCCACCTACTCCACCTTTTCCTTGTTCATACTGTCTTCCTTGCACTGGTTGCACCATGATCTTACCAACTCTGACAATAGCATGATTGTATAGATTGGATGCAGTTCTGATATCATTGTTAGTGTGTGGAGTGAGGTACATATTTTGTTTAACCATAAGAGCCAGTTGATTGATGAAATGTTCCATGATTGTGTTTGAGTCTGGAGGCTTATACGCTGGATCTGGAATGAGCTTGTGGTTACCGTTACCCGTTGGTATGACTTGAGAAGATTTGGTGGTAATTACTACATTTGTGTAGAATGTTGTTGAGTCATTTGATGAGCTTGCCTCTACATGATTAGATTTGAACTTTTCAAGAATCATTCGTTCAAACATAGCATGCTTCTCATTCTGAAGTAGGAAGGCATACAATTGCTCATAGTTGGTGTGCCTTAATCCTTTGGTTAGCTTGACTGAGGTGACAAATTTATGCCATTCGGGATTCATGTTGTTCACAAACTTTGAATTGAGCTGAATATTTGGCATGGTCATTTTGATATTCCTCATATCATTCACAAGTTTGTGGAACCTCACATAGTATTCAGTGACACTTTCTCCAGGGTTCATCTTAAAGTTCTCAAAATCATCATACAGTTGAGATTCCCTGTCTTCTTTGGTCAATTCAGAACCAGAGAGAAGCATCTTAACATTGTCCCAAACTGTCTTGGCTTCAGTGTTGTGATTGATTAACTTGTAGATGTCTTTTGGTAGACCCTGAAGTATAATGTTTGAAGCCCTGATATCAGCATCGTATCTCTTTTTCTCCTTATCATTGAGCTCATCATATGTCTTTGGTCTGTCCAAACCTAATATCACTGAACCATCCACAGCAGTTTCAAGTATGTCTCTGGTATTCTCAATCTGATAAGGTCCTTCATCAATTGATTTGAGAATGTTAACCCCATTTTCCTTTCCCAAACAATACAACCTAATTCGTTGAGCCCATGAGTCATAATCAGTTCTGTCAAGAATAGGAGGACGAGTATCTGATCCTGCTGCTTGAACGTCCTCAGCTACAGAAGAGATGATTGTAGGCACGTTGGTAGACATGATTACAGATTCCACGGGATTTTATAACTCTTTGATTAAACCGGCAAATAGATTCTTTCACGGGATTTTACTAAATCAAGAGAAAACCGTAAAATATAACATTCAGAAACAATAATTAACCAAGTCGCTTCAAACCTTGAAGACAAGTCGCTTAGCACCAAGTCGCTTTGCACCAAGTTGCTCAATGGACAAGTCGCTAGAAACACAAGTCGCTAAGAAGACAAATCGCTAGTAAAAGTTGCTAGGCACACAAGTTGCTAGAGTGACAACTCGCTAGAAGAACAAGTCACTAGTGACACAAGTCGCTATGAAGACAAATCGATAGTGACAAATCGCTAGACACAGAAGTTGCTAGAGTAACAACTCGCTAGATGGATAAGTCGCTAGGGACAAATCGCTAGACAAAACAGTACGTCCACTACTTTTGTCCTTTTTGTCGTTTTGTCTCAAAAGACAACTCGCTTAGTGCACAAGTCGCTTCACACAACACAGACAAGTCGCTTAAAATGTAGAGACAAATCGCTACGAAGAACTCAAGTACGAGACACAAGTCGCTAGATAGAAATATTCAAAAACAACACTTTTCAATCCAAAAATAACCCAACCACATTGATTCAAGCCTTCAAAATCAAAACCTAAGCACTTATAATGATTCTAAACACAAAAGTATAATCAAAATCCAAACTTTAACACTAGAAATGGTCCAAATGATGCAAATACCACTAAACTTTTTCAAACCCAAAAACCATATAAAACCACTATAAATCCAAGAACATGTAAGAGAGATGATCAAACCATGGCTCTTGATACCATTTGTAACATATTGGATTTCATAAACACATCATAACATATTAAATAGGGGCGTATGGCTTAGAGTTTTAGAGAAAGAAAGTTTAGAGGTTTAGGAACCTTAGTGAGAGAAAGAAAAATATTATTATGAGCTCCAACCCTCTACCTTGGGAGGTAGAGGGTATTTATAGTATCTTACACAAAACGCCTCCTAAGGGCTGTGGATCAGGCATACAGTGGGTAAAGACCCGTCCGTCCTCCACGGTGTTACTTAACAAATTACTAACTAACATTAAATAACTAAGACTATGAGCTTTCTAACGATTACATATACTAGAGGTGATCAACACTTTAACAACTGGATTCTCTAAATCCCAACAGATTCAAGTGGGGTTTTAAGTCGCTAGGACAACATTTGGTCAATTCGTCCTAACCTATCAACAAAGGATCCTACCGGAGGTCAAGATTCTACCCTTAATAGTCGAGTGGTTTTTAGTCGCCTAAGCCAAGTCATTAAGTACCCAACATGCAAGATTCGAAATAATGAGTTCCCGGGCGTTAGCATCTTAGACACTCATTCCTAACTACTTAAGTTCATCCGGATGACCGGTGATCATTTGGTCAGTTCGCACAAGTGAGGGAGGGTCGTCAGTTGGTCAATTCTTATCCTTCCCAACTGTACCTAACTACTAAGGGTCAGTTGGTCAATTCTCCTAAGCAACTAGATACGACCGCCTTTCAAAACTACCGAAGCTAGGGTAACTACCAACGAACTATGCATGCATACACTAGAAACAATTATACGGAAGCATGAAAACATAAACAATACATTTAAGGAATCATAACTAGGCTAGAACCAAAGGTGCTTAGCCAAACATATAGTAAATTATACCAACAAAAATGAATAAAACACAAATTGAATTGAACATATTGTTTGATACAAATTACTTGATGTAGAGCTAATAATGATGATGATTGCAAGTGAATTCTTCCTTGGAAAATGGCTCGGAACTGCTGGAAATTGCCCTGGAGTGGTGCCCTAATAGACCCCTAAGAGAGGGGTGAAGAGAGATACTAAAAAATACAGATTTATGGTTGTATTTATAGGCTACGAGATGGTTACGGGGTAACCTAAAGTGTAAGTTACGCCGTAACCTCAGTTATGGCGTAACTAAAGTTTAAGTAACTCCGTAACCTCAGTTACGGTGTAACTAAAGTTTTAGTTACTCTGTAACCTCAGTTACGGCGTAAATAAAGTTTTAGTTACTCCGTAACCTTAGTTATGGCGTAACTAAAGTTTAGTTACTCCGTAACTATAGTTATGGCGTAACTGAGTTTTAGGGTTATGGCATAACCTCTTCAGCTTTTCATAATAGCAATATTGCAACTTAGGACCTTGAGTTCCTTCATTCCATTAATGGAGACCAACATATAAATGTGTTAATTGTGCACCGAACTTCGTATGTAGTAATATTACGGCGTAACTAAATCACCGGGTTACGCCGTAATTCTTCGTCCGCGTATACTTATCAACTCCTTAATTCTCTCTACGGCGTAACTAAATTACCATGTTACGCCGTAACCTTCACAAATAATTCTTAGGCCCTCGTAGTGTGGGTTACGGCATAATCAATAGTGCTGATTACGCCGTAACCTTCTTCAGAAAATATATCTTGGCCTTTTCTCACATCTTTTCTGCTCCAACGCCTCATTTATCCTGAAATGTAAATATGAAAATATGAAAGAATTAAGTACCATATTTATATAAATGAGACAATAAACACAGGAATTTGATATGTAAAATATCAGGTAATTTGATGTTATCACCTACCCACCTAGCTGAGTTGATAAAGAAGAAGAAAAAACTAGCGATGCTAGTACATCAAGTATCTTCGTTATAAAACTGTACTCTTTTCCTAATAAATCCTTGGCTTATGACACTGGTTGAGGTACTCACATCTGTAATACATCTCAAAGGCTTAGGGGAAGCAAGAAGCTGAAACATGGATCCTTGAACCTGTAAGTGGAAAATGGAAATCGTGCAACGATTGAAGCTATAGGATGTTTTGATTTAATTCTTCCTAATGTTTTATGTATTGTGTTAGACAATTTTCATTACGCACCTTCTATTGCTAGAAGTGTTATTTTAATTTCTCGTTTGAAAGTTAATTGATTTGTTCAATATTTTAATGATTATGGAATTTTAGTTTCTAAGGATAATACTTTTTATTTTAATGCTATTCCTCGTGATGGCATTTTTGAAATTGATATTAATGATTGTGTTTCAAACAATAGTCTATTTATAATGTTAGCAATAAAAGAGCCAAGCATAACTTTGACTCTACTTTCTTGTGGCGCTGTCATCTTGGACATATTAACAAGAAATGTATTGAAAAGATGCAACATGATGGGATTTTAAGACCAACTGACTCTGAGTCTCTTGATAAACGTGTTTATTTTGTATCTGGCAAGATGGCACGTAAGTCTTTTCCCCATAAAATGGAAAGAGCTAAAGAACTTCTTAGACTCACGCATACTGATGTATGTGGCCCTTTTGTAAATGTGTCAAGACAATAAGCTAGCTACTTTATTACTGTAAAAACTCATATTTTTCAGGACATTACTCAACCATAAACTTAAAACAATTTACTTTGAATGTTTAAATATTTACTTTTACATATAACCGTTAGGTTAAATCACGTAAACTAGAAAATGACATTCAACGCAAACCGGCATTAGAATAAGTTTAGTATATGCCAAACATGTGTCATATGACTTATTTAAGCATGTTTTATAAGTCTACACACTTGGTTTTACAAGTTTTACGTAAAACGCTTACGTTTCACATTTACGTTCATGCATGCATGCTTTATGCATCACCACCTTCCTAGTAATACATACTTACACTTAAATATACATTTCTAAACATCAAAATTCAAAAATTTAACCCCTTTTTACCTCTAGAAAACCGGCCCCCTATACAAGGAAACCCCAACATCCTCTTTTGTTCTTGAAAACTACATACATACTCATTTATGCTAAGACTTGAACCCTAGATCATCTTGTGATTTTTATACATTCAATAAACTTTGGTTCCTCCCTCTTTTCTACCCATTACATAGCTCAAGACCAAGACCAAACGCCAAAGACAGACAAAGTCCTTATTTGGTTAGTTGAACAAGAAATAAGATCTAATGTTTACCAAAAATACCTCTATAAATAACTTGGTACCTAACACATTCATTTCACCACAACTAAAACACAAACTCGTTCCCCCTTTTCCTTTCTATCAAACGGCAGCCTTGAGGGAAGAAAACAAGAATAGAGAACTTAGTATAATATTGTTTAAGTGTTGGTTTAAGAGTTAGCTTGGAAAGTTATGTTTTTCGAGTATTAATTTTAGGTTTTTCATTAGTTCTTTTGGGTTCTTCTACACTAATCATCCACCAACATATTGTAAGCCTCTATAACTCATTTACATGCTTATTTTACATTTATATAGCATAACATGTTCAATTATATCACCTATGTATACTTGTTGTGTTGGAAAAATTGAAATAAAGTAAAGATTAGAAAACATGAATCTGCCCAAGATTTTTAGTTGTAAAAGTCAACACAGAAACCTATCTTAAACATTTTTCTAAGCCAAGACAATTTACACATAATTAAATATATATCTAGGATGATCCATATCAAATTTAGTTATTTGTATAGCTAATTTTATAATTTTAATTAATGATACGAAGTTGTTAGTCAAAATCGACAAGAAACTGAGTACCATATTGAATTCGTATATAATAGCCTCTTAAGAGCATTTTAGTACGTCAATCTAGTTAATACTTTTGTACACGAGACTCTAAACTAAACATAGAAATTTGGGTAGAGTCGTGACGTTAAGTAACGAAGGAGATGCAGCCCTAACAAGTTAGGTTATAGTTTTTGATTTTTAGCATCTTTGACATACCTGTGTACTTTTGAATTTATAAAATAATTGATGAAGAACTGAGATGAGTGACTAACATTTTTGGAAAGTAGACTGAATAACAATGAACATAGATTTTTGAACCAAATGATTTCTGTAGAAAACGAGTGAGAAATAGTCCAATTAAGACAAAAAATTTCTGAAATTGTGTAACAGCAGATCCGGAAAGGTTTTTTGTATAAATTTATGTTTAAAACCTATTTTCAGGACCCGAGACTTTGAATAATGAAAGTAGACATGTTCACTTACGTTTAGAGATTTAAAAAAGAAAAATGAGCTTAAAACGAATTAGATACGTTCACTAAAAGTCGGTTTAAACTTAATAAGTAACACTTTGTTTTCTAGGGTTTTTAAGTGTTTAAAAACGCGAGTGACCACTTTCGGGTATGTTTTTGAGGATCTTAGACTTTAATTCATTAAGATCGATAGTTGAACATTTTACAGCTCTAGCTGCATACTTGACACTGGAATTCGAAATGGCCCAAACCAATAAGACATGGAGAAGTTATGACACTCTAAATTTGAGCAAAACTCATTTTTGGACACTTTTAAAAACTTAATATTAAAACGTGAAACTTTTGTTTTACTACATTTTGAGTCATAAAACCTCACTACAAGTATATAAGACTGATAAAACTTTGTAAAACTCATACGCATTTAGTACATGTTGCATTTTCCCTAAAACGACTTATTATTCTAGGTCGCGTTTAGTATTCTTGTCGTTACTCTACGTTATAATTTTCCGAATACTTTGATTTCTCGAGGTGAGTTTCATAACCCCGCTTTTACATATTTATAGATATTTTGAAATACCCGGGGTGAGAATACTTTGCTTGCTTTTACATACGGACACAAGTGCATAAAACATTTACATATTGCCTAAGTTACCACATTAGCCATAGGGTCCCCATCTATCATGAAACATTAATTACTCGTAAGCATGAATGTTGTGAATAAATTTATTGGGTTGACACCCCCGTCCGGGTTGATCACACCAACTTGGAAAACGGACGCATATCATTTGGGAACATTGGGTGTTTGGCTAGACATATACACGGGGAATCATATATTTGTGCAAATCACATACAGAACATTTAAGGCTTCAGGGTTATGAGCTTAGAGCACATTAACACTTTTTCTATGACAATGTATTTGTTATAATGGTCATACATGGAAATCTTGTGCTCCGCACTTGACATTTAGATTTACACAAACATATGAACTCACCAAGATTATTGTTGACATCTTTAACAATTATTTCTTAGGTGCTTAAGGTTTGCTTGGTCTTGCATACATGGCGGTCACAATCATGAAGCTTTTACTACATGCACTTTATTCATCATTTGAGTGTGTTTTTCCAAAAACCCTTTTCTATTGTTGTGGACCTTGAGAACAATTGTATTGAAAACTTATGTTGTTTTAAATTTATCAAATGATGTACCTATACAAAATGGCCCATATAGAGGTCGTTCTTTATATTCTTGTCTTTCTGCTATGAAACCACTCCCTAAGTAACCATTCCGCTCTGACATTTTAGGGTTATGACAGATTGGTATCAGAGCTAAGGTTATAGAGAACTAGGTTGGATTATTAGACCTAGACTATAGCTATTTCATGATAGACATTATGCTTCATTCCGCACACTGAATCACTAAACTGTATACATACTTGTTTATTTTAATGGTCCTTAAAACTTTCCAAAGATATTGTTAGTGACACAATGGTCTCATTTATTTTCAAAATATTGTGAGTGATACCATGACATCTAAAACTTTTCATGACCTTACATAATATCATCTTATATAAAGATCTGTGACATGTTATCGATCCCCCTGATTATCTTACTATTCATCTCTAAAGACAAGTTTGAACACTTGTCTCATACTTTTTGAACACCATACTTTTGGAACACCAATGTTGCATCGTAATCCACAGCCTAAAAATATACCGTTTGATTAGAACATGACTTTAGCCTTCCACCTTGTAACTTGCCGCCTTGGAACACCTACTTTCGGAACATGGCTATATAACGTCTCATTCTTCTTCACTTCTTATGGTTTTGAAGAAGCACCCCACTAGGAAGGTAACGCCAGAGCTCGACAACAATGTTTACCCTTACATAATACTATTTTCCGATCTCGAGGACAAGTTGGAAAACTTGTCGGCTATCACTTCAACACCCACTTCACTGACCTGCATACTGATGTCTGACAGTGAGACGAAGCCGTTTGAGGATGAGGCTATGGAAACTAAACCCAAACCAGAAGATCACTCACCCGAAGAAGACCCCTCGGAAGATGAGGAGAAGAGCCACAATTACACCTACTCCTCCTACCCGACCAGAGTCTATCACAAGAGAGCCCATTCACCACACAATACCATTAATTGTGACACACATGGCGCATCATGAGAGACATTACACGCCAGTAGAAACGAGACGTGGTGGTTAACCTACAACCTCGTTGGAACAGAGTGAAGCCCAAGAGGTATATATCTCAGAATTGTCTTCTTAATGTTATTATGTATTGTCTTTCTCATTTATTGTTGGTCCTCATTTATTCTCATTTAGCATACGTGATACTTATTGTCTGTCCTCATTTAGAATTATGTCTTTCAGTATTTGCCTCTTTTGGCTATTGGTTAGATTCATTGGCTCTCTTGGTTACATTGATTATTTGTGATGATATTTCCTATCTCTTCTCATTACTATTGTGTTGATTTATGGTTCTTCAATTTGCATTGATTTTGGTCATTGTCCTTTCTCTTACACATCATTTTGTTTGCTTCTTTGTTCGTATGAATATCTAATCTTTCTCTCGAGCATTCTTTGTCGATACTAGTTTAAATGATCTTGACATCTAAATCTATTCATTTTTGTTTCGATTCATTGATCCTTTCGTTTGCATTGATTGGTAATGGTTTGCTTCTTTGTTCGTACAAATAACTAATCGTCCCTATAATTCTTTCTTCATGCTAGTACGAATGTTCTTGACATGTAATTTTTATCCACTATTGTTATTCATTGATCCTTTCATTTTCATTAATCAATATCATTTTTCTCCCTTGTTCATACGGATATTTAATCTATCCTTTTAAGCAGTCTTTGCTCCTTAAATATTATACGCGGCATGATCTCGCTACTATTTTTATGATTCATTAGTTCTTTATTTTTTATTTACTTCTTGTGACTATCATTTCTTCCATTGCATTGATATCTACTTCCTTCGGCTATTAGCCCGCTTCTTTGGTTGTTCCAATTACATTAATCATTAGTACACATCAGGGCTTAGGAGCAGTGCTCCAAGTGAACAGGCTGCAAGTCGCACAAGATCATCAGAAGAGTTACACTGATGTAAGGTGTAAACCCCTAGAATTTCAAGTTGAAGACATGGTTATGTTTAAAGTCTTGCCTTGGAAATGCGTGATACGGTTTAGAAAACAAGGGAAGCTAAACCCGAAGAATATTGGGCCATTCAAGATTTTGACGAGAGTCGATCCAGTGGCTTACCGACTCGAGCTTACAGTAGAGCTCAGTAGTGTCCATAATACATTTCACATTTCCAACCTGAAGAAGTGCCTATCGGATGAGTCACTCGTCATTCCACTGAAAGCGATTCAGCTTGACGACAAGCTGACTTCGCTGAAGAACCAGTGGAAATCATGAACCGAGATGTTAAGCGGTTGAAACAAAGTAGAATTTTGATCGTCAAGGTTTGATAGAATTCTCGAAGAGGTCTTGAGTATACTTGGGAACGAGAAGACCAAATTCGCCGCAAGTACCTACACCTCTTCACTGACACCACTTTAACACACATTCTGAATTCCGGGATGGAATTCCTTTAACGGGGGTAGACTGTAAAAACTCGTATGTTTTAGGACATTACTCAACCATAAACTCAATACAATTTACTTTGAACGTTTAGATATTTACTTTTACTTATAATCGTTAGGTTAAATCGTGTAAACCGAAAAACGACATTTAACATAAACTGGCATTAGACTAAGTTTAATCTACGCCAAAAATGTGTCATATGATTTATTTAATAATGTTTTACAAGTCTACACACTTGGTTTTACAAGTTTTAAGTAAAACGCTTAAATCTCAATTAACAATACAGGAGTATTGTTGAATTAAGACAAATATGAGCAATTGGTAATATTCAATGTTAATAAATTTAAAGGATGTGTGTAACAATTCGCATCTTCGAGTTACTATTCATTTTCTAATTTTTACTATTCACTTTTACTATTCATCACCAAATTTTGTTTTCATTTGTCATGACAAGAGAGTTGATACTCATCGAGTCGTCCTGACGACGTATGTTGAATCCATTTAGAACCGATTTCACAAAATCGTGTCTGAGATTTACTTTTAGGCTTAAACATCATTCGAACATCTCGATATGTCCATACAACATTACAAACAATAGAAATATGTGTTTCTCACATCATACGACAATTCCACAAGTTTTGGAATTTTACGTTTTCCAGTTCGCGTTTTACACAATTTACGCGTTTTAAACCTACGTTTCCAGTTTTTAACAGCGTTTACGCGATCCATTAAACTTATCACTCAATTTATTTATTAATATGGAGTATAATGATAAGTTTAATCATTTCTACAAGTTTCATATTTTTACGATACCCGATTTTATGTTTCGTGACTTAACGACTTACCGTTAGCAATTATCGGGACTCAAATTCACTCCGTAAAGTCAAGTCAATATCTAAAACTCATTCCCCCTACTCTTATCAGCCCATAGATGTTTTTTTATGACTAGACAAGACAAGTGTCTTGGTTAGGATTGATCTTGGATAGATTGGTTACACATATGTTAACTTAGGACTTTAAGTTTTGACACATGCGTACTGATAGAATCAATGTTTGAGGTTGTTTAGACCTTATCTAGGATCACAATAACAATTAACAATAACACGCAGCGGAATACATCAAAACATAAATGTTATTGCTACAAGGTTTCTTCGTCATCATCTCTACTCTATTACAAACACAACCAACAACCCCAATACTATCTTGATCAATGATAGTACGTGTTATCTATCTATAACAAGGAATCATGGATCCTTGAGGCTAAACACTAGTCGACTAACCAATACCCAAGGCGTCCCCTAACGCCTGTACACACACACCTATACTAATGGTGTTCACATCTTGTGCACACACTAAAACCAATTCCCTGTATCTCTTTATAAACTAGAGATACTAGGGTTACAGGGAATTAATGACTAAATAAACTAAAGCATATAGAATATTTTCTTGTAATCTTCTATAATTAGAAGATTGCTCCTTTGTCATATTTAGTCCTTCAAGTTCCATTCTTGTAACATTGTAGTTTATTAGTTTTGCCATTATCAACTCAAAATAACGAACCCAACACGTACTCTTAACCATTAAGATAAATGACACATGCTTTCCCTTAGGCTCTAAGAATTTTATCATCCAATCACATGATTTCCTTTGGCTCCAAGGCTTCCATAAATGCATCCTCATGAATCACTAATCAAGGTGGCTTGATCTCATTTACACTAACCAAAGATGAATACACATTGCAAGACTTAGTGAGCAAGACTATGACTCATAACACACCTTCACATCCTTTCACCAAGGCATATATAAAGTCCCTCCCCCTCCGTGTTGACGCCACACACACAAACACAAACATACTTCTCATTTTGCTCTCTACTTCAAGTATTTCAAGAAAGATTCAAGCTACAAGTAAACTACATCAAATCCTTGCAAGTTTAGGTGATCCTCTTGAGTTTAAATCTACTCAAGTCACCTAAGATCTCATCACAAGCCCATAAAAAATACAAGAAGTGTAGAAGGTTTGTAACGTGTGGGAAATTGCTCAAAGTCCTAGTTCTAAGTCCTTGATTTCCTTTCTTATAGAAAGCCAAAAGTTTTAAGAAAGACTAACGCCCACTCTTGCTCAACATCATTTACATATTTCTCATACTTAATCCATGCTAAATATGGTCATTATACTGAATTCATGATGTACAAACCCTTAAAACAATTTGAAAAAGCTTATATGTTAACTTATGTAAGTGAGCAAGTAAACTAGTGTCTTATGATATAAAAAACGACCAAACTAGAATAGCCATGACCTTGGATAGATAACATACTATTATAAAGGATCTTATAATAAAACATAGCAATTTGAATCACCCAAAATGGACAAACAAGTGAAAAGATATGATCAAAAGAAATTACTGAAACTGAAAAACCGAATCTGCCAAACTGCTTACTGCTCAGATTTCGAGTTTTTTGAGGCCCTTCTGTTCCGATTCATCAAAAAGTTAAAGTACGAAAGTTATTCGGAATGATGTTTTACGTCCATCGCAAGAAAACTTGGCCTAAAAATGCATAACGAAGGTTATTTTCTTTAAAAATCTTAACAACCCTATTTATAGCCAAACGGCTATACACTTTGTCATGGTTAAACTATAAACAAATGGCCTAAAGGCCTTAGATCGAGACCACAGCCACGGTAAGGCCAAGGATGAGGTCTCAAGGCCATGGTAGCCGAGACCAAAGCCACGGCGAGGCAACGGCTAAGGTCTCGAGGCTTTCTAAGCCGAGACCATTAGCCAAGGCCGTAGCCTTAGCAAAACAACACAAACACGAAAACAATTTGGATCTACTCGATCGATAAACCATGAAATTTTACAAATAACAATATTTATTCAAAATAAACTTTTCTAAGTTTATTCAACCTTCGGAATTATAACTTTTGTAAAACGACGAGAACTTGTAAAACCATTTAAGTTACTTGTATAACCAAATGACCATAATAATTTTGTTAAACATCTAAACCAACTCAAACCCGCCTACGGAACATGACCAAACTTATTTTTTGTAAACCATGTAACCACTTAAACCATAGGTTATGTAATCAAACAAGCAAAACATATATTTTCCATATCGAGTACTACAAAACTAAGGAGCTTCATGTGAGGTTTCATTTGGGGTAAACGGATCGACGAGTTGCTGGATTTATGAATTAAAGTGTCCTAGCTCCTCGAACGTTTACTACGTAACCTCCGAATTATGATGGCCCGAGGGTAGTACGAGTTATATAAACTAGAAATGTTTCATAAACCATTTCTATAAAAATTACATACACAAACTACCATATAAAGCATCATGATGAATATAAGTGACATATATAGACTCGTTTATGCTTTCGCATTATTATTCCATAAACTAAGATACGGAACCATATTATAGGTTGCTCGTAGAGGTTTTTACGACTCGACCACCACTTTCACTACTCACTAAACATCATCCAACTCACGGTGAGTTTCATAGCCCCACTTTTAATTGTTTTATACTATCTTTAGGGGAGATACATGCTTAATTAATTTCTTTTACTTTTACAAGTATTCTAAACTTTTACGAATTACGATGAGTCATAGCCCCATTTTCTATCGTATAACTGTTTTGTAAACTCTTTGGGGGAGATACATGCTCAACTATTTTGATTCAATTTCGATTATTTGTAAACTATATGTTGTATCTAAACTAAATGTTTATTCATGCTAAATAACATTATTGCTATACTTAAAGTTTCTATATCATGAACCATTAAGTACTATGCGTAGTGAACACAAATACTATGGTTAGATCTATTGTGATTAGTGTAACTATTAAGTTGACTCAGCTAGAACAAACAAACGCAGAAATACTAGGTACAACAACAAATTACCTACTAGGCTATGATTGCGACTACTATGTCAATTTCTATTTGCTCAAGGTTATAGATTAACTAGAACGATGCAAAAATTATGCCAATTTCTATTGGTACGAGGTTAAAGATTAACTAGAACGATGCAACGATTATGCCAATTTCTATTGGTACGAGGTTAAAGATTAACCAGAACGATTATGCCAATTTCTGTTGGTACAAGGCTAAAGGTTAATCAGAACGATTGGTGGCCCCCTACTGGGTATATTTTTGATAAACTACGATATCAAAATCTAAAAGAATGTGATGAGACGACTATGGGTATATAATAACGTAGCCCACAATTCAACTTGATACAATGACGAGTCAACGGACTTGGTACAAACTATGTGATCTAATGGACTTGGTGTAAATATCTAAACTAATAGAATTGGTATAATAAACAAACCAACGGACTTGGTATAATTGTGAACAAACCAAAAGCAGTAAACTTAAGACATCGGTGCTAGTAACTTAGGGCAACGAAAACACTATATCTATGTGTTATTGTATTTATGTGCAATAGTCATACACTCGAAGGTTTTATAAACTACATTTAGTATTTACATATGCTTGTCACGATGATTTTTACAAGGTTTCCATAATTATTTCCACAAACTCTATGAACTCACCAATCTTTGTGTTGACACTTTAGCATGTTTATCTCAGGTCCATAATGAACGAGGCTGGCACGGAAGAGCACGGATAATCAAGACGGCAATAAATTTTATTATCATTCGAAAATCCATTTAATGTAATTTGTAAAGCTTGAAACTACTGGGACCTCATTTTCTAAACTTTGATATTTATATAATTAGAATGATAAATCTTTTAAAACGACTCAATTAGAGTGCGTTTTCTATCGTTATAATTGTTGTGCCATGAAGTAACTCCCAATTTGAATTATATTGCATTCACAAAATTGTGGGTGTTACAATGTGTCCGCCAAACTCACATGTTATCCACGTGCTATGGATATTGGACTACCCCAAACCCGAGAATTCACTTTATGGATAGGCGTCATTGGGTGAATCTCGCAAGTGGTTGTATTACATGTCCTTAGACTTGAGATGCAGGTAGGTCTTGCATGTGTGGACATCATTTTCATCATATAGTTACACTTTGTCCTGAACTAAGATAATTATAATGGCTATTTTCAGAAGTGATGTGAAGCACATAAATGACACGTGGAGTCAAAATAGGATTTGTTCCTTCATGTGTTTTTTGGAGTTAGATACTACTTGGCCCCTCGTTGAATTGATCAGATATTTGCATGGCCATAGTTAAAGTAAGTCAAGGTGAATATTTTTAACATTTGATGATCTTGATTAATATCTATAACGAGAAACATAATAAGTTAAACATTATGCAATGACTTTGATCCATATCCATAGTTTAACAAGTATCTTAAACAAAAAGATGTTTAAGTATAAGCCATTAAGACTGAGACATTTTATGAAAATGTAATCAGGTATTTTCTAGAGCAATGGCGTGTTACTAGATGCTTACCATTGCTTGTATAAGTTATTGCAATTATGACATTCGCAAGTGGGAGCTATTGGTAGTTCTCAAGTCGTAATCGGTACTTACACGACTAGAAATACGTGAGCCTATTGGGGGCACACACGTATACACCGAGGGAACGTTTTTATTAATGTGATTAATGTATTCATAGTAGATATATACTAGTTATATAAATTAATAGTTCACGAAATGCCTAACGGTCGTTAGTTAAACTATTAGACAATTTAACTAACTTTTTTTTTGGACAGTGAAGAAATATATTTATATATAGAGAAAACTAAGAATGTTTACCTAGCAAGAGGATAGGAGCAATTACACATCAAATGAGCATCACCTAACAAAACGTGTGTAAGCTATTCGAGGTTTAAGCAACCAATCTAACCACACAAGGCTAAGTTTCTTACTCCTACTAACAACAATTAAAACCACAGCTTGGAGCTTGTGAAAGAGAACGAATGGAGAAGCATGAGAAGTATCTAAACTGTCAAAAAACTTGTCATTTCTATATTACTACATTAGCCATATGAAGCTACGAAACACGGCATCAAACACAGTGGCCGCCAGTCCCTGTAGTCTTACAGCGGGAACAGAGCACCATATGGATTTCATTGATAAATCTTGGGGGGGGGGGAATAAGACCCCACCATTCCATAACTATAGACAACTTATAACGCTACACGCGTCGTTCGGGGTCAAAGGAACTTCCTTTTCGTCGAGCATGTTTTTCAACACACTAGGTAGTGAACCTAATCGTTGTAGTGTAGTATTAGGGTAAGCCACGGGAATTGATATCGTTCTCTAGGGGAATAGGAATGCTAGTGAGAAGTTACTACGCTAAGGTTGAGGTTGAGGAAGATTATTTTTTTTTTATCTTTTTTTATGTTTTTTGGAAAATGGAAAGGTAGGAATCTCGGGGTTTGGATTTGGGGGGTTGATATTTCTACTGATTACTCTACTTATCTAATTATCTAATCTAGTGGGTACTCTATGTCTAATTATTGTGTGCTCGTATGATGATTTAAAGATGTGTTTAATTAGGTTTTATTACTCCTTAATAATCTCCTATTGATGGTTGAATTGTCACGTCCTTATTCTTAATCGCGTTGTGTGTCTAAGGTCGTAGGGTATGTGTTTATCCCTAACTCTTTGAAACTACCAAAGGTTATTGCCTACAAAATCTCTAGGATTTATAAACTTAACACTAAGGTACTCTTCGGATGGTTTAGCCTACAATGACTCTAGGTACTATAAGCTAAGGTTTACAAAGATTAATCAAGCATTAACTACACAACGGATGACCTATCGCAATACTAGATCATTAACAATTAAGATAAGAGACAACCAATTAATATTCAATAATTAAGTTTCATTTTCCCTAAGCAAACACACAAGTAAATTAGCCGGACATGAGAAACATGCAAGCATACACACAATTAATTGAAGACATACTTGAATTAATGAAGTAAAACAGTTATCTTGATGTAAGATAGGGTATGGAACCCTAAAATACTGTACAAGACAGCCTTGGTTCGGTTTAGGTTTTTACTCCAAAAGACTACACACTGAAAACTAAAAAATTCGGATTCTATATATAAGATTACAAATGCGACGGCGTCACCCTTTGATTTGTGACGCCGTCGGGTCGCCGTTATTAGGGTTTCGTCTTTGCCACGTTAGTCTTGCGACGATGTCACCTTATGCCTGTGACGCCGTCCCCTTCAGTCTTTGACGTCCTCTGGATCAAATCTAGGCCGTCTGAGTTGCGACGCCCTACTCTTCTAAAACCTGAAGATGTCACTTGTAAATGAACAATTTGGCTACTGAGTTGTCACAAAAGTTGTCCGATGGCGTCACTAGTTGTGCCTGACGCCGTCTTCTTCTGTTCCAGCAGCCTGAGTGTCTCGATTCTTGACTTTAGCCATTTTCTTCGTATATTCGCGTCTTTTCGTCCAAATAAGTGTCATTCCAGCATTTTGCCTTCAAGATACCTAAAAAGTGAAAAGGAACGATATTAAGTAATAACGGATACAAAAGTGATCAAATAAGGGCTTAAACGACCCCTCAAAAAGGTACATTTTAAAACCTTATCAAATATCCCTACACTTGGTATTTGCTTGTCCTCAAGCAAATGTGTTTTTAGCCAATTAATTTATAAGTTAGGGGTCATGAAGCATTGGTTTAGAACGATTTACAGCACATATAAGCCCTGCAAAAGTCATAACAAGCACGAAAATTACATACTAGCACCTTACAAGGGGTCTTTGGATACTCACATCTCTCGGGTGTATATGAAATATAACAAGTTGGAAATGGAAGATAAACACTCATTAACCGGTCCTAGTACATAGATTACCATAGGCTTGAGACTAGATCAAACCTCCATCGCTTTGGCGTAAGCACCTAGGAAAGACTATCCAAGAGATCTTTTGAAGGGTTGTAATGATAGGCTTACAGTAGGGAAACAAAGGGTTTGGTGGGATAGGCTATTTAGTGGTGGCAAGTCAAAAATCTTTATGTTACAAGCATGCGAAGAATGGCGTTGCTAAGCCAAGACTCGACACTCTAGACTCTAGATAACTAAAACAAACAAACATAAATTTAAAGATAGATGTAGGATGGTAGCCCGTATTTTTTTTCTTTTTTTTACACTTTTTTTTTCTTTCTCTCTTTTTCTATTTTTCTATTTTTTTTTCATACACTTTTACTCTACCATCCTCTACGATAACATCAAAATAATAGGGATTTATAGGCACATCCCTACACTTGAGTTTTTATTACTCTAACACTAATTTGACCCGAATTGAAAAGATCAAAACACTTGGAGTACATTATTACGCAAATAAAGGGAATTTGAATTTAACGTTCCCTTCCCGTCATTTCATAGACTTTAACTTTTCCCATGAGTCCCAATCGTCCCAAAACTGTGTACAAAGGATATGACTCGACTTAGCTACTTATGCAAGCAACTAGATAATTGAACTAAGGGTTTGGTATGATAACAATAATGCACTAAAAGTGAGTGCATACAAGGTAGGCTAAGGCGATTTTGGTGTACATTTGGGGGTTGATTGTAAACAATGCTCTTCATTGGTATTCCGGAAAACCGAAACATCACAAGAACCGCGAAAAGGATAGGCTCAGAGGGGTTAACTAGGGGTATCGTGTACTAAAGATGAGTACAACGCAAAGGTGTGGGGGAATTACTCAACCGAGGTGGAAGAAGTAATTATATTACAGGTATCAAACAAGGGTTATCCTAGTGCCTCTTATCATTTAGTTATTCCTAAGTACACAAGTGTAGTCTTACTAGCGATCTCGGAATGCATCACAAAACAAGTTCTAGAATCTTTTATACTACCGGTTCACACTCTAAGCATCAAAGATGAATGCTTTAATTCCTACTAATCTAAGGGCGATCCTTACACTTTGGGTGGAATTTAAGTGGTAAAGGGTTTTTGTGCTAGTCATATAACTTCCTATCCATTAGACGCTTTATTAAGACTAATGGCCCACTCCTATATGTCATGAAAAATTTTAAATTTGGTGCCAAAATTACCCTAACCGACATTTTCTCATGGTTTATTACACAAATGCAATTGGATAAAGCAAATAATCAAGGATAAGCATAGTTTCAAAGTTCCCGTTTTATTTTCCCTCCCTACACTTAAACTGAACATTGTCCCCAATGTTCCCTGAAAGTATCAAAGTTATGATAATGGAAGGTAATAAAAGATGAAAGAAACTAATACTCCCCTGATTAGCTCGGTAGGATCCGTGTAAAGTGGTGGTTACATCTTTCTTCAAGAAGAACGTTTGCGTGAAAAGCTCCTTCTCATCTTATGTATCTTCTTCTTGGTAAATTAAACCTGCACACTTGAAGAAAACAAACGAAACATTCGCGTAAAATTGGCGGTAATAATATATATAGGACTCTACTAAACTAGGATATAATGCTTGTGGAATGGATGTTTATAGAATTTCTGGAAAATTAAGACCTAGAAAATTCCAAAAATTTATAAGTAGCTCAGAAAACGAGAACAAGTAATCAGTTGTTTCTGCTCCTTCCTGACGCCGTCAGTGTTGCGATCTGACCCGTCAGTTATCGACAAAAACTGGTCTGCGATTTTCTGGAAAAAATTCTGGAAAATTTACATCTTTAGAATCAGGAAAAATTTCCTGCAAAACATCCATTATGACTCGATACAAGCATTTGACTCGAACAAACACACATGTATATCTTTTAATTAATTAAAATTCTCATGTTTACGTTTCTTTTGAAAACGTGTGTAATCCTCCCTACACTTATCCCTTACGTAAAATACTTTTATATGTAATTAAGACAAGGTTAAAGACAAAATAAAGCATTTTTACAAAATTAAACATGAGAATAAACAATCAATAAAAGATATATGACACAAAAAAGCAAACAATTAAGCATGGGTTGCCTCCCACGAAGCGCTTTTCTTTATTTATGAGTCTTGTAGCTAGACTCGAAGTCGTGCCCCTACGTGACTTCACTACCGTCACCTTCTTCCTCATGACGATCTCCATTGGGGGGTTCCATGTTGTAGAAGTGCCCTATGATGCACTTTTCTAAGAGGTCATCTTCTCCCCAATCGGTCCTATACTCCGGTCCTAGTTTCAAGCAATCCTTATAGAAACTTAGAATCTTGGCCATTACATAATCTACTCCCTTCTCCTTATCCTCCTCATTCCTATAGTAGACCGATAGTTTAAGTTCCTTTTCATCATTGGAGAGTGATGAAAACTTCTCAATCTTAAACGGCATTTGGTAAGCTACATCATCGGTCTCATCTTTGAATCTTACTATCCCTTACGATGGATCATAAGTCATCCCGGTGTTTTCTATGAAAGGCTTTCCTAGAATAACGTGGGAAAAGCTAGGATCTATGGCCGTACTAATATCATCCACTATTATGAAATCCGTAGGAAACATGAAACTACCTACATAGACGGGCAATCCCTTAACTCTACCAAGAAAATTGCAACTAACCCTAGGATTATCGGGGTCTTGCCTAGTTGGGATAGGCTTCTTCATTATCCAATCATAATAGGTGCTAGTCATGATATTTATTGGGGACTTGCGGTCAATGTATGCTTTCGCCACAAAAAGGTGTCCTATGCAACATGGTATGTTAAGATTCCAAGGGTTCCAAAACTTGATCCTAGGGCTTTTCCTAATGTACATGTGACGGAGGTCTCGTACTAAATGTGGGTGGTGAGAGAGCTCTTCTTCCGTAGGAAACTTATTGAAATAGTCATTGCCTACTTCACCTACTTCCTCGGTTGTTTCATCCTTAGAGTTTCACTAACCATAAGTACCGTTTCTTGGTTCGCTTCGTCGTTTGTTTTATTGGGCTTCACTAAGGTGATGGTATTGACGAATTGAACATGATTAGCTAACTTACTTGGGTCCTTAATCTCTACACCGGGAGCTTCGGGAGTTGAGATAGCATTAACTTTCTTGTCACTATTGGTAATGGCTTTCATGAGGTTATTGATGACGTATAGTCTACATCCGGGTCATGAACCCGGCTAAAGTCCAACATTTACTTAGCCTGGTACGAGCTGGGCTATACCGATTAGAGGTTTGGGCTCACGAAGGCCCAAGACCAAAGCTATTCACGGAATAGATATCCGATATCTTCTAAATAAGAAGATTATCATTCCCAACCGACTTAGGCGGGATACGCCGAAGGTTGAGGAACACAGAACCAACAAGGATTCCGTGCATATATAAAGGGAATCATACCCCTCGTTTAAGGTACGAGCTCAAACCCTAATTCTCCTTAAACCCTAAAACCGATTACTTACTCTCACGCCGGAGGATAATCGTGGGAGACAATCCCACGGTAAGCCTAACGGTGTCTTCTGTTTCTTAGTGCGCAGGTCTCAAGCAGCAATTCTTAATTGGTACGAGAACCGGAGCTCCAAACCAGGAACGCCCAACTTTTGCCTGATCACGCTCAAGATCGGCAATCATAGGGATTTCTAACTCTTTCATCGTTTGCATTGCAGTAACCAGGTGCTCATACGCTTTAGCGTCATAATTTGGTACTTCATTAACAGGTACCTTCAGCAGTTCCGATTCATGCAAAGCCTCCACAGCTTCGCCTTGCGCGCTCAAGAGCGCCTGAACTACTTCCCGAAGGCATTACGCACTTCTGGTGACTCCAGGGTACTAAGGGCGGCAAGACGAAGACCATGCCCTACAAGCCACCTGCGCTCAGCTATAGTTGACATCACCGGTGAGGATACAACTCCTCGTCGTACTCAATGCTAAGTTTGCGCAGTTTTGCCTCTTGCACCTCCAGTGCTTCTTTCACAGTGGCACATAATCCCTCAAGTTGGGAGGTTATCGCATCTTTGCCCTTCTCAAGATATTTAAGTACCCAGTGGCACGCAGACTTATACCCGGCAGCATCCGCACGCTCTTGATTTATTTGGCACATTAGCGCCATTTTGTCTTCGGCATGTTTTTGAGCGTCCGCTCAGATCCTTTGCCTCCGCTTGGGCACTATCCAGTTGTGCCCGGTGTTTGCCAGTTGCCTCCAACAAAGCTATTGTTTAGTCCTTTTGTGAATCTTGATTCTCCCCACCAGATACTCGGTCTTTCACTTCACTTAAGCTGATGTGCGGAGACCTGCACCAATTCTTCAACCAATTGCTCCATAGGCACATCTGCATCAGATAGGTCTTCATTGTTCGACTCTGTGGCTCGAATCGTGACCGTCAGGACTAAGCCTTGGGGTGACTCTATAACCTGTTTCACCCTGCGTATGTTCACCAGAGAAATGTTAGATTCACAACTGGCACATCAACCAACAAAGGAAATTATACATATACGGCTTTACTTACTGCGGTCCCGCAACATCAGCAGAAGGGTGCGAAGACGCTTCATCGTGGATGATAATTCCACAGTCCTGGATCACGGGCGTTTCTTCCTTGATGTGCCTGCACCATCATCCCTTCGGGTCCTTTTGCGACCGAGCCCGATTCTTCTTCTTCCTCTTCCTCCATAGGGTGAGCCACAGCTATGGGCGGTGGTTGCGCCACAAGAGAAGGTACTTCGGGATTAGGACGGCTTTGCAGGGGTGTTGCCTCCACTGCGGTGACTGGTCCTGTGTCCCCGCATTCAGCTCTATGACGCGCCCTGCGGTAGCAGCTAGAATCGGCTCCTCATTCTCCTTCAAGGGCCGTGCTCCTGTCCTTACCTCTACGGGCTTTGTCAGCTGTACTACGGTAAAGAGATCCATCTCTGCGCACCACAAAACAACATATACACACAGGTTATATAATGAGCGAAGTATAAGGAAGAATGCTCTTACATTATTTACACACAGAAGTACGGAGGAATAAGTACCCACCCTGGCCATGTGCGCCTAAGAAGATTGGGATATCATCTTCGGGACCAAAATAATTACGACTGATTCTCATGTGCACCAAAAATCCTTCAGGATAGGCACTAATGGGGATGCGGTTAGCATTTATCAGTTCCGCATCTTCGGCGACATAAGACCCAGCAACGGCACTCATCCCTCTCTAATGTACCTCGGGTATAAAAATCATAATTCCAGGGAAAGCATGTATCATCTACCCAGAAGAAATACTCCCTCCAATTCCTAAGTGAATCTAATTTATCCGTATAACACTGCAGTCTACCGGCTTAAGGACACCCACCCATGCGCCCATGTAGTGTGATAAAAGGCGCGGAATAGGTGGATGGTGGGGTTGATCGCCAACAAACGGCAATTTACCTCAAAATTGGTAATTTTGGCCGCACCAATACAGTGGCGATATGTGTAGATTATAATAATTTAACACATCGCACGAAACCGTGACGAGGGGCACACGTTGATTCGCGAATTCGAATAATCGTGTATATACACCCACTTTCCCTTCGGGGAAATCCGCAATAGTTGCTCGCGCTCTCGGAACAACCGGATGCACACCCTGAGGTATGAAGTACTCCGAAGTGAATTCCGTCAGATCGCTCACGGTGAGGTCGGAGGTAAAGTCAGACAACTGCTTAACCATAGTGTTATTATTTTTTGATAAAGCGCACGCGTGGTTACCTTTGTGCTTCGCTAATTTCTGGATTGCAACTATCAAAAATGCTTTCACAATGGTGGATGGAATTTTACTGTGAGGGAGACGGTGAAAATGGAACGATAGGTTGTATAGTTTTTCTCATCCACACGATAAGCGACACGTGGACTCCACCAACCTTAATTGTGTGGTTGAGATCGCTTGATGGGACATAGGTGCAGTAACTTTCCCGAGTTACGATTCTGGCCAATTTTTAAATTTGCGGCTGGATACAATGTATCTAGCGCCTATTTCTTTGGCTTCTTTGTTACGTTTGGTCTATTTTTCATTGACACGGTTATTAGTCTAGCATCCGCCTACGCTAGCATACTAGACTGGGGGCATGATGACGTATAGTCTACATCCGGGTCACGAACCCGGCTAAAGTCCAACATTCACTTAGCCTGGTACGAGCTGGGCTATACCGATTAGAGGTTTGGGCTCACGAAGGCCCAAGCCCAAAGCTATTCAAAGAATAGATATCCGATATCTTCTAAATAAGAAGATTATCATTCCCAACCGACTTAGGCGGGATACGCCGAAGGTTGAGGAACACGGAACCAACAAGGATTCCGTGCATATATAAAGGGAATCATACCCCTCGTTTAAGGTACGAGCTCAAACCCTAATTCTCCTTAAACCCTAAAACCGATTACTTACTCTCACGCCGGAGGATAATCGTGGGAGACAATCCCACGGTAAGCCTAACGGTGTCTTATGTTTCTTAGTGCGCAGGTCTCAAGCAGCAATTCTCAATTGGTACGAGAACCGGAGCTCCAAACCAGGAACGCCCAACTTTTGTATCAACAGTTATCTATCTTCCTATCCATATCGGCTTGTTGTTGGTTAAAATGTTCCGAGAGCTTAGCTATTTGAGCTTCTTGGGATGCGACTATGTTTTGCAACATCCCTTCTATGTTTTGTTGGGTAGGGCCATGAGATGGGGGCCAAGAGAAATCATTAGATGTGAATTCTTTGGTTTTTCCCCAATAGAAGTCGGGTTTGCCCTTCCACGCTTCTCGGGTGTCATTAAAAGTCCTAGGTCCGGGTGTTGTAGGGAATCTTCCTCTCGTTCCATTAGTACGCAAGGATGCGTAGTCAACGGAAGCTTGTTCGGGGAATCTGGTGCAAGTGCGCGTGTTATGAGGATCACTACACGGCTCACACGAGGAAGAAACTTTGTTCACATGACGTGAAGACTTAGGATGTTCGTAGGAGCTCATTAGGAATTTAACTTGATCTTCAAGCTTGAGCATCCTACGGTCGGAAGATTGTGAGTCAATGGGAGGCAAGGAGATTGCCTTAACGGTTTTGGGCAACTCACGGAGGTCATTCCAACTTTCGTTGTCATAGAGAGAAAGGTCCTCTATTATACCCCACTATTCTTCCGCGGTGAGATCACTAAGTTTTCCACAGGCCGCTTGGTCAATGGATCGCTTAGTGGGAAAGTTGACATGATCATAGAAGAGTTGGACTTGAAGCCAAAGATCAATGCCGTGATGAGGGACTTTATGGAGTAAGTCCTTGAATCGAGTCCATGCTTCGTAGAGAGATTCACCTTGACGCTGTTGGAGCATCAAGATATCATTCCTAGGCTTAGTGGTTCTCCCCGGTGGGAAAAATTAAGCAAGGAAGCGAGAGGTGAGATCATCCCAACTTGAGATGGAGCCGGTGGGAAGTCACTCAAGGCAATTACTAGCTTGGTCTCGTAGAGAGAATTGGAAGAGACGCAGACGCGTGGTCTCCCGAGTAGTAGCATCGAGGTCGATGGAATCGAAAATTTTAAGGAAATCCTTAAGATGCTGATTAAGATCTTCGGAACGAAGTCCATGGAATGCACATCCGTTTTGCACCAATCGGATGGTGTCGGATCGCAGGGCCGTAGTTTGGGCTTGGTCGGGTAGCTCAATGGTGTTCCTATAGCCTAGGTAGCTTGGTCTCGAGTATTCACCTAGAGTACGGCCTCTTGGCGGGTCATTTGGTGGTGGGTTGATGAGTGGTGGTTGGTTATCACCTTCCATGATGAAGAGTGATGGGGTTACGAACAAAGGTCATGAAGAAGGGGGATAGACTACGAGGAAGCTAAAAATGGGAAAAGAAGGTTACTTGATAGGAATCAAGTAAAGAAACCTACACGAGGTGGACTCCTAACTAGCTATTCTATTCCCCGGCAGCAGCGCCAAAAACTTGATAACGCTACACGCGTTGTTCGGGGTCAAAGGAACTTCCTTTTCGTCGAGCAAGTTTTTCAACAACCTAGGCAGTGAACCTAATCGTTGTAGTGTAGTATTAGGGTAAGCCACGGGAGTTGATATCGTTCTCTTGGGGAATAGGAATGCTAGTGAGAAGTTACTACGCTAAGGTTGGGATTGAGGAAGATTATTTTTTTTTATCTTTTTTTATGTTTTTTAGAAAATGGAAAGGTACGAATCTCGGGGTTTGGATTTGGGGGGTTGGTATTTCTACCGATTACTCTACTTATCTAATTATCTAATCTAATGGGTAGTCTATGTCTAATTATTGTGTGCTCGTATGATGATTTAAAGATGTGTTTACTTAGGTTTTATTACTCCTTAATTATCTCCTATTGATGGTTGAATTGTCACGTCCTTATTCTTAATCGCGTTGTGTGTCTAAGGTCGTAGGGTATGCGTTTATCTCTAACTCTTTGAAACTACCAAAGGTTATTGCCTACAAAATCTCTAGGATTTATAAACTTAACACTAAGGTACTCTTCGGATGGTTTAGCCTACAATGACTCTAGGTACTATAAGCTAAGGTTCACAAAGATTAATCAAGCATTAACTACACAACGGATGACCTATCGCAATACTAGATCATTAACAATTAAGATAAGAGACAACCAATCAATATTCAATAATTAAGTTTCATATTCCCTAAGCAAACACACAAGTAAATTAGCCGGACATGGGAAACATGCAAGCATACACACAATTAATTGAAGACATACTTGAATTAATGAAGTAAAACACTTATCTTGATGTAAGATAGGGTATTGAACCCTAAAATACTGTACAAGACAGCCTTGGTTCGGTTTAGGTTTTTACTCCAAAAGACTACACACTGAAAACTAAAAAATTCGGATTCTATATATAAGATTACAAATACGACGGCGTCACCCTTTGATTTGTGACGCCGTCGGGTCGCCGTTATTATGGTTTCGTCTTGGCCACGTTAGTCTTGCGACGGCGTCACCTTATGCCTGTGACGCCGTCCCCTTCAGTCTCTGACGTCGTCTTGAGCAAATCTAGGTCGTCTGAGTTGCGACGCATTACTCTTTTAAAACTTGAAGCCGTCACTTGTAAATGAACAATTTGGCTACTGAGCCATCACAAAAGTTGTCCGACGGCGTCACTAGTTGTGCTTGACGCCGTCCTCTTCAGTTCCAGCAGCCTGAGTGTCTCGATTCTTGACTCTGGCCATTTTCTTCGTATATTCGCGTCTTTTCGTCCGAATAAGTTTCATTCTAGCATTTTGCCTTCAAGATACCTAAAAAGTGAAAAGGAACGATATCAAGTAATAACGGATACAAAAGTGATCAAATAAGGGCTTAAACGACCCCTCAAAAAGGTACATTTTAAATCCTTATCAACCACAAAGTGTTGGCAAGCAACATTGGTAGAATAAATGGTTTATATCCTCAACCTCGAGATCACATAAAGGACACACGACGGAGGGGCATATGATACCTTTGTTTTGAAGATTAAGTCTTGTAGGAATCCTGTTGAGCCAAACCCGCCAAAAAAGGATGTTGACTTTTATAGGGATAATTTTATTCCATTTAAATTCATCACCATTGGATGGAAGAATAATATTATCTAAGGCTCTTCTAAGCAACTTGACAAAGTAGATTGCCGAATCAGTTAACGGCCATTGAAGGCAATCAACCTGATTAGAAAACTCAACAACTTCAAGCTCTGACTAAAGGTTACTCAGCTTCTCCTCTTCCCAGCCTCCTCTAGGTGGACGTCTCCAATTAATCATGTATATTTGACCAGAAAGGATATGTTGAGCAATGTTGTTCACTCGACAGTCTTTAATTTCTTCTAAAGAAAATAATCTTGGAAACTTTACTTGTAACGGTTCTGACCCACACCATACGCTTTCCAGAATCGGATTTTTTCTCCGTTACCAAGCTTATATCTAAATAGAGATGAGATACATAAGCCATGTTTAGAAACCTAATCTATACATCTTATAATTCGACCCTGTGTTCCTTTTTTGATGGATGAAGCATCTGTTTGATTTAGACCACCCTCCTCTCCATGAATATCTTTGATAACATTTTTTCTTAAACTTTTACCCTTTGTATGAAACCGCCACCACCATTTTGATAAGAGGGCCAAGTTAGTGGCTTCAAGACTTCCAATGCCTAAACCACCAACCTTTTTATTAATTAGAACATTTTCCCAGGCCACCCAATAAATTATTCTAGCGTCTCTGGTTACTCCCCAAAAGAATTTGTCTTATAATATGTTCAAGAGACTTCAAAACTGATTCAAGAGTCCAAAAAGTGAGAAATAATAATTGGCTAATCCACTAAGCACCGATGTTATCAAGGTTAGACGTCCCCCAATTGTTAGAGATCTAGCTTTCTACAACGATAGGTTTTTCTTAAATTTTTGAATGATCAGGTCCTAAATCCTTACTTTGTTCATATTACCACCAACCGGCAAGCCTAAGTAGATGAATGGAAGAGAATATGCCTTACATTTAAATGAAGAAGCAAGAACATTGACTTCTCCAAAGGTAATCCCAACCCCAAAAGTCTACTCTTTTCGAAATTCACCTTTAAACCCAAAGTAGGTGAACGCATCTAAAAATACGGATTAAATTTGTAACTTCCCAAGAAGACCAATTACATACAAAGATAGCATCGTCATCAAATTGGAGGTGTGAGATACACGTGTTATTTTGCCCAAGGGTGATCCCTTTGAATATATTTATCTCTTTAGCATCCAATAATGCAACATGTAGTGCCTCAACCGCAATGATAAAAAGGAAATGGGAGGAGTTAGAGTTTAACTTGGACTCCAAGCTAGGTTTAGGCTATATATAGAATCCATTGGTTCATTATTTGTGTCCCTTGCATAACCTAAAATCAAAGCAAAAACTCTCCTCCTCTTTCCTTATGAAAACTGATTGTCCAAGACCCCTAAACCCTTAGGGTTTCGGCGATTCAATTCAAGAACTAAAACAGTGTGTGTTCCGTGCTTTAATCCTGAACAAGAACTAGCATTCAAGTGTCCCACTATGACGTGTTGTGTATGAAACCATAGATGCAACTTACTTTAGTTGCTTAAGGGTTTTCATAAGACTAACAAGATCAAGATCCATTCGTTGTTCATCCGAGCAAAACCAAGAGGTTAGTAAAAATGTGTGTTTAATTATGTGTTATTTCATGTACATCAAACGGATCCCTATGGGACGTTTTTTCTGCTGCGTTACTCGTAGTATAATAGTTAGATGGTCATTAAATCTTAACAGTATTTTGGTGTTTAGAATAGATATATATGAAATTATCCATTTCGAAAAGGCAATGTAATTTTCTAACACAAAAAAAAACTTCGACAACACCAACGATATAGTAGCTGCATAAGCCAACATAAAATCATTGACGGGTAAAGGGCCACCTCATGTCTTTTCATACTCGGATACTTTGCTTAAATATGTCTCCTCTTCTTGTCACCCCTGAGAACTGAATGAGACGCCACGTCTTTGCACATTCCAATACTTTTATATCCCTAACCCGTTTGCATTTCCAATCTCTCTTGCACATGTAAGTCTCGTGTAATGTCAAAAGTATAAGCAAGATCAACAAGCAACGAAACCCACTCACTTGTCAAATGATGACTTGAAGTTCCACGATAGGTATCAAGTCATCTCAGGGTTGAGAATATCAAGTATTCTCGGTTCCAAACCTCCAAAAATGCTTAATGCTCCATCACTTGTTTCCCTTTAAAAATTTTAGATCTCATCATATCTTAACATAGTATCACTATCTAATTAATTATGATCATAATAAAAAAGAAAAAGATATATAGAAAAAACTTACTTTCATGTTGGATGAATGATGAGGATGATATTTGAATCTTTGAATGATATTGATAATTATACAACACTAAAATTGGTAGCAGCGGTTTATTTGGAAGAAAAAAAAATATAGGATCGTTTTTAGGTTTTAGATTTTATTGTAGCATTTTACTAACTGATAGGTTTTTTTGAAGGATGCATGTACACAATTTTCTAAACCGACCTTATAAAATTTCATATTTTCAAAAGATTCGGTTTGTTAATACAAATAAGCCATAAAAATGTTTATTTATATTTTACGATCTTCTAGTATTCTGTCAATAACAAACGTAAAATCATTTTAACAAAACAAATAAAATACGTAACTGTTTGAGCCAATAGTTTTCTAACACACTTAACATTTTCACATAAAACACTAAAACAAGGATATGTGATTTTATGATTTAGTAATATGTATGTACAATAACTAGTGTTTACATATTGGGCAAAATATATACACAACTAGTATATATTATATAAATGGGTAAAAACTACAACCCATGGAAAATATCCATAACCCATGGTATTGACCCATACCCATTTAACTAGGTACATTGAACTCATGAGATACATTGTATCTAATAAGAAACCCATGGATCAACCCGTAACCCATGACCCATGACCCATAACCAAAATACCCATGGGCAAAGAAGAGCGTTCCACGGATCCCTAGCTTTACGCTAGATGGATCCCTTGTGGGAGGGATCCGTGGGATCCGAGGAACAGTAAGCATTTCTCCTCTATAAATAGTGAGCCATTTCTTCTTTTTAGCTTGCCACTCTCACACATACTTTCCCCAAGTATTGTAACTCTCTAACCACTGATCCTAAGGGATCTTGCTATGTAGTTTATCTTTTATTTTTGTGTGATTCTCTAGGTTCCTCTTAAAGGCGAGATCACCACTTCTTGAAGTTGGCAAGCTCAAGTCCATGAGTTGCCATGCTTTATCATCATTAAGACTACTGAGGTTCTCTTGTTGATGGTTCTTTTTTCCTCCATAGAAGTGTTGTGTCAAAGGCATTAGTGAAAGATGCCGAAGGAGTCAAGACGAAAGCATTAGTGAAAGGTGCTTAACGTCCGTGTCAATAGCATCAGTGAAGAATGCTAAAGGTGTCAAGACGAAGGCATTAGTGAAAGGTGCCAGGCGTTGTGTCAAAGGCATGGGTGAAGAATGCCTAAGAATCAAATCAAGTGGCATTAGTGAAGAATGCCAAGGTCGTATAATCGATGGGGTGCATCGTTATACATATAGTATTAGTTTGTTTCCAAGGATGGTGATATCCTTGATGGTGTTGTAATAAGGAGTGGGTCTCCTTTGGGATTAGGTGTTGCGTTGTGTTGGGTAGTAGTTCCTCCATTGTAATGGAACTAGGTACTTAGCCTAGTACCTAATATTAAAGGGTAGGCGACGTTGTGGTAGGTGTGGTTCACCTTTGTGTGAAAGAACCCGGTGGTTAGCCTAGTACCGGAAAAAGAGTAGGCGACGTTGTGAAGGCTTCTCCGCCATAAGGATTTGGTGTCGTGTAGTGATTACGAACTCTCGAGTAGGTGACTCGGGGAGTGGAGTAGGGCAAGGAAGGTGTCCTTGTAGCCGAACCACTATAAATACTTGTGTCGTGGTGATGTGCTTCGTACTCTTTATCTTTCATTACACGTTTATATATCTATCTATCAACGTCCAACATACACATCGAAATAGATTGACATAAGTCGATCCAAATATTTAAAAGAAAGTTTTAAATTGGTAAAACTATTCAACCCCCTTCTAGTTTTCCACAATTGGCATCAGAGCTTCGTTACCAAGTTTCTTAGAGTATGTTGTACTTTAAAAACTTGATACGATCCCTGTATGTTTGAAAACTACAAAGAAGGAAATATTTCAAAACATTTTTTTTTCTCTTTCATGTTGGACATTGATAGATCATTCTAAAATATTTGGTTCAAGAAATATTCATGCTAGGATCTTTTCAAAACCTTCATTTCTATTCAAAGAATAATGAAGTCAACCTTCGAGAAAGGATCTAAAAGTAATCACAACCTACTTACTCTAAGTACAAAGGATTACTTTAAGAGCTCATGAAGTATTTTTGGTATTATGTCTTCATAAGCCAAACCAAGAAGCATAAAGGTATGTTTACTTTTTCATTAGCGAACTTACATGATTATGTTGATATCATAGTTCTTGTTTGTTTAATAAATTACTAGTCTCTTAAAAGTCTCTCTTTCGTCAATTTCCTGACTTACTCATCATCGGGAATAGTATTCCTCTTGTCAAACTAACGCCGTCGTCACAAATGGATCCTTGATAATTAACTTATCAAATCACGTCGACCAAAACATCTTTTTATTTGAAAACTTTAAACTAATTTTGTTCTGCAAGCTAGTTTATAGCCTACTACGAAATTAAAGCCAAACAACCCTTTTTCTGTCCACAGGAGCCGAATCCCTCTAGTTGTACTAGCCGGATCCCAAATACAAGGGATCCGGGGGAACCGTAGAACAGAACACAGCTATACGCATTTGAAAAACATCACTGATCATTCTCCCTCTCCCCACATAACACAAAAATGACTCAAGAACTGATTTCATCCTAATAGGACTCCATAACCTCAAGTATTCCTCTCTAGAAGACCATTGTAAGTAATTACACTAACTTGTTCTAATTTCCATCATCCTTATCCTAGGGTTTATGGTTGCACAATTTCTAATCAATTAATTCAATTAGGGTTTTCAAAATTAATCATTAGAAAGGGCCTTTAACACAATTAGGATTACATTGTGTTCACAACATTGTTAATACAAATCAAAACCATAAACCCATCTCAACTAATTTTACCTAATTGGAATATTTGTGTTTCTAGGACCAACCATGCCTAAAGCCACTCAACAAGGCCACCATGATACCGTCCATTACCTCACCCATTACTATCGGAAAGAAGGGCTATCAAAAACCGATCGCAAAGTCTTCAAAAGACTTATTCACGAAGGTCGTGTAGTCAAGGAATGTTTCCTTGAAGATACCGACACTCGTCAAGTTTTCTCGGCAATCAACTTTGATTGTCTTCTTGACATTGATGAACAAATTTGCCCGGTCTTCATCTTTGAATTCTATAAAAGCATTAGGATCATTCGAAACACCGATTATAGCATTTCAATCACCTTCATCATCAATAAACGAAACTTCATTCTACCTCTCAACACCTTTGCTCAAATTCTTCGCATTCCTTGTGAAGGAATTTGTATGTATTCTCAAGATTGGGCAATTAACGCTCAAAACTTTGTACTTGATTCTAAACCTATCTACAATACTCCTCTTGATGATCCCGCAACCATTCGAGATACTATCTTCAAGGTTAGGACCGACCAATCCCGTTTCAACCGAAACAAAAACCTCATTCACCGTGATCCTTTTCAAATGGAACTTTTCGAAATGCATCCCATGTTTAGAAAATGGGAAGAAATCCTTAGGGAAAACGTCATTAGCCTAGTTGGTAACAAGGATCATCCAAATTCATGTCTTGTGCAAATGATCTATTGTCTTATCCACCAAAAGCCATTTAATCTCGCCTATTACATGGTGAGGAGAATGGCCAGGGTATTCAAAGCTTCCAACATGGTACTTCCATATGGTATGCTCCTAACACGACTTTGTAAGTATGTTAGGGCATTGCAACCATCTTCTATCAATGATGATCATTTCTTTGCCGATCGCATAATGGTACCTCTTACCAAACAACCCTCTAAATGGTTCATGGTCAATGGAAGAAAACCTAAAGCTCTATCGGACTCGTCGGATGGAGAAGTAGAAGAAGATGAAGAAGAGGAAGACGTCGACCCCATATCTAACATCGAATTGGAACCCTTTGATTAATATGAACAACTTCCGGATATTCCAAACGAGACCGCGGAATTGATGAGTGTGTAAATACTCATCATTTTTAGTCAAATCTGAACTGCAAAACGTTTAAAAATGCTCAGAAATGCATCAAAATACTGAAAATATTCCAAAATTGCATTTTATATGTTTCAGATGCAAAATGTTTAAAAACAGATGAAAAATGAGCTAAGTTTGCATAATTGGCAGTTTCAGTCCCCCAAGTTTCTAAAATTGTCAAAAATAGTCCCTGAGTCAAATTTTCAAAAGAAAAGTCACCAAAGGTCCTTTTAAATCATAACTTGTCAAATTTAGTCCTTTGGTGAAAAATATCAAAAGTTTGAGAAAATTACAAGTTTGGTCCTCCAAGTTTCAAAATTGGCAAAAATGGCCCCTGGAAATTGGAAAATGGCAAGTCTAGTCCTTGTACTTTTTGAGATTGTCAGTTATGGTCCTTGGAGAAACTTTTGCTTAATTGGCAAGTGAATGGTCCCTTGAAATTCAGAAATTACACTTTAGGTCCCTATGTTATTAACCTTTCAACCATTTTGGACCCTTACCTAGACCTTGGACCCCTGCCATATAAGTATTTTGACCCCCCCCTTGATATAATATCTGGTCAAATCCCACAGGTCAAACCCAACCCTTGGCGCCTTTTCTTCAACCTCCCCACTTGATCTCTGCAAACACCTGCAACACACTACCACCCCATCACCTTATCTCCTTCCATGTTCCCCCTCCTCCACTACATCCAAGAAATCATTTAATGCACCCTCTCCTAACACTCAATCCCCTTCAACAGGTTAAAAGCCATTTCCCGCCAAAACCAAATCGATGGCCAATATTCATCAAACTCATCCAATGGCTGTGAAAGGAGGTGGGAAACACTCAGAGTATTGAGAGAAACCCTCTTGGGTATAAAAGAAGCAAGAAGAAAGGCAAGAGGAGTTAGCTAGTTTTATTTTTTTCTCTGTAATGTCGTTTTTTTATATAAAATGTTTTAGTTTAAGAAAAATGTTGTAGTTTCAAGTTTAATTATCTTTAAGTAAGTTGTTATAGTGTATTAAGATCAGTTTCAAGTGTTAATTCCAGTGGTGTTAAAGATTCATGTTTTAAAGTTTACTGTTGTGAATTTCAAAATAATGTTCCAATACTTAAACTGCTAAGAGCTTAGTTTATCATTCAAATAAGCTTGTTTAAGCTTGTTAAAGCTTTTCATAAGCTCTCATTTCAGTTTCAAGCATTTTTGCTTCATGGTCAACAAAAGTCAAAAAAATGGTCTAGAATGGAAATGGTGATGAAATTGGGTTGATGCAGTGTTGGATGGGTTAAAATAGATTAGTAGTATATTGATATTGGGTTGGTTTTAATCTGCACACCAGTTGGGCTCATGTGAGTAAGTTTCCAAGTTTTCAATTTTCAAGTCAATATTGCATTTCATGGTTGTCTGTTTAACTGTGGTCACAACTAGTGTAAATGTGTTTCTTTAGTTGCATTTAGGACAGTAAAACTCATGTTGATCATTATTACCTGTTTGTTCATTAGTTTAAGTAGTTTTTATGGCCTATCAATGTTTTAAAAGGGTGTTTGGATTTGCTGTTTTATCAGTTGTTTAGGGTAGTTAAGCCCATAAGTTCTGTTGGTCCAAGCTTGTTTAGTCCAATTGAGCCCTTATCTGTCTTGTTCTTGCACCCACATAAGCTCAAAGTCAAAATTACTCCTTAAGTTTCTTAAGCAGCTTACTGTTGGATTTTTAACAAATCCAATTTTTGTTTTGTGTTTAAATTCCATAAACATAGCTTGCAGTAGGTTTTATTCATCCTATAACATTAATCTCAGTCCTCAAAATTGATCCAAACCTCAAATTAGTCAAACTTTCAACTTTTGTCAAAAGTCAAATATTGCAAAAAGTCAGTTTTGGCCAACATAGGTTGATTTTTCATGAGCTCATTCTTGAGTCAAATTTAATGAAAATTGTGGTTTCAAAAACCTACCCTGGTATATTTTCTTATGTGCAATTTTTTACATTTTTGTGAATTTTGTTTAAGCTTCAAACTGGCTTGTTAATCAGGGCTTAAGTGCCCTGTGCAGGACACTGTTAACTGCACAGGGGATATGCAGGATTTGCAAGGTTCACCCAGGTCTCACTTGAGCTCCTCTAGGCCTGATTCTTAGTTTAAACACTCTCACCCAGGTCTAGTCTAGGTTCCATTTGTTGCTTTTCCCAGCTTATTTTAGTGCTTATAATCTAGCTGCAAGTAGGACCCTTTCACTGCTTTTAGCTTAATAACTTTTAACATCAAATCTGTTGAGCTTGTAATCAGAGGTTGTAGCTTGTTGAAACTTGTTCCATTTTAGTTTTTTTAGTACTTCATAGCTCCTGTTTTGGGTTGGTGGCCTTTGGATTCCATTTGCTTATTCTAGTGCTTATTTCAATAAGCACTTGTGCTTCAGTTGCAATTCCTCCCACACAACCCCTTGTTTTTCCATTTTTCCTAGCTTCCTTATATAATTTTAGACTTTTCCTGAAATTTTCAGATTTTTCTAAGTTGGTTTGCTATTTTTCTTGATTTAAACTAGTTTTTAAGCATTTTTAATTAGCTTTAAATACAAATAATTAAGAAAAGGTTCAAAAAAATAATTTTTCATTTTTCTTAAGTTTAGATAAATATAAAAAGACAAAAAAAATATTTTTCCATATTTTTCTTAGTTAAATTTGTATTTTTAAATAATTTAAGTAGTTTTTAATAGTTTAAAATTCCTAGAAAATAGAGAAATAATCATAAAATTACAAAAATAGTTTTGAAAATTCTATTTTGATATTTTAGATTTTTCTAAGTCTTAATTTTATTTTTCAAGCTTTATTTCCTAATATCTTGTATTTTAGATTAATATTTAATAGTTAAAAATAGTTTTTAATTAATAATAATTAGATAATTAGTTATAAAAATAATTTTCTTTTTCTAAATATTTTCTTTTATCATTAGGTTTATAAAAATATCATTTTCATATTTTTAGGGTTAATATTGTGTAAGTTTCACTTTTTATTTTGTACGTTCACGTATTTTTTTTATTTAAACGTAAGTTTTAAGTTTTAAACGTTCATCATTTTAAATATAGTGATAGCGTTTATTTAATAGATTTTATCTTTTTTTTAATTTCCTTTAATTTGCATTTAAGCCGTTGTAATTTGTTGGCTTTTCTGTAGTTATAATATCATCTTCAAATCCTTTTCCCGTTCAAATCTCGCGATCACTATACGTTTGATAATCCATTGCATAGCTCGCTGGGACATAACGACCCGGGGTAACACTATACTCCCCAGATCTTCATTGCATTCGTCCGAGCCGTTTAAGCTTGTTACGGTTTGCCATTCACAAGTGGCAAGCTTGTGTGATAAAGCTTGACTGTTCTGGAGCGCATCAAATTTTTGGCGCCGCTGCCGGGGAGCTGTGCTGATTATCTTACGTTTAGCAGATTAGTAATTTGGATATTCACTCTTTGTTCATACCATCCATCTACATATGTTTATATTTTCTTATAAAAAATCCAAAAATCCAAAAATACTCTTCTCAGTCCTCTTATCTATATGATTCTATTTATCTTACCCCCTCGTACCGTTTGATTCTACTCTTCCTTATCCTCTATAACCGTTTAATTCTTCATCTCTTATCCCTCTTATCCGTTTAATTCTCTATGTCATGGTTTTCGACATGTTCCTGGTGTGGAGGTCCATTTAACGGTGGAAATTGTCGGCGATGTACCAATGTGAGTTTCGGAGACAAGTTTGTTGGTAATCCCGATCCCATTTCAAATGAAACACCCGATTTTTCCTACCTACCTCCACAACCCCAATGCGAATCCTACTCATGCGAGTTTTGTGGGAATGATTCTCATTACGGTTTTGATTGTCCACCACGGGTCCCGCTTGTCTATGAGCCGGAACCGTGTTACAATCGAACTTTGGTGAAAGTTATTTTCCCAATTATCTCTGTTGTGAGAATTGCGGGGTCCTCATGCGACTTTTGAATGTCAACCGATGAATCAAAATTTTCACAATCCCAATTCTCACGGTTTTGACAATTCCCAACCCCACAAGTATTCCATCAGTCCATCGACTTCCGAGCCTTCACAGCATTTCAATGATTACGAGGAGTGTAATCTTCCTCAAAGTTCTGAAGAAATACGCATTCGAAAGAAACTACAAATGAAAAGAATGGTGTGTAAGCTTCAGCAGATGAATATAAGAATTCGATATGATGACGATGATGATGAGGATACTATTCAAATGAGGGAATATTATGAGGACAACGAGGAGAGTGTTACTCAATTGAATGATCTTATTTCTCAACTCCTCGCCTATTGCTATCACACCTATCTTATCTACTATTGCTTCCAAAGACTCTCTCATAATGGAGGATGATCATCTCAGACTATTTCGAAACGGAATCGTCTAGTGTTGAGGATCTTGTCCCAATCCCAAGTGAGTCCGGGTTGTCTCCGTGTAATATGTGTGATGAGCCTCTTAATGATGATTCTTCCTCCTCTTGACATTCCAAATGATCATGTTGATATGTTCTCCGATTCTGACAACGATTGTACTTCGTTTGACGATTCTTTATCTTATTGAGACATCGATTATGTGGGAGCTACCTTCGAGCTAGTTAGCTTAGAAGAAGTGAGAGATTCGATGATCTCGAAATTGAGGACGAGATACTTCGTGAACAATTGTTCAATATAAATCTCCTCGTTTCTAAGATCGAATCATTCTGTGCTAAGCCAGCTTCATCTCCTATCCCCGTTGTGGATAGTGACTCTACATTGGACAAGCCCGAAACATCTCCTGAACTTGAGGCTTTTTCCAATGACTCTCTTCATGAAGAGTTCTCCGGTGAACTCTCTCATGACATATCTCCTCCGGAATATGATCATTTCTATTTTGATCTTGAGGATGATATTGGCTCGGAGGAAGGTATACTCTATCATAAGAGTTTGCTTATTGATGATACTACCTTCACCCTTCCTCCCGATATGTCTACATTTGAGGATGAAGAATGGATCTTGATTGTTATAAACATCTTTCTTCCATTCCTCACTCATGATGTGACTTCCTCTCTTCTTCACTCCTTCGGGAATGAAGACACTATCTTTGACCCCGACATTTTCAGTTATCATTTGTGAGCCGGTCTTTCTCTGATATCTCATCGTGTGGAACTTTCACGTGCTTCAAATGTTTGTCCAAACATCTTGAATGAAAGTCCGATGGAGATTGTTTCTTCCACTTTGCTTCCCCATGAACAAATGAATACGGGGTCGAGTCAAGCTAGCGACTCGGAAATCAAAAACAATAACACACACCATATGGGTTTTCACCCATATTTCTGACTTCTTTCTATTTTCTACCACCCTAGTGTGGGGGGGGGGGGTGCCCCACATATTGTATATATATATATAAGTTTCTAAAAAAAAAACTTCTAAATAATGGCCGTAGTATTTCCCTTTTACATTCTTTGTTTCTAAGCATAACCGCCGGTACTTTGAATATTGAGGGCAATATTCATTTCTAAGTGTGGGGGGAATTCTCACGAATTTCATATATTATCTACCCAATTCCCCCATTTTTGGCCAAAAATTTTTTTTGGAGTAAGTGTTTTTCACTTACTCATCTTGGTTATCAGTCCGCCATGTCTGTAAGACAAAAGGATTGGCTAATCCAGGAGCAAACGGCTCTTGGTAAAGATATCTCAAATCCCTTGACGGCTTGCAATTTGCCCAAAATTGTATGGTATTCAGCTCACCATATCTTAAATTAGTGAAGAGTTGGCTAGCCCGCAAGTTTATGGCTTGTGGTAAAGGCAGTGGAAAAACCATAATTGGTAATCAGCTCACCAAAGATAATATTGATAATTTATCTAAGAGTTGGCTAGTCCTGAAGGGTACGGCTTCTGGTAAAGACAAAATCAAATCCGTTGAAAGTCGGTGGTTTGCTCAAAATCACATGGTTATCGGTGTACCATGGTTCTTACTTGAACTAAAACATTTGGCTACCCCAGAAGTAATGGCTTTTGTAAAGAGATTCAAATCCATTAAGTTTTTCTCAAAAGATTGCTAGGGACTAGCAATAGTTTAGTGTGGGGATTGATGAGTGTGTAAATACTCATCATTTTTAGTCAAATCAATCGCAAAACGCTTAAAAATGCTCGAATGCATCAAAATACTGAAAATATTCCAAAATTGCATTTTATATGTTTCAGATGCAAAATGTTTAAAAACAGATGAAAAATGAGCTAAGTTTGCATAATTGGCAGTTTCAGTCCCCCAAGTTTCTAAAATTGTCAAAAATAGTCCCTGAGTCAAATTTTCAAAAGAAAAGTCACCAAAGGTCCTTTTTAAATCATAACTTGTCAAATTTAGTCCTTTGGTGAAAAATATCAAAAGTTTGAGAAAATTACAAGTTTGGTCCTCCAAGTTTCAAAATTGGCAAAAATGGCCCCTGGAAATTGGAAAATGGCAAGTCTAGTCCTTTACTTTTGAGATTGTCAGTTATGGTCCTTGGAGAAACTTTGCTTAATTGGCGTGAATGGTCCCTTGAAATTCTGAAATTACACATAAAGTCCCTATGCTATTATTAACCTTTCAACCATTTTGGACCCTTACCTAGACCTTGGACCCCTGCCATATAAGTATTTTGAGCCCCCCCTTGATATAATATCCGGTCAAATCCCACGGTCAAACCCAACCCTGGCCTTTTTCTTCAACCTCTCCACTTGTCTCTGCAACAAACCTGCTACACACAACCTCCCCATCACCTTATCTCCTTCCATGTTCCCCCTCCTCCACTACATCCAAGAAATCATTTAATGCACCCTCTCCTAACACTCAATCCCTTCAAGGTTAAAAGCCATTTCCCGCCAAAACCAAATCGATGGCTAATATTCATCAAACTCATCCAATGGTCGTGAAAGGAGGTGGGAAACACTCAGAGTAGTGAGAGAAACCCTCTTGGGTATAAAAGAAGCAAGAAGAAAGGAAAGAGGAGTTAGCTAGTTTTATTTTTTTTCTCTGTAATGTCATTTTTTTATATAAAATGTTTTAGTTTAAGAAAAATGTTGTAGTTTCAAGTTTAATTATCTTTAAGTAAGTTGTTATAGTGTATTAAGATCAGTTTCAAGTGTTAATTCCAGTGGTGTTAAAGATTCATGTTTTAAAGTTTACTGTTGTGAATTTCAAAATAATGTTCCAATACTTAAGCTGCTAAGAGCTTAGTTTATCATTCAAATAAGCTTGTTTAAGCTTGTTAAAGCTTTTCATAAGCTCTCATTTCAGTTTCAAGCATTTTTGCTTCATGGTCAACAAAAGTCAAAAAAATGGTCTAGAATGGAAATGGTGATGAAATTGGGTTGATGCAGTGTTGGATGGGTTAAAATAGATTAGTAGTATATTGATATTGGGTTGATGCAGTTGGGCTCATGTGAGTAAGTTTCCAAGTTTTCAATTTTCAAGTCAATATTGCATTTCATGGTTGTCTGTTTAACTGTGGTCACAACTAGTGTAAATGTGTTTCTTTAGTTGCATTTAGGACAGTAAAACTCATGTTGATCATTATTACCTGTTTGTTCATTAGTTTAAGTAGTTTTTATGGCCTATCAATGTTTTAAAAGGGTGTTTGGATTTGCTGTTTTATCAGTTGTTTAGGGTAGTTAAGCCCATAAGTTCTGTTGGTCCAAGCTTGTTTAGTCCAATTGAGCCCTTATCTGTCTTGTTCTTGCACCCACATAAGCTCAAAGTCAAAATTACTCCTTAAGTTTCTTAAGAACTTCTTGTTGGATTTTTAACAAATCCAATTTTTGTTTTGTGTTTAAATTCCATAAACATAGCTTGCAGTAGGTTTTATTCATCCTATAACATTAATCTCAGTCCTCAAAATTGATCCAAACCTCAAATTAGTCAAACTTTCAACTTTTGTCAAAAGTCAAATATTGCAAAAAGTCAGTTTTGGCCAACATAGGTTGATTTTTCATGAGCTCATTCTTGAGTCAAATTTAATGAAAATTGTGGTTTCAAAAACCTACCCTGGTCTATTTTCTTATGTGCAATTTTTTACATTTTTGTGAATTTTGTTTAAGCTTCAAACTGGCTTGTTAATCAGGGCTTAAGTGCCCTGTCTTGCAGGACAATGTAACTGCACCGCATGGGGATATGCAGGATTTGCAAGGTTCACCCAGGTCTCACTTGAGCTCCTCTAGGCCTGATTCTTGGTTTAAACACTCTCACCCAGGTCTAGTCTAGGTTCCATTTGTTGCTTTTCAGTTTCACTTATTTTAGTGCTTATAATCTAGCTGCAAGTAGGACCCCTTTCACTGTTTTTAGCTTAATAACTTTTAACATCAAATCTGTTGAGCTTGTAATCAGAGGTTGTAGCTTGTTGAAACTTGTTCCATTTTAGTTTTTTTAGTATTTCATAGCTCCTGTTTTGGGTTGGTGGCCTTTGGATTCCATTTGCTTATTCTAGTGCTTATTTCAATAAGCACTTGTGCTTCAGTTGCAATTCCTCCCACACAACCCCTTGTTTTTCCATTTTTTCTAGCTTCCTTATATAATTTTAGACTTTTCCTGAAATTTTCAGATTTTTCTAAGTTGGTTTGCTATTTTTCTTGATTTAAACTAGTTTTTAAGCATTTTTAATTAGCTTTAAATACAAATAATTAAGAAAAGGTTCAAAAAAAATAATTTTTCATTTTTCTTAAGTTTAGATAAATATAAAAAGACAAAAAAATATTTTTCCATATTTTTCTTAGTTAAATTTGTATTTTTAAATAATTTAAGTAGTTTTTAATAGTTTAAAATTCCTAGAAAATAGAGAAATAATCAGAAAATTACAAAAATAGTTTTGAAAATTCTATTTTGATATTTTAGATTTTTCTAAGTCTTAATTTTATTTTTCAAGCTTTATTTCCTAATATCTTGTATTTTAGATTAATATTTAATAGTTAAAAATAGTTTTTAATTAATAATAATTAGATAATTAGTTATAAAAATAATTTTCTTTTTCTAAATATTTTCTTTTATCATTAGGTTTATAAAAATATCATTTTCATATTTTTAGGGTTAATATTGTGTAAGTTTCACTTTTTATTTTGTACGTTCACGTATTTTTTTTATTTAAACGTAAGTTTTAAGTTTTAAACGTTCATCATTTTAAATATAGTGATAGCGTTTATTTAATAGATTTTATCTTTTTTTAATTTCCTTTAATTTGCATTTAAGCCGCTTTTAATTTGTTGGCTTTTTCTCGTAGTTATAATATCATCTTCAAATCCTTTTCCGTTCAAATCTCGCGATCACTATTCGTTTGATAATCCATTGCATAGCTCGCTGGGACATAACGACCCGAGGAAACACTATACTCCCCAGATCTTCATTGCATTCGTTCCTGAGCCGTTTTAAGCTTGTTACGTCTATTCACAAGTGGCAAGCTTGTGTGATAAAGCTTGACTGTTCGAGCGCATCAAATTTTGGCGCCAGCCGGGAGTCTTTGATTATCTTACGTTTAGCGAGATTAGTAATTTGATATTCACTCTTTGTTCATACCATCCATCTACATATGTTTATATTTTCTTATAAAAATCCAAAATCCAAAAATACTCTTCTCAGTCCTCTTATCTATATGATTCTATTTATCTTATCCCCTCGTACCGTTTGATTCTACTCTTCCTTATCCTCTATAACCGTTTAATTCTTCATCTCTTATCCCTCTTATCCGTTTAATTCTCTATGTCATGGTTTTCGACATGTTCCTGGTGTGGAGGTCCATTTAACGGTGGAAATTGTCGGCGATGTACCAATGTAAGTTTCGGAGACAAGTTTGTCGGTAATCCCGATCCCATTTCAAATGAAACACCCGATTTTTCCTACCTACCTCCACAACCCCAATACGAATCCTACTCATGCAAGTTTTGTGGGAATGATTCTCATTACGGTTTTGATTGTCCACCACGGGTCCCGCTTGTCTATGAGCCAGAACCGTGTTACAATCAGAACTTTGGTGAAAGTTATTTTCCCATTATCTCGTTGTGAGAATTGCGGGGGTCCTCATGCGACTTTTGAATGTCAACCGATGAATCAAAATTTTCACAATCCCAATTCTCACGGTTTTGACAATTCCCAACCCCCACAAGATTCCATCCATCGACTTCCGAGCCTTCACAGCATTTCAATGATTACGAGGAGTGTACTCTTCCACAAAGTTCTGAAGAAATAACGATTCGAAAGAAACTACAAATGAAAAGAATGGTGTGTAAGCTTCAGCAGATGAATATAAGAATTCGATATGATGACGATGATGATGAGGATACTATTCAAATGAGGGAATATTATGAGGACAACGAGGAGAGTGTTACTCAATTGAATGATCTTATTTCTCAACTCCTCCCTATTGCTATCACACCTATCTTATCTACTATTGCTTCCAAAGACTCTCTCATAATGGAGGATGATCATCTCAGACTATTTCGAAACGGAATCGTCTAGTGTTGAGGATCTTGTCCCAATCCCAAGTGAGTCCGAGGTTGTCTCCGGTAATATGTGTGATGAGCCTCTTAATGATGATTATTCCCCTCCTCTTGACATTCCAAATGATCATGTTGATATGTTCTCCGATTCTGACAACGATTGTACTTCGCGTTGACGATTCTTTATCCTATGGAGACATCGATTATGTCGAGGAGCTACCTTCCGAGCTAGTTAGCTTAGAGGAAGTGAGAGATTCCGATGATCTGGAAATTGAGGACGAGATACTTCGTGAACAATTGTTCAATATAAATCTCCTCGTTTCTAAGATCGAATCATTCTGTGCTAAGTCAGCTTCATCTCCTATCCCCATTGTGGATAGTGACTCTACATTGGACAAGCCCGAAACATCTCCTGAACTTGAGGCTTTTTCCAATGACTCTCTTCATGAAGAGTTCTCCGGTGAACTCTCTCATGACATATCTCCTCCGGAATATGATCATTTCTATTTTGATCTTGAGGATGATATTGGCTCTGAGGAAGGTATACTCTATCATAAGAGTTTGCTTATTGATGATACTACCTTCACCCTTCCCCCCGATATGTCTACATTTGAGGATGTAGAATGGATCTTGATTGTTATAAACATCTTTCTTCCATTCCTCACTCATGATGTGACTTCCTCTCTTCTTCACTCCTCGAATGAAGACACTATCTTTGACCCCGGCATTTTCATTAATCATTGTGAGCCGGTCTTTCTCTCAGATATCTCATCGGTGGAACTTTCACGTGCTTCAAATTTTTGTCCAAACATCTTGAATGAAAGTCCGATGGAGATTGTTTCTTCCACTTTGCTTCCCCATGAACAAATGAATACGGGGTCGAGTCAAGCTAGCGACTCGGAAATCAAAAACAATAGCACACACCATATGGGTTTTCACCCATATTTCTGACTTCTTTCTATTTTCTACCACCCTATTGTGGGGGGGGATGCCCCACATATTGTATATATATATAAGTTTCTAAAAACCTCTAAATAATGGCCGTAGTATTTCCCTTTTACATTCTTTGTTTCGGCATAACCGCCGGTACTTTGAATATTGAGGGCAATATTCATTTCTAAGTGTGGGGGGGAATTCTCACGAATTTCATATATTATCTACCCAATTCCCCCATTTTTGGCCAAAAATTTTTTTTGGAGTAAGTGTTTTTCACTTACTCATCTTGGTTATCAGTCCGCCATGTCTGTAAGACAAAAGGATTGGCTAATCCAGGAGCAAACGGCTCTTGGTAAAGATATCTCAAATCCATTGACGGCTTGCAATTTGCCCAAAATTGTATGGTATTCAACTCACCATATCCTAAAAAGTGAAGAGTTGGCTAGCCCGCAAGATTGTGGCTTGTGGTAAAGGCGTGGAAAATCCATAATTGGTAATCTTCTCACCAAAGATAATACTGATAATTTATCTAAGAGTTGGCTAGTCCGTAAGGTACGGCTTCGGTAAAGACAAAATCAAATCCGTGAAAGTGGTGGTTTGCTCAAAATCACATTGTTATCGGTGTACCATGGTTCTTACTTGAACTAAAACATTTGGCTACTCCCGAAGTAATGGCTTTTGGTAAAGAGATTCAAATCCATTAAGTTTTTCTCAAAAGATTGCTAGGGACTAGCAATAGTTTAGTGTGGGGATTGATGAGTGTGTAAATACTCATCATTTTTAGTCAATCTGAATCGCAAAACGCTTAAAAATGCTCGAAATGCATCAAAATATGAAAATATTCCAAAATTGCATTTTATATGTTTCAGATGCAAAATGTTTAAAAACAGATGAAAAATGAGCTAAGTTTGCATAATTGGCAGTTTCAGTCCCCTAAGTTTCTAAAATTGTCAAAAATAGTCCCTGAGTCAAATTTTCAAAAGAAAAGTCACCAAAGGTCCTTTTTAAATCATAACTTGTCAAATTTAGTCCTTTGGTGAAAAATATCAAAAGTTTGAGAAAATTACAAGTTTGGTCCTCCAAGTTTCAAAATTGGCAAAAATGGCCCCTGGAAATTGGAAAATGGCAAGTCTAGTCCTTGTACTTTTTGAGATTGTCAGTTATGGTCCTTGGAGAAACTTTGCTTAATTGGCAGGAATGGTCCCTTGAAATTCAGAAATTGCACATAAGGTCCCTATGCTATTATTAACCTTTCAACCATTTTGGACCCTTACCTAGACCTTGGACCCCTGCCATATAAGTATTTTGACCCCCTTGATATAATATCTGGTCAAATCCCACAGGTCAAACCCAACCCTTGGCGCCTTTTCTTCAACCTCCCCACTTGATCTCTCAAACACTGCAACACACTACCACCCCATCACCTTATCTCCTTCCATGTTCCCCCTCCTCCACTACATCCAAGAAATCATTTAATGCACCCTCTCCTAACACTCAATCCCCTTCAACAGGTTAAAAGCCATTTCCCGCCAAAACCAAATCGATGGCCAATATTCATCAAACTCATCCAATGGCTGTGAAAGGAGGTGGGAAACACTCAGAGTAGTGAGAGAAACCCTCTTGGGTATAAAAGAAGCAAGAAGAAAGGAAAGAGGAGTTAGCTAGTTTTATTTTTTTTCTCTGTAATGTCATTTTTTTATATAAAATGTTTTAGTTTAAGAAAAATGTTGTAGTTTCAAGTTTAATTATCTTTAAGTAAGTTGTTATAGTGTATTAAGATCAGTTTCAAGTGTTAATTCCAGTGGTGTTAAAGATTCATGTTTTAAAGTTTACTGTTGTGAATTTCAAAATAATGTTCCAATACTTAAGCTGCTAAGAGCTTAGTTTATCATTCAAATAAGCTTGTTTAAGCTTGTTAAAGCTTTTCATAAGCTCTCATTTCAGTTTCAAGCATTTTTGCTTCATGGTCAACAAAAGTCAAAAAAATGGTCTAGAATGGAAATGGTGATGAAATTGGGTTGATGCAGTGTTGGATGGGTTAAAATAGATTAGTAGTATATTGATATTGGGTTGGTTTTAATCTGCACACCAGTTGGGCTCATGTGAGTAAGTTTCCAAGTTTTCAATTTTCAAGTCAATATTGCATTTCATGGTTGTCTGTTTAACTGTGGTCACAACTAGTGTAAATGTGTTTCTTTAGTTGCATTTAGGACAGTAAAACTCATGTTGATCATTATTACCTGTTTGTTCATTAGTTTAAGTAGTTTTTATGGCCTATCAATGTTTTAAAAGGGTGTTTGGATTTGCTGTTTTATCAGTTGTTTAGGGTAGTTAAGCCCATAAGTTCTGTTGGTCCAAGCTTGTTTAGTCCAATTGAGCCCTTATCTGTCTTGTTCTTGCACCCACATAAGCTCAAAGTCAAAATTACTCCTTAAGTTTCTTAAGCAGCTTACTGTTGGATTTTTAACAAATCCAATTTTTGTTTTGTGTTTAAATTCCATAAACATAGCTTGCAGTAGGTTTTATTCATCCTATAACATTAATCTCAGTCCTCAAAATTGATCCAAACCTCAAATTAGTCAAACTTTCAACTTTTGTCAAAAGTCAAATATTGCAAAAAGTCAGTTTTGGCCAACATAGGTTGATTTTTCATGAGCTCATTCTTGAGTCAAATTTAATGAAAATTGTGGTTTCAAAAACCTACCCTAGTCTATTTTCTTATGTGCAATTTTTTACATTTTTGTGAATTTTGTTTAAGCTTCAAACTGGCTTGTTAATCAGGGCTTAAGTGCCCTGCGTGTGTGACACCTGTTAATCTGCACGGGGATATGCAGGATTTGCAAGGTTCACCCAGGTCTCACTTGAGCTCCTCTAGGCCTGATTCTTGGTTTAAACACTCTCACCCAGGTCTAGTCTAGGTTCCATTTGTTGCTTTTCAGTTTCCAGCTTATTTTAGTGCTTATAATCTAGCTGCAAGTAGGACCCCTTTCACTGTTTTTAGCTTAATAGCTTTTAACATCAAATCTGTTGAGCTTGTAATCAGAGGTTGTAGCTTGTTGAAACTTGTTCCATTTTAGTTTTTTTAGTATTTCATAGCTCCTGTTTTGGGTTGGTGGCCTTTGGATTCCATTTGCTTATTCTAGTGCTTATTTCAATAAGCACTTGTGCTTCAGTTGCAATTCCTCCCACACAACCCCTTGTTTTTCCATTTTTTCTAGCTTCCTTATATAATTTTAGACTTTTCCTGAAATTTTCAGATTTTTCTAAGTTGGTTTGCTATTTTTCTTGATTTAAACTACTACCTCCGTCCCAAAATTATAGTCCCCGTTTGACTTTTTCGGTCTTTCCTTTTCAACTTTGACCATAAATATTTTCGTTTATGTTATACAAAAGTTGATGAAAATTATACCAAATGAAAATACATAAAAAACTCAATCCATTCATATATTTTGCATCAAATATTATATAACACAAAAAAAAATACTTAAGGTCAAAGTGGTAAAAGAAAGACCGAAAAAATAGAAAGGGGACTATAATTTTGGGACGGAGGGAGTAGTTTTTAAGCATTTTTAATTAGCTTTAAATACAAATAATTAAGAAAAGGTTCAAAAAAATAATTTTTCATTTTTCTTAAGTTTAGATAAATATAAAAAGACAAAAAAAATATTTTTCCATATTTTTCTTAGTTAAATTTGTATTTTTAAATAATTTAAGTAGTTTTTAATAGTTTAAAATTCCTAGAAAATAGAGAAATAATCATAAAATTACAAAAATAGTTTTGAAAATTCTATTTTGATATTTTAGATTTTTCTAAGTCTTAATTTTATTTTTCAAGCTTTATTTCCTAATATCTTGTATTTTAGATTAATATTTAATAGTTAAAAATAGTTTTTAATTAATAATAATTAGATAATTAGTTATAAAAATAATTTTCTTTTTCTAAATATTTTCTTTTATCATTAGGTTTATAAAAATATCATTTTCATATTTTTAGGGTTAATATTGTGTAAGTTTCACTTTTTATTTTGTACGTTCACGTATTTTTTTTATTTAAACGTAAGTTTTAAGTTTTAAACGTTCATCATTTTAAATATAGTGATAGCGTTTATTTAATAGATTTTATCTTTTTTTTAATTTCCTTTAATTTGCATTTAAGCCGTTTTAATTTGTTGGCTTTTTCTGTAGTTATAATATCATCTTCAAATCCTTTTCCCGTTCAAATCTCGCGATCACTATACGTTTGATAATCCATTGCATAGCTCGCTGGGACATAACGACCCGGGGAAACACTATACTCCCCAGATCTTCATTGCATTCGTTCCTGAGCCGTTTTAAGCTTGTTACGGTCTGCCATTCACAAGTGGCAAGCTTGTGTGATAAAGCTTGACTGTTCTGGAGCGCATCAGGAATTCAAACAATTAAGGGGTATGATTCAAAACCTAGCTTACCACGTCACAAAGTCGGGAAAGAGGAAAAGAAAGGATTGACGAAAGAGACTATAGGATTATGATTGTCTTGAGACACTTGATTTGTGTATGAATGATTATGTTTTAGCACTTTTGTTTGTGTTAACTTGGATATTGTTGTTTCTACCATTATCTATGATATGTTTTATGACATGTTAATATCGTTGCTTAGTTTAATGGTTATTAGTTAAAATTGCTAGGTGCAAAATCTGCACTTGATTCTGTGCTGGTTCTGATCTGCAGATGCCGGATCCCTAGGATTAGCCTAGACGGATCCCTCCCTTGAGGGAACCGTGGGATCCGTGACAACAGATCAACAATACAATATTCCATACATCAAAATAGTTTACTAGATCACTTTACACTAGCTAAACATGAGATTCTAGAACTCAACTAAGTCTTATTCAAGGATGAGAAAGTCTTAAACTCACTCATAGCTTACATAAGATCTTATTCAAAATGCCTTTTGATTTATCAAATTGTCAAAACTCACCATATTTCCGCTTCAATACTCACAAATTGCTTTTCATTCTTCAAAACACTTAGGTGGACATATTGAACAATTTTAGGAAATTGTTTCTAGTCATCTTTATTTCAAACCGGGTCAAAAATTAATTTTTCAATTCTTTTGATTTTTGAGGATTTTTCAAAATCCATCTCAAGCTAACATCTGATCTCTAGGATCATTTATTATAACTTGACACCATCAAAACTCTTAGTGTTATCCTTGATCATTCATTGGTGATCACAAAGTCTCATTTTCCTTCCATAAAAGGCAATCATTAGCTATATCACTCATTGCTCTTGTTCATTCAAGTACACCCTCATTTAAGTCACTTAGGGGGACTGAAACACTCAAGATGATATAGGCTTTAGATCTTAGAAACATCATTTTTCTCCTTTCATAACTGCTAAGAGCCGGATCCCTAGGATTAGCCTAGACGGATCCATCCAAGGAGGGAACCGTGGGATCCGGGTGACAGATTATGTCAGCTTTAGCCAAACAATCATTTCAAGCTCATCTTTCTTACTTGAACACTCCACCTCATCTTTATTAAGTCCCTAGATCAGTGAAACTCTGAATTCAAATCTTGTGCATGTTAATCATTACATTTCTAGGAATCTTAGTGGCTTAAGTCTTAAATGCGCTTGCCAAATTATTTCCTTTATAAGTCATCTTGTTAGAACTCTTTAGTCATCAAACACAACATAATTCTCAGCAATTACAAACATATTCCTTATTCATTTCATCATGAGAAAAGCTCCTAGTGCTAATTCATCCACCCAAGAACCACCCAAGAAACTTGCTAGAGTCATACACGAAGTTTCCTAAACCGAATCATCTCCGGTTAAGTCCACCAATGCAAGGATTTCCCCTACACCAAATAAACCAATCAATCTAATCCCCAAGAGTATTGTTCCCACAAGGATATCATCACCAAACTTTACTAAACCAAAAACACCCGTTTCAACTCAACCAACATCATTGATGCCTAGAGCCACATCATTTAACGCCTCACAATCATCTCCACATTCTCACAACTAATAGGACTTACCCCCTTGGCCATCTCATCTTCCACCACTACCAACTAATTCACTTGAAAAGGTTGTGCAACAAAACCAAAGTGTTGAATCAACACTTGAACCAATATCAAATTCTCCAATTCCCCCCAATAGTCCATTTTGGATTATGAGGAGACATCAAAGTCAACCACCCGACCACATGGAAGTTGACACTTCTTTACCTCCACCCTCAAACATTGTTGAGCCACCACTTAATGAGCCTCCACAAATTCCTCCTTTATTTGAGGATCCTCAACCCGCTTCACTTGAACCTCCGCTTCAAGAAGCTCAAAACCATGACAAGGATTGCTATCATTGTCAACATGTTGAAAGGTTGATACACGAACTAAGTGATGAGCAACGTTTCATGTTTTATCACCTCCTCGAACTTTTCGAAGAGGTCAACAAACCCAAACAACCATGAGACTCAAAACGGTGTCCTAGCCTCAAGCTCAACTTAGGAATCCCATTTTATGTTTGATTATCCTTAGGAACATAGTTACCTCTTGAGCTTAGATTCATCATTAGCATTAAGTAGAAAATGTATTACATGGCTTGATCATTCTCTTAGTTTTAAGAGATTTGTTGATTATCTCTTTGTTTTATTGAATGATAACCTACTTGCCATATCTATTTGAGTATATGTTTATTGTTTATATACATATCTCATTTTCATATTCAGCATTGTTTGGTATAACACCTTTGCTGAATCATCTGTCACCAGACAGACGGATCCCTAGAAAATGCCTAGCCGAATCCCTCCATGAAGGGAACCGTGGGATCCGTGGTACAGAAGAACAATTTACTACTAACTTGAGTCTTATTTGCAGGAAATTATGCACTATACTCTTGTTTTCTAACCTTTATTTTGTAGATTTTCAAAATACACATGAAGAACTTGACACCATAAAGCTAGGGGGAGCTTTGTGTCAAATCATATTGTAAAACCATTTGCAACATAATCCTCATTTGGATTATACTTCATAACACCCCATTGCAACGTTGCAATCTTCAAGAGGGAGCATTTTCGTCACAAGGACGAAAACATTTGCAAACAAAACTGCAATTCGTTAGCTTGTTAGTTTATATTTACTTGACGCCCTAACAAAGGGATGGACTCGTCAAGGGGGAATTAAGAAGAGAACCATTCCCGTCACTTGCTCTCTTTACATTTTTTCTTTTTACATGTTTCTCTTAAAACAATGTGTTAGTTTCTTTTCGACGCTCTTTTTGTTTCGACAAAAAGGGGGAGAAGAGAGTAAAAACTCCAATTTACGAATTTTAGTTTTTTCTTAAAATAATTTTACGTTTTGTCATCAACAAAAAGGGGGAGATTGTTAATACAAATAAGCTGTAAAACGTTTATTTATATTTTACGATCTTCTAATGTTTTGTCAATAACAAACGTAAAATCATTTTAACAAAACAAATAAAATACGTAACTGTTTGAGCCAATAGTTTTCTAACACGCTTAACGTTTTCACATAAAACACTAAAACAAGTATAAGTTATTTTATGATTTAGTAATATATATGTACAACAAATAGTGTTTACATATTGGGCAAAATATATGCACAACTAGTATATAGTATATAAATGGGTAAAAACTACAACCCATGGAAAATATCCATAACCAATGGTATTAACCCATACCCATTTGACTAGGTACAATGAACTCATGAGATACATTGTATCTAATAAGAAACCCATGGATCAACCCATAACCCATGACCCATAACCAAAATACCCATGGGCAAAGAGGAGCGTTCCACGGATCCCTAGCTTTACGCTAGACGGATCCCTTGTGGGAGGGATCCGTGGGATCCGGGGAACAGTAATCATTTCTCCTCTATAAATAGTGAGCCATTTCTTCCTTTTAGCTTGCCACTCTCACACATACTTTCCCCAAGTATTGTAACTCTCTAACCACTGATCCTAAGGGATCTTGCTATGTAGTTTGTCTTTTGTTTTTGTGTGATTCTCTAGGTTCCTCTTAAAGGTGAGATCATCACTTCTTGAAGTCGAGCAAGCTCAAGTCCATGAGTTGCCATGCTTCATCATCATCAAGACTACTAAGGTTCTCTTGTTGATAGTTCTTTCTTCCTCCATAGAAGTGTTGTGTCAAAGGCATTAGTGAAAGATGCTGAAGGAGTCAATACGAAAGCATTAAGGAAAGGTGCTTAACGTCCGTGTCAATAGCATCGGTGAAGAATGCTAAAGGTGTCAAGACGAAGGCATTAGTGAAAGGTTCCAAGCGTTGTGTCAAAGGCATGGGTGAAGAATGCCTAAGAATCAAATCAACTGGCATTAGTGAAGAATGCCAAGGTCGTATAATCGATGAGGTGCATCGTTATACATATAGTATTAGTTTGTTTCCAAGGATGGTGATATCCTTGATGGTGTTGTAATAAGGAGTGGGTCTCCTTTGGGATTAGGTGTTGTGTTGTGTTAGGTAGTAGTTCCTCCATTATAATGGAACTAGGTACTTAGCCTAGTACCTAATAAAGCGTAGGCGACGTTGTGGTAGGTGTGGTTCACCTTGGTTTGAAAGAACCCGGTGGTTAGCCTTGTACCGGAAAAAGAGTAGGCGACGTTGTGAAGGCTTCTCCGCCATAAGGAGTTGGTGTGGTGTAGTGATTACGAACTCTTGAGTAGGTGACTCGGGGAGTGGAGTTCGGCAAGGAAGGTGTCCTTGTAGCCGAACCACTATAAATACTTGTGTCGTGGTGATGTGCTTCTTACTCTTTATCTTTCATTACACGTTTATATATCTATCTATCAACGTCCAACATACACATCGAAATAGATTGACATAAGTCGATCCAAATATTTAAAAGGAAGTTTTAAATTGGTAAAACTATTCAACCCCCCTTCTAGTTTTCCACACGGTTCTTTCGGGAAAGTATCAGAACCGGACGGTTCTGACCCGAAGTATCCTGAGAGCACTACAACAAAAACTGCTTTTTGTGACTACATGTAGTCGCTATAAACCTGTTGCGACTACATGTAATCTCAAAAACTGTCATCTCTTATACCTCGTCGCTATAGGTTTGTAGTGACTACCGTCCTCGTTTCTAGCGACTATTATTTGTTGACTTTGACTTTCTGAAGTTTGACCAAAAAACTATAACGACACATTTTGTAGCGACTATTTTTGTAGTCGCTATATGTTTTTTCATTTTTCCCTCCGTTCTTTCAGCGACTACCTTTAGTGACTACTTTTAGCGACTACTTATAACGACACAGATTAGTAGACTTTTTGACCATACTTTTAGCGACTAATTTTTGTGACTACATGTAGTCGCTAGAAGGTTCTGCACATAATATAACAATTACCTTTAGCGACTACATGTAGTCGGCAGTATGCGCTGACAAGGTAATGCAGTCGTTTACTGTTTTAGTCATTCCGACCCATTCTGCAAGCAGTTTTTCCAAAATTTCAACGCAAATCAATTCAACACAAATAATAACTTAAACATACAAATTACATTCTTTTAAAGTTCAACGATCACTTGGTCAACGACAACATAGACTTAAATTGTTCAACAACATAAACTTAAATTGTTCAACGACAATAACATAAACTTAAATTGTTCAACGACCGACATAAGTTGTTAAAAAGCATTAAACGTTCCACAAACCAACCTAGCAACAACAACATCTCCTACTCACCTGAAGGGCCGACATCATCTTCGATGTTAGGAGCATCTTCATCAGCATCTGAAAACTGACCCGGGTCAAGAACGGCGGGTCGTGGCGATGGAGTAGTGTTGTTATTATTCATAAAATTATCATACATCTCTTGAACTTGAAGCTGACTAGCCGTAACATACCTAGCGAATGCCGACCGAGATATCGGTAGTTTGGGGGTGTGGGAAGCTACAGACCCAGATGAGGATGAACCGGCCGATAACCGCCTACCTCGACTCGGATAGAATGCTCGACTCACTCCCAGAACTTGGCTTATAATCTGTTGATCAGTCATCCTTATCTCTTGTCCTTCTTGGCTCTCCCGTATCGTGATCATCTCATTCTGTAAAGACACAAAACAATGAAGTTAATTTCACGAAAATGAAAACAACTTATAGTTGACCCATTTTAGCCCAAACATAAATTAATAAGGAACTAGTCGTTTATATCATACCCATTTCACCCGTTTTGACCAATTTCACCCGTTTTAGCCTAAATGTGTACAGGTTTGGGATAAAATAGGTGAAATGGGTCAAAACGAGTGAAATGACTCAAATAAACGATAAAGTTAATTATTTGTACATGTTTGGGCTATAATGGGTGAAACGGGTGTAATATAAACATCTAATTTACTTTTTAGTACATGTTTCACCCGTTTTGACTCACCCGGTTTAGTCTAAACGTGTACATGTGGTATGTGCTAAAACACATACCTTTTCATTATCAAAATAGACCCAAAATAACCAAGAAAGAGCCGTTTATTGCTAATATTTGTGGTTTTCTTGAGTTTGTGCTTGTGCAGATACGGATATGTAAAACTCGCAAAAGGATCCGTGAGACGTAAAATTGCACGAGAGATTAAGAGAGCTTTAGAGCCAAGGTCGAATTATGCATTTTGAAGATTTCTAATCTCTGAGGATGATTTGTGAAGATTTGATCAAAAGTTTGAAGAAATGTCGAAATCCCTCAAGTTTCAACAATTGTCGAAATGACCCTTGAAGATTCAGAAATTTGCAAATCAGTCCCTAGATTATTGAAGATTGTCAAGAGTGGTCCTTGGAAGATAATTTCAGAAGTACACCTTTGGTCCCTCAAAAATACAGAATTACATGTTTGGTCCCTATGGTTACAAGCTATTATCACTACTAGTCCATTAACAATCCAAGTATCCAATCCAAAAACTAATACCCACGGCCCAACAAATAAACCGAGCCCAATCCCACAACATATCACTACCCGGTTAAACCCAAGATCCGAAATACCCTCTTTACCCGAGTATTTACCCGAGTCAACCACCCACGACCCGGTCTTCTCATTTAAACAATAATATTAAAACCAAACGCCCTTTACACAGACACCTCCTTCCTCCCACCAATTCACCATCCAAACACCACCAATCCCACACCCAAACAACCCACTGTACTAGAATCTATCTAGAAACCCTATCTACTCGACTTGTCGATAAGATGGCCACGGTCCAATTGTCACAATTTCATTGGCCGAGACACCTATTTGAGCTAGTTGGGGCATTTTGATTGGGCAAAGTGAAGATGGAAGGATTGTGTGGCTCTCATTCGCTTCTAGGCTCTTCCAAGGATCCAAGAGACCTCCACCTCCTCAAGGCTATATATAGGACCCTTTGTTCACATTGTATTGCGAGTAGTTTTTTTTAGTAGCAATTTACCTTTCAATTTTCATTTCTTGTATCTTTTAAGCTTTTCAGTAATGGTATCTTAAAGTTATTTTCTCAGTTTGTTTTGTAATCTCACTTTTAGTTTAATAAAAATTTTCAAGTATTTCATTTCTTGGTTGATCTTAATCCGTACTCTTACATTGATTCAAGATCTAAATATTGTTTGTTTCACTCATATAAGCTCTATATAGCTTATGTGAGCTTGTTTTACCCATCTTATTTTGTTCTTGTTCAGTTTTTATAAAAATCAAAAAAGAGTCAACAATAGTCAAACTGCTTATTTGCTTATCTCTTTTGCTTATTCACTTCTGAAATAGTTTTTTTTTTTTTTTTTTTTTTTATTAAAAAAGGTGTCTACACTTTTGTCTTGTAAGATTTCCAGTTTAACAAACCTATCTAGGCCAATTCTGCCAAACACTCTTGATAAAGGGGTGTTTGGCACTGTGGGTTCCTCACCACTTTTGGTCATTTGATGAGCTCTTTAAGCTCTCATCAGGTTTAATCTTGCTGGATAAGTAGTTTTTAAGGCTTCTTTGTAGTCTCTAATAGCAGTAGTTCAGTTTTTAAAGTTTGAGTAACATGGTTTTATCAAAAACAATAGTATGGCAGTTAGAGGATTAAGTCCCTTTTCATTGTTGTTTTGAAGTTCATTTGGTGCTAGATAGTGTGTCTTAAAGTCTTAAGTCAGAGTCTAATTAGTGCAAAATCATTTGGGTCAGTTTGGAACTTGGGTCACTGTTTTAAGTTTCTGTCAAAAACAGATTCTTGGCCATTTTCTCTATTTCGCTTCTTATCATTCAAATCACTTCAAAACCCAAAAATTAGTTTTGAGTATAGTCTAGCAGCTAAAGTTAGCTTATAATCACTTTCCAAGAATTTTCAACAACTTTCACAAGCTCAAACCTAGTTTCAAAATCGCCCCAAATCGCATCGAAAGCGATTCAACAAGTACTTGAGCACCCTTTATATCAGATCTCATCACCCCTTCATTTGGGCTTCAAAACTTTTAAAAATTGGTTTTGGTACTCTCTCGTACATGGTTCACATCTGTCTTAACTCATTTTGGCATGAGAAGCTTGTTTGCTAGCTTATTTATAAGCTCAAAGGTTGTCCCACTTCGCTTAATGTTGGAATTAGAGGTTTCACAGTTAGCTTATATAGCTTATTAGACTTTAAGATTAGCTTATATTACTCCTAGATACCTTAACATAGATAGCTTATTAGGTCTATAGCTTATTTGAATGATAACTTAGCTTATTAGCTTATATCCTTAAGTAGTTTCCATTTTAGCTTAATCACTCCTTAATTACTAGCCTATTGTATGCTCCCATAGCTCTATCACTGTCATTTCTAGATTACTTTAAGATCCCCTTAGCTTAAAATCAGTTTATAGCTTGTAGCTTATTTTTAAGTGCTTATTTTAGCTTAATTTACACTGCAGCCCTTGATTTCTACACATAAGCCCCACATTCTCATTTTCATAGAACCGGATATATATTTTAGCATTTCCTGAATTTTCATTAATTTTGGTCACTGTTTTATTTTCTAGATTTAAACTAGTTTTTAATCACTTTTAAATAGGTTTTATTGCAAATAATTAAGAAAAGTTCCAAAAAATAATTTTTCAATTTTAATAGTTTAAGATAAATATAAAAAGCATAAAAAAGATTTTCCCATATTTTTCCCCTTTTATTTGGTATTTTCACAATTTAAATTAGATTTAAATAGTTTTAAATTAGTAGAAAATAGAAAATTAATCAAAAAATATAAAAAATAGTCTTAAAAAGTCTTTAGTGATAATTTAGATTTTTAGAAAGTAGTTTCATATTTTTCTCCCTAAATTTCATAATTTTTAGAATTTAATTTAGATTAATTAGTTAAAAATTAGTTTTTAATTTAAATAAAATCCTCGACTCTGGAAAAATCCAAAAAATTAGTTTTAATTCTAAATTAGTTTTCTAATATCATTTTTAGCATAAAAGTAGAATTAGGCATTTTTAGGGTATAATTTAGACGTAGTTGCATTTTAGTTACGTTTTATTAATTACGTTTAGTTATAATCGCACTTAGGATTTCCCGTAAAATAGATTCCCTTAATTACTTTCCCCATTCCCGTAGTTTAATAATAAAAAAAAAAAACAAATCAAAACATCGAGCATTAAATTCCAAACCAAGAACGACGTATGGCAATTCAGCGTTGGGAAAACGATTCGGGTTGACTAATCCGTACACACGATCACACACGGGATTTAATTTATTATTCTTTTTCCTAAGAGAATTTGAATCTATCTTCGTGATTATTTTTGATATTGATATTGAGGATTTATCCACACACATAACCCTTAAGCCTTTTTATACATATCAACATGTTTGGGCTAAAATAGGTAAAATGGGTCAAAACGGGTGAAATGACTCAAATAAATGATAAGGTTACTTATTTGTACATGTTTGGGCTATAATGGGTGAAACGGGTGTAATATAAACATCTAATTTACTTTTTAGTACATGTTTCACCCGTTTTGACCCATTTCACCCATTTTAGTCTAAAAGTGTACATGTTTGGGCTAAAATGAGTGAAATGGGTCAAATCAAGTTAAATGACTCAAATAAACTACAAAGTTACTTATGTGTACACGTTTGGGCTATAATGGGTGAAACGGGTGTAATATAAACATCTAATTTACTTATTAGTACATGCTCACCCCGTTTTGACCCATTTCACCCGTTTTAGCCTATACATGTACATGTTTGGGCTAAAATGAGTGAAATGTGTCAAAACGAGTGAAATGACTCAAATAAACTACAAGTTACTTATTCATACATGTTCGGGCTATAATGGGTGAAACGGGTGTAATATAAAGTACATGTTTCACCCGTTTTGACCAATTTCACCCATTTTAGCCTAAACGTGTTCATGTTTAGGCTAAAATGGGTGGAATGGGTCCAAAATGACTAAAATTTGTACATTTTGGGCTATAAACATCAAATTTACTTACATATTGTGATTCAGCTAAAGGGATGTTCCATTGTCCATTAGTCGTATGAGTATCCTGATACTGGTCGAGAAGGTCTGGGTATGCATGAGTTTTGACCCACTAAAAACAAATTAACTAAGTATAATAACAATGAAACAAATTACACGACTATATAATAACAATCAAACAAATATTATTCGCGGCTTACCTTCTCATGGCGGCTTGCAGCATGAGATTTTGTGCCATGATTTGACGAGTACGTTAGCTTCTCTCGGTTGGCCTTGTTCTTTTCGGACCGATTCTTGAACTTATCAGAAGAATCAAAATCAATATATTTGTGCCAATCAGCCATAGACATGCCAATCCGAGGAGTATCCCTAAACAACTCTGGATCTGTATTCCCAGGAAACAACTTAACCTTGAGCTTGTTCTTTCGATCCCCATATCGCTCCTGGAACATTACTTCCACACCTTTCTTGATCTGTTCCCAATTCTTCTCTTTCCTATGGCGAGCCATGTCTAAATGTGATTGTAATTCAAAAGAAATAGTCGTTTAATGATTATTGTTTACAAATTTAACATAATAGTTTAAGAGTAAAGCTCAACATTTATTTCTTTCCATAAGGTGCCTTTATACTTCTCATCTACAACGTCCCATGACTCATAGTAGAATGGGACTGTACGTCGGATCTCATTCCCTATCAAACTCACAAAGTCTCTCTGGTTGTCCCCTACCGGTTTGACAGTCTCTTGATCCCGAAGATCAAAATCAATTTTGATTGGTTTGCCTTAGTTAGCCTTGATTTTCTTATTGAGTTTCAGGTTGCGACTTTCCTTTCGGCCTTTAGGATCTACAAATTAAAATTTAAATGAACAAACTAACAATACAAATTAACAATTCAAGTATTCAAGTATTCAACTACAATATTTTAAAATTAGTGGCTATAATGGACGGTCATCACCTGGGGGACCATTATCCCCACCGTGACCTCTCCCTTGAACCAATGCCATCGGTCAAAACAACTCAATAACAATTTCATATAAATTGAAGTTCAAAAATAAAAAAATACAAGTGCTCGAGAAAAGTAAACATAATTGTAAAAACAACTCGATAACAATTTCATTCAAAATAGTGTCATTACAAATCACAATTTCATATCAATATAATCTCAATCATCATCTTCCCTATCATAATCACTACTAAGAGCATGAGCAACATCATATTCATCATCATCATCAATAAAATCATCATCGTCGATGATAGTAGGAATAAAATGAACTTATGTTGATGGACCAACTCCATTCAACTGGGTATAATCCAAATCTTCTAAATTAGCTTCCAATGCAAGATCAGATGAGACGCTATCATGAATAACATCTTGAATAACATGTGTATCATCCACGATGACGTCCTTATCCAAAATCGTTCGATGATTGACATCTTGGATGACCTTCCAATGTTATGCTCTAGAAGGGTCTTCAAGGTAAAACACTTGTTTTGCTTGTGTTGCAAGAATGTATTGTTGATCCCTCCAAAGAATCATTACTTGTAGATATACTAGTTATGTTATTTGTAGTGTAACAAAGTTTGGTATGGCGAGTGTTAGTGGTCTTAAACCATTTACATCAGAACAACACAACATTCTTACGACTCACATAATGAAGGTCCAAAATTTCTTGTAACAAACCATACCACATAGATCCATCCTCCATAGGCGTTGAAACTCTGCTGTTTTGAGTTTTTAGGCGTTCATCGTGGCTGTGAACCACAAACTTCACGCCGTTAACTATACAAGAGGTGTAAGAAGTTGCATAATTTCTTGGTCCACTTGCTAAAGCGAATAGTTCAAGACTACACTCGGATGGCTTCTCTGCATCGAGAGTAGAGATCTATGACAAAGACAAAAATAGATAAGGTATTAGTAAAGCCAACAAGACAACATTGATTATATATACATTGAGTTTACCTTGTCGCAAAACCAAGGAGAAAATTTTGTTGGTAAATCATTCTCGGACATGGAAAGACGACATTCTCTATAAATGTTCATTACATTAGTATAATCATCAAAGATATAATTATCAAAGAGATATAATTATGAAAAGCACGTACGTCTTGTATTTCTTGATTTCAGGACTGTTTTTGAGGACATGCCATACTAGTTTCTTTTTAAGTTCGTTAATAAGCTCTTTTTCTACACCAGCACTTTTTGGCTTACAAACTGATCGAAACACATACATCTCGTATGTTGGAGGTGGACCATCCTCATTTCTGTCTAGACGATTAAATCTTGTCTCAACATTCCGAAGATAATGTGAACAGAAAGTTAACACTTCCTCAGCAGCATACCCCTCTGCTATGCAACCTTCGGGCTTAGCTTTATTTCAGACATAATTTTTTAACTTTTTCATATATCTTTCGAATGGATACATCCACCTCATGCATACAGGCCCACCTTGAATAGCCTCTTCAGGTAAATGAATAACTAAATGAATCATTATATCAAAGAAAGCAGGAGGAAATATTTGCTCGAAATTGCTCAATATACGGATCAATTATTCTTTGGCTTTCACCATGTCTGACTCCATTAAACTTCGAGCATAGAGCTGCTTAAAGAACGAACAAAGCTCAATTATTGGTGTTGAAATATTCAAGTCCAAGAATGCTTGTGCTCTAACCGGAAGCTACCGTTGCATCATTATATGACAGACATGAGACTTCATGCATGTTATGTTGTTATCATTATCGGTTACTTTTGGCTTAAAGTTTGATCCAAATCCATCAGGTAGCTTAACTTTTTTAATGAATTCACAAAATCTTCTTCTCTTTTGAGCTGGGAAAGAGTACTTGGGGTGAGGCTTCAAGAACTTCCCATTGCCTTTATTGATGAGCCACAACTCTTTTCGAATGTTCAAGTTTTTTAAGTCTTGTCTTGCTTTGTTACTGTCATTGGACTTGTCATTCATTAACAATGTACCCAGAAAACTTTCACATACATTTTTTTCGATATGCATGACATCCAAATTGTGTTTTAGTGCAAGACTTGAACAATACTCTAGCTCGTAGAAAATCGACCGCTTAGTCCAATTATTTTCTTCGATGATATCGCGTTTTCTCTTCACACCACCATGACTTGGATGTTTACTTGGAATACGTGACGGCACTTTTGTACATTGTGCTAAGATTTTACCACTATCGAGTTTTGGTGGACGTGATCTTTTCTCATTCTTACCATTGAAGGTTTTGTTGTACCTCCAATTATGATTCAAGGGTAGGAATCTTCTGTGACCAACATAAATGGTTTTCCCATTCACACACAGAGATGGAGTTGATCATTACATGTAGGGCAGGCTAAGTAGCCTTGACCACTCCAACCAGACAATGTACTACGAGCAGGAAAATCATTAATGGTCCATAAAAGCATTTCCTTCATTGTGAACTCAGTGTTTGTAGCAACGTCTAACGTCTTGAATCCTGGCTTCCATAAAGTCTTTAACTCATCAACCAAAGGCTTCAAGTAAACATCAATGTCCTTACCAGGTGCTTTAAGGCCAAGAATTAACAACGTCGACATGAAAGAAGTCTCTTTCATACATATCCACAGAGGGGTATTGTATGTTGTCAATATGACTGGCCACATATTGTAAGACTGGCTCAATTTTCCAAACGGATTGAAACCATCAGCAGCCAACCGTAGTCAGATGTTTCTAGGCTCTTTAGCAAAGTCTGCATTGTTCTTATCAAACTCTTTCCATGTCTTACCATCAACCGGGTTACCCATTTTACCATCTTCCATACATTTTCCGGTAGCATGCCATGTCATAAGTTTTGCAGTGTGAATAGAGCCGTACATGCGCTTTAGTCTAGGAGTCAAAGGAAAGTAACGTAGCGCCTTGTTAGGAACTTTCTTTCCCGTTGTATCTTTGTTTTTCCATCCACTCGCATTGCAGATTGGACAAGTTTCCAAATCTTTGTTCTCCCCCCCCCCTAAATAAAAAACAGTCATTTATACAAGCATCGATCGATTTGTACCCTAACCCAACTTTCTTCATCTTCTTCTTAGCCTCATAGTGGGAATTGGGGACTTTGTTTCCTGATGGGAAAGCTTTTTAAAGAAATTCCATTATTTGGTCAAATTAAACATCAGTCCATTTATGCAAGACCTTTAGGCGCGAAAACTGAGCCAAAAAGTCTAACGAAGACATCCAAGTACAACCTGGGAACAACTCTTCATTCGCCATTTCATACAACCCTTCCAGATCGTCTTTTGTAGGACCCACTGGCTCATTACTTGTCGACGCAATATCTGGCTCAATACTTGTCGACGCAGTATCTGTGTTGTGATCTATGTAATTTTTTTGCCTGCGAATAATGTTGAGGACATTAATCATATCATTTGAATCATCTACTACTGGCGGAGCAATAATCCTCGGTTCACATGATGTACCCAAGTAGTATAATACTTGCTAAACCCGTTATTATGTATGTGATGCTTAATATCCTCAAGTGTAATCTTACTCCGGTTGTCACACCTCTGACATGGGCAATAACATAAGCCTCGATCATTTAAGTGTGCAGTAAACCTTTCGATGAAGACATCAAGACCATGTTTAAACTCAGTGGAATTATGATTTAAACCCTTCCTAGTCCAAGCCTTGTCAATCAACATACGGGCTCTGGTGAAGGGTTGTAGGGGTGGTTTAAGTGGTAAAAGATGGGAATTTTGTGGTGAAAACAAGTGGTTTTGTGTTGATGACCTTTAGCGACTACAAATAACACAAGTATCACAATTTAAGAAAAAATTACACAAACACAATTAAATAGCACAAGTATCACAAATATCATAATGAATGGAGTAAAAGTTTTCAAAGGCGGATATACAATTTGTTCACCTAGTGCAACTATGGAAGGAAATTCTAACCCACTCTTTGTATGTTTCGCCTAATATATGAATGCTTATAACTGATTTACTATTTGAGAAACATTCGGGAGCATTTCCCTTCAACTCCCCAAATATGTGCATTAAAGACATATTCGTAGGAGCAAAAGGAAAACACTGTCGAATTTTTCTCAAATAGTAAATCAGTTATACACATCCATATCCTAAATCAGACGAAACATTCAAAAAGCAGTCCCAAACAGGGGACTTTCCAAAATTAATTTCTAGTAAATTAATTTCGGACAGATTTTCTATGGGATGATTAATTTCGAACAGGGACTTTCCGAAATTAATCACTAAAATCCTAAATATCATTTACCCATTTAATAAATTAACGGGCAACTTTTAACATGAACAACTTTCATCTCAATGCAAAGCGACATTAAAACACTTATAACCATTTAAGTACTAAAATAATACAAAAATATACACAGTTGACTTTATACTATATCTTTGCTTTGATATTCAATTCAACTCAATTTATATTCAATTCAACTCAATTTACTTTGTTGTACCTTTTTTATGCGTGTTATGCTATTCAATTCAACTCAATTTATATCCACAAGAACACGAGCTACTAACTTAATTTCTTATTTACACCAAATTAAAAATAAACCAAATTAAAAATAAAATCCAAACCAATTTAAAACAATACTAAAACAATAAGCCAAAATATAAAAGAAACTATTACCTCTTGTGAAAAGCAATGGGCGGTGGGAACAGTGAAGAGCAAATGGGCGGTACAGGGTGGTGAGGGGTGGAGTGGTTCTAGTGTGGTGGTGATTGACGGGGTGGAGAACGGTGGTGCAGGGTGGAGAATGGTGGTGCGGGGTGGAGTGGTGGTGGTGAGTGAATTATTAGGGGTGAGTTAAATGAGAGACAATCTGTAAATATGTTAGAAAACTTAAGTGTTAGGTGGATGAGTAAATATGTTAGAAAACTTATAGGGACTACACTTACACTAGTAGCGACGGCCTTATAGATCAGAGAGGGAAATGAATTATTTAGGCGGTGTGTTTTGACTTTTCACAAAAAATTGTAGGGAATCCTTTAGAAACTATACAATCACTTTTAGGGACTACCGTAGTGGCTATAAGTTATTTTATAGTTTTTTTTTGTTACACATTGAATTTCACAAACACATCAAACCATGTTCACACAAGGCGTATACTATTAGGTTTTAGAGAGAGAAAGAGTTAGAGATTTGGGAACTTAGTGAGAGAAAGTGAAAATCTTATTATGAGCTCTAACCCTCTACCTTGGGAGGTAGAGGGTATTTATAGTCTTACACAAAACGCCACCTATGGGCTGTGGATCAGGCATACAGTGGGTAAAAACCCGTCCGTCCTCCACGGTGTTACTTAACTAAATACAACTTAACATTAAATAACTATGACTACGAGCTTTCTAACGATTACATATATTTGAGGTGACCGACACTTTAATACCTGGATTTACTAAATCCTAACAATCTCCTCCTAAGGGAGATCACCTCAAATTACATTGAATACAAACAGATATTACATTAAGATCGTTCTTGGATTCTTGTTAATGTTCTTTGCTCTGTAGCCCGTAGTCATTGATTCTTCATTTTTGCATGTTAAATTAATCCAAGTGGAGGTCTTTAACTGATCTACATGATAATGAGTTTGGAGCCAGCATTGAGATCATCAACTATCATAAATCTCTGACTCTTCCATTGTGGTGTTGACATTATGTGAAGTTGTGACTTTTGGACCGACATGCTCACATTCTGGATCATGAAATCTTTTCATCAGAGTAGCGGAAGCTTTAGTTGATTCATGATATTCGCAGCAGCGTAGAAGAAGCATGGAATGAAAATATCAGAGTCATCGATGCACTTATCATGATTTCTTTAGACATGAATGTGATGAGTGAACATACGGCTATGGATTGACCTCTCCATTCTGATCAGCTGCAAACGTCGGGCGTACCTGCATACAACAGTTAGCAATAAAGCGCACGAAAGTGTCTTTGATCACTTTCGTTGAATTGAGGTACACGGCCCACGGTTCCCCGTTGATCAGTACAAGTACTGCCTGTGATCAGGTATAATTCTGAAGAATTTCCTTGACAGGTTTCGCTGCTCCAGCTGTTCTCAAACCGGAACGCCTCAAAGAAGACAACAAGGAGTGAGTGAATCAACGAATTTGAGATTCACTTATTGATGAAAAGAGATTTGAAAAACAATTGTGTACTGCTCAAAATAAAGTGTTTTTGCAATACACCGAAGGTTTTAAATAAAATCAATTATCAATCATAAACACCTTTTATTTTTGAAATATTAATACACAGTCGATGTGCTAGAGAAAAGAGTTTTAAGCACAACGACCGGCTTTTCAAAGGTATCCGTCAATCCATAACCTGAACCAGGATTGATTCAAAAATTTGAATCGCCCCATTGTTTATGTTCAGTTGTCACATGGTTGATCTATTGGATAGATCTCACATGCCACCCACCAGGAGCTTATTTGATGTTGGCTCCAGAAGGCTTTCCATCTTCATTGTGAATATGTTTGCATATCACTCAGATGTTCTGGCAATACCACAAGGATAATGCGTAGGACTCATAAGATATAATCTCTCTTTCCACATTGTGTGAAACAGAGAGTCTTCAAGGACAGTGTCCTAATGAGATTTATTTGATGATCTCGTGGCTCTAGACTCAATAGTGCACATTTGGTTTCCTATATTGGAGACTAGGGAGAGGGTCTCCTTCTTCAATATCAACAATCTCTAAGAGAAAGTCGATAGATTATGTAGGTTCCCCGTGAGAATGAAACAAGACCTTTTAAGAGGAACTTGAGTAGCTTGGGAAGTTTAGTGCAGTGCGTCACTGGGTCCATGACGTCTTGTCTTCAATACCAGTGTTACCTTAGTAACCACCAGTAGCATATGTATTGAACCCGGTTTCTGCCCTAAGGTTGAATTATTGGAGGGCTATTTCTTTTCACCCTTTTCTCGTTTAACTTCTTTTTCATTCTTCAACCCCTTTAGTGCTTACCGAGACTTCATAACTAGAACCTTGTTGGGTTTATTCCAGTACTAGCTCTGTCTCAGTCCGCACTCTTCCCATATCTCACTTTTCTCCTTTTTTTTCATCATACCTAAGGACTTCTACACTATCTAGTGGATTTTCCCTGGGTAGATCCCTCCGGTTCTGGCGGATCATGGGAACTAATACCTAACCTTATCATCCTTATATCACCATACATAAAGTAAATTTGGACGGTCTATTTGGTATTGTTCATCTGCCGATTGAAAACCATTTGAAAATCAATCCAAATACTTGTGATATATTATCAAAGCATTTTGTACCTGAATTGTTTTTGATATTTTTAGAAAAAGAGCTCCCCCTCAACATGTGCATCATGTATTTGAAATCGTTTTGGCACACGGAGGCAAGAGGAAGGATTAACTTCTTTGATTACCATTTTCTAAAAGATATCAACATCACTTCCCTGATCAAATCAAGTAGATAAAGCATATTGGGGAAGGATGAGGTTTTCAGAAGTTTTCTCCCCCTCAATATGTGCCTCGAGGTTTGAAAGAGTTTTTCACATATTAAAAGGAACCTACACTTAGATACAAATCAATCACGTTTCAATTCTTTGTGGTTTAAGAAAGATGCTCCCCCTCAACATGTGCATGGAAAACTTGAAATCGTTTAGCACATGTGGGGAGGAAAGCTTGCTAAACACTTGTGAAACCGTTTATCGAATCATCAGTTTAAATCCAATTTAAATAACAAATTCTCCCCCGATCATAATTTTCAAATCATTTGAGATTTGTGCTCTCTGTAGATTTAAATCGATTTTAAAAGCTTTTGAGGGAAGATGTGACTTGATTATGAGAAACATTTAACCGATAAGGATCAAGTTTGAGACTTTAGACTCCAAAGATTAAACATGCTTGAGTATCTTTTGAAAACATAATTATACCAAAGGTCTTGTATCAAATGTATAGAATATTGTAAAACATTGTTCTTTTTGATTATTCAAGAGTAGACCTTTCTCGATTACGTGCCAATTGTTTGAAAAATACTCTTTTTGATTGAAATCATTCTCCCCCTCAATAAATGACATATGTTGTTGATTGAAGGATAGAGATTTTGACAAATGAAAGGCCTGGATGATTTTCAAAAATAGAGTCCGAAGTATTTTCAAAGCAATTTTGTTTTCATTAGATGACAAATATTTTTCAGAAGAATCATTTGAAGGAAAAATATTTGAAAGGAAACATTTGTCCTTTTAACGACAAACATTTTTTTTTAGAATCAGAGCATAAGGTTTGAAGATTTAAGATAAAGCATGTCTCTGTTCTTTCTTTGAAAAAAAAACGGGTTACTGCCTGAAATGACAATAAACCATTATTTCACTTTCTCTCAAATTTTTTTTTTTTTTTTTAACATTCGAACAACATCTAAAGACCCGTGTCATTCTTTGAATGACAAAGACAAAGACCGCAGATATTATCGAATCGAGAAAAATATGACAAAATGAATTTTTTTTTTTTTTTTTGAAAATTTTCAAGATTTTCAAATTTTTATGGATTTTCAAAAGTTTTATATTTTTTATTTGCTTTTTGTAGGTTTTGTAATTTTGTATTTTGCTTTTCGAATAAATATTTACAAGAGATGGATGAAGAAAGACCTTTACTCCTCGTCTTCCTCTTGAAGACGTTTGAGTGTTTCCGGTTGTGGACTCTTTAGACCAAGATGTGGAAGGATAAACTCAAAACGTTCTCTAGGAAGAGCTTTGGTGAAGATGTCTGCTAATTGGTATTCAGTCCTCACAAAATAGAGTTCCACCACACCGTTCTCCACTTGTTCCCTGATGAAATGATGTCGAATGTCGATATGCTTTGCTCTTGAGTGTTGAACGTTGTTGCAGGAGAGAGCAATAGCACTTTTATTATCATAGTACAGAGGGATTTTGTTAAATTCAAAGCCATAGTCAGATAATTGAAATCTCATCCATAGGATTTGAGCACAACAAGATGACATGGCTATGTATTTAGCCTCTGTAGAGGATATAGAAGTACTCATTTGTTTCTTTGAAGACCAGCTCACAAGCTTATCGCCCAAAAACCGAGCACCTCCAGACGTACTTCGACGTGTATCTTGACATCCTGCATGATCAAGATCTGCATAGGTCGTTAGTGACATACCGGTGTCCTTCGGGTACCAAAGTCCCATATTGATGGTTCCTTGGAGATACCGAAAGACCCGTTTAACCGCTTCAAGGTGCTTTTGGTAGGCTTAGCCTGATATCTAGCACACATGCAAACAATAACGAATGTCTGGTCATCTGGCTGTGATGTACATCGGGATCCAATCATACTACGATATTTCGTTTGGTCTACCATGATCCCTGAGTGGTCCTCATCCAGTTTAGTACGCTCTATCATAGGAGTGTCAACAGGGTCACAAGAATCAAATCCAAATTTCTTTAAAATCTCATTTGCATATTTAGATTGATTTATAAAAATGCCTTCGGGACTTTGTGAAATTTGTAATCCCAAGAAAAATGAAATTTGTCCCATCATTGACATTTGAAATTTGGAACCCATTTCATTTGAAAAACGGTCACATTCATTGGGGTCAGTCGAGGCAAAAACAATATCATCAACATAGATTTGAACGTGAATAAAATGTTTGCCTGACTTTCTGGTGAACAATGTCGGATCAACTGCTCCTTTGCCGAATCCAGTATATAGAAGAAACTTTGATAGCGTATCATACCATGCTCTTGGAGCTTGCTTCAAGCCGTAAAGAGCCTTCTTCAAGCAATAGACATGAGTAGGATGCTCAGGATTCACAAAGCCTTCCGGTTGGCTGACGTATACGACTTCTTTAAGATCTCCGTTAAGAAAAGCCGTCTTCACATCCATCTGATAGACTACCATATTCTTACTTGCAGCATTAGCCAGGAAGATTCTGATTGCCTCGATGCGTGCAATTGGAGCAAATGATTCTTCAAAGTCAATACCCTCCTCTTGACGATATCCTTTCGCAACCAATCGAGCCATGTTCTTTAAAACATCACCATGCTCATCAAGTTTTACTTTGAAGATCCACTTTAGGGCAATGATCATAGGACAGTCAGGAGCCGAAACTAATTCCCATACATCTAGTCGATCAAACTCATGAATTTCTTCTTGCATGGCATTGAACCAGTTGTCTTCATTCATAGCAGTTTTTACGTCTTTTGGTTCGATCTTAGAGAGTACAGAGTTGAAGAAGCACCATAAAGAATCGGTTGCAAGTTGTCGCGAGTGGATACGGACGAGAAGGGTTTCCAATGATGTTGTCCAATGGGTGATCATGTGTCCATTTTCTAATGTGTTCATGTGGTTGTTTTTAGGAACGATGAAGTAGCAGAGTCGATTTCTCTCGATGAAGATGCTTCGATGATGATTCGTGAGCAAATATGTTTTCAAAGGGTTCATCTTCTGGAGGAGCAAAAGGATTTTCATCATCTGTAACAGCAACACCATTTCCATTGTGTACACTTGATGATTGAGGCATTGATGATGAGACCGAGTGATCAGCAGAAGGCGCTTCTTGCCTTAGTGATATAGAAACTGAGGGGTTAACTTCATTGACAGGAATAGGAGCAGCCTCTGTTGATGGATTTGACAGATCATTAGCAATTGGCTCATAGTGTTCATCAAACATTGGATCAAACAGTTTCTTCAATTCATCTTCTGAAGGGGGTACATATGGAGTTGTTGGTGAGGAGTTTGGTATAAGAGAAGAACTGATGGGACTATTTAGAAATGCGGGTCCATACTGGATTGTCCAGGAGCCATTTGACTGGTTAGCTCATCAAACGTAACGTGAATTGTTACCATGATATTTCGAGTTCTCTTGTTGTAGATTCGTATCCTTTCTCGTTTGGTGCATATCCTACAAATACTCCAATGTTCGCTTTAGCTTTCAATTTGCCTAAATCTTGACCCTCATTAGTTGGGTAACATAACGCACCAAACACACGAAGGTATGATAGATCAGGTTTTCGATTGTGGACAAGTTCATATGGAGTTTTTCCATGAGTTGTGTGAATTAGGGACCGATTTTGAGTGTAGCATGCAAAGGGCAATGGCTTCACCCATAGAAATGTTGGAACCTTTGAGTAAATCAACATTGTTCTTGCGGCTTCCACAAGAGTTCAATTTCGTCTTTCAACTACACCGCTCTGTTGAGGAGTTCGTGGAACACTTCTTTGATGACTGATTCCAATACTTTCATAAAATTCACGAGTTCTCTATTAACAAACTCAGCCCATTGTCGGTTGGATGATTCTCGACAGTCTTGTTAAGTCAAACCTGCACTGCTTAATAAGTTTAATGATGACATCCGGAGTTTCATCCTTTGTCCTCAAGAACTTAACCCAAGTGAATCGGGAGTAGTCATCAACCACAACTAACTCATATTTCTTGCCATTAATAGTTTGCACTCTCATCGGTCCACATAAATCCATGTGAATGGTATGTAGAACTTCCATAATAGAATTTGTGGGTTTGGGTTTGTGGGCATATTTCTTGCTTTTTCCAATTGGCATGTCAACAAAGATGATCCTTTTCATACTTTAATATGGGTAAGCCTCTTACAAGGTCCTTTCTGGAAAGATTGTTAATGGTGTCGAAGTTCAAGTGATTGAGACGACGATGCCATAACCATGACTTTGTTTTCGAATCCTTTGACAACAAGCAGATTGGAGAAGACTTCATCATGTCTTCGATAGAGATGGTGTATAGATTTGAACCACGAGTTCCTCTTAACAATCCACACCATCAAGGTCTCTAACGAAACAAGTATGTTTTCTAAAAGCCACTTCTAGATCGGAGTCACGGAATTGACCAACAGAGAACAAGTTATGACCAAGACCTTCAACATAATATACCTTGGAGATTACACTTTTACCAACAACATGGTCTCCATAACCCATAATTGCACCAAAATGATCGTTCCCGAATCTAACAGTCCCGATGAATTTACTCATGAAGTTCATGAGCCGCGACCGGTCTCTAGTCATATGCTTGGAACAACCTGAGTCCAGGTACCACAAAACGATTTGAATGATCTGCAGTTGAACACATACAAGAATGGATAACTGGATAATTGGGATACCCATGCAAGAATGGGTTCCATTTGGTTAGTAACATTGATTGGAACACCCACCTCAGAAGTAGAAACAATGGAATCATCATGGATAGATGCAGTGCTAGTGTCCGTATTAGACCTATTCAAAGTATGTTCACTTCTTAAGGGAATAGTTCTACCAGTAGGCATCCATTTCCTAATGGGCATTGATCTAGATAAATTAGTGCACATCTCATTAAGATTGAATTTGGGGCCAGTAGGTATCCACTGATAACCTATGTTACTAAATTTCCTTCTTGTGGGTTTCCAATGTTTTCTAACCTTCTTCCGCCATTGCTTTCTAGCCTTCTTAGCTGGATTTTTTGCATTAACTATCTTAACAGGGCATTTAACAGCATTAATCAACTCATTCACACTACATTCAAAATTAGTAACAGAAACCACGCAATCATCATTACATGTTTTGCCAAAAGTAGCAGAATTAGCATTAATTACTGTACGCTTAGAGCTAACACTAGAATCAACACGATTCGTTTTATTCAAATTCTCCCTAAGGTGATCTTCTACTCTCTTCCACTGAACATTCCTAGCATGCAAGGTCCTATCATTCTTTGTTTTGCCTTGAGGCTTTGACCCGCTCGCTTTGGTGTCACTTCTTACTCCTGTAGAGGGAATTGGAACATTAGTTGGTTTTGCTACTTTTTGCATTCCTGAACTAGAAGTGCAGGGATCTGAACTATTTGAAGGCACTCTAGAGTTTACTTGCTTAATACTGGGCATGAAATGAGTTGTATACTTATCACTAGGCATCAAGCAAGGCATCACATCTTTGCCTTTCGCACCTAAGGATTTAGGACATGTTGCTATTAAACATTCTAACAACTCTTGAGATCGTTTGGCCTGAATGCAAGCAAACCTAATTTCTCTATCAAGTGGCTTATTTATGAAATCCTCTTCTACAATCTCTCGGAGACATTCAAGACTATCCTTAAGGCGAGCAAAATAGTTATGAAACGCAAGTTCGTTATTTCTAAGATGAGGAGGAATGTATTTGACAGTCACAGTATATTTGCAGTCTGCAGATGAGTTTGATGCAACATTCTCATTAAAGACAAGCGGCATTTTCCCTTTTACCTGACTCTTCAGATTCTCAATTTCCTTTTGTAAAGACGTTAGTTTTTCGTTGTTCTTGTCACGAGTGACTTTCATTGAATCATATAACTCTTTAAAGTGTAGTTTAACTTTTTCAGTTTCTTCTAGAAAACTCTTATTTTCCTTTTGTAAAACATTAACCAAGTTTTGAAGATGAAAAGTTTGAGAAACCTGAGAATCTAAAGGAGGAGGCTTTTGGGAGCCAGTCACACTGTTCTTTTCACCCTTTAATTGTGAAATTTGGGTTCTCATTTTTCTGATCGTGTTACACTGCTCGAATCTGTTCATCACGTTTGCTAATTTCAAAAACTGAATCAAATTCAGGAGCATCCAAGGATGTCTTGATATTTGAGTTTTTAACATTTTCTTTTAGATGTTGATATTTCAATTGCAAAGCAAGATGCTCAACTTCCAATTTAGAAAACTGTTTCACCAGGTTATCATGATCATCCCGTTCAAATGTTTCATGCAATATAGAGTTAGTTTTCTCAAGCTCAATGACACGATCATGGGAGACTTTCAAAGCAACAGATAATTTATGAAATTGGGATGCATTAATTGAACAATTCGTGGCAGTGTAAAACACATCTTGAGTGATACATTCAGAAATCAGATTCTCATTTAAGGTATGCAAGTTTTTCATCTCAATGTCATTATATTTTAATTCTCGCTCATAGTCATTGACCTCAACTATCATTGCATCAAATTCCTTTTCCATTTCTTTAATATCTGAATCCATCCCCTTTTTAAGACTCTCAAATTGACCTTTTAATTGTTTAAAGAAAGGCATGACCTCAGTTAAATAGCATTCTTTAGTTTGCTCAAAACCCTCTCCCCTTCAGTTATCCCAGTAGGTGTGATCCTTTTCTTACATGTCTTCTCAAAATCAACAAATAATTGATAAATAAGATACTGACTGATTAAGGTCTTGCTCTTAGTGGGAATAGATCTAGGAACTAAATGCATTGGTGTATTGGGGGGATATACAGTGGCTGGAAGCATTCTCCTACATGGGAGATTCTGTTCAACAAACTCATCAGCTTTTTTATGTCCATATCCTTTTTCTAGAACACTTGTTCAGGGGTCAGCTGTGTTTGAGGTCTAAACTTGTTAAATGCAATCCAATTATCCTTAGCATAGTTGGGTGTTTTAAAACTGATGTTGTTTTCTATGCATGAGGGGCTCTTAAGTTTTTCATCCAATTTCTTCCTAGTAACCTCTTCTAACTGCTTATCTTCCTCAGTGCACTCAGCGCAACTAGGTTTCTGCCTAGGCTTAAGGATTTCATAGCCATCATAGATTACCTTCTGAGCTTCTCTTGCTTTCTTACCATACTCAGGGTTAGGTTCCTTAATAATGGGAATACTATGCTTATCGCTTAAAACTCTATGCTTAGTGACCATGTGAGCAGTTTGAATAGTGTTCCCTTGTACGTACAACTTATTTTCAAGCTTGTTTTTCAAAGTTTTTAGATTAGAAAATTCATTCAAAAGTTTTGATTCCTTAGCGTTAAATTCTTGTTTAAGTACTTTAACATTTTCTTGAAGCTCTTGCTTTTGCTTAACAGTTTTAGAAAGCTTTTCTTGTAAGGAGTTTAACTCTTGTTTTAAAACTTCTTCTCTAAAATTTCTTTTTCTAATAATTGTACGCATTTGGTCATCCATTTCCTGCTCACGGGTAGTTAACTCAAACTTAGCACTTTGTTCATAAATAGCAACTTGTTCTTTATAGGCATTTAGTTCAGAGGTAACAGAATCATCAGGGGCACATGCAGTGTATTCATCAAAAAAATAGTCATCCTTGACTGCAGCAGATACATCACTTGGTACAGTCTCACTTTCACTTTGTGTCACATATTGATCATATGGGACAATATTACTATTACCCACATTATCAATATCTGAATCATAAGTTTTAAGAGATTGTACTTCGTTATGTATCTTTTGTTCATCAACCTCATCGTATAGTTTTAATACCTCTGAGATGATTGATTCTTTGGATGGACCGGCCTGTTGTGGTGAAGGGACCTTTCGAGAGACCATAGGTGAGATGCTAGCCATGAAGATTTTCTGGGAAGTAGGTTCATCATCGACATCAGAGTTAAATGCATCACATTCTGCAACTTGAAAGGCATTTTGATGATTGTGACCTATTTCCTGAATTGGCTGCTCATCTACATCAGCATCATATGTCTTAGCATTCCCTTCAACAAGAAACAACAACTCCTCTTCATCCAAAGCTGCTCCATTATCCTGAGCTTGCACAAGCAGCATCTTGTCTCTAAAGTATTCTACATTTTGTGGACGTTTTGGAGATGTGCAGTTCCTTGCAATGTGTCCCTCACCACCACAGTTGTAGCATTTGATTGGCTTTGCTTGACCTTGATTGGCATTTCTTCCACGATTCTGATTTTCCACATATCCTCCACCTACTCCAGCATTACCATAACCTGCTCCAACCATCCCTTGTTCATATCGTCTTCCTTGCACATTCTGCACCACAACCTTACCATCTCTGACAGTAGCTTGATTGTGTGGATTGGATGTTGTTCTGAGATTATTGTTGGTTTGTGGGAGGGAATTCATATTTTGACTCACCATGAGAGATAGTTGATTGATGAAGTTTTCCATGAGTGTGTTTGAGTAAGGAGGCTTATATGCTTTGGATCGGGATGAGCTTGTAATTACCATTACCCGTGGGTATGACTTGAGAAGCTTTGGTGTTAATTCCAACATTGGTGTAAAAGGTTGTAGAATCATTTGATGAACTTGTTTCTCCCTGCTTAGATTTGAACTGTTCAAGAATCCTTCGTTCAAACATAGCATGTCTCTCATTCTGAAGAAGGAAGGCATACAGTTTCTCATAGTTGGTGTTCTTCAATCCTTTGGTTAGCTTCACAGAGGTGACAAATTTGTGCCATTCGGGATTCATGTTGTTCACAAACTTTGAGTTCAACTGAATATTTGGCATGGTCATTTTGATATTCCTCATATCATTCACAAGTTTGTGGAATCTCTCGTAATATTCATAGACACTTTCTTCTGGTTTCATCTTAAAGTGCTCAAATTCATCATACAGTTGTGATTCTCTGTCTTCCTTAGTTAATTCAGAGCCCGAGATAAGCGTCTTGACATTATCCCAGACAGCCTTAGCTTCAGTGTTGTGATTGACAAGCTTGTAGATATCTTTTGGAAGACCTTGAAGTATAATGTTTGAAGCCCTGATATCAGCATCGAATCTCTTTTTCTCGTTATCACTGAGCTCATCATACGTCTTTGGTCTATCCAATCCAAAGATCATTGTTCCATCTGCAGCAGTATCAATTATGTCTCTTGTAGTCTCAATCTGATAAGGTCCTTCATCAATTGACTTGAGAATGTTGACTCCATTTTCCTTTCCCAGACAATACAACCTAATTCGTTTAGCCCATGAGTCATAGTCGGCCTTCGTCAAGCATGGGTGGACGAGTGTCTGAACCAGCTGCTTGAACGTCCTCACCTACAGTAGAGATGATTGTAGGCACGTTGGTAGACATGTTTACAGATTTCACGAGATTTTATAACTCTATGATTAAACCGGGAAATAGATTCTTTCACGGGATTTTACTAAATCAAGAGAAAACCGTATTAGAAACAAATATTAACCAAGTCGCTATAACCCTTGAACCAAGTCGCTAGGCACCAAGTCGCTAAGACCCAAGTCGCTGAACACAAGTCGCTAAAGCACCAAATCGCTAAGCAGAAAAGTCGCTAAAGAACAACTCGCTAAGTATCCAAGTCGCTGAGAATCAAGTCGCTGAACACAAATCGCTAGTGCATACAAGTCGCTAAAGAACAACTCGCCAAGAACTATAAAGCCAAGTCGCTAGAAATAATAGAAACAAGTCGCTAACCCAACCAAGTCGCTAGCCGAAGTGGAACCTCCACTAACTTGTACTGTTTGTCAGCTTGTCTCAATAGACAAGTCGCTAAGATCAAGTCGCTACGACTTAAACTACAACTCGCTGGAAATTACTAAAGCAAGTCGCTACGAAGAAATACACTCCGAGACACAAGTCGCTAAGTTGAAAAACTTCAAAACAACACTTTTCAATCCAAAACAAGCTCAACTATAGTGATTCAAGCTTTCCAAATCAAAACCCAAGCACTTACAATGATTCTAAACACAAAAGTACACTCAAAATTCAAACTTTAACACAAGAAATGATCCAAATGATGCAAAAACCACTAAACGTTTTCAATCCCAAAAACCATATAAAACCACTAGAAATCCAATGATATGTGAGAGAGATGATCAAACCTTGGCTCTTGATACCAATTGTTACACATTGAATCTCACAAACACATCAAACCATGTTCACACAAGGCGTATACTATTAGGTTTTAGAGAGAGAAAGAGTTAGAGATTTGGGAACTTAGTGAGAGAAAGTGAAAATCTTATTATGAGCTCCAACCCTCTACCTTGGGAGGTAGAGGGTATTTATAGTCTTACACAAAACGCCACCTACGGGCTGTGGATCAGGCATACAGTGGGTAAAGACCCGTCCGTCCTCCACGGTGTTACTTAACTAAATACAACTTAACATTAAATAACTACGACTACGAGCTTTCTAACGATTACATATATTTGAGGTGACCGACACTTTAATACCTGGATTTACTAAATCCTAACATTTTTAATAAAATTACCATAAGTTAATTAGAAAATAGGTTAATTTTGTTTATAATTTCGTGAAATATATGTTAATTAGAAAACTATCGGAATTTTTTTATAAACCATAACGAACGTTTGTTCAAAACGAATGTTGTTAGCGCTTTTCATTTTTAGTTAAAGATTCGGTTTGAGCTAACAATGTTATATTCTTTTTTTAGTATTAAGATTAATAGTAATTGTTACACCGTCAAACCGAATGGTGTTAAAGTTGTTTCGTTTGATGCATGTGCTTAGGTACCGAGAAAAGTCTTGCGTGCATAGTCATGTATGTGCGGGATGCATAGGCTTAGGCACCGCGGGTCGTTTTAGTAAATTGAAAAAAATTAGTTTGGATTAGTAAAAAGGTTAGATAACTAGGCTTGTTTGGTGAAGTATATAGCCGTATAGAAGTGTTTGTGTGCTTGGACGGTGTGGTTCTTTCGGTAAAGTATAAACCCGTATAGAAGTGTTTGTGTTGATCCCTCTTGGTTCTTGGTAATTTTGAATTGGCAAGGTGTGGTTGTTTTGTTATGTTTCGGATTTAATGAGACAACCACACTGGTTGAGCTCATTTGTGTCGTGTTGATTATGGTACTTTTGGTTCTACCACCACCCATGAAGAGTATTTGTTTGCTTTTGGTTTGGCTAACACCGCGAGGGTGTTTTGTTGTCTCTTTTTGGTTCACAAAATAACACCTACTAGGTGACGTGGCCGTACGGTTTATCAACTAGATATAACTAATGTTTGTATTTGAAAATGTGATAAGTGTGTTAATAAATATGGTATTTTCGTTTTAATGATTATTAATAAACAAAGTGACGTAGAAGTAGTTAAGGTATTTCACAACAACAACAACATTTTATTATACAACAACAACAACACTACTACATATAAAGATTATCCATGTCACTTAACAGCTCATGAAGTATTGCAGCCGAATGACATGCGTGGTCGTGGTCGTCAGGATTCCTTGCCATTTCAAGTTTTTCCTCCAGCATCCTTACTTTTGTCTCTAACACTTGTATTTTTGATTCCAGCATGTTTATCCTAAGATCTTTGGCATTACAGTTTGAGCACTCTGTTGGTGCAGATCCATCACCTTGAGATGTTGAAGTAGAAGAGATTACTCGTAACTGGTCATCAAATTCACTCTTCCACATAAAATATCCACACCGAGTCTAGGTGCTATGGATATACGTAACATGTTAAACGACCGAGTATAGGTATTATGGTACACGTAACATGTTAAACGACCAATTCTAGGTGCTATGGTTATACATAACATATTAAACGACCGAGTCTAGGTGCTATGGTTATACGTAACATGTTAAACGACCAAGTCTAGGTGCTATGGCTATACGTAACATGTTAAACGACCGAGTTTAAGTGCTATGATAATACGTAACATGTTAAACGACCGAGTCTAGGTGCTATGGCTATACGTAACATGTTAAACGACCAAGTTTAAGTGCTATGATAATATGTAGCATGTTAAACGACCGATTCTAGGTGCTATGGTTATACGTAACATGTTAAACGATTGAGTCTAGGTGCTATGATATACGTAACATGTTAAACGACCGAGTTTAGGCGCTAGGTGTTATGGTTAAAATTGTCATAAAAACAGGTCTCAACTTCCCTCCAAAAAAAATGGCGCCAAAACTTCCCACCAACCTGACAAACACATTATATAGTCATTTTATCTTCACACGAATTTCACAACCTCTTATCCTGAAAACCATTCAACCTCACAACCTCTTATCTTCACACAAATTTCAAAACCTGAGATGGAGCCATATAATCCTTTTATGTGTTCTTGTGGAGCAGGAAATATAAAACTAAGAACAACACATATAGAAAATTCATCTGGATGGCAGTATTATGCATGTCCTCTATTGAAGGTGAACAATCATACATTTCTTATTTATGTAAATATACAAATAATTGGGTTGTAATCTCTTATAATTTTCTTATTATGTAACATCCTAGACAAAAAGATCATGAGTGCGGATATTTTATGTGGAATAGTCAATTTGACGAGTACTTAAGAATAATCTCTTCTGCTTCAACATCTCAAGGTTCTGGATCTGCACCAACAGAGTGCTCAAGCTGTAATGCCAAAGATCTTAGGATAAACATGCTGGAATCACAAAAACAGGTGCTAGAGACAAGAGTAAGGATGCTGGAGGAAAGACTTGAAATGGCAAGGATTCCTGACGACCACGCATGTCAGTCGGATGCATTACTTCGTGAGCTGTTAGGTGACATGGAAAATCTTCGTATGTAGTAGTAGTAGTAGTTGTTGTTGTTGTTGTTGTTGTTGTTGTTGTTGTTGTTGTTGTTGATGTTGTTGTTGTTGGAATAATACGTATGTTTAACTAATTCGTATGTATCTTTCAAGTATTTTTATAAATCAAAGCACATGCTATGCATATCTATAACAACTCGACTCATCTGTTTAACTTGTTATGCATATCTATAGCAACTCGACTCATCCATTTAACATGTTATGCATATCTTTAACAACTCGACTCATCCGTTTAACATGTTATGCATATCCATAACAACTCGATTCATCCGTTTGACATGTCGTCGGGACCAAATTTGTCTAAATCCAAAATCATTGACTGAAAAAAGTATGTGCGTCCCACATTGTAATGCACTTCGTATGCATTTTACTTCGATTTGTAATGTAATCCGCATTCTTCTTTCATTTCGTTGTCTAGTAAAAAAGTAATTTAAATTATTTAGAAATCGTTTATAATATATTTAAATAACTTATAATTAATTTAAAGTATTTATAATTAATTATAATATTATTAATCAATTAAAAAATGCAACCTTTAGGGACTACATGTAGTCTCTAAAAGTTTGGCGCCAAAAATTCATTCGCAGGCAAAATAAAAAATTTTGGATTTGGCCAAAAAAATTTCGTCCCGAAACCTTTTGCGACTATATGTAGTCTCTAAAGATTTGGCGTCAAAAATTCCCGCAACCAGGAAAGTAACATTTTTTGACTTTGACTAAAATTTGTTCGTGTCGAAACCTCTTGCGGCTACATGTAGTCGCAACAAGTGATAGTCAGAGCAAAATAATTTGCGGACTAGTAATTTGTCATCTATTGTATCTGTAGCGACTACACATAGTCACTACAGATTTAAATGTAGTCGCTACAAGTTTGGGTCAAAGACGGGACTAAGAAAATGGGATTTTTGTCGTTTTGTGCGCCTATTGCGACTATATCTGTAGTCGCTAAAAATTTGGCGTCCCCAAAGCCCAAAATTGGCGTAGTGAGAACCAAAAGTTTGGAATTTTAAGAACCAAAAATCGGACCATGGTTCTAATACATGGTTCGGTTTCGTTACGATACCGGTACAGTTCCTCGCGTCTTTTGATTTATCTATTTTTTTTACACCCCTAACGCCAACCGAGGGGGCGAAACTGCATTCGACTTCAATCACAAAGTATTGATGCTAAAAATCTAAATACCATATCATAATTAACCATAACCAAAACCCGATTAAAAATATACCATATTTTAAATTCGAAGTTGAAATTTCATAAAGCAAACTTTTTTATACATGACATATTATGTTGTGTTAGACATATAGTAATATTATTTTATTAATATAGAGCACCATGTGTTGACATTTCTATGTACCGGACGAGTGATTAAGAAAGCACAACCTTGATAATCTAGTTATTTTAAGTTTTTAACTTAGACTCTTTAACCCACTTTCAATCAAACAATACATGTAAAATAAAAGTAGGCTGCCGCCACATCTTTACCACACGCACGCACGTATTTGTAAGACTTACTTTAACTTAAAAGCCACGTAATACCATAAACACCAAAATCCAGCCATGTTGACAGAATAGACTACCTTTTTTCGCATTAGTCTATATACTTATTAAAATACTATCCATTTGACCATTTTTTTCTCATTAGATTATGTTTGGCAGCTCATTCTCATAGCACATTGTCTAGAACTATGTTTACAAACATTATATATAATTATCATTTTCATTCCATAATGCTTACATCATGTTTGGATATATGGTTGTATTGTTTACTCTAAAGTCTAAAACTTAGCACAAACATGAACCCTTCTACAAGACTACAATGTTACGACCGCCATATTAAAATTGTTTAAATACTTTTTAACCTTATGAATTTGGTAAAAGTTAATATGATTACATGTTGAATTAAGGATCCAACATTTTAGGGACATTTATAATGGTATATAATGTCACTATTGTCAAAGTTAGACCAGAGGGCGGAGCTTATCATGGACAAAGAGTGTTTTGACTTTCGTGACAATTCCAAAATATAGCATGACGAGTGTCAAATACCTAGAGACCTTGTACGTGTGACCTTTATGTTGGAAATGTATATATTTACAAACATGTGAATGTCCGGATTCGAACTCGTGACCACGGGATTGCACACATTAGCGAATGAGAATTAAAGTTAATAATTAATGTTTATGTTTACGATTAATTATTGCACATTAAGTCCGGTTAACGATCGTTAAGTATTTAACGGAAAAATGACTAACGACCGTTAAATGAAAAGAGAAAGGACTAGAAATGAAAACTTGGAAAAGTTATGGGTTTGGCTTTGGGCTTTCAATAGTGGCCGGCCATAGGGGCCTCTCCAAGGCCTAATTCATTAACTTGTTCCCAAAGTTTACCTACTAGTATATAAAGAGGGTTAGGGTCTAGGGTTTCATACACTTGTGCATTGAATTAACCCTAGATCTCTCATCTCCTCTCTCTTGTCCTATAATCGGCCGAACACCCCATAAGTAAGGGAGTTTGGTTTCGTTTTTCTTAAACGAGGACTTGTGTTAGATCTAGCAATCGCTTGATTCGTTTGGTTAATTCGTGTGTACAAGAACGTGGTTGTAAGACATTATTCTTACACCAATAAGTACTTCTTTGTTTTGCTTTGCTCGAGGGTTGTTTTGCTTTGCTCGAGGGATTTGACATTCGGAAGAGGTACGTTACGCATACTTTCAGTTAATTAATTTATTTGTTATGATCTTAAGTCTTCCGCTGTGTACTCTTGATGTTTACTTGTTTATTGTATGTTATATATTTTATAAACTCAACAGTAGCATCACGAGCCTTGTATAACAAGTAATTAATTACTGAAACACATAATTAAAATAAACATGAATGTGTTATTATTTGTATGCTTAGATCTAGGGTTTGCAAAACCTAAACCCTAATTTTTTAGGGGGGGCATTTAGTTTGGTGCCCTAATTAGGGTTTTGTAAACTATTGTTTTAATTGGATTAGAAACCCTAAGATGCATGCAACTTTATGTGTATATGCGTAACTTTGATTTAATTGCATTAATTGTTAAGTGTAATTTTATGTCCATGATAATTATCTGCATGTTTTATCATGGATCTGCTTTTATTGTATGTCTTTCTTGTTTAAGTGATATACACTAATTATGATAGATCTAAAATTGGGGAAGACCTCAATAATTATTAATTTAATCAATTATGTGCTATGTGGTATGTATTTAATTTTGACTTACGCAATCGATGAATCGATGCATGTGGTTCACCTTGTACATAGATGAAAACGGGTGAAAGTCTTAATTAAATATATGCATATTGACAGATCTAGAATTGGTTATTAATAGGATTTATCAAAACGTTTGCATGTGGCTATTTGATATGCATGACTTTTATTTGTTATGCATTCATTGTTTATTTGTTTATTTTTATAAATACTTGCTTGTTTGTTATGTGTAACAAGGGTATTTTTACAAGAAAAATAAACTGACCTAAACAATGGTGAAACATGTATTTTAAGACTAGTAATCATAATCGTTTAATTGATTGATGACTTTGGTACAAATGGTCCGAAAGGCTCACCCATGAGAATGAACTAATAAAAGGGGTTTAAAGAAGTGTGCATAGTCACACTGAAAGGATGTCTAAGGTTGTGCTTTAGCTGCACTGGTCCTCCGCCTGTAAGTTCGAGTGGAGCTACTTAGTAAGCCATTAAATGTGCAAGCTCATCTTAAGGGCGAATTAGTTTAATTCCATGCGCCACTTCAGTGGTAATTATCCGAAACACTAAGTGTTTACACTTATGCAAAAGTACGGTATAATGGATGATAATTAACACTAAATTCCTTGATTGGTGAACCCAATACCTCAATTAAAGTTTGATGATGAAAAGCTTATACATTAAAACAAGATATAAATGTTTTAATAAAACTATGCTACAAAGATGAATGCATGACATCTTTGTACATATTTGATTTAACATCAAAACTATTACCCTTTAATTTAAGTTATATGCCATCCAACGAAACGGAAACACCTAAGATTACTTTTTATTTGCGTGAGATCGTGACTTAGATCTTAATCAAAGGGTAAAATGTCCACGTGTCGTGAGAACGGGCATGGACGATTTTGCAGTTTCTTAAGTTGGACAACTTAATTGAGTTTTGTAGTGAGAACTGGCAACTCAAGGCATAAGATGGGATAAAACATGTTTACATGGCGATTGATATTGGCTATATGTAAATCCCATAAATCTAGGAATTGCAATTGAAATTGGCAATTGAGCAATAGCTCTACCATTTTGTATAAGGTTCATTACTAGCAGATCAACTGACGTGATGAAATTATGACAATTTGGATCCTAGTTTTCAATAATAATTAATTGGTTATATGAATATGAACCTTGGGTATTTAATTGTTTATTGAAAAGGTTAATTATCGAAAATACTAAAATTGAATTTTGTAATTCTTTTGAATGTATAAATGCAACATTTAACCGTAAACGTGGTTTAGTCTTTGATTAGTAAATTGATCCATTCTAGCATTCAAACAAATGTTTGATCGAGAATAATTTACTGATAAGACAAACGAAGTCTCTTTACCATGAGAGAAGCATGAGACTCAATCCTATTCCTTTTCATGAATGAGAAAGGTATAATAGGAACATTTGAATTGTCTAAATTCTAATGTAACTCTTAGCAATGAATTGCACATCTTATTTTCCATAAAGATTTCATTACCCTCATTTGGTGAATGAATCCTTTGTAACAACATGAATGTTGGTTAACTGGAAAACATGTATATGAGTTACTAGATTAGAAGCTAGACTAATTACCGCAAAAATTGGTAAAAGGCAAACTAGAATATTTTTATCTAGTTGTTTTCCTTTAGCCTTTAAAGGTACTAAATACCAGTATGGGGATGGTAGGCTTGTTGAGGAAGAAATTGCATACCCAATTTTTCGAGTTAATAACATTGATGGATAACCTATCATTCATATAGTAGAATACACCTTTTAGTACCTTAGTAATGATTACGTATGGTTCTTCAAAGGTGTAGAAAAGTAAATAGCAATCAAGTTGTTTTCACTGGTTATGCAACACTTACAATGTTGTCAGATTCATTGGGAGCATTTTGTTGCATTACTGAATAAGAAATTGTTTTAATGATTTCTAATTCAGTGGGAGCTACAAGCCTTATTTCCTGTGTAGTTACCCAGATTATCTTCAAAGATAATTACTTTCCAATTGTAGACACTTATGTTTTTAAGGATAGTCGTGTGCGTTTCCTTACTAAACAATATAGTTCTACATCTACTTGTTATATCTATGACACAAATCATATTAATCAAATAAACGAACGTGTATCGTGTTGTTTATATGCTACATGATGTTGTTCCATGCACAAGTGGGAGAAATCTTATTGTGTGCAAGGTACAACACATATTAATATGATTTAAAAGAATTCTCTTGACTGTAAAGTAAGAGAATAACGTTCTAATAGGAAGTATACATTTATATATGTATGATTGCCCTATTAAGAACATGTGTCAAGATGATAACAAAGACTACTTTATTTTAAATATTTATGTCATTCAATATTTAAGAAACACTTGTAGTTACAATTTATGTTACGTGAGAACGTGAACTAGATTGTAGCCCAAGGTAAAATATCCACGTGTCGTGAGAACGAGCATGGATGATTCTGCAGTTTCTTACATGGAACATTTCATGGAATGACATAATTAAATGAAGTAATCTAATACTACCTTGAATTTGAGTATTCGTTGAATGACTTAAATATATGTAGTAAATATTAACTTGAAATATGAATTGAAACCCGAGGTGGTGTTCATAATTACTTTAATTATAAATGTTTATGATTTTGTAAAGTCACAAACATGAAGTCTTTTTATACAAGACTTACAATATAAAGTAAGACGTTAACTTGCTATGTTTTAAGACATATGCATGAAGTCAATGAGTTGATCAATGACTTATAACGTATAGTGGGATTATAACTAATATGTCTTTTGACTTGGTCAAAAATATTTGTGTTATAATACATGCAATTGACTTGGTAATTCTATTGTACCATTAAGTTTTACTTTGTTGGTAAATAGGTAAGCCAAAAGAGTAGATGGTTATCTAAAATATTGTTAGATTTTCTTACAATATTAATTCTAAGGAAATACCATAGTTTTATGGTATGTTCTGTTAGAAGAATCAAAATCTGTTGGCATTATTTGATTCAAGATAACTATAGTTTCTTCCAAAAGTTATCAAGGTTAGTAGATTGAGTATAGATTGAATATACTCAATAAGACTCCAACCTAGAAGATTAATAAGACACCATTTGTTTATGGAATGTGATGAATCACATTAAGTCTTATAAATGAAGTTCTCAATTTGTTAAACTACTTATAGAGTGAGTTGTAACAAACTAATGTTAGGAACTGTCAATGTTTTTTGTAATATCCCAAAAGAGAACAATGTATTGTTGCTCTACTTGCTAAACTATTTAAAGGTAATCTTTAAATTTTTAAAGGCAAGTGGGAGTTTTGTTTATATCTTGAAAGATTGAATTACAAAATACATAATCTTCTAAAATGCACTAGCAAATATCATGATGAGGCTAAACATGAAAATGATAGACCTTAATATGATGGAATTGTCATTCATAGATCCGTAAGGATATCTCAGATATTTAATATGCTGAGGAATATGAGTTACAGGATCATGGTAAGCCTGTTAATCATAATGATAAATTTACCAAATGTTGAATTGTGGAAAATCAATCATACTATGAATGTAGAGATGCTGTCCATAAAGATAATCAACTTTAGATACTTGGTTTATCTTAATAATGAAAATGAGTTTCTTCAAAGGATGGAAACCCTAGTGGTTTAAATTTTGTGTAGAAATCATATGGACAATATTGTACACGTATTTAATGTATGTCTAGTGATAATAATATTAATCATACTTAAGCAATTAACTATGATTGAATATTCTTTCCTATATACATTAAATAGAAGTATAAAGATTATAATTGTCATACTAAGTTTCATTGATATGAAATTTTGACAATGAATGTCATAACTCTTTGTTGTGAAATTACTTTTGCGAGGACGATGAGTAATACAAAGAAGGTTTATGAATTCAAATAATCCTTGGATATGTACAAACTGCAAGAATCCATGAATGGATATATGCAAGCATCTAGGAGATGTTTCTTATGTTTAATATTAAATCCATGTTTGATTTAATAATTAAAATAAGATTTGCTCATAAGTATTCCTGAAAGCTAGTGGGAGTATTATTTATTTTTTCTTAAATCTTATATGTTGTATTTGGAAACTACATTCCACTTAAATTAAGTTTTAGTTGGGAATGAAACTTCGTTTGTAAGATTTGGAAATAAGATATATAACCTTGGAATATATGTTTATTATTATAAACATATGCGGTAAATAAATGAGTCAAATAGAACATGATGAATACATATCTTTGACAAGATAGATGAGATCTTAAAGTTTAACTTAAAGATTCATCATGAACATCATGTTGTGTATAAGATTGTTGTGTCATGCTTGATTACAAGATGATTTGACAATATTGAAAGTTGTTAGTGTAATAAATATTTTGAAGGAATATGTTTGGATTTAGAATCACATTCCACAATGGATGATTATATGACAATTGTTTCATAATTGTCATTGCCAACAAACTTGAGTTTTGGTAGGCACCAACATTACACTAGAACTGTTCAAAAGTTTACGGATATTTAAAGAGCATATTGTTGTACACAATGATGCTAGTATAATTGAGATGACACTCAATTCTAGTCACGGTATCCTTGATGATGACCATGTTGACTAGTTATGCTCAACTAAGAGCATAGTTGCATTATACATTAAAGAATAAAGAATACTTTAAACTTTAAAAGTTTTGAAAGATGATTGTCATATAAAGGTGGTTCAGGTTATCACGCACCTTATGGAATGATATGACAATATCAAGATATGTGTAAACATATACAAGAAATTCACTTATTGAATTCTTGAAATAAGTATTCTCAAAATTCCTATAGATCAAAGTTAATTGAAATTATGCCTTGTCAACAAGTATGATTTTCATGACTTGTGGCAAAATTCATTAACTAGTATTATCATGCATTGATCTATTTAGTATTTGGATAAAGGATGTTAAACAATTATTATTTATAATGAATTAAAGTACGGTATACGTTTAATTTCATTTATAATATTGTATCCTATATTTGCATGTTTAAATCCTTGAATAACTTAAGTTATTCTAAATAGTCCGTTGTCAATCAATAACATGGGAATGATATTGAATTAAGACAAATCTCAGTATTAGTTAGAATATACTTGAAAGTATATTGATGCGTAGCATGACTAATTTCAGATGATATTCAATGAATTGAGTATAGGACTTATCCCACCCGCATGATAATACTTTATGGATCTTTGTCATTAAGTATATCATGGATATTTATCCTCTGACTTGAGATACAAGAGATATGTCATGGATGTAGTGCATTTTGTGAAGCAATCTAACGCTACACGTAACTGGTAGTTATAAGGGTTTTTTCGAAGTGTTGCGAAATCTATGAATCCGCTTGTAGTCAAAATGGGATTTGTTTCCTTCAAATTTATTTTGAAGTATAATACTACTGGGCCCTCGTAGGATTGTTAAGATGTTTGTATGGCCATACCCAAGGTCTTCTTTCGTAAGAATTGGTAATCTTAATAAATCATATAAAGCGAGAAACAAATAGTTAATTAAGAAATGAGTGAGATCCATATTCTTATTAACATGGTATTAGAAACAAAAGGATGAATATGATGATGAATCATCAAACTTGGTTTTTCTCCAGAAAACCATACACGAGTTGTACCGGGGCATTGGCGTGTTGCTAGACGCTAACCAATGTCATTTCACGCTTTGTAAACATATCCAAGTGGGAGCTGTTGGAAATGTATATATTTACAAACATGTGAATGTCCGGATTCGAACTCGTGACCACGGGATTGCACACATTAGCGAATGAGAATTAAAGTTAATAATTAATGTTTATGTTTACGATTAATTATTGCACATTAAGTCCGGTTAACGATCGTTAAGTATTTAACGGAAAAATGACTAACGACCGTTAAATGAAAAGAGAAAGGACTAGAAATGGAAAACTTGGAAAAGTTATGGGTTTGGATTTGGGCTTTCAATATGGCCGGCCATAGGGCATCTCCAAGGCCTAATTCATTAACTTGTTCCCAAAGTTTACCTACTAGTATATAAAGAGGGTTAGGATCTAGGGTTTCATACACTTTGTGATTAACCCTAGATCTCTTCTCTCCTCTCTCTTGTCCTATAATCGGCCGAACACCCCATAAGTAAGGGAGTTTGGTTTCGTTTTTCTTAAACGAGGACTTGTGTTAGATCTAGCAATCGCTTGATTCGTTTGGTTAATTCGTGTGTACAAGAACGTGGTTGTAAGACATTATTCTTACACCAATAATTACTTCTTTGTTTTGCTTTGCTCGAGGGTTGTTTTGCTTTGCTCGAGGGATTTGACATTCGCAAGAGGTACGTTACGCATACTTTCAGTTAATTAATTTATTTGTTATGATCTTAAGTCTTACGCTGTGTACTCTTGATGTTTACTTGTTTATTGTATGTTATATATTTTATAAACTCAACAGTGGCATCACGAGCCTTGTATAACAAGTAATTAATTACTGAAATACATAATTAAAATAAACATGAATGTGTTATTATTTGTATGCTTAGATCTAGGGTTTGCAAAACCTAAACCCTAATTTTTTAGGGGGGGCATTTATTTTGGTGCCCTAATTAGGGTTTTGTAAACTATTGTTTTAATTGGATTAGAAACCCTAAGATGCATGCAACTTTATGTGTATATGCGTAACTTTGATTTAATTGCATTAATTGTTAAGTGTAATTTTATGTCCATGATAATTATCTGCATGTTTTATCATGGATCTGCTTTTATTGTATGTCTTTCTTGTTTAAGTGATATACACTAATTATGATAGATCTAAAATTGGGGAAGACCTCAATAATTATTAATTTAATCAATTATGTGCTATGTGGTATGTATTTAATTTTGACTTACGCAATCGATGAATCGATGCATGTGGTTCACCTTGTACATAGATGAAAACGGGTGAAAGTCTTAATTAAATATATGCATATTGACAGATCTAGAATTGGTTATTAATAGGATTTATCAAAAACGTTTGCATGTGGCTATTTGATATGCATGACTTTTATTTGTTATGCATTCATTGTTTATTTGTTTATTTTTATAAATACTTGCTTGTTTGTTATGTGTAACAAGGGTATTTTTACAAGAAAAATAAACTGACCTAAACAATGGTGAAACATGTATTTTTAAGACTAGTAATCATAATCGTTTAATTGATTGATGACTTTGGTACAAATGGTCCGAAAGGCTCACCCATGAGAATGAACTAATAAAAGGGGTTTAAAGAAGTGCAGTCACTTGAAAGGATGTCTAAGGTTGTGCTTTAGCGTGCACTGGTCCTCTGCCCCTGTAAGTTCGAGTGGAGCTACTTAGTAAGCCATTAAATGTGCAAGCTCATCTTAAGGGCGAATTAGTTTAATTCCATGCGCCACTTCGGTGGTAATTATCCGAAACACTAAGTGTTTACACTTATGCAAAAGTACGGTATAATGGATGATAATTAACACTAAATTCCTTGATTGGTGAACCCAATACCTCAATTAAAGTTTGATGATGAAAAGCTTATACATTAAAACAAGATATAAATGTTTTAATAAAAACTATGCTACAAAGATGAATGCATGACATCTTTATACATATTTGATTTAACATCAAAACTATTACCCTTTAATTTAAGTTATATGCCATCCAACGAAACGGAAACACCTAAGATTACTTTCTATTTGCGTGAGAACGTGACTTAGATCTTAATCAAAGGGTAAAATGTCCACGTGTCGTGAGATCGGGCATGGACGATTTTGCAGTTTCTTAAGTTGGATAACTTAATTGAGTTTTGTAGTGAGATCTGGCAACTCAAGGCATAAGATGGGATAAAACATGTTTACATGGCGATTGATATTGGCTATATGTAAATCCCATAAATCTAGGAATTGCAATTGAAATTGGCAATTGAGCAATAGCTCTACCATTTTGTAGAAGGTTCATTACTAGCGATCAACCTGACGTGATGAAATTATGACAAGTTGGATCCTAGTTTTCAATAATAATTAATTGGTTATATGAATATGAACCTTGGGTATTTAATTGTTTATTGAAAAGGTTAATTATCGAAAATACTAAAATTGAATTTTGTAATTCTTTTGAATGTATAAATGCAACATTTAACCGTAAACGTGGTTTAGTCTTTGATTAGTAAATTGATCCATTCTAGTATTCAAACAAATGTTTGATCGAGAATAATTTTCTGATAAGACAAACGAAGTCTCTTTTCCATGAGAGAAGCATGAGACTCAATCCTATTCCTTTTCATGAATGAGAAAGGTATAATAGGAACATTTGAATTGTCTAAATTCTAATGTAACTCTTAGCAATAAATTGCACAACTTATTTTCCATAAAGATTTCATTACCCTCATTTGGTGAATGAATCCTTTGTAACAACATGAATGTTGGTTAACTGGAAAACATGTATATGAGTTACTAGATTATAAGCTAGACTAATTACATAAAAATTGGTAAAAGGAAAACTAGCATATTTTTATCTAGTTGTTTTGCTTTAGCCTTTAAAGGTACTACATACCAGTATGGGGATGGTAGGCTTGTTGAGGAAGAAATTGCATACCCAATTTTTCGAGTTAATAACATTGATGGATAACCTATCATTCATATAGTAGAATACACCTTTTAGTACCTTAGTAATGATTACGTATGGTTCTTCAAAGGTGTAGAAAAGTAAATAGCAATCAAGTTGTTTTCACTGGTTATGCAACACTTACAATGTTGTCAGATTCAGTGGGAGCATTTGTGTTGCATTACTGAATAAGAAATTGTTTTAATGATTTCTAATTCAGTGGGAGCTACAAGCCTTATTTCCTGTGTAGTAACCCAGATTATCTTCAAAGATAATTACTTTCCAATTGTAGACACTTATGTTTTTAAGGATAGTCGTGTACGTTTCCTTACTAAACCATATAGTTCTACATCTACTTGTTATATCTATGACACAAATCATATTAATCAAATAAACGAACGTGTATCGTGTTGTTTATATACTACATGATGTTGTTCCATGCACAAGTGGGAGAAATCTTATTGTGTGCAAGGTACAACACATATTAATATGATTTGAAAGAATTCTCTTGACAAAGTAAGAGAATAACGTTCTAATAGGAAGTATACATTTATATATGTATGATTGCCCTATTAAGAACATGTGTCAAGATGATAACAAAGACTACTTTATTTTAAATATTTATGTCATTCAATATTTAAGAAACACTTGTAGTTACAATTTATGTTACGTGAGAACGTGAACTAGATTGTAGCCCCAGGTAAAATATCCACGTGTCGTGAGAACGAGCATGGATGATTCTGCAGTTTCTTACATGGAACATTTCATGGAATGACATAATTAAATGAAGTAATCTAATACTACCTTGAATTTGAGTATTCGTTGAATGACTTAAATATATGTAGTAAATATTAACTTGAAATATGAATTGAAACCCGAGGTGGTGTTCATAATTACTTTAATTATAAATGTTTATGATTTTGTAAAGTCACAAACATGAAGTCTTTTATACAAGACTTACAATATAAAGTAAGACGTTAACTTGCTATGTTTTAAGACATATGCATGAAGTCAATGAGTTGATCAATGACTTATAACGTATAGTGGGATTATAACTAATATGTCTTTTGACTTGGTCAAAAATATTTGTGTTATAATGTATGCAATTGACTTGGTAATTCTATTGTACCATTAAGTTTTACTTTGTTGGTAAATAGGTAAGCCAAAAGAGTAGATGGTTATCTAAAATATTGTTAGATTTTCTTACAATATTAATTCTAAGGAAATACCATAGTTTTATGGTATGTTCTGTTAGAAGAATCAAAATCTGTTGGCATTATTTGATTCAAGATAACTATAGTTTCTTCCAAAAGTTATCAAGGTTAGTAGATTGAGTATAGATTGAATATACTCAATAAGACTCCAACCTAGAAGATTAATAAGACACCATTTGTTTATGGAATGTGATGAATCACATTAAGTCTTATAAATGAAGTTCCGAATTTGTTAAACTACTTATAGAGTGAGTTGTAACAAACTAATGTTAGGAACTGTCAATGTTTTTTGTAATATCCCAAAAGAGAACAATGTATTGTTGCTCTACTTGCTAAACTATTTAAAGGTAATCTTTAAATTTTTAAAGGCAAGTGGGAGTTTTGTTTATATCTTGAAAGATTGAATTACAAAATACATCATCTTCTAAAAATGCACTAGCAAATATCATAATGAGGCTAAACATGAAAATGATAGACCTTAATATGATGGAATTGTCATTCATAGATCCGTAAGGATATCTCAGATATTTAATATGCTGAAGAATATGAGTTACAGGATCATGGTAAGCCTGTTAATCATAATGATAAATTTACCAAATGTTGAATTGTGGAAAATCAATCATACTATGAATGTAGAGATGCTGTCCATAAAGATAATCAACCTTAGATACTTGGTTTATCTTAATAATGAAAATGAGTTTCTTCAAAGGATGGAAACCCTAGTGGTTTAAATCTTTGTGTAGAAATCATATGGACAATATTGTACATGTATTTAATGTATGTCTAGTGATAATAATATCAATCATACTTAAGCAATTAACTATGATTGAATATTCTTTCCTATATACATTAAATAGAAGTATAAAGATTATAATTGTCATACTAAGTTTCATTGATATGAAATTTTGACAATGAATGTCATAACTCTTTGTTGTGAAATTACTTTTGCGAGGACGATGAGTAATACAAAGAAGTTTTATGAATTCAAATAATCCTTGGATATGTACAAACTGCAAGAATCCATGAATGGATATATGCAAGCATCTAGGAGATGTTTCTTATGTTTAATATTAAATCCATGTTTGATTTAATAATTAAAATAAGATTTGCTCATAAGTATTCCTGAAAGCTAGTGGGAGTATTATTTATTTTTTCTTAAATCTTATATGTTGTATGGGAAACTACATTCCACTTAAATTAAGTTTTAGTTGGGAATGAAACTTCGTTTGTAAGATTTGGAAATAAGATATATAACCTTGGAATATATGTTTATTATTATAAACATATGCGGTAAATAAATGAGTCAAATAGAACATGATGAATACATATCTTTGACAAGATAGATGAGATCTTAAAGTTTAACTTAAAGATTCATCATGAACATCATGTTGTGTATAAGATTGTTGTGTCATGCTTGATTACAAGATGATTTGACAACATTGAAAGTTGTTAGTGTAATAAATATTTTAAAGGAATATGTTTGGATTTAGAATCACATTCCACAATCTAGAGATGCTCCTAGATTCTATGGATGATTATATGACAATTGTTTCATAATTGTCATTGCCAACAAACTTGAGTTTTGGTAGGCACCAACATTACACTAGAACTGTTCAAAAGTTTACGGATATTTAAAGAGCATATTGTTGTACACAATGATGCTAGTATAATTGAGATGACACTCAATTCTAGTCACGGTATCCTTGATGATGACCATGTTGACTAGTTATGCTCAACTAAGAGCATAGTTGCATTATACATTAAAGAATAAAGAATACTTTAAACTTTAAAAGTTTTGAAAGATGATTGTCATATAAAGGTGGTTCAGGTTATCACGCACCTTATGGAATGATATGACAATATCAAGATATGTGTAAACATATACAAGAAATTCACTTATTGAATTCTTGAAATAAGTATTCTCAAAATTCCTATAGATCAAAGTTAATTGAAATTATGCCTTGTCAACAAGTATGATTTTCATGACTTGTGGAAAAATTCATTAACTAGTATTATCATGCATTGATCTATTTAGTATTTGGATAAAGGATGTTAAACAATTATTATTTATAATGAATTAAAGTACGGTATACGTTTAATTTCATTTATAATATTGTATCCTATATTTGCATGTTTAAATCCTTGAATAACTTAAGTTATTCTAAATAGTCCGTTGTCAATCAATAACATGGGAATGATATTGAATTAAGACAAATCTGAGTATTAGTTAGAATATACTTGAAAGTATATTGATGCGTAGCATGACTAATTTCAGATGATATTCAATGAATTGAGTATAGGACTTATCCCACCCGCATGATAATACTTTATGGATCTTTGTCATTAAGTATATCATGGATATTTATCCTCTGACTTGAGATACAAGAGATATGTCATGGATGTAGTGCATTTTTGTGAAGCAATCTAACGCTACACGTAACTGGTAGTTATAAGGGTTTTTTTCAGAAGTGTTGCGAAATCTATGAATCCTGCTTGTAGTCAAAATGGGATTTGTTTCCTTCAAATTTATTTTGAAGTATAATACTGCTGGGCCCCTCGTAGGATTGTTAAGATGTTTGTATGGCCATACCCAAGGTCTTCTTTTCAGAAGAATTGGTAATCTTAATAAATCATATAAAGCGAGAAACAGAATAGTTAATTAAGAAATGAGTGAGATCCATATTCTTATTAACATGGTATTAGAAACAAAGGATGAATATGATGATGAATCATCAAACTTGGTTTTCTCCAGAAAACCATACACGAGTTGTACCGGGGCATTGGCGTGTTGCTAGACGCTAACCAATGTCATTTCACGTTTTGTAAACATATCCAAGTGGGAGCTTTTGGAAATGTATATATTTACAAACATGTGAATGTCCGGATTCGAACTCGTGACCACGGATTGCACATTAGCGAATGAGAATTAAAGTTAATAATTAATGTTTATGTTTACGATTAATTATTGCACATTAAGTCCGGTTAACGATCGTTAAGTATTTAACGGAAAAATGACTAACGACCGTTAAATGAAAAGAGAAAGGACTAGAAATGGAAAACTTGGAAAAGTTATGGGTTTGGCTTTGGGCTTTCAATAGTGGCCGGCCATAGGGGCCTCTCCAAGGCCTAATTCATTAACTTGTTCCCAAAGTTTACCTACTAGTATATAAAGAGGGTTAGGGTCTAGGGTTTCATACACTTGTGCATTGAATTAACCCTAGATCTCTCATCTCCTCTCTCTTGTCCTATAATCGGCCGAACACCCCATAAGTAAGGGAGTTTGGTTTCGTTTTTCTTAAACGAGGACTTGTGTTAGATCTAGCAATCGCTTGATTCGTTTGGTTAATTCGTGTGTACAAGAACGTGGTTGTAAGACATTATTCTTACACCAATAAGTACTTCTTTGTTTTGCTTTGCTCGAGGGTTGTTTTGCTTTGCTCGAGGGATTTGACATTCGCAAGAGGTACGTTACGCATACTTTCAGTTAATTAATTTATTTGTTATGATCTTAAGTCTTCCGTTGTGTACTCTTGATGTTTACTTGTTTATTGTATGTTATATATTTTATAAACTCAACACTTTATTCCAAATGTATTTCAAACTCATGTTATAACAATAAACACGTAAATAATGTCAGCAGTGGCTGCTGGATCAAAGCACCGACAAATTAAAGAGTGCCGTATGTTTAGGTTTTGTGCAAACGAACATATCATGAGTGATTGTCGCTTCAGTTTTCTGAAATTGAATGCAGACGAATCTATCTATCAAGTAAACCGTTTTCTATGTAAGGAGCCCATCTATGTTGTCACTCTCCCTCGTTGGTCCAGTGGTCCGTCGTGTCTCACTGGTTGTTTAACCGTCAAATCATGTATATAACAGAGACCCGTTATGTCTAGAGATGTTTAGTGATCAGTTAAGTATCTAAAAAAGGATAATAATTCTTTTAACGTCTAAGAAGAGTACACTTATTCATAACACTACAACAGTGGATACATAGTTCTATGCAACAATTAGTAAAATCATTTTGTATGCATGGTTAATTACCCCATTCAGCTAAAGTAATGGATTAATTCTTTGTTGCAGTTAAAGGGAAATTTTGCTACATCTAATCTTTTAGCATTAATTATTATGAATATAAACTAGCTCAAATAATTAAACGCATTGTATTAAAGTAAGCTCATGAACAACTGTGATGATCCTCCGGATCATGCATACATGGACCACTTCGTTGGATGAAATGGTAAAGTGGGGAATTCAAACACTTGACATCGTGTCATCATAGATATGTGGGGACCATATATTTTTTTTCTCGGTAAACGGACATTGTGTAGGTAAGAGAGCTAGGTGCACTTTGGCACCAACGAATGTTATTAGGTTGTTATTTTAGCGCACACCTAATAACATCACAATAACTAAAACATCTTCTCCATCTATAACTTTCATAGGCGCATTGTGTCCGATAACACATGATCAAAAATATCTCACTCACTCATAATAATAATAATAATGACACCTTGCTTTCTAAAGGATTGCGTACTGTCAAATCCATCCCTCTAAAGTGTCGTCTGGGATTCTCTCGGGTTTTGAAAGGAGCTCTTGATAAGGTGATATGCACACCTGCTGACATTTCTTGTTGGGTGAGCCTGCTAGTCCGGCCTCTTTGTCTCCTTAAAACCTTTCGCCCAAGGAGCAACATGGAGTGTAGGTCTGCTACTAAGCGCCAAGGTCAAAAAGAATATATTGCTAATGCAATTTGTTCTTGGGGTACGCCTGGTGGTAGTTTGCAGCTTGCTAGAGAGGTTTTAGCCGAACACTCCCCTACTTGGTCTACTATTGATGAGGAAAACTTGGATCTGGGTGAGCGTAATATCAAGCAGTGTCGGAAGAAGATTTGTGATGGTCATTATACTGCTGCTGTTAGAGTTCTTTCTTCTTCAGGTGTTGCTCCTTATAATGACTCTACTCTTGGAGACCTAAAAGCTAAGCATCCCTTCAAGTCTGCTCCTTCGCTACCGGATATACCTATTGATCATCATAACCTCATTGCATCTCCTGCCGTAGTTCTTGACATGATTAAGAGTTTTCCCCGTGGTACATCTTGTGGTCGTGATGGTTTGCGTGCCCAACATCTTTTGGATTGTTTTAGTGGTGCTGTTGTGGCTATATCGGATGAGTTAATCGATTCTATCACCAAAGTGGTAAATCTTTTTCTTGATGGTAAATGACCTAAAGTGTTGGGGGAGTATATCGCCAGTGCTCCTCTCATGTCGCTGATCAAGCCGGGTGGTGGTATCCGTCATATTACCGTAGGGACCGTCTGGAGACGTTTAGTCTCCAAGGTTGGTGCTTCTATGATTGGCCATTCTTTAGATGGTTACTTGAATGACCTACAGTTTGGTGTCGGGGTTTCCGGAGGAGGGGATGCTATTCTTCATGCTGTGAATCGTTTTACTGAGGACCGTGGAGATGATGTGGGCTTTTCGATGTTGCTGGTGGATTTAAAAAACGCCTTCAATTTGGTGGACCGTGAGGTTATGTTACGAGAAGCTCGCCTCCATTGTCCTGCCATTTCAAGTTGGGTCGAATTTTGTTACTCCAGTCCAGCCAGATTATATTATGGGGAACACACTTTATGGTCAAGATCAAGGAGTGCAACAAGGGGACCCGCTTGGGCCTCTCCTTTTTGCATTGGTACTACATCCGTTGGTACTTAGATGATGGTACGATCATTGGAGATACTTTGACTATTGGGAAGGTTCTAAAGCTTATTATGATGGATGGACCCCGCTATGGTTTGCACCTTAATGTTGACAAAACTGAGATCTTCTGGCCTAAGGAAGACCCTAGAAGCAGGCTTATAGGTGTTTTCCCGCCTAATATTGCCCGACCTTCACGTGGGGTTAAATTGCAGGGTGGGCCTGCTAGTGTAGACCTTGAGTTTAGCAGCGAGCTTGTTATGAAACGGGTTGCTAAAACCATTGTGCTTATGGATGCCGTTGCTAAGCTTAATGACCCTCAGTGTGAATTGCTGCTCCTTCGAGCCTGTGCCAGCATTTCCATGTTATATTTTTCCATGCGCACATGCTCCCCTTAGGTCTTTGAGCGTGCTCAAATTTCATTTGATGCGGCACTTCGCTCTTCTCTGGAGCGTATTGTCACAACGTCTGGACCTGGTTTTGGTGATTGGCAATGGAGACTGGCCACACTACCTTTTGATTTCGGGGGGCTCGGTGTATACTCTGCAGGCGATGTCTTGAACTATGCTTTCCTTGCTTCTAGACTCCAATCTGCTAGTTTTCAGACTAAGCTCCTCCGACATTCCAAAGATTATTACTTCTGGGTCTTCCTTTGATGATGCCCTGCATACTTTTAATGTGAAAATGGAGACCGACCTTTTGGGCAACCCATCTGAAATCGCTGCCCCCAAACTCATGAAGAAATTGGCAGATATATATTTCACACGTGTTACCAAAATGGCCGAATCCACCTTTTGTTTATCTACTCGGCAGATGGCTTTATGGAGATCGCAAAACAAGGACTACACTTCTAACTGGCTTAGAGTGGTTCCGATATCCGGGCTAGGACAGACCATGAATGCTAGAACTTATCGATGTGTGTTATGCTACCGGTTAGGTGTCCCCCTCTTTTCAGCTTGGATGCCTAGCTCAGCTTGTTCTAAGGTATTTGCTGGAGACATTTATGGAGATCATGCGATATCCTATGATGGTATCATTGGTATTAAACATCGGCACAATGTGGTGCGTGATACCCTGGGTAACATATGCTCTCGGGCTGGGATTTCGGCTCGTAAAGAGGTTGATATTGGGCTTTGTGGTGATAGTGACAAATCCCTACGTCCGGCTGATATATTGCTCTATTCTTAGGATGGTGGGCAGGATACGTATGTCGATTTGACAGGGTCGTCTCCCTTGACACAAACTAGTATGGTTGACTTCGTCCCAGGTCGTGTGGTGGTTGAAGCAGCACAACGCAAACGTGTCAAGTACGAGGCTAAATGTGCGGACATTGGATAGAGGTTTCTCCCTTTCTCATTCTCTTCCTTTGGCAAGCTTGAGAAGGATGCGGTAACCCTACCAAAACGCATTCGAAGTTTCTCGTTGACTCAAGAAATAGGCGCACGTGCTGCTGAGCATTTTTTTAGTAGGATTAGCTTTGCTATAGCTAAAGGAGTGGGGGCTCAATTAGTTTCTCGGCTCCCCACTAATTTCTTGTAAATCCTATGATTTTCTAATGAAGTGATGTTTGATATAAAAATAATAATAAAATAATAATAATAATAATAATAATAATAATAATAATAATAATAATAATAATAATAATAATAATAATAATAATAATAATAATAATAATAATAAATTTAAAAAAAAAAAAAAATCTTTTTAGTTGTTTGCAAAAAAACAAATAACACCAACCATGGTGCAGTTTAGCATGACATTGCGGTGCCATTTGGCAAAACAATTGCCGGCACGCCATACATCAATTATGTTGGTTTAATGGACAAAATATTAATAGATGTGTGTTAGGATCGAACTCGAGACCACGGGATTGCACACTTTACGTATGAGAATTAAAGTTATAATAATTAAATATAAAATGTTATATTTAGTTATTATTTACACGAAATAATATATCGGACGTTAAGTTAATTAAGTGTAATGGACTAACGATCGTTAAATGTTAAATGGAAGGACTAGATGTGAAAATAGAGGTCGAGAAGGTTCTAGAATCCCATGGGGAGTCCTAAACCGATCGGCTATGGGTTACCATAACCCAATCCATATCTAACTTGGTCACCAAGTTATATTGGGTATAAATACAAGGCCTAGGGTCTTAGTTTTTCATCTCTTGTACTCATTGGCTAAAACCTAAAATTGTTTGTGTGTATTTTTTGCCATAACCGATCGTACCCATCTTGGGTGTCGATCACATTGTTTTTCCAAAACAAATTATTTTGTGTTAATTAAACAAGCATTTACTTTAATTCGTTAATAGTACGTGTGTACAAGAACGTGGTACAATCACACTATTGATTGTATCTTGGATTGAATTACAAAAAGGTAAGGGGTAATTCTTATAAATCTCAATTGCTAGTTTTGTGGAATTGATTCTTGTTCGGCTAGAATAAACAAGGTACGCATATTTTATGTTTTAGTTAATTAATTATTCATTATACGTTCCTTTACGCTTCCGCATGTTTCTTTGATGTTTTATGTGTTTTATATATGATTGTCATGTTATATAATTCCAACAGTGGCATCACGAGTCTTGTTTAATGAGTAATTGATTACTAAACACGTAAAAAAACGAATATTGTATGTTGTTTGATATGATTATTCTATGGTTTTGGTTATGATTATGTAAACCCTAATTTTAGGGTTAGGGCTTTTTCCCTAATTTGGTTTTAAATATTTTATGGACCGAATTAAATTTTTTTATGGGTCGAAACCCTAAAAAATTTTTAGTCGATTTTTGTTAAAAATTGTTTTAGGATTTATATAATTGTTATGTTATCAATATCGAAACCTAGAATTAATATATTTGTTACGTGATATATTCATTAATAAAGTGTTATGTGACATGGAATTGAATGCGATCTTGTGACAACGTGAATAAATTGTTATGTTAAATCCATGAAAACGTGCATGTTTGGCATTGATTATTGTCGATATATATATATATATATATATATATATATATATATATATATATATATATATATATATATACATATATATATATATATATATATATATATTTAATTGTTAAGATTGGTTATGCTAAAATTAATTGTTAAGTTTTATACACATGTTTATTATTTTGATATATCTTGAATTGGGGAATACCTCAATAATATTAATGAATCAATTATGTGCAATTTGGTATATTTTAATTATGGCTTACGCAATCGATTCGTCGATGTATGTGGCTCACTTTCAATTGTGCGAGTGAAAGCCCTAGTTAATATATACGTTAATTAACCAAGATATTGATTATTAATAGGTTTTATCAAATAAGTTGCATGTGGCTACTTGTTTACACGTATTAATTGTTAGTTATGTGCGCATTGTTTTAGTTATTTATTTTTTTATTGTTTACTTATTTGTCTATTATGTGCGACAAGTTTTAAGCAAAGGGTAATTTTGAATAGAAATAAATTGGACTAAACAATGGTGAATTTTGATTTGTTTTTGAAGAGTTAAGTTTTCAATAGTTTAATTGATTGATGATTTTGGTACAAATGGTCTGAATGGCTCACCCAATTTGACAGACTGTGTGGGAAGTACTAGGAGGGGAGCGCATTAAATTGTGACCCTAAAGAAGGAGGTTATTGCTTCAGCGCTGACCGAATTCTCCGCTTACTTGCGAGTAAAATTGGAGCTACTGATGAGTGTGTAAATACTCATCATTTTTAGTCAAATCTGAACTGCAAAACGTTTAAAAATGCTCAGAAATGCATCAAAATACTGAAAATATTCCAAAATTGCATTTTATATGTTTCAGATGCAAAATGTTTAAAATCAGATGAAAAATGAGCAAAGTTTGCATAATTGGCAGTTTCAGTCCCCCAAGTTTCTAAAGTTGTCAAAAACAGTCCCTGAGCACATAATTTCAAAAGTAAAATCACCAAAGGTCCTTTTTAAATCATAACTTGTCAAAATTAGTCCTTTGGTGAAAAATATAAAAAGTTTGAGAAAATTACAAGATTGGTCCTCCAAGTTTCAAAATTGGCAAAAATGGCCCCTGGAAAATTGAAAATGTCAAGTTTGGTACTTGCATTATTGAACATTGTCACTTTTAGTCCTTGGAACAACTTTGTGAAAATGGCAGCCTAGGTCCTTGTAATTTCAGAATTTGCAAAAGAGGTCCTTGTCATTAATACTCTTAATACCCCTTTGGACTTGTCAATACCATATGGACCCTGCCATTACCCTTTGGACCCTTACCATTTTGGACCCCCACTTTAATATTAAAACCCAGTCAACCCAAGTCAAATAACCACCCTACCCGCTTTTTTTCTTTCTTCCCCAACACCTAGCCTGCAACACTCCATGCCTTGTCCCCTCCTCACCTTTACACTACCATGTTCCCCTCTCATCAACAAGCCTCCAAGAATCATTAAATGCACCTTCACTCCCACACTCAACACTCAACTGCTAAAAAACACCTTTCCCGCCAAAAACCAAATCAATGGCTAAAAACTATCCAAGCCATCCAATGGTCTAAAAACCAAGTGGGATTAGCTCAGAGAGAGAGAAGAAAGAGTTTGGGTATAAAAAGGAAGCAAGAGGAGAAGTGAAGGAGAGTAGTTAGTTTTAAAAATTTTCCTTATGTCGTTTTTTTAAATAAATGTTGTAGTTTAAATCCAATGTTGTAATTTCAGCTTTTGTGTATCTCATTTAAGTTAAAATCACCTTTGTAATGTGTTTTTGAGTTTTTCAATCCAAGTTTTAGATAAATTTCATGTTTCAGGGTTACTTTGTGCAAATCTCATTCTCAAATCCTTATGTTTAAGCTTTCAATAGCTTGTATTTCATCTCAAACAAGCTTGTATAAGCTCATGATAGCTTTGTATAAGCTTGCATTCAAGGTTTAAGTCATTTGGTTACATGGTCAACAGAAGTCAACTATGAGCTCATATGGTTTTGGAAATGGTTACTGGTGATGCAGAGGTTGATATAGGGTGAAATAGGTTAGATTAGGTTAGGTTTGGGTTCTGGTTTTGGCCTGCATAAGTCGGACACGTGGTTAGTAAGATTTTTCATTTTTCACTTTTCAAGCCATTTTGCATAGTATGCTTGTATCTTTTTCATCTTACGCGGGTCACCATTGGTTTTAACCAGTTAATTTAGTTGTATTATGGTCATGAAAGCTCAGTTTGGTCATTGGTTCAAGCTGGATCACTAGTTAGCTTTATTAAATTTTCATATCAGTTCAATATAGGGTGTTTGGTTCTGCTGCACTATCTGTCTTGGAGGCCTAGTCAGTGGTGGACTCTTGTTGCCTTTAGTTTGTTTAGGTTAAATTAACTCATATCTGTCAATAACATGTGCCTTTGACCCACCAAAGTCAAAATCCATCTCATTTGTCCTTAACAGGTTCACTGTTGGATTTTTGCAAAAACAAAATCTCATTTTGTGTTTAAATGTCATAGTTATAGCTTGCTCTAGCCTCATTTCATCCAATAACATCATAATCAGTCCATAAATCATGATCAAAGTTCAATATAGTCAACATTTAAGTTTTGTTAAAAAGTCAAAATCTTGAAAATTCAGTTTTTAGCCCAGCTGAGTTGAATTTTCCTTGACTCATCTTTGGGCCAAAATCAGTATAACTTGTGGCTTTTAAAACTTCCCTTGGTCTATTTTATCATTGTCAATTTAGTGGATTTTTGTTAAATTTTTATAAGCTTAAAAAGAGCTTGTCAAAATGGTGGTAAATGCCCTGTGCAGGGCATTAAGCCTGCACAGGGATTTAGCAGTTCTTGTAGCCCTTGCCATAAGCTCAATTGAGCTTGTTCAGGTCTGAGCTTTGGTTTGCATGTTCCTAGCCAGGTCCTCTCTAGGTCCCTTCTTTTGCTTTTCAGTTTCCAGCTTATTTTAGTGCTTATTTCCTAGCTGCAAGTAGACCCCCTTTCACTGTTTTTAGCTTAAAGATCAATTCATCAAATCCTTGTAGATTGTATTCCAGTGGTTAGGGCTTGTTGTAATCTGTTGCATTTTGGTCCTTTAAGCTTATTTAAGCTTTTGTTTTAGTTGGGTGCTTATTGGTCTTCAATTGCTTATTCAAAGTGCTTATTTACAAGCACTTGCTAGAGCAGTTTCATATTCCTCCACACAAGCCCATGATTTTCCATTTTTCCTAGCTTCCTAATATTATTTTAGAGTTTTCCTGAAATTTTCAGATTTTTCCTAGCTTGTTTGCTATTTTTCTTGATTTTAATTGGTTTTTAAGCATTTTTAATTAGCTTTAAATACAAAAAAAATTAAGAAAAGTCTCAAAAAAAATAATTTTCATTTTTCTTAAGTTTAGATAAATATAAAAAGCCAAAAAAATATTTTTCTAGATTTTTCTTAGTTAAATTTGTATTTTTAAATAATTTAATTAGTTTTTAATAGTTTAAAATTCCTAGAAAATAGAAAAATAATCATAAAAATACAAAAATAGTTTTGAAAATTCTATTTTGTTATTTTAGATTTTTCCAAGTCTTAATTTTATTTTTCTAGCTTTATTTCCTATTTTCTTGTATTTTAGGTAATTATTTAATAGTTAAAATTAGTTTTTAATTAACAATAATTAATTAAATAGTTATAAAAATAATTTTCTTTTTCTATAAATTTTCTTTTATCATTAGGTTTGTAAAAATGTCATTTTCATATTTTTAGGATTTTTATTTCTTAGATCTCACTTTTTATTTTGTACGTTTACGTAATTTTATTTTTTAGACGTAAGTTTTAAGTTTTAAGTTTTAAACGTTCATCAATTTTAAAAATAGTGATAGCGTTTATTTAATATTTTTTATCTTTTTAATTTCCTTTAATTTGCATTTAAGCCCTTGTAGTTTATGTCCTTTTTCTGTAGTTACAATAATTTACAATCCTCTTTTCCGTTCAAATCTCCCGATCACTATACGTTTGATAATCCATTGCATAGCTCGCTGGGACATAACGACCCGGGGAAACCCTATACTCCTCAGATCTTCATTGCATTCGTGCTTAGGCAGTTTTAAGCTTATTACGGTCTGCCATTCACAAGTGGCCGGCTTGAGTGATTTAGCTTGACTGTTTGGCACGCATCAAATTCTTGGCGCCGCTGCCGGAGCTGTGTGCCGATTATCTTCCGTCCAGCGATTAGTGATTTGGATATTCACTCCTTGTTTATACCATCTCGTATGTGTTTATATTCTCTTTAAAAATCAAAACCCAAAAAGATTTTCATCCTTTGTTTTGCAAAATGTTTTCAAAAATACCAAAAATATCCATCTTTACCCTCTCACATCTTTGATTCTTCATCCCTACCCTCTCAAAACCTTTGATTCTTTCTATGTCTTATCCTCACCCTCTTGGTTGTCAATGGTGTGGTGGTCCTTATAATGGTGGCAATTGCCCCGGTTGTAGCATGGTGGAATCAGAAACGGTCTGTCTATAACCGGATCCCTATTCCTACCATAACACAACCGATTTGTTCCATCACCTACCACACGTGAGACTCAGCAGTTTACTTTTATGGTGAGTAACGTGGTGGTTCACACTCTAGTTCTGATTGTCAATCGGGAAACACGCTTGTCTATGAGCAGGTTCCTGATAACAATTTTGATTACAACACATGTGACTCACACCACATCAGCTTTACTGTTAGAGTATTGTGGAGGTCCTCACTTTAGCTCGATTGTCAAACAAGGAATCCATTTCCTTGTAACAATTACGACTCTTCGTATCATGACCAACCTCTACAGTATCAAGTGAATCAGGCACCACCTCAGCCTGATCCACTTCCTCAAAATCTTCTCCTTGATCTTTTGGATTTAGTGAAAGATTTGAAGGAATGTAAACATTCCCAAGATAATCCAAAACCCATGGAAGAATTGTTAGTGAAGAGCAGTCGCTAAATTAAATTCCAAAATTGCGTTTGAAAAATCTATTAAGGAATCAATTGCAAAAGAAAAGCAAATGATCTAGCTCTCAATTTCTTTTCATTCCCGATGACAGTTGATGATGAGGATACACTTGATATCCTTCAATTTTATAAAAATTCATCAAGTTCATCATTGATATCCAGCAGTTGAGATTTCATCTCAAACAACTGCTATCACACCCAAAGCTCCCACTCACTCTCTGAACATGGGGGATGAGCATCTTGACACTGTTCCTAAAAAGGAATCGGACGAATTCATAAAGTCTAGTGTTGAGGACCTTGTCCCAATTCCAAGAGAGTCACAGGAACTTCGATCATATGTGTGATTCTTCTTTCCCTCTTGAGTGTTCAAATGATCATTTTGAAACTTTCTCCGATGTTAGCGACAATTGTACTTCTTATGGAAACATCGAGTATGTTGAAGCATCACTTCCACAATCTGATGCTGATCATCTTCTTGAGGAGTTCTCCCGGTGAACTCACTCACATCAATCCACTCTTTGATTTCGAAGCCGATCTAGGAGAGACTGAAAGTCTCATTGATAATGATCGTTCACTCACTTCTTATCCCAACCATCCAATAGAGAATGTTGATCACTTTGTTCCCGAAACATTCAAAGCTACTTTCACCAATCCTCTATTTGAATTCGACTCTGAATTCACTTCAATTTCTGAGAATCCACTCTTTGACACTCAGACCGAGGATAGTGATGAGCCCACAATGGAACAAGAGTTCACAAATTCACTTCATGTGAATGATTCTCTTCATGAAGAGTTCTCCGGTGAACTCTCTCATGACATATCTCCTCTGGAACATGATCATTTCTATTTTGATCTTGAGGATGATATTGGCTTGGAGGAAGGTGTACTCTATCATATGAGTTTGCTTATTAATGATACTACCCTCACCCTTCCTCCCGATATGTCTACATTTGAGGATGAAGAATGGATCTTGATTGTTATCAAAATCTTTCTTCCTTTCCTCAAATATCTTGTGATTTCTCTCCATCTTCACTCCTTCGGGAATGAAGACACTATCTTTGACCCCGGCATTTTCACTTATCAATTTTTGAGCCGGTTCTATGTATATCTCATCGGCGTGGAACTTTCACGTGCTTCAAATGTTTGTCCAAACATCTTGAATGAAAGTCCGATGGAGATTGTTTCTTCCACTTTGCTTCCCCATGAACCAATTAATTCGGGGTCGAGTCAAGCTAGCGACTCGGTAATCAAAAACAGTAGCTAAACATGGGTTTTCACCCGTGTGTACCACCCTAGTGTGGGGGGGTTGCCCCACATGTTTTGTATATAAGTCTTTTCAAAAAAAAAAAAAAAAAAAAAAAATCTTCTTTCTAAATAATGGCCGTAGTATTTCCCTTTCACGTTCTTTGTTTCGGTATAACCGCCGGTACTTTGAATATTGAGGGCAATATTCATTTCTAAGTGTGGGGGGAATTCTCACGAATTTTATCATATAATTATACCAATTCCCCGCTTTTGGCCAAAATTTTTTTTTGGAGTAAGTGTTTTGCACTTACTCAATTGGTTATCAGTCCGCCTTGTCTAATAAACAAAAGGATTGGCTAATCCAAGAGCAAACGGCTCTTGGTAAAGATATCTCAAATCCGTTGACGGCTTGCAATTTGCCCAAAATTGTATGGTATTCACTCACCATATCCTAAAAAGTGAAGAGTTGGCTAGCCCGCAAGTTTATGGCTTGTGGTAAAGGCAGTGGAAAACCATAATTGGTAATCAACTCACCAAAGATAATATTGATAATTTATCTAAGAGTTGGCTAGTCCAGAGCAAACGGGTTCTGGTAAAGACAAATCAAATCATTGGAAGTGGTGGTTTGCTCAAAATCACATGGTTATCAGTGTACCATGGTTCTTACTTGAACTCAAACATTTGGCTACTCCAGAAGTAATGGCTTTTGGTAAAGAGATTCAAATCCATTAAGTTTTTTCAAAAGATTGCTAGGGACTAGCAATAGTTTAGTGTGGGGATTGATGAGTGTGTAAATACTCATCATTTTTAGTCAAATCTGAATCCAAAACGTTTAAAAATGCTCTAAAATGCATCAAAATACTGAAAATATTCCAAAATTGCATTTTATATGTTTCAGATGCAAAATGTTCAAAATCAGATGAAAAATGAGCAAATTTTGCATAATTGGCAGCTTTCATCCCCCAAGTTTCTAAAATTGTCAAACAGCCCTCGAAAGCACATAATTTCAAAAGTAAAATCACCAAAGGTCCTTTTTAAATCATAACTTGTCAAAATTAGTCCTTTGGTGAAAAATATAAAAGTTTGAGAAAATTACAAGTTTGGTCCTCCAAGTTTGAAATTTGGCAAAAATGGCCCCTGAAAATTGAAAATGTCAAGTTTGGTACTTGCATTATTGAACATTGTCACTTTTAGTCCTTGGAACAACTTTGTGAAAATGGCAGCCTAGGTCCTTGTAATTTCAGAATTTGCAAAAGAGGTCCTTGTCATTAATACTCTTAATACCCCTTTGGATTTGTCAATACCATATGGACCCTGCCATTACCCTTTGGACCCCCCTTACCATTTGGACCCCCACTTTAATATTAAAACCCAGTCAACCCAAGTCAAATAACCACCCTACCCGCTTTTTTTCTTTCTTCCCCAACACCTAGCCTGCAACACTCCATGCCTTGTCCCCTCCTCACCTTTACACTACCATGTTCCCCTCTCATCAACAAGCCTCCAAGAATCATTAAATGCACCTTCACTCCCACACTCAACACTCAACTGCTAAAAACACCTTTCCCGCCAAAAACCAAATCAATGGCTAAAAACTATCCAAGCCATCCAATGGTCTAAAAACCAAGTGGGATTAGCTCAGAGAGAGACAAGAAAGAGTTTGGGTATAAAAAGGAAGCAAGAGGAGAAGTGAAGGAGGGTAGTTAGTTTTAAGCTTTTTTCCTTTATGTCGTTTTTTTAAATAAATGTTGTAGTTTAAATCCAATGTTGTAATTTCAGCTTCTGTGTATCTCATTTAAGTTAAAATCACCTTTGTAATGTGTTTTTGAGTTTTTCAATCCAAGTTTTAGATAAATTTCATGTTTCAGGTTACTGTTGCAAATCTCATTCTCAAATCCTTATGTTTAAGCTTTCAATAGCTTGTATTTCATCTCAAACAAGCTTGTATAAGCTCATGATAGCTTTGTATAAGCTTGCATTCAAGGTTTAAGTCATTTGGTTACATGGTCAACAGAAGTCAACTGTGAGCTCATATGGTTTTGGAAATGGTTACTGGTGATGCAGAGGTTGATATGGGGTGAAATAGGTTAGATTAGGTTAGGTTGGGTTCTCGGTTTTGGCCTGCATAAGCTGGATACAGTGGTTAGTAAGATTTTTCATTTTTCACTTTTCAAGCCATTTTGCATAGTATGCTTGTATCTCATTTTCGTGGTCACCATTGGTTTTAACCAGTAATTTAGTTGTATTATGGTCATGAAAGCTCAGTTTTGGTCATTGGTTCAAGCCGATCACTAGTTAGGTTTAATAAATTTTCATATCAGTTCAATATAGGGTGTTTGGTTCTGCTGCACTATCTGTCTTGGAGGCCTAGTCAGTGGTGGACTCTTGTTGCCTTTAGTTTGTTTAGGTTAAATTAACTCATATCTGTCAATAACATGTGCCTTTGACCCACCAAAGTCAAAATCCATCTCATTTGTCCTTAACAGGTTCACTGTTGGATTTTTGCAAAAACAAAATCTCATTTTGTGTTTAAATGTCATAGTTATAGCTTGCTCTAGCCTCATTTCATCCTATAACATCATAATCAGTCCATAAATCATGATCAAAGTTCAATATAGTCAACATTTAAGTTTTGTTAAAAAGTCAAAATCTTGAAAATTCAGTTTTTAGCCCAGCTGAGTTGAATTTTCCTTGACTCATCTTTGGGCCAAAATCAGTATAACTTGTGGCTTTTAAAACTTCCCTTGGTCTATTTTATCATTGTCAATTTAGTGGATTTTTGTTAAATTTTTATAAGCTTAAAAAGAGCTTGTCAAAATGGTGGTAAATGCCCTGTGCAGGGCATTAAGCCTGCACGGGGATTTAGCAGTTCTTGTAGCCCTTGCCATAAGCTCAATTGAGCTTGTTCAGGTCTGAGCTTTGGTTTGCATGTTCCTAGCCAGGTCCTCTCTAGGTCCCTTCTTTTGCTTTTCAGTTTCCAGCTTATTTTAGTGCTTATTTCCTAGCTGCAAGTAGACCCCCTTTCACTGTTTTTAGCTTAAAGATCAATTCATCAAATCCTTGTAGATTGTATTCCAGTGGTTAGGGCTTGTTGTAATCTGTTGCATTTTGGTCCTTTAAGCTTATTTAAGCTTTTGTTTTAGTTGGGTGCTTATTGGTCTTCAATTGCTTATTCAAAGTGCTTATTTACAAGCACTTGCTAGAGCAGTTTCATATTCCTCCACACAAGCCCATGATTTTCCATTTTTACTAGCTTCCTAATATTATTTTAGAGTTTTCCTGAAATTTTCAGATTTTTCCTAGCTTGTTTGCTATTTTTCTTGATTTTAATTGGTTTTTAAGCATTTTTAATTAGCTTTAAATACAAAAAATTAAGAAAAGTCTCAAAAAAATAATTTTTCATTTTTCTTAAGTTTAGATAAATATAAAAAGCCAAAAAAATATTTTTCTAGATTTTTCTTAGTTAAATTTGTATTTTTAAATAATTTAATTAGTTTTTAATAGTTTAAAATTCCTAGAAAATAGAAAAATAATCATAAAAATACAAAAATAGTTTTGAAAATTCTATTTTGTTATTTTAGATTTTTCCAAGTCTTAATTTTATTTTTCTAGATTTATTTCCTATTTTCTTGTATTTTAGGTAATTATTTAATAGTTAAAATTAGTTTTTAATTAACAATAATTAATTAAATAGTTATAAAAATAATTTTCTTTTTCTATAAATTTTCTTTTATCATTAGGTTTGTAAAAATGTCATTTTCATATTTTTAGGATTTTTATTTCTTAGATCTCACTTTTTATTTTGTACGTTTACGTAATTTTATTTTTTAGACGTAAGTTTTAAGTTTTAAGTTTTAAACGTTCATCAATTTTAAAAATAGTGATAGCGTTTATTTAATATTTTTATCTTTTTAATTTCCTTTAATTTGCATTTAAGCCCTTGTAGTTTATGTCCTTTTTCTCAGAGTTACAATAATTTACAATCCTCTTTTCCGCTCAAATCTCCCGATCACTATACGTTTGATAATCCATTGCATAGCTCGCTGGGACATAACGACCCGGGGAAACCCTATACTCCTCAGATCTTCATTGCATTCGTGCTTAGGCAGTTTTAAGCTTATTACGGTCTGCCATTCACAAGTGGCCGGCTTGAGTGATTTAGCTTGACTGTTTGGCACGCATCAGCTACCAAGTAAGCCATAAATATACAAAATCATCTTAAGGGCGAATTAGCTTTAATTCCATGCGCCACTTCGGTGGTAATTACCCGAAACACTAAGTCTTTAGACTTATGCAAAAGTACGGTATAATGGATGATAATTAAAGGTAAATTCCTTGATTGGCGAAACCAATATCTCAATCAAAACTTTGATAATTTGATCTTTATGAATTGGTTAATAAAAAGTTTTTTATTAAAATTTATGCTACAAGATGAATGCATGACATCTTTGTACATATTTGATTTACATAAAGATTTACCTTTCCATCACAATACTGGGGGCTTCTTCATCATTCTTTATTAAAATTTATGTTCCCCAAGGTACTGCATGCCCGCTTTTTCATCATTCTTGATTCTCCTCCCAATCCTGGTAAATACTGGGGGCTGGCGGTTATCCCTTCCGCGCTTTTCCTTCTGATGGCGCGGTGGAGACATCTTGTATTCCGGGCCAAAATCGAGTCGGGCATGCAAACTCCAACTAGACCTCTTTTTCGCTTCCTCTTGCATGAGAGCAGTCAAAGTTTCGTAATTCTAAGACACGAAATCACTTGGCGCTAGTTCTGGCGCGACCCCTTCTAAAGCAAGGGTGTCTGTTTCTACCACTATGCCCTTGTTTCGGTCAGGTTCATCTGGTGCCTTTGTGAGGTCAGCTTCCAAAGACTGATTGGAGGGGGTCGAAAGGGGTGCGCAGCGGGATTTCCCCTACCGCTGGCGATGGTTGTAGTAGCCCTGGTTGTCCCTGCCGCGTGGTTCCACCGTAGGGAAGACTAGGCCCTGATTCTTGGTTTTAGCAACACCGTTGTCCCTAAGTCCGCTTAGAGGCGATCCGCTTAGCGGCTTTTTCCTCGTAGGATCTGTTTGCGATCGCTGATTTCCATGCTTCGTCATTCTAGTGCTTAGTTCTTAGTGATGGTCCCACCGAATGGCCACTTGTTGATACAAAGTTGGGCGCTCCTTGTTTGAGTTCCTGCTCGTGATCAATTGAATATTGCCGCTTGAGACCGTGCACTAAGTAAACAGAAAACACCGTTAGGCTTATCGTGGGATTGTCTCCCATGATTATCCTCTGGCGTGAGAGTAAGTAATCGGTTTTAGGGTTATAGAGAGTTAGGGTTTAGATCGTACCTTTAATGAGGGAGAGGGTTGATATGTGCTTAAACACATATAATTTCTTTATCAAAACTGGCCCAAAATAACCAAGAAAGAGCCGTTTATTGTTAACATTTGCGTGTTTCTTGAGTTTTTGCATGTGCAGGTACAGATGTGACAAAATAGACAATAGAAAGCCAAAACCGAAGAAAACCGAGCACGAGAGAAAGAAGAATGCTAAAAGCCGAGGTTGGGAAAGGAATTTGCAAGTTTGGACAATCAATTCTCAAAATGGCGCTTTTAGTCCCCTCAAGATCTTAATTGTCATGTTTAGTCCTTGGAATTTTCAAAGTTGGCAAAATCAGCCCTTGGTTTATTGGAAAATGACAAGATTGGCCCTTGGAGTACATTTTCATAATTTACGCTTTGGTCCCTGGATTTTCAGATTGTTCACATTTAGCCCTTGAAGTTACACCTTGGATCTAATATATATCCTAAGTCCATATTTCCAAACCCTTGGCCCAAACCTATGTCCAAGCCCAAAACAAAATAAACACACCCGGTGTATCCAACTCATAACCCGGTACCCGTATTTAACCCTGGTCAAACTCCCCAAACCCAGTCAACCAAAATCAAACAATTATATAAAAACCCACGCGCCAAAATCATTTTCCCCTTTTCCCACTTAAACCCAGGCATGAACCCTAAAATTCCCCTGCCACCAATCAACCAAATTAACTAAATTGAAGGGTATATTCGTACAATCACTGACACCTTATGACATCCCTGACATGTGGAGAGACAGGTCAGCAATCCGTGTGTTATCCTTGCTCTCTCATTGGTCGGCGGACGTGGTGTTAGTGATCCAAGGGTAGATATTGATGGGATGAGGTGTATACATGATCCAAGGGTTGAGAGATGATCAAGAGAAAGCACAAATTTCAGATTTCTGGATCCTTCCAAAGCATAAGCTCGTGTATAAATACCCTTTCTCATTCACAAGTTGAAGATATATCTTACCTTTTATTTTTCAGTAGCTTAAATGTATTTTGTATTAAGTTTTTAATTCAGTTTTTAAATTCCAGCATTTGTAATTCACTTTTTGTTCTCAAGTTTTCGATTAATGAAATTCAGTTTTAATCCTCAAATAATTGTTTAGTTGTTTATACTTTAAATCTGCTTATTATCATTGTTTATTGCTTATTTCCTTAATCAAAATTTATTTTCAGCTTGTTTCTTCATTAATTCAAAAATAAAAAAAAAATCAGAAAAAATAAATAAAAAAATAAAAAAATACTCTCCATCTCTTTATGAGCTTGTACAAAGCTTCAGCTACTGTTTCAATAAGTTCATTTAAGCTTTGTATAGCTTATTTTGAGCTTTCTCTTGTTTCAATTTCATAATTCACTCAAATCTCTTATTCAGTCAACAATAGTCAACTGATGCATATTGAAGTCGGATTGGGTTAAAAGGTCGATCCGATATGGAAATGGGTTGAGATCGTAACTATTTTGGGGTTGAAATCAATAGGTTAGTGGTTATTGGTGTTGTTTAGCAAGCCATAGTGGCTAGGATCACTTGTAAGTCCTAATTCTTATTTCTCGATCTTATTGCAAGAATTGATATCAAGTTTTGAATAATTGAGTTTACATTTGATATTAGCAATAGATTTTAATTGTAGTTCATCTCAAGATAAGTAGATTTTCTCGATTACATTCTCATCAAGATTTATATCTAGTGTTTGGATCTGGTGTTTAATTGAGTTAAAGGTATTATCAGTGGATTAGTTGTGTTGCATTAGCATCTATTAGGTTTAATATAGTCTTTAGGTTCATAATTTTGTATCCTAGAGTAGCATAAGTCAAAATTACATTAAATAGGTTATACTTTTCACAACTGTTGGATATTTGAAGATCAAATGCTTGATCTGTGTTTAGATAATGTTAGAGTAGCATAATCTAGCTTAGGTTTAGCTTAAAACATCACTAGCATTAAACAATTTGGATTCAAAACTCATTTAAGTCAAAATCTCAATTCTGTCAACAAAAGTCAAAAAGTGAAAATCTCAGTTTTTGCAAAACTTTGTAGAATTTTCATGGATTCATTTCTGATTCATATTGATTGAAATTGTGGGATTAATAACTTCAGTTGGTTAAGATTTCAAATCCAATTTTTGTGAAATTTTTGGAAATTTTCTTAAGCCTTGAATAAGCACTTGATTCAGCTACTACATCCCCTGTGCACACACTCAGAATAACTGAGCATGTGCAGCCTCCTTGCACCATCTCTCTAAGCTTCATCTTAGCTTATTATTGGTTGAATTTTGGTCCTATTGTTCTTTAGCTAGTGGTCTTGAGTTCCACATTTCTGGTTTTCAGTTTAGTGCATTAGAATAGTTTTTGCATTAGCTTGAAGTTAAGGTGTTTGGCTGATTTAAGCTCATAAGCTAATCTATTCAAAACATTGAAACTAGTTCATTAGGTGTTAGGATTAGCTGGAGTTAGTTGATATTAGTTAGTTTTAGTATAATTAAGCTTCTGAGACAGTTTGGTTCACTCTAGTAGCTTTTAGCTTATTCTTATTAGCTTATTCATAAGCAGTTGCACATCAGCTTCTATATTTCTCACATAATCCATAGTTTTTATATTTTTACTAGGTTTAGAATAACAATTTAGAATTTCCTTGAATTTTTCATATTTTTCCAACTTTGTTTGCTATTTTTCTTGATTTAAAATAGTTTTTAATACTTTTTAAATAGCATTTAATTCGATTAATTCAGAAAAGGTTCCAAAAAATAATTTTTCAATTTTCCTAGATTAAGAAAATTATAAAAGGCCAAAAAAATATTTTTCTATATTTTTCCTAGTTTAATTTGTAATTTTTAGAATTTAAATTAGTTTAAATTAGTTTTTAATTCAAATAAATTCCAGAAAAATCTTAAAAAATAATTTTAATTCTTAGATAATTTTCAAATATCTTTTTTAGTTAGAAAGTAATTTTAGATTATTTTTAGGACTTAGAATAGACGTAATTGCTTTTTATTTACGCTTTTTAATATGTTTTAGAATAATTCAGTATTTAGGATTTCCGTAGTGTAATTTCCTTAATTGTTTTCCCATTCCCGTAGTTTTAATAAAATCATAAATCCAAAACATCGAGCATTTTAATAACGAACCAATAACGACGTTGCCCATTCACACCTCGTTGGGAAACGACTTGGATTTCCTAATCCGTATCACTATCACTCACGGGTTTTGATTCATTATCCTTTTTCCTAAAGGGATTTTAAATCATTACTTGTGGTTATTTTTGATATCGATATTGTGGTTTTATCCATACACACACACCCCAAAGCCTACATCGAGAATCAAGGGTTCCCTTTATATACACATGAAATCCTTGTTGGTTTCGTGTTCCCCAACCTTCGGCGTATCCCGCTTAAGTCGGTTGATAAACGATCATCTCCAAAGTTAGGAGATATCCAATAGCTTATTCCATAAATAAGTTTTGGGTTTGGGCCTTCGTGAGCCTAAACACTTATCGGCGTAGCCCAGTTCGTGTTGGGCTCGCTAGTATCGGTGCTTGGTCGGGTTCGTGACCCGAATATAGACTATACGTCATCATGTCCCCCCAGTCTAGTATGCGTAGTGACTAACTGTGGATGCTAGACTAATAACGCAACCAATAAAAATCGTGAAGCGTAGCAAAGAAGCCAAAAAGTTCCCGCCTTGAAAGATACACGTTGTATCTAGACATAATATTTAAAATGGATGCCTCAGAATCGGGGAAAGCAACTGAACGGCCACATCAAGTGATCTGATCCACACATTGGAGATAGTGGGATCCACGTGTCATTCATCGCGTGGACGAGAAAACTTATATAACCATCGATCTTCCTTTCACAGTGATTATCACAGTAAAAACGTAATCCGCCATTGTAAACAAACCTTCAACTTGCAACCCAGAAAAATACTATTCCAAAGGTAACCGCGCGTGCGCTTATAAAAACAATACCATGGTCAAAGTTTTATCTGATTTCACATCTGACATAATCGAGGGCTTAACTTCTAGAGTTCGCTTCTGATTATTATATTCCCCTCGCGGTGCATCCGGAAGTTCCGGGTGCATATGCGTCAATTGCGGACTTCCTAGAAGGGAAAATACGGGTATACACGCGTTTTTTCAAATTCGCGAATCAACGCGTGCCAATATCTTTATTCCCGAGCGACGGTGAAACTACTACCGTCGCAGATATATCACAGCGCACCGCATAGGTGCGCTAAAATCACCATCTCGAGGTTAATTGCCGACATCGCAATTAACCCGACTATCCAACTGTTCCACGCGTTTTACCACACAACGTGGTCACACGGGTGGGTATCATTCGCTAAGCGCGCTGGGCGCCTTCAGTGTTACACGGAAAAATTAGATGCGCTCAGGAATTGGAGAGAAACATTTTTCTGGATAGACGACGCGCTTCCCATCGCTTCGATTTCTACACCCAGGGTACACTACCAAAGGATGATCGCCCCCTCCCTGGATCGTACAATGCGGAGGATGTGGATACAATAAACACCAATCGCATCCCCATCAAATCCTACCCTGAGGAATTTTTGGTGCATATGGGTATTAGCCGCAACTATTTTGGTAGTCCGGAGGAGGTTCCGATCTTCTTAGGCGTGGATGGTCAGGGTGGGTGCTCATCCTTTCGTATTCCGTTGTGTTATATTACTGTAAGCGTTTGTTCTTTTTACTCTATGTACTTGTCGTAATCTATTTTTGTTGCTTGTTTGTTATTGCGCAGAAATGGACCTATTCAGAGTCGTGCAACTAGCGAAGCCGCGCCAGGTTAATGTAGGAACACGTCCGCTGAGAGAGGGAGAAGAGCCCATTCTTGATGCTACAGCAGGGCGTACCCTGGAAATGGAGCTGGGAGAAGCAGGGGCTAGCTCATCTGTTGCACTGGAGGCGACCCCACTGTAGAGCGTGCCGGGCCCTAGAGTGCTTTCCCCATTAGCGCAGCCATCACAAGTAGCAGTGGCAGAGCACATGGAGGAAGAGGAGGAGAACCCATTGTTGAAGCGAAAGAGATCACCTGGAGAAGATGGCGCAAGCGCATCGAGGAAGAAGCGCCCCGTTATCCTAACGGTGGAATCATCATCAAGCGACGTTGCGTCGCCTCCTCCCTCTGCTAATACATCTGGCCCGCAGTAAGTAATGTCGTCAATTTTTTTTGCGCATCTCCCGCTTATGCGCAGAAATTAATAATTCCCTTTCTTGTGTGCGGTTTGAACGTCGCGGAGTCGCCCCCGAGATAGTCCCTGCAGCACTCGAGTTCTCCGAGCCAAACAAAGAAACGCTGAGCCATTGGCGGCTGGGGATGCGCCCATGGAATAGCTCGTTGAGGAGTTGATGTTGGCGACTGCGCATCAAGCTTCACTAGTGGAGAAGCTAAAGGCTAAGGTTTCTGGGGAAGGCAGCCAAGGCGCGCAAAAGGATCAAAAAATTGCGTCGCTAGAGGCGCAGTTAGTTGGTGCCAAGGTTGAGGCAGAGGGCTTGAGTTCGTACGCCCAAAAGCTCGCTGAAGAGAAGATGGCGCTGATGGGTCAAATAAGCCAAGAGCGTCTGAGTCATCAGGTACAAGGCTTCGTGTTCTCGGGCACCGGTATCCGGAGAAGGGCAAGGAAGAGTTGACCTCTCACCGAAAATTTGGTGCCACCGTGGAGCGCTGCCATGGAAGCGCAGAAGTCGAAGTCGCGCAAGCTCAACCCGAGTATGATGAGGAGTTATATCCCCAACTCGCTCTTTACAATCGCCGAGCGCAGTGGCTCATTGGACATGGTCTGCGACTTGCCGCGGCCGCACCTTGGAGTCGAAGGAAGTAGTGGACGCCTTTGGGGAGTAGTTCAGGCGCATTGGCGCGCGTAGGCTGTTGAGGAGCTTCATGAGGCTAAGTTATTGAAGGTGCCTGCTGATAAGGTACCCGGGTATAATGCGCAAGCGTACGATGAGCTGGTGGCTGCTATGGAGAAAACGAAGTCATTGGAGCTTCCCCTGATTTCTGAATTAGAGCGCGACCAGGATTATCCGATATGGGTCATTATGGAGGGGCTCACCTTAGCACTGCATCTTGCTGAAAATGCGGAAGCGCAGCTGGACCATTTTTTGAAACCCCATGAATCTCAACTCCAAGTGCCTATGTTTGCTCGCCCCAAGGATATCTTGAATCCCTTCGCTCTGGAGAAGGAAGTACCTTTAAAGCAAGTTCTGGAAGCGCATGCTACAAGACTTGCCAGAAAGGAAGGGATTAAAGGTAAGGCCATTTTGTGCGGTATCGGCGCAACTCATCTCTCAGATCCGACGGGATACCGTTAGTGTTGCCACGTATCACGCCAGATTCCGACCTCAAGAAGTTGAATGAGGTTGGAGACGCAAGTCGTAGGAAATTCGTCTCTTAGACATTGTAATAGTATGTAGATAGTAACTTGTAAAGTAAACATCATTTTGTAAGCACGCAGGGTACTTAATGGAACATTATTGTTGGTGAATGGTGTTGCGACTTATAATATTTGCACTTAGTTACTTGTCTTTTCATAAAAAAACACGTGTATTATCTAAGAAACAAACTATTGTATAAGCGCGGATAATATATGAAGTTCATAACAGTGTGTGAAATTCATGGTATACTTAAAATATAATTTCTAAGTATGTTTTATCATAATCGTGTATGGTGTGATATGCAGCGTACCAGAATATCATATCAAGGAGTCAAGTGTCTTGATTCCTAATTTGTTAAACGTGCATCCGATGCGTTGTTGCGCACCCGTCGTGGGATGCGCATGTAACTTATTCCAACGCTTGAGAACAAGGTGTTTAACAATGATACATGATCCAATGTTGATGGGTTTGCAACCCTCTTACTCAACGAGTTATTTAGTAGGTTTACTCATCCTTTTACCATCGTGGGTTTATTAAGTGCATGCACGCCATGTAGGCAAAAGATAGAAAATGTTAAGACATAAGGTATATGGAAATAACAAATTGAAATGTGTCGCGGAGTTAGCTAGAAACCGCGACATTTTATTAATACTTGCAAGTTTTTATGAAAGAAAATAAATAAGACATTCCCCTAAGTAAAACAAAATGTAAATACACGGATATTTATTGGGCACTTCACTAAAGTGCAAGAGTGTCCGGTATACCGGGCCAGTAGCCATTCCTAGAGATAACATCGCTTAAGATTGCAAATGTTCCATGTACGGGTAGTTCCGACCATCCATGTCTCGTAGCTTGTATGCGCACTGTTCCTAATGCTTGATGACCTCATAGGGTCCTTCCCATCATGGGTCCAAGTTTTCTTGTGTCTTATGCTGGCTCGCATCATTGGCACGGTATACAAAGTCACCTCGTCTGAATGAAACACTTCGCGACTTTAGCATCATAGTATCCTTTCATTTTTTACTCGACCTTGCTTCACATATAGCGCGCTAACCACGCTCTTTCTTCCAACAGGTCTAAGTCAATACGCCGCCGTCATCATTGGTTGCCACATTGACTTCAAAGTATGTAAGAGTTGGCATCCCAATTTTGGCCGGTATGACGGCCTCCGCCCTATAGACTAGAGAAAAGGGGTGTCTCCGTTAGTTTTGATGGAAGTATGATGCCACGAACATGCGATAATTCTTCTACCCACCTTCCTTTGTGCTTGTCCAGACGTGCTTTAATTCCTTCGCCTAGACTTCGATTTGCACGCTCTACTAAGCCATTGGTTTGTGGATGTTTAACCGATGCGGTGTTGCGGATATTTAACTCTCGCACCAGCCCTTGAAGGGATTGTCACATTGTTTCCGTTGTTCGAGATGATTTCCCGTGTTGTCCGGCGCATACAATATTTTCCCAAATAAAGCGCTTGACCCGATTACAGAATTGTTACAACCGCTTTTGCTTCGATCCACTTGGTGAAGTAGTCTATGGCCACTATGAGAAACTTCAATCCTCCCGGCCAGAACGGGAAGGGACCTGCAATGTCGATACCCCACTTGTAGAATGGCCATGGCCGCGTGATAGCGTTAGCTCCTGCTTGTGGTTGGCGCGAATGTGTCTATGAACCCGCAATCACCGCATTTTCTTATTAATTCTCGCGCGTCGCGGTGCATGGTGGGCCAATAGTATCCTGACCGTAAGGCGCGCGCCACCACGGATCATGGTCCTGAATGCATGCTGCTTGAGCCGGCATGGATTTCCCTGAGTACATAATTTGCTTGTAGGGTCCGACGCAGCGGAGCCATGGCTGCAAAAAGGAGCGTCGATATAGCACACCGCCTCAAGTTCAAACCTCTCGTGGTTGTGCGCCGTATTCTTCGGCTTCCTTCTGCTTCGGGCAATACGCCTTTGCTTATGAATTCTATTATTGGTGTCATCCACGTAGGACCTTCCTCCTCTATTACCGTGGATATTTCCATCTCCGAAATGGATTTGCTCTTCGCGCTTCCACCAACACTTGTTTTGACAGTGTTCAAAGCTTGTGGAGGCAATCTTGCTTAGCGATCCGCTTTTCGATTTTCCCTCTAGGAACCTCGCTTGATAGTGAACCTCGTCAAAGCCTTGGATTAGTGACTTGGTTTTTTCGAGGTATTGGATCATGTTTTCCTCTTTAGCCACGTACTCGCCCAACACATGGTTGGCTACTAGCCGGAATCTACATTTGCTTCCCGTGTTGCGTACACCCATGCGCAGCAAAATGGATGCGTAGTCCGCGATTAGGCTTCATACTCGCTTCATTGTTTGTCGCCGGAATTCAAAACGCAGTGCTTAAGTGAATTCCAGTCCTTCCAGATTTGTAAGGATGAGGCCTGCTCCTAACCCATCCACGCATGAAGATCCATCCGTGGACAAGATCCATGGGTATTTTAGTTTCTGCTTGCTTGGTGCTGGTGCATCATCGGTCCGGTTTTCAATGATGAAATCGCTAGTATCCGCCCTTTTATTGTAGTGCGTGGTCTGTAGGAGATGTTGTGCTCACCTAGCAACACACTTCACTTCGCAAGTCCCGATGCATCGGGTTTGGAGATAATTTGCTTGATTGGTTGGTCTGTGATCACCGCTATGGGGTGTGCTCGAAGTACCAAGCAGCCGCTTACGGTGAACACTAACGCCAAGACCAACTTCTCATTGCGCTGTAATTAATCTCCGCTTTCTTCAACGCCTTACTTACAAAGTACACAGTGTGTTTGTATCGAATTCCCATCCGTTAGTAGTATCAGCCTGACCGCCCATGAGTCGCAGATAAGTATATAATTAATTTCCGTCGGGTGCGACTAGTGTGGGAAGCGCCGTGTGTTGCTTAAGCTGTGTACAGGCTTCTTCCGCCTCCATAGTCCAACGAAAATCTCCCTTTTTTATACACTTCTTGAGTGTTTTGAAGAGAGGGAGTGACTTGTCTGCTGATTTGGACAAGAATCTACTTAGGCCGGCCAGTTTTCCATTGAGAGATTGGACTACCTTCAACGTGCGCGGTGAGGGAAGTTCGATGACAGCCTTAGTTTTTTCTGGGCATGGTTTAATGCCATCAGGTTCTATCAGGTATCCGAGAAACATGCCTTCTGTAGCGCCAAAAGTGCATTTTTAGGATTTAGCTTCATGTTGATCTCTTTGAGAGTCCTAAATGTTTCCTCAATGTCGTGCACCAATTCCTCCTCAGTGTGGCTTTTTATGACCAAGTCGTCAACGTAAACCTATAGATTGCGCCCACCTGCTTTTTTCAAATGCATTATCTACTAACCGCCGTAGGTGGCGCCTGCGCTCTTCAAGCCAAAGGGCATTTTAGTATAGCAAGAGACACCTTGGCTTGTATGAAAGGCCGTTTTTTCCTCATCTTCCTTAGCCATCTGGATTTGGTTGTATCCTTTGTATGCGTCTAGGAAGCATTTAAGTGGGTAACCACACAAAGACTCTACCTTCCGCCTATCTCCCAGTAGTGGGTAACAGCCTTGTGGACATGCCTTGTTGAGATCCGTGAAGTCCACACACATCCGCCAATTGTCGCTTCTTCACCATTACCGGGTTGGAAAGCCGCCGTGGTAGTAGACTTCTCGCATGATGCCTGCCTCCACAAGTTTGTGTACTTCTGCCAGAATTGCTTGCCGCGTTTCCTGGAGCTTAGCCCGCTTCTTCTCGTGATCGGTGAGTATCCTTGTCGGATTCTTAGCTTGTGTTCTGTGATTGAGTGTGGTACCCCGCCATGTGTTTTTGCTCCCATGCAAAGATATCCAGTGTTCTTTTGCAAGAGTGCCATTAATACCTGCCTTGCCGTTATCTCCGACAGAGATCCTCCGATCGATACTTCCTGCTCCGGTATTCGGGATGAATTGCAACCTTCGTGTTTGAACTTTGTTGCGCGCCGCTCTAGAATGGGTGCCGTCTCACATGTAATCGTATAACATTCTCTAGGTGGTGCAGTGGCATTGTAGAGAGTAACAATACCTCCTTCTATTGGGAATTTAAGCATCCCGTGCCGTAGATCGGTATCGCTGCATGGCCGATATCCCTCGGTCTCCGATAATACCATTGTATGCCAAGGGGATTTGATCACCATAAAATTCATCCAGCTGTGCCGCAGTAGTGTTCTTTATTGCCCACCTTGACTAGTGGGCGTATTTGCCCCATAGGCCATATCTTTTCTCCTGAAAACCGCCGCCATGTCCGGGCTTAACCGACTGATCACAGATCTCGTGTCGCAGCCGTTGAAACAAGAGTTCAGACATTATATCACGACGCCCTCCATCAAAATACATGCGTGGATATCGTGACCCCCACATTAATTTCAATGGTGAGCGGCTCTACATACGCGTTGTCCGCATCAAGGTGGGGAAAGAGATTTCACTTCCATGGGAAAACTTCTGGCCGATCTTCTTAGTCACTGCCGCCATGATTGTATCATGTATATGGTGTCACTTTATCTTTGAGTGCCTCTTTCTTATTTCCGACTTTTGCTTATCTTTTCCTCCTTGATGTTTTTAACCAAGTGGTCCAACTCGCCTTCCTTCACTAATTTCAATTAGTTGGCGAATTGGACACACTTGTTGGTGGTGTGGCCCTTCTGTCCATGGTAGTCGCAATATCCGCTTCCCACGCTGCCATCTTCTGGAGTGCGCATTGGTGGGGGCCTTGGGAAGTTTGCGCCTTCCGTCGTGAATATCTCCTTTGGAGTCTTGGTTAGCGGAGTGTATTTATCATTATCTCGCCCGCCTCTCGCGTAATTTCGCGGTTGCTACCGGTCGCTGGGTTGTCTCCGAGGTTGTTCCTGTGGACTTGTAGTTTGAGTAGCCTTTCTTTGCCGCGCGCTTCTCCTTGGATAAAGAACCTTGTGCGTTTCATGAGTTCATCAAAGGTTTGGGGGATCTTGTCATTCAGCCTTTTGATGCTTCGGGTTATTAATCCCGCTCATGAACCCCGAGATCTTCAACACTTCGGGGCATGCCTTAACCTGTATGCACTCATCTTTGAAGCGCCCACACAAGCGCTTGTAGATTCCCCCGGCGCCGTTTCACCCGGGCGAAGTTCGCCGGTTTTAGCGACTTTTTCCTTTGAAAACCATTGATGCTTCTTCGCGGAAGCTTATCGAACCGCCAAGGCGTTTCCAACCAAGGTGGAATTGAACATGTGGCACCACACAGGTTGTGGCCAATTTTTGATGTTAGCGGCTGATTCAAAAAATTTTAGGTGATCGTCCGGATCACCTGTTCCATCATAGGTTTTCACGTTGGCATGCGCTTCTTTTGTTTTCGAGAACTCGCCGATGCGCCGAGTGAACGCGATCCACTTTTGGCGGCGCCATGGGAGGGACATGTCCTCCTCCTTGGTCGCTGATATTTCCTCCTGGACTTCCAGTGTCCAGTTTCGCTGTCCTCGTTGTCCGAGTTACCAGAGGATGAGTTTTTCCTCTTTCGGCACTTGCGCCGACTATCCTCCGAGTTCCCACTTGAAGGGCTTTCACTTGGGGAATATTGTCGTCCCAGTCTGTCATGGACCCTGCGGCTACCAAGCCTAGCGTGGACATTGGTACGCCGTCCATCTTCCTCATGTTCCCCAAGGTACTGCATGTCCGCTTCTTCATCATTCTTGATTCTCCTCCCAATCCTGGTAAATACTGGGGGCTGGCGGTTATCCCTTCCGCGCTTTTCCTTCTGATGGCGCGGTGGAGACATCTTGTATTCGGCCAAAATCGAAGTCGGCATGCAAACTCCAACTAGACCTCTTTTTCGCCTCTTGCATGAGAGCATCAAAGTTTCAGTAATTTAAGACACTCAAATCACTTGGCGCTTAGTTCGCGCCGACCCCTTCTAAAAGGGTGTCTGTTTCTACCACTATGCCCTTGTTTCGGCCGTGCATCCGGTGCCTTTGTGAGGTCGCCAAAGACCGATTGGAGGGGGTGGAAGGGGGCGCAGTGGATTTCTGCGGGCGGTGGTTGTAGTAGTCCTGGTTGTCCCCGAGCGTGGTTCCACCGTAGGGAAGACTAGGCCTGATTCTTGGTTTTTAGCAACACTGGTTGTCCCAGAAGTCTGCTTAGAGGCTGATCCACTTAGCGGCTTCTTTCTTGTAGGATCTGTTTGCGATCGCTGATTTCCATGCTTCGTCATTCTAGTGCTTAGTTCTTAGTGATGGTCCCACGGATGGCGCCACCTGTTGATACAAAAGTTAGCTTGAGCCCTGCTCGTGATCAATTGAATATTGCTGCTTGAGACCTGCGCACTAAGTAAACAGAAAACACCATTAGGCTTATCGTGGGATTGTCTCCCATGATTATCCTCCGACGTGAGAGTAAGTAATCGGTTTTAGGGTTATAGAGAGTTAGGGTTTGGAGATCGTACCTTTAATGAGGAGAGGGTTCCTTTATATACACACGAAATCCTTGTTGGTTTCGTGTTCCCCAACCTTCGGCGTATCCCGCCTAAGTCGGTTGATAAAGGATCATCTCCAAAGTTAGGAGATATCCAATAGCTTATTCCATAAATAAGTTTTGGGTTTGGGCCTTCGTGAGCCCGAACACTTATCGGCGTAGCCCAGTTCGTGTTGGGCTCGCTAGTATCGGTGCTTGGTCGTGTTCGTGACCCGAATATAGACTATACGTCATCAGTAGAACTACTAAGAAAGAAATTGCATGCCCAATTTTTCAAGTTAATAGCATTGATGGATAGTTCATCATCTACATAGTAGAATACACTCTTTTAGTACATAAGTAATTGTTATGTATGGAGTTTCTCAAAAGTGTAGGGAATTAAATAGAACACTATTTTCTTTCACTGGTTAATGAAACACATACAATGTTGTCAAATCCAGTAGGAGTATTGTGTTCTTATTACTGAATAAGGAATTAATGTAATGATCTCTAATTCAGTGGGAGTTACAAGCTTTGTCATCTTGGTAGTAACCCTGATTATCTCTAGAATGTCTTAAGATAATTACTTTCCACTTGTAGACACTAATGTTTTCAAGGATAGTCGTAACGCTTCCTTATTAGACAATGAAGTGGTTCTACATCTACTAGTTATGCTAATATCAATGACACAATCATATAAGTCATATAAACAAACATATGTCGTGTTGTTTATTGCATACATGATGTTGTTCCATGCACAAGTGGGAGAAATTTATATTGTGTGCAAGGTACAACATATATATGTATATGATTTAACGGATTCTCTTGACTGTAAGGTAAAAACTAACATTCTAATATAACTTGTACATATCTAATTCAAGAAACACTTGGTGTTGCAATTTACGTCATGTGAGAACTTGGCGAGATTGCAACAACAAAGTAAATCTCCATGTGAAGTCAGACCTTGCATGGACATATTTGCAGTTTCTAAATTAGACAAGTATATAGAACATGTGTCAAAATGTTATATAAGACTACTTCAAATTAAATATTATGTATTATTAGAATGACATAAATAAATGAAGTAATCTAATACTACTTCAATTTGTTTATTTATGTATTTTGGAATGACATAATGAAAGATAATGTAGTCCTACATTATTGTGAAGTAAATAAATTAACTTGAAATTACTATTGAAACCAAGAGTTGTGCTCATAATTACTTTAGTTAAACATGTTAATGATTCATTGTAAAGACATAAACATAAAGTCTTTTAAGACTTATAATAAAGTAAGACGTTAACTTGTTATGTTTTTTAATTAAGACATATACAAGAAGTCATTGAGTTGATCAATGATTTATAACGTTAAATGGGATTATAACAATTTATGTTTTCTTGATGAGACATGGATATGAAGTGACTTGGTTAAAAAGTACTTGTGTTATAAAGCATGCAATTGGCTTGGAAAGTCTATTATACCATTAAGTTGACTTAGTTGGTAAATAGGTAAGCCAAAAGGAATATGTTTATCTTATATATTGTTAGATTGTCTTGCAATATTAATTCTAATGAATACCATGTTCAGTTAGGAGAATCAAACTCTATTTGATTTGTTTGATTCAAGATAACCATAACTTCTTTCTTAAAAAGTAACAATGTTAGAAAATTGAGTATGGATTGAATATACTCAATATGACTCCAACCTAGAAGATTAATAAAACACCATTTTATTATGGAATGTGATGAATCACATTAAGTTTTAAAATTGAAGATTCTGAATTTGTTAAACTACTTATGAATAGGTTATTAACAAACTAAAGTCAGGAATTATCAATGTGTATTTGTAATGTCCCAAAAAGAGAACAATGTAGTTTTTGCTCTAATTGCTAAGTATATATAGATAGTCTATACATTACAAAAGGCAAGTGGGAGTTTTTTTTTATCTTGAAAGATAAAATTACAAGATACATAATCTTCTAAAACACACTAGTAAATATCATGATGAGGTTAGACATGTAAATGATAGACCTCATGATGATGGAATTTTCATTCATAGATCTACAAGGATATCTCAGATATTTGACTTTTATGCTGAGAAATATGAGTTACAGGATTATAGTAAACCTGATAATCATTATGATGGATTACCAAATATTGAATTGTGAAAATTACTCATACTATGAATGTTAAAGATGTTGTCCATAAAGATAATCAATTTTGGAAATTTGGTTTATCTTTATAGTTAGACTAGAAAATGAAAATAAGTTTCTTCAAAGAGATGGAAAACTCTAGTGGTTTAAATCTCTGTGTAGAAATCATATGGACAAAAATTGTACACATATTTAATGCATGTTTTATGACAAGATTATTAATCATATTTAAGCAATTAATTGTGATTGAATATTCTTTCCTAGACACATTAAATATATAAAGATGATAATTGTCATACTTGTTTTCATTAATATGAAATATGACAATGGAATATCAAAATTCTTTCTTGAAAAATTACTTGAGCGAGGACGGTAAGTAATCAAAAGGTTTTTTGAATTCATATAATCTTTGAAAGTGTACGAAGTGCAATAATTCATGAATGGATAAATGCATGCATCTATGAAATTATTCTTATGTTTAATTATTAAATCCTAATTTTGATTTATAATTGAAATAAGATAAATTTTAAGTATTCCTGAAAGCTAGTGGGAGTATTATGTTAAGGTTTTAAATCTTATATGTTATATAGCATATAGGAAGTAACATTCCTTGTAAGCTAAATGTTAAGTCTTAGATTGGAATGAAACTTCACTTGTAAGATTTAAGAATTAAAACATACAACCTTGGAATATATGTTTATTATTAATAAACTTGTGCAGTAAAATAAATGATTCTAATATAACATGATATATCGTTTGGGAAATGGATAAATATCTTTTGACAAGATAGAACATGAATGAAATCTAAGTTTGACCTGTAGATTCATCATGTACATCATGTTGTGTATTAAAATTGTTATATGATTCTTGAATAAGAAGTGGTTTGACAACATTGATATCTAACTAAAATTTATTAGATAACTTGTGTAATGAATATTCTAAAAGAATTACATCCTCAGCCTGGAATTGCTCCTAGATTCTATGGATGAATAATATGTCAATTGTTGTGCAAATTGTCATCACCTACAAACTTGAAAGTTTGGAAGACATCAAACATTACACAATAAGATATTAAAGTTTACGGAGTTTTAATGAGCATATTGTTGTTTGTATACAATGATGCTGGTTTAGTTGAGATGACACTCAATACTAGTAATGGAAGGATTTCATCCTTGTTAATGACCATGTGAACTAGTTGTACTACTAAAAGCACAGTTGCATTATACATTAAAAGAATAAGAATACTTTAAACTTAAAAATGTTTGAAAGTTTAATTGTCATAAATTGGTGATAGAGGATGTCACACACTTTATGAATTATTATGTGGATTAGTGAATGCACACATACAAGGACTTCACTAATTGAATTCTTAAAATAAGTATTTTCAAAATTACGATAGATCAAGTTGGTTGATTTATGCCTTGTCAATAAGTATGATTGTCATTACTTGAGCCATAATTCATCAACTGGAATTTCCATGCATTGATCTATTTAGTATTTAGATAAGGGATGTTAAACAATTGTTATAATAAATCAAATACTTGGTATGTTTGATTTTATAATATATTGTATCCTATATTTGCATGTTTAATCCGTGAATAAATTTATTCTAAATCGTCCGTTGTCAATTAATGATATGGGAGTATCGTTAAATTAAGACAAATTTGAGTGATTTGGTAGAATATACTTAAAAGTATATTGATGAGAAAACATACCAATTTCAGATGATATTCAATGAATTGAATATAGGACATATCCCAACTACATGATTTTACTTTATGGATATTGTTATTAAGTAAATCATGAATAGTTATCCTCAGACTTGAGATACCAGATAAGTGTCATGAATGTAGTGCACTTCTGTGGAACAACTTAACGCTATACGTAACTGGTAGTCATAAGGGTTGTTTCCAGAAGTATTGCAAAGTTTGTGGGTTAGTCTCGTAGTCAAGATAGAATTTTTTCCTTCAAATTTATTTGGAGTTTAATACTACTGGGCCCCTCGTGGGGTTGACAAGATGTTTGCATGGCCATGCCCAAGATCTCCCATGAATATGTTCAGAAGATTTGGTAATCTTGCTCAATCACTTATAACGAGAAACAGAATGGTTGAATAAAGAATGACTTAATTCCATATCTTTATTTAACATGGTATTAGAAACAAAAGGATAATAATAATGAGAAATCATTAAAAGGTTTTTCCAGGAGCCTTACTCGAGTTGTGCTAGAGGCATCGAAGTGTTGCTAGACGCTAACCGAGGTGATCACACTATTAAGATATGTCCAAGTGGGAGCTGTTTGTTTAATGGACAAAATATTAATAGATGTGTGTTAGGATCGAACTCGAGACCAAGGGATTGCACACTTTACGTATGGGAATTAAAGTTATAATAATTAAATATAAAATGTTATATTTAGCTATTATTTACACGAAATAATATATCGGACGTTAAGTTAATTAAGTGTAATGGACTAACGATCGTTAAATGTTAAATGGAAGGACTAGATGTGAAAATAGAGATCGAGAAGGCTCTAGAATCCCATGGGGAGTCCTAAACCGATCGGCTATGGGTTACCATAACCCAATCCTTATCTAACTTGGTCACCAAGTTATATTGGGTATAAATACAAGGCCTATGGTCTTAGTTTTTCATCTCTTGTACTCATTGGCTAAAACCTAAAATTGTTTGTGTGTATTTTTTGCCATAACCGATCGTACAACCCATCTTGGGTGTCGATCACATTGTTTTTCCAAAACAAATTATTTTGTGTTAATTAAACAAGTATTTACTTTAATTCGTTAATAGTACGTGTGTACAAGAACGTTGTACAATCACACTATTGATTGTATCTTGGATTGAATTACAAAAAGGTAAGAGGTAATTCTTATAATCCTAAAAACCCTAATTAGTGTTCTTCTCAATTGCTAGTTTTGTGGAATTGATTCTTGTTCGGCTAGAATAAAAAAGGTACGCATATTTTATGTTTTAGTTTATTAATTATTCATTATACGTTCCTTTACGCTTCCGCATGTTTCTTTGATGTTTTATGTGTTTTATATATGATTGTCATGTTATACAATTCCAACAAATTATACCATTCACTCTAATTATTTAACGGTGACAAATATTTAACTCTCATGTGTCATATAGTCAAGTTTAAATCTAAAACAATTGTTAGTTTGTGACATTAGGCCATTTAGTTTGTTAATAGAAACTGTGAAATAAGTAACGATTTAAATTTTCGTCTTTGTCAAAGTTACCTGATCGAATATTTTCTAATCAAGAAAATTACATGTTAATACAACATTTACGCATATGCTTACTTATTTAAAAAAAAAAAAAAAAGAAAGAAAAAAGAAAGAAAGAAGGTAAACTTCAAAATTCATTCTCATAGATTATCAAATTTCGCAGTTTACATCATGTCAAAAAAGTTGAGACATCTATATCTCCCCGCCAATAAACGTTAGAAAATATATATTTCTAGGTACGAACGATATAAAATTTTTCCTGTTAACTGCTAACATGGTTTTAACTATTAGATGATAGAATGAGCTAGTTGGCCCAAACCCGGTCTGTGGGCTTATGGGCCAATAGGGTTACGATTAGGTTGCGTTTGTAATCTATAAATAGTGGTAACTAATAAAGTATTACTCATGGGGTTTTAATGTTCTAACATGATATCGGAGCGGGTCTGATCATCAGACCTCAGACCTAGGTGGCTAAGTTGAGACGCCTCCCCTAAACTACTCGTCAAACCCTAAACCCACAATTATCGAATTAAAAAAACCTTACTTATTTTCTACCGTACCAAATCTTTATTCTCAAAACCCTTTCCGGATCTAAGTCTTCAACAGTTTTGGAGTTTAAAAAATCCCAAACAAGATGCAAAGAACTAGTGGAGAATCAAAATCCAAAATGGAGAAGAAGAACATGAAGAAGTTGCCAAGGGATTGGATAATGTGGAGGCTTCTCTTAAAGTCATTGACGATCTTCAGAATCTTCTTCTCATAGTGGTGGTTGTTAATATTAATACAACAAAGAACAATAATAATTTTGATGAGGTATTGTTGTCATGGTTTAATGAGTTTTTTAAGGATTAAGAATCTTTATTGAGGATTTATGTTAATGTTTTTGTTTTATTGTTGAAAAGAAAAAGAAAAAAAATAGTTATACTTGTTTAGTTGTTTGTTTGTTAGTCGATTGTTCGTACGACTTTGCTACCAGTCGACTAAAGTTGACTGTTGCTATCTGTCTCTAAAGTCGACCGTTGGTACACGTTTGTTACCGGTCGACTTAGCCGACCGTTGGTACCAGTCAACTAAAGTCGACCATTTGTACGGTTTTGTTACGAGTCGATTAAGTTATGTTTTTATTATGTTGATGTTTTTTTTTCTTGTCTAGTTTTCTACTCCAGGCCGAGCTTTCATGAATTTTCGCTCGGACTGCGGGGGAGTATTAGATGATAGAATAAGCTAGTTGGCCTAAGCCCGGTCTGTGGGCTTAGGGTCCATTAGGGTTATGATTAGGTTACGTTTCTATAAATAGTGGTAACTAATAAAGTATTACTCACGGGGTTTTAATGTTCTAATATTAACATGAGGGGTATTTTCATCCTTTTACTTGTAACAAGGAGTAGTTTGCACTTTACTCTTATTATTAATGTTTATTGACGGAGGGATGTAGATGTTCTAACCTTTTTAACATAATGTAAACTTTGACAGACCATGAAAATATATTTTGAAATTTACTCTTTTTTTAATAAGTAAACATATGCCAATATGTTGTATTATAATGTAATTTTCTTGATAATAAATATTCAATCAGGTAACCTTGACAAAGACGAAAATTTAAATTGTTATTTATTTCATAGTTTCTATTAACAAATTAAATGGTCTAATGTCAGAAATCTTGGTGTTCTAGCTCACTAATGAAATTTTGTGGATAAGAAGGCAAGGGTTCAAGTCCCGGTTCTTGCTCACTTCAGTTGGTGCCTCACTGGCCAAAAAAGTTGTCAGAGTTATTCCTTGTAGGACGGAGAATGGCTGTTACCAAAAGACACACGAGGTCAGGGTATTCCAGCTAATTCACACATTTTGGATTATTATTTTCTAATTTAATTAGTATTATTATCAATATTAATTTTGTTATTAACATTATTTTATTTTTATTATTATGATTACATTATTTTAATTATTCTAAATTTAATTTATTATTATTATTATTATTATTATTATTATTATTAATATTATTATTATTATTATTATTTTATTAGTTTATTACTTTTTAATTATTATTATTACTTTTAAAATTTTAATATAATTATTTTAATTATTATTATTTATTTTTGTAATTATATTTTTCATTACTATTTTATTATAATAATAATCTTTATTATAGTAAATAACTTTTATTATACTTGTATTACTATTTTATTTAAGACATTGGAACACGTGCTGCAATTCATATATTTAGTAAGATTAGCTTTGCTATATCTAAAGGAGTGAGGGCTCAGATAGTATCTCAGCTCTCTACTAATCTCTTTTAAATCTCATGAGTTTCTAATAAAGTGATGTATTATTATTATTATTATTATTATTATTATTATTATTAAAACACACTTCTCATCTTGTATTTCTTAAACCTCCTTTCTTCAAATTCTTCAAACAAAAAATACACCCATACCTCTTTTTATCAAATTCATCAATAAATATGACTTTTTTTTAAAAGGATTTGAGCGTGTTTGGTGAACTAGAGAAGGAGGCAGTGACCTTGCTAAAGCGAATTCGAAAGTTCTCGGTCACTCAAGATATTGGCGCGCGTGGTGCTAACTATATTTTTAGTAGGGTTTGTTTTGCTATTGCTAGAGGAGTGTGGGCCCAGTTAGTCTCTCGGCTCCACACTAATTTCTTGTAATTTCCGATGATTTTCTAATGAAGTGATGTTTTATAAAAAATAAATAAATAAATAAATAATAATAATAATAATAATAATAATAATAAAAAAAAAAAAAATTGTGTTGATGTTTTATAAAAAATAAATAAATAAATAAATAATAATAATAATAATAATAATAATAATAATAATAATAACACCTATGCCCAGCTGACTTGTTACTTTACTCGTGGGAGAGAGGCCTTGATGTGTGTGTTGATCTTACTGGGTCATCGCCCTTAACGCAAACTGGTATGACTGACTTTGTGGCATGCGTGATTGAAGCTGCACAAAGCGTGTCAAGTACTGAAACGAAATGCTTGTGATATTGGATATGGGTTCATCCCCTTCTCTTTCTCTTCTTTTGGTGAACTCGAGAAGGAGGCGGTGACCTTGCTCAAGCGTATCCGAAAGTTCTCGTTCACTCAAGATATTGAAGAGCGTGGTGCTAACTATATTTTTAGTAGAATTTGTTTTGCTATTGCTAGAGGAGTGGGGGCCCAGTTAGTTTTTCGGCTCCCCACTAATTTCTTGTAATTCCCTTTGATTTTCTAATGAAGTGATGTTATAATAAAATAATAATAATAATAATAATAATAATAATAATAATAATAATAATAATAATTTTTTACAATAACAATAATAATAATAATAATAATAATAATAATAATAATAATAATTATTATTATTATTATTATTATTTTAATTTTAATTTTTATTGTTATTAATTTTACTATTAATATTATTTTATTTTATTTTTTATTTTTATTAATATTATTATGCTATTGCTAGAGGTGTGGGGGCCCAATTGGTTTCTCGGCTTCCCACTAATTTTTTGTAAATCCTATGAGTTTTTAATAAAGTGATGATTTCCAAAAATTAAAAAAAAAAAAAAAAAACAACAACAATAATAATAATAATAATAATAATAATAATTAGAATAAACTGCAAAATACATCACTGTTAAAAGCAAAAAGACAAAAATACCTCTCATGTTAGAATCACATTAGCAAATAACGAAAAAAGATTTGCAACATTCGTCCCTAAGAATGTATATTGTCTAACTTTTGTTGGCGGAGTGATGTTGACTCCTTAACTTTTCTGACACGGATGTAAAGTATGAAATTTGCTCTTTAAATAAACTATTAACTGGAGTACTTGTGGTCCATTATAACAAACTTGTAAATTTTTACTACCAATTTATGCAACGTGTAATGAGCTTTTGTGCTTCAAGGAATTTCAGTCACCAAATATTTATATCCATTCAAAATCAACCCAAATTTACTTCATAAAAACTATCTCATTATCACTTTAAAATTCAACCGACACCCATATCGGTGAGCACTGTCACCCCATCTGCGTCTCCAACAAACAACCACCATACCACTACCCGTAACCATATTTTACACATCCTTATAATCATCTACATCATCAATTTTCGTCATCTTCATCACTACAGTGTATCATTAACTCATGGTCATCATCTTCACCGTCAAACTACATCATTGTCATCATTTTTTCATTGACTTTAGAATACGAACGAACGTTCAGTGTAAACAACAACAACAATCCCCAATCCTGTATGCACAAGGTATTGGGGGAGGTAGAGTGTAGACATATTATAACCATACTTTAGGGTAAACCTAAGAGTACGGATCCAAGATTATCTCCCGCAAGTGTAATAGAAAGGGTGAAAGTGATCAAGAAAGAGAGATCATAAAGCGACGCAAGAAAAGGATAACAAATAAAGAATATATAACATAACAAAGCAAATAATCAAACAACATAAGTACAACATAAACAATAATATAAAAAATACATGAAAGCAATACAAATGGAAGCATAGAAGAAGCAATAAGAATGCAACACAAGGAAAGCAAAGCATATAATCAAAGAACGAAAAAAGGGGAAAAACAAAAGAGCAGAAAACGAACATAAGAAACACATACTACACATAGGAAAGAGGGAAACAAAAGCCAAACTAACATAAAATCATGGGAACAAGGCCTAAAAAAACACTTAAAGAACCTAGACGCAAAACTAGCCCGAACCAGAGACCGACTAAGATCTTAACTGCCCATTATGAGTCTAGCTCTACACGTGCTCCTATTAGAGGTCATGTCCTCGGTCAAGAGAAGTTCTTTCATGTCTTGCTTCAATCTATCCTCTCACCTAAGTTTTGATCTACCCCTTACTCTTGACCCTTCCACTACCAAAGCTTCTACCCTCCTAACTAGTGCAGATTGTGGTATCCTTTTAGCATGTCCAAACTATCTCAACAGTCCTTCCTTCATTTTGTTGATAATAGTTTCCACTTCAAGTTCCGCTTTGAAAACTCCGCTCAGAACCATGTATAACAAGTTTTTATCACATGTCCACCTCAACATTCTCATCTCCTCCACCGCCACTCTGTTAGATTGAGCCTTTGTGATCGGACAACATTCTGACCCATAAAACAAAGCTGGTCTAATTGCCACTCTATAAAATTTCCCTTTCATCTTTTGAGGGACTTTCCTATTACAAAGGACTTCGAAGGCCGCCATCCACTTCAACCATCCTTCTCTAATACGATTGGTTACATCATTGTCTGTCCTTCCTGACTTGTGTATCACAGAACCCAGGTATCTAAAAGACTCCTTTAGTTATAGGATCTAGTCTCCGATACATATATCTACTTCTTCAGTGTAGCCGATCTCATTCCTAGCAAACTCGCATCTTGGATATTCAGTCTTCTCTCGGCTTACTCGTAAATCAATGTCTTCTACTGCCTCTCTCCAATGCTCCAGTTAGTTGTTTAGCCCTTCTGCCGATTCTGAAACAAGGACAATATCGTCCGCGAATATCATGCACCAAGTGATGCACTATTGTATCCTTGTAATAGCTCATCAAGGATCAAGGCAAAGAGGTATGGCTAATAGTTGAGCCCTGGTGATTTACGACTTCAACTGGAAGAACTTTGTGTATCCCATAGTGGACCGTACTTAGGTCTTCACCCCCTCATACATATCCTTAATAACTTTTATGTATCTCCTTGATGTTCCTTTATCTATGAGGGTCCTGCAAATCAGCTCTCGTAGAGCGCTATCACAAGCCTTTTCCAGGTCTAGGAAGGCCATGTGCAAGTCTTTTTGTCTTTATCTATACTCACAATAAGGCCCCTAATAAGGTGTATTACCTCAATCGATGTGCGACCTAGCATAAAACCGAATTGGTTCTATGCCACCCTAGTATCCTTTCTCAACCTTCTCTCAATCACTCTCTCCTAGGGCTTCATGGTGTATATGGATTCATGGGATAGTTAAACTAGTGTGTAAAAGTGATTTTATAAGTCTTTCGCTTAGGGTTTTAAACGAACCGGAAGAACACGAACGGAGCCTTGTTCATGTTCGTTCATTTAATTTTAACTGGATAAATAAACTGACACGAACGCTTAAACGGGCGAATTTTATTGGTCATGTTCGTTTATTAAGAAAACAAGTTGTTCATGTTCGTTTATGTTCGTTCATTAAGACACTAAACGAACATAAAAGATCGAAAATAAATGAATGTAGAAAAACAAACAGACAATTTCTTAAATTATGCATAATATTTTATTTTATATGCATTGTTTATTTAATCAAACCAATTTTAAAAGTAATCAATTAAAAGATATGATATACGAACAAAAACAAAGAAATAAACATAAAAGAATGTTAATAAACACATAATTGGACATTCATGAACATAAATGAATGGACGCGGCTTTTGTTCATGTTCGTTCATTTAACTAAATGAACGTAAAATATTGTTCACGTTCGTTCATTTAATAAATAAACGAACATAAATGAAAATTTTAACGAACGGTTCATGGAATGTTCACTGAGCGTTCAATTCATTTACAGCCCTGCAATTCCACTGCAACAGTTTTATACCCAATATGGTCTAACACTTCGATGTTTCCATTTTACCATTGAGTTTAGCTTTTTCATCATCTGAATCTGAACAGCTGATGCGACGGATTGCAACACTGAAGTTTTACAATCCTCCTAGGCAGAGTACCTAATCCTTGTAGTGTAGTTTAGGCAAGACTCGGGGGATTGATCGTTCTCTAGGGGAATAGTGAGGTAGGTTTGAAGTGTATGTTGATTTAAGTCTAAAGGTTAAGGAAGATTATTTTTTGCATTTTTATATTTTATTTAAAAGCAATTACAATTCCAAGGTTTGAGAGAGGTTTGTTTTAAATTATTAATTAAACTAAAAGATTCAATAAAATAAATGACAAAAAAAGGAAAGTGGTGGCGAACTTCTTATATGAGGAAAAGCTTATTTACCTTGAATTCCATTACTCTTTGGCTATATCTTACTATGTTATCGAATTGTTACGTCCTTTCCAAATGTAATGTGAAGTATTCCTTATTTCTTGGTTGTGGTTTGGTCAGTCTCACGTCTATAGATTAGGCTAAGTGAACGACGCCTGTTTGATTTGTCAAGCTCACCCAATAACTAACCTACATAATAAATGCCTTTTACAATTAATAACCTAAGACATAACTATTAATAGGACACGTTTTAGTGGACGTTCAAGCTAGTCTATTTTTTCCTATCCAGTTTTCCAACTCCTAACGTGGACACCATTAAACAAGAGACGACAAACAAAGCAATTAATAACTAGGTTTCATGCAATCGTAAGTAAATACTAATCAATTTAGCCTAGCATAGTAATAGAAAGAGAAGCAAGTAAACAACTCATACAATAACACATAGATATGATTGAATGATTTATTAAATAATTTATCTCAATAATACAAGAGGTCATCAATGGCCAAAAAGGCCTAAAAAGCTACTAAAATCAACTATGGTTCGGTGGTATAAGTTCCTCCAAAGTTGCACACCCATGATGAAAATAATGCATTTATATTTATAGTTTTTAGGTTGTGACGACGTTACTTATTGGTGTGACACCATCAACTCGCCACTAATTTGGGTTTCGATATTACACCGACTTAGTTGTAACGACCTCACTTTATAGTTGTGATGTCGTCAACCTCTTCTGACGTCGTCTTCAACCACTGGACCTTCAACTTCAAGGTGACGGGCGTCACGTTGTGTTTGTGACACCATCACGTGACCCAATCACGTGGTCTTTGTCGTTTTTCTTTGTTCTTGGTCAAATCTAGCCCAAAACTTGTACTTTTCCAATATTTTCCTCCTAAGTACCTAAAACTCAAATAGAAGCAAATTAGGGTAATATATGATCAAATCTGTACGAGTTTAGAGGCTAAAAGACCTCTATAAAGCATATAAATTTACACCTCATCAACTGCTATCAGATAATGGAACCGGTCCTTTTCTTTTCAAGATAGAAATACATTTAGCATCATCATCATCGATTTCGCTTCCTTAGTTTAATTTGAAACATGACTATCATCATCATCGATTTCACTTCCTTAGTTTAATTTGAAACATGACTCTTTTTTATGAACATATCTTCATTAAATCACGGTGATCATGCTCATCAATGTCATCATAACCATCGTCATTTGGCTTAATGATCTTTAAAAGATTGGATTCTTTTTGGTTATATCTTGGGGGTGGAAAGGGTCTGCTCCTTTTTTTTATCATATATAAAGGTTAAAAAATTATAAATTTAAAGGTTTTCTATTGACTGCATTTCGGTTAGGGGTGCGCTCATACGGAGCAGAAATTTGCGCTTTTACTACCTGTTTTGCTAAACTTATAGAAATCATTTTTCTTTCTATTTTAGTAATTAATGGTGAGGTATGTTATTTGAGATTATGCTTAAAGTATACGGTTCATTTGGATACAAGTATGTTTGTCTATTCTTATAAACTAGTGCCAAAGCTGACACTTTGATAATTTAAAGGGAAAAAGGTGAATATTTTAGAAAACCTTGCATTTAATTGACACATATTAAAATATGGGTTAAGAGTGTAATTTTAACAAAATATAATTTTAATAAAATATAGGGACTGAAAATGTAAATTTTCATTATTAAGGTTTGAAATGTGAATTTATGGAAACTTGAAGGTTTATTGAGCAACTTTAATAAAAACACTGAGGTATGATAAGCTACCACACAACCAGAACACTCAACCGCATAAAGTTTTGCGTTGCCCCAACACACTATGCGCAACACACATAAGGGCAATAATTAATATATATAATGTTTTTGAACTTCAAACATTTTACACAAACACAAACCACCCACACCTCCCAGTACTGAGATTTCCTATATTATCCAGGTTGCTTGTTGGAGCCGTTTTCGAGTTGCATTTGATATTATATAATTGCTTACCCACACACACCCACAGCAAAGGTGAGTTCATAGTCCCACATTTTATATGTTTTACAAACTCGTGGAAAGATACATGCTACAAATAGAACACAAGTATTTTTATGTATGCTACCCTGAAATGTTTTTGCATAAGACACTCTGTTGCCCCTTTTACAAAGCCCCTCTTATCATGAACCTTAGTCACTTGTGAGTGAACGCGAATACTGTGAATAGATCTATTGGGAATTGACAACCTATTTGAGCTAGCTGGATAGATAACCTTGTGTTAGCCAGATTGATAGCCAAATGCACACTATTTGACATATACTAGGAGAATGGCAAACTCCTACACCGAGGGCACTCTTGTTATAACACACACGTTAATGTTGAGTTCATGAGACTTATGGAAATATACATACTGATTTATTTGAATGATTACACCTTGTGTTCAAATGATTATTATTACAAACGCTGTGGATTCACTCAACAATTTTGTTGACTTTTAGCATGTTTATCTCAAGTAATTGAAGCGGAATTGAAGGCACAGAGTGGGCATTTGGACCAAGAGTCATTGGTGTAAAAAAATTTATTAGTCATCACCCACACTAATGTCATTTTTATTTTGCGAAACAATGGAAACGCTTATGCATTTTGAATTAAATAAATAATGACGTTTAAAACGTCTCTTTTTGAGTCGTTTTCTATGATTATGACTGTGATCTTCCCCGTAACACCTAAAATTAGTCTTCCGCTGTAATTAAGAGATTTTGGGGGTGTTACATCCAAACACATACACAAAAAGAGTATATCAAATATATGGAAGGTTGAAGTATTACGGACTACTTTATCTAAAGCTACCAGGAAACAATTACACGAGTTAAGTCATCTTAAACTTATTAATATGTGTATGGGCACTGTTTTACCCGAAAATGACATAGCATGGTTGCCTCAAATAGGCACAATAACACTATCGGAAGCCATTATATCGATTACTTCCATTCTCCTCAACCACACATTACTATCTCCAAATGACATATCTTTGATACCCTAAGTACAAAAGAGAAAAAATCCACTATTAACTGGATCCATAATATATATGTATGACTTCAGATACCATATTGGGTGCCAAAAGATAAAACTGAACAACATTAGAATACCGACCAATAATATAAATAATTGACGTTCAAAATAAAAGACAAACCTGTGTTTCATCCGTTTTCTGCTTGCAAACTAACCCAACCTGAAAACATAAATGAAAATATAAGAACGGATCATTAATAAGCATTAAAACTCTAAAGAAACTCAATAAGATACGTCGAAGCATACAAAGCACAAAAGGTAATAAAGTCTGCATATTTAACCATCTGAACCCATTTTATACAACTACATGGCTTCAAAAAATCGCTAAAAAAAAGATTGTCTGAACACATTAGATCCAGAAAATCCATGTAACAAAAAAATTTATTTATAGCTTATAGCACAACAAATCATGACCACAAGTTATAGCAACCATACTCACGACTTCTAATTATATATAGTCTAAGCACTGCTTATAACAAATGGGTACAACTTATAGCATTTCTGACCATAGTTCATACATTGGTTCGAATATCATGACGGGTAAAAAATAATTTAATTTTATGTCATCCATTTTTTTCCTGTTCAAATTTCAGCTTGTCAAGTGCCAAATCATCAAGCCAAAGCAAATATTATCGAAGTTACCTGCTTATACAACCGTAGTCTGCCAAAATCGTTTCCAAAAATGCTACTTACACTTTTAGTCCTTAGACTTCAAATAAGTTACATTTTTTGTATATATTTCAAAATGATATAATTTCACCTTTAATTGAGAAATATTACATTTCTACTTTTAGTTTTCCAAGTGTGGCAGTTTTGGACTCTATTGTGGTAAAATTACAAGTTTAGTCCTTTAACTTTATAAATTTGAATTTCTAGTCCTTATACATGATAATTATTCATTTTTGGTCTAATTACAGACATTTTATAACCTCAGTTTACCCACTTGACATTTTGTACCCTTAATTTACAAAAGTGGCAGATTTAGTCCTTGAGTTTGTATATATTGTGAAAATAGTCCTTATACTTCCAAATTCGCACATTTTCCTCAAAAATAGTTATATTATCAGTTTATAACCGCAGAGTTTTAGTTTGACAGTTTGTACCCATATTTTCCAAATGTGACAGTTGTAGCCCTTCACGTTTAAAAATTTTGCATTTTTAGCCCAAAGTACATCTTTAGTTCATGATTCCATTTCATTTAGCTTTTTATACTTCTAGAAGTTTAAAAGAGGCTTATTCGAGCTTATTTGACTGTTTTTGGGGTCGAAAGCTTATTTTTACGCCTAATGGGCTTTTAACACGAACATGCGGCCCAATGACATTTTTACGGGTCCACTGGGTTTGAGACTTGTTGGGCTTATATATGGGCTTATTATGGACTATATTCATTTTACATATCAGCTTATAAAGTTCTTATTTTCAAATTGCTTATTTAGAGCAAATGGGCCTTAAGGCCCGTTTAATGTGTTTGTGTATTTTAGAAAAGGTGCGAGGGGGCTGAGCTTGTAGCTCATGAAATATAGTAAACAAGCTTGTTTGAATGTTATATTTGTACTTCCTGATTCTTTGGTGAGTATAGAAAAGGGTGGAATCATTTGTTTTTGTTGGTGTACGTATGAATACGAATTTACAAGCTCATTCCTTAGGACAAAATCATTTCTGTTTATGTATTTATACTTAGACAGTTTTACGTATAAGTTCAAGTGACACTAGGAGCGTGCGGTTTTGAGTGTTTATATGTTGTTGTGAGTGTGTAGCAAGTATGTAACTCCATTCTTGGGTGTGTTAGAAAACAAGTGAGTACACTTGTATGTTTTATAGCTAACGAGAGTTGATGGGACAACATGTACAGCTTAGGTAGTTTGAACATGTTAGAAGGGATTCAAAGTACATCAAAATTTACTAAGTGTTGAGAGAGACTTACAACACCTAAAAAGGTGGGTCGTATACAATTGTTGAGATGAGAAGAGGGCACAAAGGTGTTGTGGTTCGTTTGCTAGCACTTCAAAGAGTTGAGTGATGCTTGTGGAACTCTTGGACATGATTGAGATCACCTAGTTCCTTGGATCTTCCTTCACGACTTGGGACAGTAACGAGAAGGACTTGGGGTAGTTTTTGGTTTTGTGTTTTTGTATTCTGGGGTACGTAAGTTTGCATGGAGATATAAGGTGATTGGGACAAGTTGGGGTGAGAAAAAAGGAATATGGAAGGTATAAGCAAGTAGGAGGGGGTGTCTAGGGGGCTAGAGTACTTGAGAACTAGTCCAAGTGGGTAACAAGTGTGTTTGGGAACTCGTTCAAGGGTGACGAGGCTTAGGCCTTCTAGAAATCTAATTTATATCGAGCTCTTGTGTGCTAGGGCTGTGAATGAAGTGGGAAGTGTTGTAGTGAGGTCTTGGTGATCATTGGTTACCAAAGGAACAAGTAGGAAACAACACAAGGGCACATTTGGTTTTTGAATACTCAACGGGTCCAAACAACCTGTTAACATGTGATATTGTGTTTGGGAAGCCTTTGAGTGTCGAGTGAGGTGTTGGAGGGCTTATAACATAGTTTGGAAGACTTTACAAGTGATTGGAGATACTTAGAAACAAGTTAGAAGCGTTTTGTGTTATTTGTACAAGTTTTGTAAAGGATGAAAAGTCTATTTACTTTGCCTCTGGTTTGCTATTCATATGTACGTATTATCTTAATGTAATTGTTGATCTTCATTCTTGACATTGTGGTGATTCGAAACATGTAATTTATTATATGTGTTGTGTGTACGGATTGCGAATAAAAGACGCAAAGTAAACACGTTTCTCGTCCATGTATATGTGTTTATTTAAGGTATTTGGGCCTATTGGGCTTAGGATTAGGTTTGGGCCCAATGAACTTAAATAGTGTCCGTTTGGTTGTTAAATGGGTCCATTAGTGTGCTTAGGTGTATTTGAGGCCCATTAGGTTATGGGGCCTACTTGGGCATATCAGGCGCAATTGGTGAAATGTGGGATCCAAAGGGGGGGGATTGTGAGTGTGTTGTGGGGTGTGGGTGATCATAACTAATCCAGGATTGATTTGTACCCAATTGTGAATGTCATGGTACGCGTGTGAGCTCATTTCCATAAAGGTGTGAATCACATAACATATAGTAATTCATAGTTGCATAGTGTGGTCAAAAGTTTTAATTTTTGCCTAAAAATGGGTGTAAATAGTAATATGTAATTAATCTTTGATTATGGTTTATTAATAACTGTGGATTTTTACAGGATGTTACAGTACCTACCCGTCATTCAAATTCCGTCCCAGAATTTAAGTTTGTGGTGATTTGGTGGGTGTTGATTACGGGAATAAGTGTAGGTATTTGGCGCGAATTTGGTCTTCACGTTCCCAAGTATACTCGGGTTCGTGCTTGAAGTTCCATCGAACTTTAACAATGGGGATGCGGTTTTGCTTCAAGTTGTTTTACTTCCCTATCCGTAATCTCTACTGGTTCCTCGGTGAAAGTGAGTTTGTCATCGAGGCGTATCTCTTTCAGTGGAATTATGAGAGATTCGTCAGATAAGCACTTATTTAAGTTTGACAAGTGAAAGACATTGTGCACTCTATTGAGCTCTTCAGGAAGTTCTAGCTGGTAAGCTACTGGGCCAATCCTCTCTAGGATTTTGAATGGTCCAATGTATTAGGGATTTAACTTCCCACGCTTTCCAAAGTGCACTACCCCTTTCCAGGGTGATACCTTCAACATAACTGTGTCTCCTATTTGGAATTCCATGGGTTTCCGTCTCACATAAGCATAACTCTTTTGTCTGTCCCTAGCAGCTTGCAGACGCTGCCTAATTTTGAATATCTTTTCAGTTGTTTCATGAATCAATTCAGGTCCAGTGAGTTGTATTTTTCCTACTTTAGTCCAACAAACAGGTGATCTGTACTTCCGTCCATACAATGCTTCAAATGGGGCTGTCTTAATACTGGCATGATAGTTGTTGTATGAAAACTTTGCCAATGACAAGTGTTTATCCCAACCTTTTCCAAAGTCAATCACACATGCCCTCATCATGTCTTCTAAGGTTTGGATTGTTCTCTCACTTTGCCCATTAGTTTGAGGGTGATATGCGGTGCTCATATCTAGGCGAGTGCCTAGGACTTTCTACAATGACTGCCAAAACCTGGAGGTGAATCTAGCATCTCTATCCGAAATAATGGATATGGGTACTCCATGTTCGTGTCACTACTTCTTTCAGATACAATTATGCGAGTGTGTTTCTATCGTCAGTCTCCCGGATGGGTAGGAAATGTGCAGACTTCGTGAGTCGGTCTACAATAACCCATATAGTGTCCAATCCCATGGATGTTTTTGGGAGTTTGGTGATGAAATCCATTGTAATTCGTTCCCATTTCCATACTGGAAGATTGGGTTGAGTAAGTAATCTTGATGGCTTTTGGTATTCTGCCTTTACTCTTGAACATGTTAAGCACTTTAAGACATACTCAACAATGTCGGCCTTCATATATGGCTACCAATAGAGTTTCTTAAGGTCCTGGTACATCTTGTAAGAACCAGGGTGAGTGGAATACTTTGACTTGTGGGATTCATGCATGATGAGGTCTCGTATACCTCCATAGAGTGGAATCCAACTTCTTTCTTGGAAGCATAGCATTTCGTTTGACCTTTTCACAAAACCATTTCCACTCTCGGGCATGCCATAGATCTTTTCATCGAGACGGTTCTCTTCTGTTAGAGCTTCATGTTGTTCTTGGAGGATTTGTGACAGGAGTAGTGAGCAAATAATCATTCCTAATGATCGAACTCGGAGTGGTTTAATGCTTTCCTTTCTGCTCAGGGCATTCGCCACAACATTGGCTTTTCCTGGGTGATAACGGATTTCACAATCATAATCATTAAGTAATTCCAACCATCGAGGCTGTCGCATGTTTAACTCCTTCTGATTAAGAATGTGTTGTAAACTTTTGTGGTCCGTGAATACCGTGCAATTAGTACCGTACAATTAATGTCTTCATATTTTGAGAGAAAATACTACTGCTCCCAACTCTAGGTCATGGGTGGTGTAGTTTTCTTCATTCTTTTTGAGTTGTCAGGAGGCATAGGCTATTACATTGTTCTTTTTCATTAACACTACACCTAAATCATGGTGCGATGTGTCGCAATACACCACAAAATCTTCGTTCCCTCCAGGTAGTGCTAAGATGGGTGCTACACAAAGCTTTTGTTTCAGCAGTTGAAATGCTGCCTCTTGTTTCTCTCCCCATTCGTACTTCTTGTTTTTCTGTGTCAACTCGGTTAATGGCTTTGCAATCTTTGAGAAACCTTCGATGAATCTCTTGTAGTAACCAGCCAGTCCTAGAAATTGTCGAATTTATGTAGGGCTGGTTGTGGAAGCCCATTCTTTCACTACTTTGATCTTGGCTGGAACTACGTGAATACCTTGGCTATTTATGATGTGCCCCAGAAATTGCACATTCTGGATCCAAAATTCACACTTGGAGAATTTGGCATATAACTGTTCAGCCTTGAGCAAACTTAAAATGATTCTCAAGTGTTCGGTGTGTTCTTCTTGACTACAAGAGTAGATGAGAATGTCATCTAGAAACACGATTACAAACTTTTCTAAGTATGGTTTGCATACTCGGTTCATCAGATCCATAAATACTGTTGGTGCGTTGGTTAGACCAAACAACATTACTTGGAACTCGTAATGACCATAACGTGTTCTGAATGCAGTCTTGGGGATATCCTCTTTGCGAATTCTCAGTTGGTGGTATCCCGACCTTAAGTCGATCTTTGAGTAGATGCTTGAACCTTGTAACTGATTGAACATGTCATCGATCCTTGGTAGTGGATACTGATTCTTCAAGGTAAGTTTGTTCAATTCCCGGTAGTTGATAGACATTCGGAACGATCCATATTTCTTCTTAACAAATAACACTAGAGCTCCCAGGGTGATGAGCTCGGTTGAATGAATCCTTTTTCAAACAGTTCCTTTAAATATTCAGACAATTCCTCCATCTCGGACGGTGCTAATCGGTAGGGTGCTTTAGCCACTGGTGCCGCTTCTGGCACTAAGTCTATTTGAAACTCTACTTTACGAACTGGCGGTAAGTCAGGCAGATATTCTGGAAATACTTTAGGGAAATCCTTGACTACAGGTACGTCTTCAAGTCGCTTTTCTCCCAACTTGTTTTCTGTCACTTGTGCCATAAATACTTGACAACCTTTATTTATGTACTTCACTATTCGGATAAATGAGAAAATACCAAATCGGGGCTTGTTTCGGTCGCCTTGGACAATAAGGGTTCCTTCATGTAATGAAATGTGGACGGTTTTCTCGTCGCAAACTATTACGCACGATGTTGCGATAGCCAATCCATTCCAATAACTACATCAAAAATGCCTAGCTGGATGGGTATGAGGTAGATAAGGAAAGGTCGGTTGTGTAAGATTATTGTGCAACCTTGAATTATGGTGTTAGTGCCTATTATGACCCCATTAGCTATTTTGACTTCGTAGGTGGTGTCTAACCTAGTTGGAGTGGTGTTTAGCATAGAAGCAAAGGTAGTAGACACAAAGCTCTTATCGGCACCATAATCAAATAAAACTTTGGCATTTTGCTGGTTTAGTAAAAACGTACCCGTGACGACGTCAGGGTCTCGTGGTTCATTCTCGTCCCCCAGTGCATAGAATCTTGCAGGTGTGGGATTGTTGGCATCTCGGTTGGTGCATTGATTTTTGTAATGCCCCTTTTCTCTGCATCGGTGGCATACCACAGTTACTGGTTGTTCATTTGCACCGGTGGCTCTGCAAACAACAATCTTGTGACCTATCCTTCGGCATTTCCCGCACTTAGCAGTGCAAGGTCCGGTGTGGTGCATCTTGCATCGATTGCATAGGGGTTGGTTTCTATCATAAGGGGTTCTTTCGTTTGGTGTAGCAACATATTCTTTGGCCGCTTCCTGCCTATCATTTTGCTGATGATGGTTGTTGTTGCGGTTCTGCTGATAGTTGTTGTTACGCCAGTTGTTGTTGTTACTGTTGTTGCCACAGTGGTTGTTGTTATTGTATCTGTTATTGTTGTTGTGCGGGGTGGTTCTCGGATCGTCATGTTTTCGTTTGAGATCATTGTGATCCATGGCCGTCTTGCACTTAGTTTCCTGGTCCAATAGTTTTTGGGCAATAATCATTGCCTCTTTGAGTGTGGGTGGCATGGATGCAGTGACATCCCCTTCAATACTCGGAGGTAGACCCTCAAGGTACTTTTCTAGTGTCCTATCGAGGTCCGATACCATATTCGGGCACCGTGCAGCCAATTCTTGGAACCTTCTGTTGTAGGTTTTTAAGTCAACCCCCTTTATGACCAAATTATGAAATTCGTCCTCCAATTTCTTAACCTCAGTACGGGGAGAATACTTCTTTAACATTTTTTGTTTGAGTTCAGACCAAGAGATCCGGTGAGCTTCTTCAGTACCCATGGTATGTGTTGTCGCATTCCACCATGATTGGGCTTCGTCCAGTAGTGTTCCCGTAGCATAGGTGACTTTAGAGTTGTCCGGGTAACCGCTTCTCATGAACACAGTTTCTGAACGTTCAAACCATCGAGTTAACTCAGTTACTCCTTCCGTACCTTTGAAATAAGCTGGTTGACAGATCATGAAATCCTTGTAGGTACATTTTCTCGGGGTAATAGTAGTGCTCTCTTCAGTGGACCTATTAATAATGTTAGATTGGGACACTGGAGCTGCTTGAGTTTCAAGTGCAGCCATCATACCATCTGCTATCATTTTTCGGATATCTTTCGGATTCATGGTTGGCGCTGGTGTCGGGGTAGGTGGGGTAGTTGCTCTCCTTGTGCGTGCCATATTTCTATTAATACAATAGCAAGGAAGCACAAGTTTAGATTGTTATGTTAGAACCATGATGGAATATCTCAAGTAAAGTTGATTCCATATTAGCATCCTTTTGTTTCTATATAATTCTCAAATATCACATGTTCAATGTGTATAAGGGGTGATTAGTACTCAATATGGGATTGCTAAGGAACAAACTGATACATCATCTACAAAATCTTGTGTTTGAGTAATTAAGTTCTCTATCAAAACGCTCATTGTTAAAAATTTTCATCTTTCACAACAGTTGGAGCTTAACAGCTTTCTCTACATTCATCAAGTTTTCTTATGAAATGCTCATTGTAATAATTTCTCATTTATAACCCAGACATGACACATGTAGAATCATCACAATAACATACATCATCACGACATGTCTGAATACAATTCATAACACACATGAAGGTAAGATAACAACCATAGAAGTATAAATCAACATCGATATATAGTAAAAGAACCACAACCATAATATAACATTAATAACTTTCCTCTCTTGACGGCCTCGGAAGACCTGAGGTGGTGGTGCTGATATTATGGGTTATATTGGGGGTGTAGGGAGGATTTCTACACTAGGTGCAGGTAGCCATTGTTGGGATTCTAAATATTGGTCACGTGTCAACGGGGATGAGATATGTGCCTGTCTAGCCTGCACTTATGGGTCATTTGACGAGGGTATATATACTGGCACCACTGCAAATGATACACCTGGAGTAGGAGCTACTTCAAACTCCTCAAAGGGTTCCGTTTCGCTAGTCCAAGCTGTTAGGATTTGGAAAATTCATGTTGAAATATCGGTCACTATAACAACCCGTAAATTTTCCTACTGATTTTTCGCGGCTAGATTTTTTTTTCTCTTCTTCTTTCTTTTCGATCTATACTCGCGACCGATTCTGATTAAAATATAAAACATAAACTAGCATGTGACACACGGTAAACTTTCATTCATTTTTTTTAATAATAAATGGTAATTTATTATTACTAAACCTAGTCACTAAGCATGCATAAGTTTTGCCTGATCATTTGAGTAGATAACTCGCATACTGTAGCCTATTTCATCTCTTTTGCATTCATTTCATTTTATGAATATTTCATTTCTGTCTTATGATTTAATTGTAAGACGAGAGGTTATCTCGTTTTCCCCCAGTGACCAACACTGCACGCGTACCGACACTATGATAAGGGCAAACAAAACAAATGATAAACTCCCGTAATGGAAAAATATTACCAAGACAATAATACCTCAGAAATGTATCCATAAGATATTACATCATAAAAATTATCAAACATTAATACTTCAATCACGGTTTTAATTCGCGAGGCACAAACATATTTAACACAACCTTAACTTTTAAATATACTACACTTATGAAATAAAAGTTCATCGTAAACAAGACTTTACAAATTTAAAACACTTACACTACCTAACCATTCTACTCTTACTTTAAATAAATGTCACAGGATTTAAAATGTTTACAAATTAAAACGCTTTAAATAAAACCTTATCCTCTCTTTTCCTTTTTCTTGGTTTATCCGCCCTCACCTCCATATATTTTATTCTGTTTTGTCGTGGCTTATCTTCACCCACACCCACATATTACCTCCCTCAAATAAGAAGATAACAACTTTCCCAAGAGAAGCTATCATCTCTGTACATACTACTTCCCCTACCTTCGTGTAGGTCAATGCAAAACCACAAAGAAAGGACTAAAAATGGAACCTGATAAAGACACTTTCATCTCCCTTTTTCCTTGTACAAGTATTTTGGTGTTTGTTTTTGTCTTCCCCAACACCACCGCCGCCTCATTCAGCCTAGGAAGAGAGTCCAAAGATGGAGTCACAAGATTGGTTGCAAATCTGTAATAGAAAGAGATGTTTCCCAAGAATGGATGCTTCATCTTTCCACACCGAAAGTCATGGCAAGACTTTCTTCTCTAACCCTTTTTATGCTACTCGAGAGGTTGAGAAACACCCAAATCCAATCTCAAATCCACCACAAAGAATAATGTTTCTGAAGGTGTTGTGAAGTGGGTTTAACCCTTGTTCAGTTTCGGTAGAGATTCGAATTGTGTGGAGCTCTCGAATTAGCTTTCATCTTCATCATTTTCGTCTCACTTTGATAAGGTTCATCTTTTATTTCTTTCCTTCTTAAAAATCTGATGTACAATGAACCTTGATAATGATATGAAATGGTAGTATCTTGTACTTATTCGAGTGTGAAAGATGAATGTTTTAATTGTTGGATAATCTTTGTGTTATGATAAAGGATTTGTATCACTTTAAGTCTTGAGTTGGTCATTGATTTTGGTTAGTCGGTTTCTGTCGTGTATATGTAACCAAGGGTTTGGAAAAACTAAACTTTATAAACATTAGTATTGGGTCTAGAAAAATGATGTTGAGTTTTGGTAACTCGTGTTGATTCGTGTTTACGAAATCCGGCAAGTTAGATTGTCATCATCCCTCGGTGTTAAGTTGTTGTCTAAATCGACTAGGAACCCACTTTGATACTCGTGGTCCTTTCCAGTATATCCGGGTGGTTAAATTTGTGTCGATTAAAAATCATAGGCCGAAGAAACTCACACCACAACATAACCTTGTCCTAGTTTGAGAAACCGATTGTTAGTTATCAAGGCACCCTACGTTTTGGATTACTAACTACGAGCTTTGGGTTGAATTGGTTGTGTCTGCCTAGGAAAAGAACCAAGTCGAGAGTACTCACTTGTCAAAATAAATGTGATTAGCCATAATATGTCATGATCCGTAGTGGTACGATAGGATGTCGAGATGAGACCTAGTTGAGTAGTACTCAACTAGTGTACGGTTTTATCGTTTCTTTGCTCTAACATGTTAGGTTAACATGTTGGCTCCAAGTAATTTTATATGGTAACAAGGGCGAAGGGTTGTCGAACAGTCATGAGACTCGAGACAGAATTGTAGTAGACATGTTGGTGTCAAACCTGGAAACCCTCGACCACCCTCCAATACCTAAGTTATACTACAAATCCTACTCAGTGTAAGTACTCCCCTCGTCAAGAGTTAGGCAGCAAAAACTATCACCATGTATTGAGCCATCTAAACTAAATACCAACTGTGATTGTATGATGTTGGGCCACAGCTCATAGATTTTCCATCAGGGTGCGTTTGTGTAAACAAAGGGCTAAAGCCTTTTCCTTTGTACAAACCCCACTTCGGGCCTAGGCCCAACTATGGTACCTTATTCTTATCGACACTGGGCCACAGCCCATGGCAATTTCGGGTGTTCATTTGGGTAGTCTAAGCTAAGTCGCAATAATAAAACTTGAAGTGTATAATCGGAAATCAGTTTTAAGACTAAGCTCATTCCCGCGAAATTTAACATCTTCTACTTAAATATATATGCATATACATATCGACAAGTGTACAAGTCTTAATACAAGAACCAAGTGTTTAAAAATATAAACTACTTAATAAGACTTACATCAAGGTTTAACGTCAAATGTGTCCGGACAAACCTATCTATGTCAAGTAATCCACTAGTCGTAAAATATAAATGTTAAGAGCAAGTTTTGATAAACCAATAATGACTACTATATTACTTTACCACTAATAAATATGAAGATCATCAAGTTTCAATGTATAATTTTCTAAACTCAATTAGAAAAATAAACCAACTTTATTTAATTTGACACCACCATTTTAGTATGAACATGAAAAAGTATATATACATTCATATACTCACTAGTAAAACATTTTATTTATTTTTACAAAACAAGAGTTAGTTTTTATACTATATTAATTGAATCATTTTAAGTAAGTGCTACTTAAAACAATGAACTAAAACATTGCCCTCCTTATCTAGGTCGCGTGTCGGTGCCGCTTCACAACATTAACTAAATCCCACTTTTGGATTGCGCATTTGCTAAGGTGAGTTTATAGCCCCCACTTTTACTCTTATTTACTTGCTTTATAAAACTATGGGGTGAGAAACATGTAAAACTCTTTTCGGACCTGAAACTGAAAACACTATTACGTGAAACAACCTTGAATCCCAACTATGCTACCGTTAGTTCCCTTTGGGGAGGCGCGATTGTTATGAATAGATCTATTGGGGATGACACACCCATTCGAGTTTGACCGATAGGCAAGCGTCAGCGTATATCATATCGTATTGATTGAGTGTACTGGAAATACACTTGCTGGGCTTTTATTTATCATGCTTCTAGATGCATGCACACTGTCGTAGTTTCGGTCGCATGAACTTGGTACTAGCGTAATAGCCTTTTTGCATATAGTGTCATTCACGGAGATGCTATATGTGCAACTGTGGTCCAACTTGAAAACTTGATTACTTAAACCTATGAACTCACCAACCTTTGTGTTGACATTTTAGCATGTTTTTCTCAGGTTTGCTTATTGGCGTGGGCAATGGCAAAGGCATTCGTTGAAGACTGGCATCCGAAGTGTTTCCAAACATTCTAATACAATTTTAATGGGACAACATATATTTTTATGGGCTTTACTTCCGCACTTTGAAACAATGATGTAAAACTATTTCTTAAATTAATCTATATTTTGAAAATGGAATAAAATTTCCATTCTTTATTACCTTGTGTTGTGTATATTGATTTAGTAGCACCCCATGACCCGAACGCTTCCGCTGTGAAAATTTTGGGGTGTTCAGATTGGTATTGAGCCTAGGTTATAGAGAATTAGGTATTTTTCAAAACCTAAACTATAACCACATTTCCTTAAAAACACTTCAACGCCGCCACAACTGCCGATGTCTGCCATGCCTTTCCTACTGTTACACGATGTAGTCGTGCTATGTGTTATTATTGTATTTTAGGTTCGTATAAACTCTTAATTGAATTAAATTAATTATTTCTCAAAATCATTGAGTTTCTTAATTAACTCACATTTAAACTTTAAGATTGTTCTTGTTTGATTGGGTTGCGAAGTTTAAATGTGTATAAGCTCATTCTCATTTAAACTTTAAGGCTGTTCTTGTTTGATTGGGTCGCGAAGTTTAAATGAGAATAATATTGATGTAACAAACTGAATGAAATTAAGGGATAATTAATTTAAGGATAGTGTAGAGTAGACTATGAATGCTTAGAGTTGTTACCCCTCTATGTTAAACTGCTTAACATGCCCACTATTACAATATCGCACTATGATATGTCCCTAACTGCTTCTATGTTATTTATTTATGTAACATACATCTACTTGCTTTATATCATTTTCACACATATATTTAAACCACCTCACATCCTTTGGTCACATTCTCTTATTTCACTCATAAGTCCTATCCTTTGTAACCTCATGCGACGTTAATCCTTCTATTCTGAAACTCAAGTATCGTCTTTTCCTATATCGTAGAAGATGGCTAGGAGAAAGTCAACCAGAACCACCCGTGGCCAACCCGCCGCTACTCCTACTCCTGCACCTACTCACGAGCTGCTGCAAACCAGATGCTATGGATCAAGCTATGATTGATCAATTGGTCAATGGCGTGTGGCGGCGGCTAGCTGCGATAAATTCAAACAACTCAACCAGCGATCTTTGGAACTTCTAGGCTTCTTGGTAGCAAACGCGGTTGCACGTAAAAGGAATTCCGCAACTGTATGGCTGGTGGTTACAATGGAACGGAAGGAGTTGTCGTTTTGACCCGTTGGCTTGAAAAGCTGGAAACGTGTTCGGGATCTACAACTGCGAAGATGAAGATAGAGTGAAGTTTGCTTCGTTCACTTTTCAAGAGGTTGCCTTAACTTGGTGGAATAATTACCTGAAGTCTGCAGGAATTGATCTTTGCTTATGCCATGCCTTGGGAAGAATTCAAGGACATGGTGCTTAAGAAGTATTTCCCTCGCAATGAGGTCAAGCGGAGAATGAGTTACGGAATCTCAAGGTAAAGGGCACTGATATGACATCCTACAACCAACGTTTCCAAGAGTTAGCCTTGTTATGTCCGGAAATGGTACCAACTGAGGCTCGCATGATAGAGCGATACATCGGAGGGCTACCTCCATCTATCAAGGGAAATGTGACTACCTCCAAGGTGCGACCTTCACGAGACTATTGAAGTGTCAAACAAAGCTGATGGATCAAGTGATCGAGGATACCGTGAAGCGGCAGATAACAACAAGCGGAAGTGGAGTGATAACTCCAAAGACAACAACAATTAAAACAAGAGGCAAGAGGTAGCTAAGGTCCGCTCTGCTGGAACGGAAGAGAAGAAGGGATATGAAGGGAAGCACCCTTTGTGTGACCGCTGTAAACTCCACCAGTGGTCGTTAATGCTGTGAAATGTCGCTTGCCGGAAGATTGGGCACATGACCAAGGACGTAAGTCAAAAACTCTTGCTGACATAACTCGGGTGTGGAGAACGAGGACACTACAAGAATGAGTGTCCCAATCCGAAGGAGCAAAAAGAAAACAACCAGATTGAAGCAGCCCGAGGAAGAGCTTATTTCCTTGGAGAAAAGGAAGAGCGTCAAGACCAACTTCATTACTATCTAGAGTGACGACGACAAAGGAATTCTCTACTCTCTTATTTTAATCCTTTAAGTTTCCTATCTATTGTACGCTGTTGTGTAATCGCGATGTACTCTGAATATTCCGCTAAATAAATCCTTTATCTTTTATTTACTTATCGTCTCTTGTCACTAAATCTTTTATTTTGAATGACTAGCCCTTTTCCACGTCACATTTTAAGAGTATAAATGCTCACATCTCTTCAATGTATCGACCTCGACGATTCTCGCACCTTAAACCACGAGGACGTGGTTCCTTTTAAGGGGTGGGTACTATAACAACCCGTAAATTTTCCTACTGATTTTTCGCGGTTATATTTTTTTTTTCTCTTCTTCTTTCTTTTCGATCTATACTCGCGACCAGTTACAGTTAAAATATAAAACATAAACTAGCATGTGACACACGGTAAACTTTCACTCATTTTTTTTAATAATAAATGGTAATTTATTATTACTAAACCTAGTCACTAAGCATGCATAAGTTTTGCCTGATCATTTGAGTAGATAACTCGCATACTGTAGCCTATTGCATCTCTTTTGCATTCATTTCATTTTATGAATATTTCATTTCTGTCTTATGATTTAATTGTAAGACGAGAGGTTATCTCGTTTTCCCCGGTGACCAACACCGCAGCGTCCGACACTATGATAAGGGCAAACAAAACAAATGATAAACTCCCGTAATGGAAAAATATTACCAAGACAATAATACCTCAGAAATGTATCCATAAGATATTACATCATAAAAATTATCAAACATTAATACTTCAATCACGGTTTTAATTCGCGAGGCACAAACATATTTAACACAACCTTAACTTTTAAATATACTACACTTATGAAATAAAAGTTCATCGTAAACAAGACTTTACAAATTTAAAACACTTACACTACCTAACCATTCTACTCTTACTTTAAATAAATGTCACAAGATTTAAAATGTTTACAAATTAAAACGCTTTAAATAAAACCTTATCCTCTCTTTTCCTTTTTCTTGGTTTATCCGCCCTCACCTCCATATATTTTATTCTGTTTTGTCGTGGCTTATCTTCACCCACACCCACATATTACCTCCCTCAAATAAGAAGATAACAACTTTCCCAAGAGAAGCTATCATCTCTGTACATACTACTTCCCCTACCTTCGTGTAGGTCAATGCAAAACCACAAAGAAAGGACTAAAAATGGAACCTGATAAAGACACTTTCATCTCCCTTTTTCCTTGTACAAGTATTTTGGTGTTTGTTTTTGTCTTCCCCAACACCACCGCCGCCTCACTTGAGCCTAGGAAGAGAGTAAAAGATGGAGTCACAAGATTGGTTACAAATCTGTAATAGAAAAAGATGTTTCCCCAAGAATGGGTGCTTCATCTTCCCACACCGAAAGTCATGGCAAGAATTTCTTCTCTAACCCTTTTTATGCTACTCGAGAGGTTGAGACACACACAAATCCAATCTCAAATCCACCACAAAGAATAATGTTTCTGAAGGTGTTGTGAAGTGGGTTTAACCCTTGTTCGGATTTCGGTAGAGATCGAATTGTGTGGAGCTCTCGAATTAGCTTTCATCTTCATCATTTTCGTCTCACTTTGATAAGGTTCATCTTTCATTTCTTTCCTTCTTAAAAATCTGATGTACAATGAAACTTGATAATGATATGAAATGGTAGTATCTTGTATTTATTCGAGTGTGAAAGATGAATGTTTTAATTGTTGGATAATCTTTGTGTTATGATAAAGGATTTGTATCACTTTAAGTCTTGAGTTGGTCATTGATTTTGGTTAGTCGGTTTCTGTCGTGTATATGTAACCAAGGGTTTGGAAAAACTAAATTTTATAAACATTAGTATTGGGTCTAGAAAAATGATGTTGAGTTTTGGTAACTCGTGTTGATTCGTGTTTACGAAATCCGGCAAGTTAGATTGTCATCATCCCTCGGTGTTAAGTTGTTGTCTAAATCGACTAGGAACCCACTTTGATACTCGTGGTCCTTTCCAGTATATCCGGGTGGTTAAATTTGTGTCGATTAAAAATCATAGGCCGAAGAAACTCACACCACGACATAACCTTGTCCTAGTTTGAGAAACCGATTGTTAGTTATCAAGGCACCCTACGTTTTGGATTACTAACTACGAGCTTTGGGTTGAATTGGTTGTGTCTGCCTAGGAAAAGAACCAAGTCGAGAGTACTCACTTGTCAAAATAAATGTGATTAGCCATAATATGTCATGATCCGTAGTGGTACGATAGGATGTCGAGATGAGACCTAGTTGAGTAGTACTCAACTAGTGTACGGTTTTATCGTTTCTTTGCTCTAACATGTTAGGTTAACATGTTGGCTCCAAGTAATTTTATATGGTAACAAGGGCGAAGGGTTGTCGAACAGTCATGAGACTCGAGACAGAATTGTAGTAGACATGTTGGTGTCAAACCTGGAAACCCTCGACCACCCTCCAATACCTAAGTTATACTACAAATCCTACTCAGTGTAAGTACTCCCCTCGTCAAGAGTTAGGCAGCAAAAACTATCACCATGTATTGAGCCATCTAAACTAAATACCAACTGTGATTGTATGATGTTGGGCCACAGCTCATAGATTTTCCATCAGGGTGCGTTTGTGTAAACAAAGGGCTAAAGCCTTTTCCTTTGTACAAACCCCACTTCGGGCCTAGGCCCAACTATGGTACCTTATTCTTATCGACACTGGGCCACAGCCCATGGCAATTTCGGGTGTTCATTTGGGTAGTCTAAGCTAAGTCGCAATAATAAAACTTGAAGTGTATAATCGGAAATCAGTTTTAAGACTAAGCTCATTCCCGCGAAATTTAACATCTTCTACTTAAATATATATGCATATACGTATCGACAAGTGTACAAGTCTTAATACAAGAACCAAGTGTTTAAAAATATAAACTACTTAATAAGACTTACATCAAGGTTTAACATCAAATGTGTTCGGACAAACCTATCTATGTCAAGTAATCCACTAGTCGTAAAATATAAATGTTAAGAGCAAGTTTTGATAAACCAATAATGACTACTATATTACTTTACCACTAATAAATATGAAGATCATCAAATTTCAATGTATAATTTTCTAAACTCAATTAGAAAAATAAACCAACTTTATTTAATTTGACACCACCATTTTAGTATGAACATGAAAAAGTATATATACATTCATATACTCACTAGTAAAACATTTTATTTATTTTTACAAAACAAGAGTTAGTTTTTATACTATATTAATTGAACCATTTTAAGTAAGTGCTACTTAAAACAATGAACTAAAACATTGCCCTCCTTATCTAGGTCGCGTGTCGGTGCCGCTTCACAACATTCACTAAATCCCACTTTTGGATTGCGCATTTGCTAAGGTGAGTTTATAGCCCCTACTTTTACTCTTATTTACTTGCTTTATAAAACTATGGGGTGAGAAACATGTAAAACTCTTTTCGGACCTAAAACTGAAAACACTATTACGTGAAACAACCTTGAATCCCAACTATGCTACCGTTAGTTCCCTTTGGGGAGGCGCGATTGTTATGAATAGATCTATTGGGGATGACACCCCCGTTCGAGTTTGACCGGATAGGCAAACGTCGGTCGTATATCATATCGTATTGATTGAGTGTTCTGGAAATACACTTGCTGGGCTTTTATTTATCATGCTTCTAGATGCATGCACACTGTCGTAGTTTTGGTCGCATGAACTTGGTACTAGCGTAATAGCCTTTTTGCATATAGTGTCATTCACGGAGATGCTATATGTGCAACTGTGGTCCAACTTGAAAACTTGATTACTTAAACCTATGAACTCACCAACCTTTGTGTTGACATTTTAGCATGTTTTTCTCGGGTTTACTTATTGGCGTGGGCAATGGCAAAGGCATTAGTTGAAGACGGCACCGAAGTGTTTCCAAACATTCTAATACAATTTTAATGGGACAACATATATTTTTATGGGCTTTACTTCCGCACTTTGAAACAATGATGTAAAACTATTTCTTAAATTAATATATATTTTGAAAATGAAATAAAATTTCCATTATTTATTACCTTGTGTTGTGTATATTGATTTAGTAGCACCCCATGACCCGAACGCTTCCGCTGTGAAATTTTGGGGGTGTTACAGTCACCCCAACAATAGAGTAACATATTATAGCTCGTAGATATAACATTATATTAGTTTGTTTACAAGTAGTACAAGTAACACCGTGGATGAAGGACGGGTCTTTACCCACTGTATGCCTGATCCACAACCCGAAGGAGGGTGTAGACATTGTATAAATATCCCTCTCCCCACAAGGGAGAGGGTTGGATATTCATTTGGTAATCTAAACTTTCTTTTAATTTTATTTCTCTAGAACATCCCATCTTTCTCTCTCTGGAACTCCACACGTTTCATACCTTGATTTCGTTTAGTGTTATGATATTCAATTACTTACAATTGGTATCAGAGCACATGGTTTGATGAGCTTGGTTGTATGTTTGTTCATCTTGGTGGTTTAGATCAAAAGTTTGGTTTTGGAAGGTTTTTGGACTCATATGTGACTTCCTTTGATTTTCATGTTTTTTATGTTAAAGTAAGTGTTTTAAGATAGATATAACCTTCTAGGATCAAGTTGTGGAAAAGAAACCAAGCAAAAACTTTCAAAAGGGTGATTTTTAGGTGATTTTATGTGAAAAAGTGTACTTTTTCATTGAAGCGGTATGTGTCTCGTAGTGAATTCTTGGAAGCGATTTGACATAAGCGGTTTGTTAGGAGAAAGGACAAAAGTACTAAGCGGTTTGAGTTAAGAAATTTGATTTAAACGGTTTGAATAAAGCGGTTTGACTGAAGCGATTTGACAAAAGCGGTTTGAAAGAAGCGGTTTAAAAGAAGCGACTTGTCAGAAGCGACTTGTCAGAAGCGGTTTGTCAGAAGAGGTTTGTCAAAAGCGGTTTGTCAGAAGAGGTTTGTCAGAAGCGTTTTGTCAGAAGAGGTTTGTCAAAAGCGGTTTGTTAGAAGAGGTTTGTCAGAAGCAGTTTGTGTTAAGCATTTTGCTGTTCATGCGGTTTGTCATCATTAAAGATTGATTGGTCCGCGATTTGTCAAGAACTGAGACTTATCATCTGATTTAAACATAATCAAATCATCACTTAACTTAACATCAATTACCTAATCCAATCATACCAATAACCCTTTTAACATACAATCACTAATCATTGAATCGATCCAACTTTTATCATAACACATTCAAATTCACAGCAAAATCATGTCTTACACTCCTGATCCAGTGATTTCAGATGTACTTAAATTGTATGATGTTGTGGACAACAATGAAAATGTTTACTACACTGAACGGTTAAAGATGATTGTATCAATCAATGAGGATATGAGATCTTAATGTTCAAAGACTGAAGAGAAGGAATTGCACCAGTCTAGGTTACAAAATGCCATGGAAAAGGAAAGTTGCATTGAACCTTACCAACAACTTCATTCACATCTCATGTTACTTCTACCTAAGAGAATGGAACCAACATTTAGTGATCTTTTTCGTCAAGAATTATCAAAGTTCATACGAACACTACTATTGAACCTAGAACAATTGGAACAACAACTTGACAAAGAAAAGGTTCAAGAAAATAGTTCTAGTGCTGCACTTTAGGTGATCCACAAACAATTTCAGCCATTCATTAGTAGGGAATACACATCAGATTATGATCATCACATGACTGAATTATCTTTCAAAAAGCACACCTGAATGGAAATTGACAAGTTCATTAAGACATTTATCCAACTCATGGATAATGTGGAGAAGTACATTAAGGAAGCTACACAGAAAAACGAAAATGTGAATGAATGTCGGGTGCAGTCGAGAGATAGCTGTGATGAGTCGGGGAATGTATCAGTTGAAGTATCGGGTATTGCTAAAGTCAGAATGTCAGAAACAACAAAGATTGATGCAACTAGATGCGCAGAAACTCTTGTCACATAAAAGGTGGATGCAGAATGCAGAATGGTGAATGAACATGCATCAGGTGCTGAATTATTGGTAATTGTCATAAATGATGCATCTGCAAATACTCGTGTGCAAAATGATTACATTATAGAACATAATGTTGATAAATGTTCTGTAACTGAGGCTGAGTCGAAGATAAAGTATCTCATGACTAATAATGTGGTTGATAAGAAAATTTTTGATGAAATTTCAAACAAATTCTCACTACTTGAAAAACATTGCATTTCACTTGAAATTGCAATACAAACAAAAGAAGAAAGTTTTCAACCTGTAAAACCATGCAAAAATCTAGAATTTTCTGAATTTCATGAATTTTTTGAAATCAACGATTTAAAAGCTCAGCTTCAGGACAAAAACTCGACAGTATGCAATTTGAAGAAACACATTTCTGATATGCACAAGGAAAGTAATTTGTTTACGAATAATCTTGATTTAGAGGTCATTGATGCCATTAAAACTAGGAATGATGAATTAGCATTGTGTGTGGCCAAATTATTAAAGGAAAATGAGTCTCTGAGAAAGCTTCACATAGAACAAAGTGTCCCTGCAAAAGAAGCTAGAACCAAGTCAATAGAACAAACAAACTCTTTGTTAGCTAACATTGATGAACTCAAAGCTCAACTTCAGGATAAGAGTTTTGCAATTGTTGCCTTAAAAAATGAGCTTAGAAAAACCATAGGAAAAAGTGTGAACACTAAGTTTACAAAATCATCAACCTTGGGGAACCCAATTTTGCATCTCACAAGAGAGCGGTCTGTAGTTAGGCAGCCTACTGCATTTACATCAGAAAGATCTAAACCTTCAAAATCAAGGCTTGCCTACCAAGTTGATGAGAACAAAGTTTTGTCAAATCCAGTCACTTCACTACCTAACTCCGATAAAATGAAAGATAACCCTCAGGTTAAAGCTCAAACTCTTAAGACCATGAATGTAAAAAGATCTTCTAGTGCACTAAAGAAGTCTCAAAATGGTAACCCCTCTCCTAAGAAACAATTTAACAACAAAGATTCAAAAATTAGGAATTGGAAAAAGGTTACATCTTCCATAGTGCCTAAGAAATCTAACACTCCTTGCTCTTACCTTAAGTGGATACCGACTGGTAGAATTTTTAAGAATGTTGGATTCAAATGGATTTCCATCAGAATATGAACCACCAATGGCAACACTAAGGTTGATTGTGAGTTATCCAAAGGTCTGGATACTGTTGCTACTAACCCACTTAAATGCACATCTTCATGTGTTATTAGTGCAGGTACTCCTCATTTCTTTGTAGGTACAATGCTCAATTCAATCATAAACCTCATGACCTGGATTCCAACAGAAATGAAGCCTCCTCATTCAGGAGCTTTAGCATGTCAGATTGATAAGCACGTACTATGATTCTTGATCACCTCAGCTCAGGACTCGTACCTCAACACTTGAGAGAAATTCCAATCTTGACACACCTTATACAGTTGTCTTTCATGTTTGTTTATATATATATATATATATATATATATATATATATATATATATATATATATTATATATATTGTTAATTTTTTATTTAATTAATTCATTTTCAAAATACTTTATTTCCATTTAAGTTCAAAATATTTCTAAAACCCATAAAAAATTGAAAAATCAGAAAAATTCAAAAATAGATTCAAAGGCATGTCTTCTGGTATCGATAGCATCTACGGTCCTAGAAATGTCATTCAATAATGACACGGGTCTTTAGATGAAGTTCGAACAGAAGTTCAAACATGTTTTAAAAGCATGCCTACTGTTCTTCAACATTTGGGTCTTTAATTCAATGGGACTTATGGGTGCATAAATGGTTCAAATTCAATCAATGACTACGCATGCTTATTTTATATCGTGTCATTTATTAAGGGGAAGAATTAATGTTCTATACCTATGACTCTGTCAAAATTGTCTCAGCTAATTATATCTAATCCCGGTATTTTCCCTTGTGCCCTATATGGTTTTTTTGTGATAATTATGTGCTATATGTAAGTTATCAATTGCTATCTGCTGATTGGTTCTTAGATGTTCGTGTAATTGGTGTCATCCTGCTTTCCCGTGTAAATGTGTTGGTCTATATGCTCCTGCAATGGTTTGTGAGTTATATAATATTTTAGGAAAATTAAATGTCTCAATGGATGATGCATGCCAATTAAGGAGTCGAATCTGCCAAATAATGATAGTTATGTAAGTTATCAATTGCTATCTGCTAATTGGTTCTTAGATATTCGTGTAATTGGTGTCATCCTGCTTTCATGTGTAAATGTGTTGGTCTATATGCTCCTGCAATGGTTTGTGAGTTATATAATCTTTTAGGAAAATTAAAGGTCTCAATGGATGATGCATGAAAATTAAGGAGTCGAATCTGCCAAATAATGATAGTTATGTGTTTTAAGTGTGAGTCTTTGTCTAATTGATAGTTTTGTATGCGGTTTGACAAATCAAAGACTTTTCATGCGACTAGATAACCAAAAGGACCAATTATGTCAAAATTTGAAACTTGAGTGTTTTTAGTATAAATGGGAAGCGAGTTGTCTTAGTCAAACTTTACACAATTTCAGTCAAACTATCACTTTTGTATCTCTCCAGATTCATCAAAGCGGTTTGATCTAACTGGTTTCAATCGTGGTATGTTGTTAATCAAATGACTGGTTTAATCAATCAATCTCATATCTTGATCACATATCTAACTATCATTCATCTGTGCAGCATTTATGTGTCATAATCGTTTGAATCCTATATATTAGGTTTATCACTCTCACACGTAGTTTACTAGGTTTAAGGATTTTGTTGATAGTGTTGATGATTCGCATCTATAGGTGTAGTCATTCTAGGTTTCTCTCTTTGTATCGGGTGCCCCATGATTTGTGTGAATAATTAATATTTTGCTATATTCTCTGTTGAATGAATTGATATGGGTGGGTTTTGGTTTGACTTGTTATGCTTTCGATCATGTAAGATGTGTGGTTATGCTTACATTTTGCCCATGTTGTTGCTTAAATTTATAGAGTGCTTGTGGTTTAGGGGTTTGTAATGACGTTCTTAAAAGCATTTCTGGGTTGTTAGATTGTTCATATAAGTGTTTTGAGGAAGTATGCTTGGATGCGGTTTGTCAAATTAACTGCCTGTATGCGATTTGGTATTATAAAGCTAGAAAGCGAGTTGATAAAACTATTATTCGTGAGAGCGGTTTGTCTCATATGCCTGAAAGCGGTTTGACCTATGCGTTTTGATCTATGCGGTTTGACCTATGCGTTTTGATCTATGCGGTTTGACCCATGCATTTTGACCTATGCGCTTTGACTTATGCGGTTTGTCATATACGTCTTGACCTATGTGGTTTGTTATAATGTGGTTTTTCATATGCGGTTTGACCTATGCGGTTTGTTCTATGCGGTTTGACCTATGCGTTTTGACCCATGTGTCTTGACCTATGCGGTTTGATCTATGCGATTTGATCTATGCGTTTTGACCCATGCGTTTTGACCTATGCGACTTGTTCTAGAGCGGTTTGACCCCATGCGGTTTGACCCTAAGCGGTTTGACTCAATAAGGTTTGATTCTATGCGGTTTGTTCTCATGCATTTTGACTTAAGTGGTTCTTGCTTGTATGACTTGTTTCCTATGTGTCTTGTCCCTATGAGGTTGTCATATGCTAAGTATGTTGTGTGTTAAGTGACTTGTTCATTTCACCCAAGCTATTCAGTATATTGTATATCCCTATGTCATGAGTGTTGCGTACTCACCTGCTATGACTTAGTACACTTAACCTGATCATCATTGACTATCAATGCCATGTGTTGTACATGTTGTGAAAATGTTCAATGTGTCTTTGTCTCATAGATACCAAGTTTCCAGTTGTGTGCATGCCATGCTTTGACCATGTTTTAGTATCCTGTTGCCTTGGCTTTCCTCATCAAATACCTTATGTGGTCATTATGTATTTCTCATCTAACATAACAAATTTCCATATATCTTTCGTTGTGGATGTGTGTATTACAGAAATACAATGGCTAGCATCACTACTCCTGGGAACCAAGCTACTGTTGTTCTACCCAGCACAATTACAGATGATCAAATTCTCCCTTATGAAGACTGGGTTACTATTGCTAGAAGCAACCGAATCCCATCTATAGAATTGCAATTGACATACTAAAGAACACCAATTTCTTTGGTGCTCTGACGTTACGATGCACAATTCCGTCTATCTACCTACAACAGTTCTGGAACACAGTCCAATGGGACAAGATCACTTCTGTATAAACTTGTCAACTTGAAGACAAGTGGTATTACATCTCAGCAGACACTCTCAGGGAAGCTCTTCAAGTCACACCAAGAGATCCTGCTAATTCATTCACCTCTCCACCATCCGCTGATGAATTGTTAGACTTTGCCACTGAATTGGGCTATCCAGGTGAGGTCACGAAGATATCTGGAATCATCACAAACGAGATGTTTCAACCCTGGAGGGCAATCATTACAATTCTAAATCTTTTCCTAACGGGTAAGACATCTGGGTATGAGAGAGTAAGGGCCTCGATTCTACAAATTCTGTGAGGAGTGGTGAAAGGAGCAAACATTGATTATCCGGAACGCATCTAGGAAGAATTCACTTTATCAATGGACACCTTCATTACCGACAAACAAAATGCTCTAAAGAACATTAAGGGAAAGAAAACCAAAGAAAAAAGGGTGATCCCCAGCATCAGGTTCTTAAAGCTCATTATCAAGCATCTGCAGGCGATACATTAGTTTAATCCAAGAAGTGATTCAGCTCTCCATGAAGCCAACAATGAAAATCTTCTCGAAAATTTGAAGTTTGTGGCTAAAGGAACAGATAAAGAGATCTTTGGAATGGCAATTCCTAATGCTCTTATCACGGATAAAATAATCAAAGCCGACTACTCAGGAGGACATTCTCGACTCTAGTGACACTCAGTCGGAGAGTCAAGGATATGAGGGTGGAGATGTTAATATGAATGAACCGGACTTACAGGAAAAGGTGCAGAAAGAGACGGTTACGGGAACAATACCTGAATCAGAGGATGAGCTAACACATGCTGGATTTCAAAGCACGAGGTTAGGAGGAAATGAACTGTTACAAGAAACACATCCGAATCTTCAAGAAACTCTGAAGCAAAGATCAGAAGAACATGTGCGTCTTGATGAAATGAGCTTCTCAACATGATCCCTATCCTCTCTGAAGAACTTTGAAACAAATTTTACATATGGTGACCAACTCCTCAAAGATAGACCTTCTGATGCTAAGTCGAATAAACAAAATGATGAAAAAGAGGAGGTTGAATCCATGTTCTTTGTTACTATTCAGCAGGATACATCCACCATTCCTCCCATGTCTGCACCAACACTTACTGAATCAACAACAGCTTCTGCAACCGCACTTCCACCACCAGTACCATCCTTCTCAACCGCACTTCCACCACCCGTGACTTCTGATGCAACGACAACCACCATCTCTCCAACTGTCATTACTGTTAATGACCCAGTTACACCACCACCATCACCACCTCCCAGCAAAACTATTGAACAACAACTTGACGAGGCCTTAAAACCAATTGAGGCCCTCGAGAAGCACCACCTGCCAGAATCAGTCAAGCATCTCGATCGACGATTATCGAAGCTGGAGCGGTTCAACTTTGACACTGAAGTAATAAATGAAATTGAAGCAGAGGTCAAGGATGTAGTTGAATGGGCTATGAAAGCTCTGTTACATAAGAGGTTTAAAGACTTACCTACTTCAGACATGAGATCAATTCTCCACGATAGAATGTTTGAAACTGATGAGCACAAAGAGCACGAAGTCCACATGCAACTCTATGAAGCTCTTCAGAACTCGATAGATCGTGATAACCTTATGCAACACTTAATAGACATTCGTGAAAGATAAGGAAAGAAGAAAAGAAGAGTCGTGATGCTTGAGTCAAAATCAAGAACTCCTAAATCACCACCTCCTCCTCCTCTAACTGGTGGTTCTGGTTCCTCTGGTGCAGGTAGATCATCAGATGCTGTAGATACTCCAAAGTTTAATCCACCGACCCCTTTTCCTAAGCCATCAAATCAACCTGGTTCTACAGCAGGTCAAGGTTCACATAAGACTATGAAAACCTTAACCTATGCTGCCTGGACCACGGTTGACTCCAGGTTTACACCTAGCTTCTCCTCCATTCCAGAAGAGCAAGTCATGAATGAAGAATCATACGTAGCTCAAGAGTTAAATTCTGAGGATGATGATGCTTCCACCAAACACATCCCCAAGGTGTCTCATGACGAAGACTGATGGAATGCATATATGGGGGAGAAACGTACAAAGTCATCTTGGACAGCGCCGACAAAGGAAATGACTCAGGGCTCGTGGCCAGAGGAAATACCAGAAACTACAGAGCCTTCATGGACCATTCCTGAGTCTGATCTGATTATTCCTGACAACAACTGGGCGAACACCATCATAGCCAACCATGAAGCACCTCCAGATGAATCATTGCTACACATTACAAGAGACATGGGAAGCTTTATGAAATGGTACTGTGAGCAGCAAGGAATTTCAACGATCACACTAAAGGATGTGGAGGGCCCTGCATATGAAATTTTAAGTGTTTCATCCAGATGCTGCTCATCTACAATATCAGATGGAGGAGTGCTAGAAATTGTTGACATATCAAGTTAAAGACAATGTGCTCTAATTCAACGTCAACAAACCACTTCATCTCGGTGGTGAAACTGGTCAAATTACAATCCAAGCTGATTTCTTATTCAATAGAGATTTGGACTACTTGCGTGTTGGGACTCATGGAAGCAGACCTGCTCTTTCAATTTCGAAGATGAAGGCTTCCCACTATCAAGATGCGGGTCTAGAGCATTTGGTCCCAGATCAATTTTGGGTAGAAAAAGAATATGAGCATGACATTGATGCATCTTACGGAATCTCACACTGGTGGTACAAAAAGAAAAGATTCTACATTGAAAGACATGGTGCAAAGAAGAGACTTAGAGCTGTTCATTCAAAACTGCATATTCTAAGTGTCGTCAGTGTGGAGATCTTTCCAATGTATGGATATGATTATCTGAAGAAGATTGTCCTCAGAAAAGCTGATCAGAAAGACCATGTGATAGAGGAGAACGACTTCAAACATCTGTACCCAAATGATTTTGAAGATCTATATCTATTGAACCTACAAGGCCACCTTGATCACCTGCCAACTCATGAAAAGAGGTCTCTTACTGCAGCTGTCAACCTATGGATAAGAGGTTTAGTGATTCGACAAAGAGTTGGTGACTTTCAACTCGGCATGGAAAGCTATCAGACTCAAGTCAATCTCACCAAGCTAGGATGGGAAGCCACAGGATTTGAATTCAGGCACGACAACTCAGTAATTGATACTCCAAGAGCAGTTGGCTTCATGGACAAATATGGATCAAGGATGCTAATGAGGCTATGTGAGCTGTACAAGTTCAGTGATGGTACTCTAAGGGTAATTGAAGAAGAGTTGGATTCTAGGGTTAAATAGTTTAAGCTCAAGATGAGACCGGGGGATAATACAAGGTTTTGGTCTGTGCATGATGTCAAAAGGAGTGAAGAGTTCATTGCTGCTATCGGAAGAAGGCTCAAGACTCGAAAAATCTTCCGAAGTTTAGAGAGTTTTATGGGAGGAAGAGTTCGTGAAGGTCATTACAAGCTACTTCAGAGAACCGAATGATGATATCTTCTTATGGTGGTTACTATTTTTGAACTCTTATTTGTGATGTGGTGTTTGTAATATGAACAATAATATCTATGAAGTATATAGTAGTGATAGGATTATGGCTTGTAGTCTCCTTCTATAACTTGAGGGGGAGCACTGTAGTGTTTCTTTTCAGATTAAATAAAACAGGACACATTTTCTCCAAAATCTTTCTACATATTTAAATCACTTGAGATCCAAAATCTCAAAGGATTTGAAATTTTTGATTGGGGGAGAATATGTGGTAGAAATATGCAATCTGTTAAAATGTGATCTTCAAGTCTCAATGGATAGGAAATTCTCCCATATGTGCTAAACATTTTCGTATATCAAGGCACATATTGAGGGGGAGAATTTCTAAAAACATCTTAAAACTATCAAGGTACTAATGCATCATCGTTTTATCAGAAGTACCTTGATTGAATTTTAAATGGTTTCTTGGCTACTGTGATCATGAAAACTGCTTCAAAACACTCCTCCCTTATGTGCTAAACAATTTTCAAAAATTCTCAATACACATATTAAGGGGGAGTAATCAAAAGAAAACCTCATCCTTCCCAAAAGTCTTATCCAAAGTATTTAAAATACTAGATTTTATCAGGAAGTGATGATGATCATTTTAGAAAATGTTAATCAAGACTTGGATCTTTCATTCTCGATCTAAGATTTCAAAGTTCTCTTTGCCTCCATGTGCCAAATGATTTCTAAAACGTGAAGCACATGTTGAGGGGGAGCATTTCTAAAATATCAAAAACAATTAAGGTACAAAATGCTTTGATTTTATTCACAAGTACGTTGATTGATTCTCAAATGGCTTTCAATTGGTTTCGAAGCGAAAAGAACAATACCAAAAGACTGACCAATTTAATTTATGCATTGGAGATATAAGGATGGTTAGGTTAGGTATTCGTTCTCATGATCCCGCCAGAGCCGGAGGGATCTACCCAGGGGCAATCCACTAGTTAGTGTAGAAGTCCTTAGGTATGATGAAAAAAGGAGAAAAGTGAGAATAAGAGAAGAGTGCCTACTGAGATTGAGCTAGAACTAGAATAAACACAACAAGGTTCAAGTAATGAAGTCTCGGTAAGCACTCAAGGGGTTGAAGAATGAAAAAGAATTGAATGAGAAAAGGGTTAAAAGAAATAGCACTTCATTAATTCAACCTTAGGGCAGAAACCTGGTTCAATTCATATGCTACTGGTGGTTACCAAGGTAACGCCAGTATTGAAGACAAGACGTCATGGACCCAGTGACGCATTGCACTAAACTTCCCAAGCTACTCAAGTTCCTCTTAAAAGGACTTGTTTCATTCTCACGGGGAACCTACGTAATCTATCGACTTTCTCTTAGAGATTGTTGATATTGAAGAAGGAGACCCTCTCCCTAGTCTCCGAAATAGGAAACCAAATGTGCACTATTGAGTCTAGAGCAAGAGATCATCAATAAATCTCATTAGGACACAATTAATGAAGACTCGCAGTTTCACACAATGTGGAATGTGAGAATATATTTAGAGAGTCCTACGCATTATCCTTATGGTATTGCCAGAACATCCGAGTGATATGTAAAAATATTCACGATGAAGATGGAAATCCTTCTAGAGCCAACATCAAACAAGCTCTTGGTGGGTGACATGTGAGATCTTCTCAAAAGATCAAACTTGTGACAACTGGACATAAACGATAGGGCGATTCACTCTTGAATCAATCTTGGTCCAGGAAATGGATTGACGGATACCTTTGAAAAAACCGGTCGTTGTGCTCAACAACTCTTTTCTCTAGCACATCGACTGTGTATTAAGTTTTCAAACAATTAAAGGGGTATTTATGATTGAAAATTTATGTTTTCAGTAAAACCTTCATTGTATTGTGATGTGCTACGTGTGTACAAGTTTTAAATTTATAAAATACGATTTACCAATTTTACCAATAACACATACGAGCAAGTGCACTCTTCCGTTATAGCAAGATTATGAAGGTAGGTCGGGATCGTTCGCAGGGATGTGAGTGAATCTGATTAACAAGTTTAAATCAACTAAGGCAATCCAAAAGCATTTAACAATGAAAATAGATATAATAAAATTTAGATGATTAAAAACTACACTTGCTTAAACTAGTTTCTTATCCTTGATTAGTATGATTGTGTTAACCTCTTAACATGTTGGTTATGATAATTAGTTGATGTACTAATCTATTGTTCTTACAAGTTAAACCTTCATCAAGATTTTAGTTCATAAAAACAAGCATTAATTTTAACCAATCAATTCAAGTTTCATAAGTTTTTTTTCACAAACTTAAACACAAAAACATTCATTTGCTTTATCAAATTTGCTTAAGAAATGGTCAATACAAAAGGTAGCCAATTATAGACAAAAGGTTACAATTGATTGTCAACAACTAATCTTACGACCTTTTAGATGTTTCCAATCAATTCAATCTTGATAATCAAAAAGCGTTCTTATTACAACCACACATTAGTTCCTTTGTTTAATCAAGAATAATGGGTAAAAACAATCATCCATAGACAAAATGATTATAACTAGTTGAATAACAATAAGTTCTTTCGACCTCTACGATTACTATCAACTAGTCAAACTTGATTAACAAATGTCACTATGAAACTTTAGCACAATTGGATCTTAGAATCAACTTGAAATTGAATTAAAACATGTTAACACAATCACTAACTTAATCACATGATAATCAACATCATTTAAGCAAGTGTATAAAGAAACTAGCCACTCATAGCAAACATAAACATAAACTCAGAACTTTGAACATTAGAAAACATGAGTAAGAGTCTTACAATGCTTGGAATAAGATTACAAATGGTGAAGTAATGATTCCCAAAGTATTGGGATAGACTCCTTGGGGTTTTGGCCTCCAAATGTGGTACTTCTGGAACTCCAAACTTTTTTGGACTTCTAAGGACGAATTTGAGAGCTTAAGAGCTTTGTTTGATGAGTAGAGAGAGTTGTATTGAATTGTGTGTCTCATATGCTCACAAGAGGTCTCTATTTATACTAGTTCCAAGGCCTAGGGTATTAATTGTTGAACTTGGCCTCCAAGGAGTTAGGAAGGGACTAGAATACACCAAGGGAAGGACCTAGAATCGTTTGTATACAAAGGCAAAACTTAGTGATGAATATTTGCCAGAAACAGTCCTTCCAACCGGATCGGTCACATGACCAACCAATCTGGTTGGTCTTCTACAAGTTTTCCAACTGCATTGGTTGCGGGTGGCAACTGAACGGTTGGAATGGCGTCATAGGCAATTCTTTGATCTTCACCCAACCGATCCGGTTGCGATTGCAACCAATTCGGTTGGTCTTCCTGACTGACGGAAACTCGACCTTTATTTTATTCTGACTTGTAGAGCTTGGTTCTTCAATCATCTTGGTCTTTTATGGTACTTGAAATACCGATTTGTGCTTGACATGCTTCACTGAAACGGGAATCTTCCAATTGTTGAACATTCTTTTAGTTTTCCTTCCGTTTCGCTGCACTTGGTTATAAACACTAGACAAACATCTTTTGATGCAATTAAGCACTGAAATCATACAAATATAACCAAATAACATATACAAAAGCACACATAACGCTACTGAAAACATGTACAATCTGAGCGTTATCATATTGCAAAACCCTTTCTGTTAAGCAATACACGATTGTTTTTCAAATCATTTTTCATCAATCGGTGAATATCAATTCGTTGGTTCACTCACTCCGTGCTGTCTTCTTTGAGACGTTCCGGTTTGAGAACGACTTGATTAGCTGCGAAACCCTGTCTCAGAGATTCTTTGGAATTTTACCTAATCACAGGCAGTACTTGTACTGATCAACGGTGAACCGTGGTTTTTGCAACCCCATTCAACGAAAGTGATCAAAGACACTTTCGTGCGCTTTATTTCTAACTGTTGTTTGCAGGAACACCCAACGGTTGCAGCTGATCAGAATTGAGGAGTCAATCCATAACCGAATGCTCACACATCACACTCACTTCTAAAGAAATCATGATAAGTGGACATCTTCATATACTAGCTCTGATATTTTCAATCCATGCTTCTGCTACATTGCTGCAAATATCATGAATCAACAAAGCTTCTGCTACTCTGATGAGAAGATATCATGATCCAATAAATGTGAGCATGTCGGTCCAAAAGGTCACAACATCACATGATGGCAATACAACAATGGTTAATCTAGAGATTATATGTTGCAGATGTTCTCAATGAAAGCTCGTGATCACTTGTCAAAGAAACACTCAAGCTAAAGAATCACTACTGATGCACAAAGTTAATGTTAAAGAAGCTTCAAACTCTACGAGCTCAAGCATTTAAGATTAAAGATAGAATGGTAGGATTTGCAATGTAATTCATGGGGTGACCTCCCTTAGGGGGAGATTGTTAGGATTTGGAAAATCCATGTTGAAGTGTTGGTCACCCCAACAATAAACTAGCATATTGTAGCTCATAGATATAATGTTATATTAGTTAGTTTACAAGTAGTATAAGTAACACCATAGAAGAAGGACGGGTCTTTACCCACTGTATGCCTAATCCACAGCCTGAAGGAGGGCGTAGACATTGTATAAATATCCCTCTCCCCACAAGGGAGAGGGTTGGATGTTCATTTGGTAATCTAACCTTTCTTTTGATGTTATCTCTCTAGAACATCCAATCTTTATCTCTCTAGAACTCCACACATTTCATACCTTGATTTCGTTTAGTGTTATGATATTCAATTACTTACACAAACTCTTGACATCACTGGAGTCAATGTGGTGTGGGGCATCGGGGCCATGGTGGAAGATAGGGTATCTTCAACATCTGCCTCAGATAAGGAGGAGGTGCGATGTGGGGACGACATAATACTGTAATAACCTAGTTATTAATAAATATAAACTTATATAATCATGTAAATTTTTCTAAAAGATAACCCGAGGTATGGTGTGTGTAATATCTTAAACAAGTGGTTGTAAATACGTAGGCACGGAGGGCTCGCGGGTTGCGGTGTAAACTGGTCCGTTTTGAAAAACGTAATTATAGTCAAGTGTTAAAAATAAACTTGGTTCTATATAATTCTGGCTCTGATGCCAATCTGTAAAACCCCCAAAATCTCTTAATTACAGCGGAATACTAATTTTGGGTGTTACGGGGAGGATTACAATCATAATCATAGAAAACAACTCAAAAAGAGACGTTTTAAAAGTCATTATTTATTTAATTCAAAATGCATAAGCGTTTCTATTGTTTCGCAAAATAAAAATGACTGATAAATTTGTTTACACTAATGACTCTTGGTCAAAATGCCTACTCCGTGCCTTCAATTCCTGCTTCAACTACCTGAGATAAACATGCTAAAAGTCAACAAAATTGTTGAGTGAATCCATAGTGTTTGTAATAATAATCATTTGAACAAAGGTGTAATCATTCAAATAAATCAGTATGTATATTGCCATTAGTCTCATGAACTCAACATTAACGTGTGTGTTATAACAAGAGTGCACTCGGTGTAGGAGTTTGCCATTCTCCTAGTATATGTCAAATAGTGTGCATTTGGCTATCAATCTGGCTAACACAAGGTTATATATCCAGCTAGCTCAAATGGTTTGCCAATTCCTAATAGATCTATCATAGTATTCGCTGATGCAGGTTTTCTGACCAGGTTTTAATATTTATAGTGTGTCGTTTACCTATGGTCCACCTTATGCACTCACAGGCAGTGTACCCGGTCGTGTATAGTGTAGTAATCGGTAAAACCAAGGTTGTCCCAAAAGCTATGTGAGCGGATTCTAATTAAGTCTATGTGTCACTGGTTTTAATTGTTTTAAGTATTGAAATGATTAATTAACTAGAAAACAAGAAATAAAAGCAAATAAATAAGATAGAGTTGTGATCAATAGAAGTAAAGTGTGCTAACCTAGTTACTCATCCTATCATGTAATGTTCACGTCTTACTACTTCCAATTGATTCAAGTGGGGGTTTAAGTCGCTAGGACAACATTTGGTCAGTTCGTCCTAACCTATCAGCAAAGGCTTCCACCGGAGATCAAGCTACTACCCTTGAAAGTCCAGTTATTTTTAGTCCCCTAAGCCAAGTCATTAAGTTCCTCTACATGCAAGATTCGTAACAATGAGTGCCCGGGCGCTAGCATCTTAGACACTCATCTCTAACTTCTTAAGTTAATCCAAACATTAGTTTTGATCATTTGGTCAGTTCGCACAAGCGAGGAAGGGTCGTCAGTTGGTCAATTCTTACCCTTCCCAACTCAATCTACCTACTTAGGGCCAGTTGGTCAATTCTCCTAAGCAACTAGATACTACCTCCATTCAAAACTACAGAAGCTAGGGTAGCTACCAACGAATTATGCACGCATACACTAGAAACAATTATACGAAAGCATGTAAACGTAAACATAACAATTAAGGAATCATAACTAGGCTAGCACCAAAGGTGCTTAGCCGATCATATTAAATGAAACCAAAGATTCTACGTTTGACATAATGAAATACATGAATTGTAAAACCCTAAAAATCTAAAACGTGTAAAAGACTATTTTACCCCTAAAATTTAATATTTATAAAATACGTAAAATTCGTAAAGCTCATTAAATGTAAATTTAACCTAACTTATAAATGATTAAAGAACCAAATTTACGAGATCAATTTACACCTTGCGTCTAAAAATTACATCTCACGTTTTGTTTAGCTTTGCATGGGCCAAATGTTTGCTAAGTACTCAATGCATTGAAATTAAATTACAAAGCCCAAAATACTTAAAATTATAAAAGTTCATAACACTTAAAATCAAAAGCCCATAATACTAGTAATTTGGAAAGTATTTTTTGTTGTGATTCCCTTTTTCTCGGCCATAATATACTCCCCATATATCCCTACATTTCCCATATTCATCTCATTCATTAACCTACCCATTAACATATTCAAAACACACTCAAAACCCTAGCAAAACAAAGTGACAGCATAGATCTCTCTCCCCTTCCCATTCGACTTCAAGGCAACAAAGATGAGTCGTAAGGGTTCCTAAGAGGCTATTGGTTTGGCTTAGTCATGGGTTTTGCATTGTAATTCTCTTGGTTTTGTCTTCCTTCTACTCGCACGCAACAAAGGTTTGCAATCCTCAACTCGTGTCAATGTTTTCCTTCTTTTTTTTTCTTGATTCTGTCGTAAGTTATACTTCACTCGAAGGCATGCATGCATCAAATATAACCATCACATAGAATGATAAGATTCATCATAAAACAGTAACCTTCATCACATGAAATCATAACCAGAGCACAATACATTTCGACCCACATGTAGACCTTGATGTATTGAATCTGTTTGACCCTCTCTTGCATGTCATCTCATGTTTAATTATTTTTGTATGGAGCCAAAGTTGTCTCATGAAATCATGTTTTAATCACGTAATTATCGAATGAAAGAGCTGTTATTCGACCCATGTGTAGCTTTCTATTTTGAAATCCCATTCGACCACCATGACCATTCGACCACATGCAAGTAATATATATATATATAAGTTATTATCATCACAATAATAAGAATAGTACATAAAATCAACACATGATATATCAATTATGACAGACTTAAATGGATCGACCCATATGATAACTTGTTTGGAAATCTGTTCGACATATATATACATATGACACATACATGTTACCTTTGGAATAATGTCGAGTTAAAATGGACTTAGTGCATATGAGTACCTTTGGTTTAGTTGTGTCGATAATAATTTTCATACAAGTCTCGTGTTGTCCTTGTTTTTGTCGTGTGGATTAAAATAGACCTAGGCATGTCTCGACTAGATTAGCACATGTTGGAGGGTTGGTTTTGTAAATTATAAACATGGAGGGTGGCTCGTTAATATGGTAAATAGATGGACTAGATTCGTAAAATGAGTAAACATATGATAATTACACTTTCTACCCTATACTTTGTAATATTTACATTTTAGACGCCAAACTATTGTAACTTGTCATAAATGACCCTTAAACTATGATTACACTCTTTTCCATCACTTTAACCTAATTTAACAATAATTACATTATAAATGACTAAACTTACTAAATCGGGAAACCTGCCTAAAATAGAAAGCTGCCTAAAATAGGAGGTTATTTAAAATGGTTAAGTTACTTAAAGTAGAAACTGCCTAAATAAGCAAAGTTACTAGATTTGGAAACTTACTAAAAATGGAAAGAATCTCATAAACCTAAAAGACTTAATCGGAATAAAACACGTTAACTAAATCTAATAAATGAATATCCTTTCACTTCTGTAGATCCCTCAAGGAAGGAGTGATCTTCTGTGTCTTGTGTTTTATCTATTTGTGTATGTCTTTGCTGTTGAACTTGGTACAAATATTTTGACCTTATCTCTTAAGGTTTCTCATGATTCTTACACATCTTTTTGATTTTAGCTTGACTAGTTTGGCCTTTGCTCTGAGCCTTATCATTAGGGTTCCCCTATATGCCTTTGCCATGTTCCCTTAGTTTTGTGAACCTTTTGATGTTGAACCTTGCTTTGAACCTTTAACATGAACCTTTAGATTATGACTTTCATTTGACCCTTCAGTTAGTACCCGAGCCATTTCCTAGCCATGAAGATAACATGGCCATGTCTTTGATTCACCATTGACATGACTCTAGTGTGGTCAAGTGATGTTCCACGCCGTCCCTTTTGATATATACATTATGAGCTCCACATTATTATTATTATTATTATTATTATTATTATTATTATTATTATTATTATTATTATTATTATTATTATTATTATTATTATTATTATTATTATTATTATTATTATTTTTAATAATAAAAACGTCATGTCATTATTATTATTACTATTATTATTATTATTATTATTATTATTATTATTATTATTATTATTATTATTATTATTATTATTATTATTATTATTATGGCCACTATGATTTGTACAAGGGCGTATGGATGCATCCTAGATTTGATTTGATTTGATTTGCATTTGATATGATATGATATATTTTGGTGATTGGTGTTGTGTGCAATACATGCCTTTCATAATTTTGGGAGCTAGCTACTCCATGGTTACTTACGATATGATATGATATGATTTGTTTGGGCTCGTGGTAGATTATTGATATTTTTCCTTTCATGTCCTTTCATCTTTATTATGCCTCATGTTATTCCACAATGCACCATATTCTGTATTTCTTGTTCTTAGTTTCCTTGATTACTCATTCATTCAGTATCCTTATGTGATTCGTCTAACTATCATATTATACTCCATTTCATTTGATTTGTCATACTCTTATTCCATTTTAGTTGTCTATCAAGCTTATACTTCAAACTATCATTCCATTCACTTACTGAACCATTATATGATTATTGGATTCATGTGTTGACTATGCTATTACATGATTTATATGACTATCCATTTACCCTGCTATTACATGAATTATGTGACTATCTGTTACCATGCTATTATGTGACTAATTGATTCACCCGTTTGTCATGCTAGTATGTAATTATCTGACTCATCTGTTTAACATGTTATACCTCGTCAGTTACTTTTGTGGGCTATGATTATCATGTAGTGTTCCTATTTGCTATTTGTGACTACCATGCTTGTACTTCTGTTGGTACTTTCTGATGCTTATGTTGTTAGATCGACATAGTTATTGATGTTTACCTGCCTTGTTGACCTGTCATGTTTACACTTCTGTTTATGCTACTTTTTGATAACGAAGATGGTTCTACTTATGTTGTCTATCTAGTTGACTCATTTAGTTGCCGTGCTATGTCCTTGTTTGGTTAATTCATTCAATTATGATGTTCATTCTTTATTCCTACCTGATACATGTGGCTACCATGTTTATACTGCTGTTAGTATTTCCGTTGTTTATGATACTTGTTATGTTATTAAATGTGGGTTATCTGACTTGTGTGATTGCTATGCTTACATTCAATTTAATTGCTTCTGCCTGCTTTTAGTTTTCCGTTTGGCTTATATGTATTCTGATTACCTGATTTATTTGTGTGTCATATTTATGTTAGTTGATACGCTGTCTATGATGCTTGATCATTGTTGGTTACTTGTCTTGATTATGATACTGTTCATAAACTCCTAAGTGATAATGTTTTGGTACTTGTATGTTTGGTTATTTATATGTACTTGTATTTGTTCAATGATTCGTTGCTCTGCTTTGCTTTGGTCTCTTTTGATTTCTGTTTCTTCTGGATATCTGTTAATATTGTGTTCTGCAGGTTCCTCATTGACTCATTGTGCTCATTTCGTTGGGACTTTGTTATCAGTTTCATTTGTTTCGTTTTTATATCTTTATTTTGTTAGCTTTTGTTTTGTTATATCTGTTCACTGGGCTTTTTAAGCTCAACCACATTTTCTTTTCCATGCAGCAGGAACCAAGTAGGATGTTGGGCTTTGTTGGGCTGAGAGTAGGAGTATTTGAGTGATCCGACCCTAGTTTCCCCTATCTTATTGGGCTATTTTTGAAGAGCATTTGTTTTGATATTTCATTTCTTTTTTTTTGACATATTGGATTTTATATCTTTCCATGTAAGTCATTTGTTTATATGACTTGGAATTTTATTTTATAAGACTTCCGCTTGCAAAATTTTATTAGTATGTTCTGATATGACACCATGATGTGATACTTCTACCCTTATCGGGTTGGGGTGTTACAATTATGGTATCAGAGCCAGGTTTCGTCTTGTTGACCTTAGGATTGACCTGTGACGCGGGTAGACATTAGGCTTCCGTTGTTTTTATCTTTTCCGATTGTTTTCACCTTTGTTCAGATTTGATCTCAATATTCTTTTGTCTTCGCTGATTCGACCTTCTTCTTTTCGCATTTGATTTTGTTATTTTATCTTCGCGCATTCGTTTGTCGATCGTTTAGATGGAGACTACTCGTAGAGTCGAAAATGAAGGTGCAGACCCTGCGTTGCTGCAACGATTTTGGGAGAGATTCGTGAAGCAGAAGCCGTACCCGATTGTGATGCTGTTGGAGACATCAGGATGCTGCTGAAAGGAGCTGGACGGATCAACCAGAGGCGCAAAGACGGAGACAAGATTCAACTGGTGGACACTTGGAAGACGTGTGAGCAGAGGAGCTATGACCGGCGTACTTTAGACTGGGCGGAGAAGCTACTACCAAGATTCAGGCATATTAGTGTCGACATTCCCACTGTCGAGATGCTGAGAAGATTCATCTGCTTCATATGATTGGGCGCGTTTGGATGATGGATTCCTATGGCTTGATTCTTCGGTGTTACTATGACCTCGCGTTGTGTTTTATATCTCTTCGATAAATCTCGATTTTCATCAATTATTTTATATGATTTGTATTTGTATGGTTAGACCTTGCGGCACCTTGTCATTTTTGTGAACCTAAGGCTATTTTTGGATCGTCAGTAATGAGTCATGAGGAACCTTCTCGAGCAAGTCGGCAGCCTTTACGTTATTCTCGATTGTGCGGGTATCATACCCAACCAGTTTCACACTCCTGATGCATTGATAATTCGATATGTGCTTCTCTGAATTTTAGCAAGTTCCTTGTTTGTTCAAAACCTGATTTGATTTGGGAAGTTTCCTACCATTTAGCATTACCACTGTAATTGTATCATGTATATACGTGCTTCATGTATCTCTGCGAGTAACTTCAACTATCATCCGTCAGCTATTTATTTCATGTTCGTTGAATCAGATTTATAATGAATTGTATTATGTGAAAAGCCTACGGCTATCCTAGCTATCGGAATCAAGTCATGAGAGATAAAACTATTCCCATTTCTATCGTATTCTGGTATGTCTCTATTTGTCTTCATCCGTTTTCATTTCAATTTTCGAGGACGAAAATTTTCTTTTAGAGGGGAAGAGTTGTAAAACCCTAAAAAATCTAAAACGTGTAAAAGACTATTTTACCCCTAAAATTTAATATTTATAAAATACGTAAAATCCGTCAAGCTCATTAAATGTAAATTTAACCTAACTTATAAATGATTGAAGAACCAAATTTACGAGATCGATTTACACCTTGCGTCTAAAAATTACATCTCACGTTTTGTTTAGCTTTGCATGGGCCGAATGTTTGCTAAGTACTCAATGCATTGAAATTGAATTACAAAGCCCATAATACTTAAAATTATAAAAGTCCATAACACTTAAAATCAAAAGCCTATAATACTAGTAATTTGAAAAGTATTTTCTGTTGTGATTCCCTTTTTCCCAGCCATAATATACGCCCCATATATCCCTATATTTCCCATATTCATCTCATTCATTAACCTACCCATTCACATATTCAAAACATACTCAAAACCCTAGCAAAACAAAGTGACGGCATAGATCTTTCTCCCCTTCCCATTCCACTTCAAGGCAACAAAGACGAGTCATAAAGGTTCCAAGGAGGCTATTGACCGTGGGTTCCTGCTTCGAAGGATGTTGGTTTGGCTTAGTCGTGGGTTTTGGATTGTGATTCTCTTGGTTTTGTCTTCCTTCTACTCGCACGCAACAAGGGTTTGTAATCCTCAACTCATGTCAATGTTTTCTTTCTTTTGTTTTCTTGATTATGTCGTGAGTTATACTTCACTCGAAGGCATGCATGCATCAAATATAACCATTACATATAATGATAAGATTCATCATAAACAGTAACCTTCATCACATGAAATCATAACCAGAGCACTATACAATTCGACCCACATGTAGACCTTGATGTATTGAATCTGTTTGACCCTCTCTTGCATGTCATCTCACGTTTAATTATTTTTGTATGGAGCCAAAGTTGTCGCATGAAATCATGTTTTAATCACATAATTATCGAATGAAAGACCTGTTATTCGACCCATGTGTAGCTTTCTGTTTTGAAATCCCATTCGACCCCCATGACCATTTGACCACATGCATGTAATATATATATAAGTTACACAATAATAAGAATAGGACATAAAATCAACACATGAAATATCGATTATGAAAGACTTAAATGGATCGACCCATATGATAACTTGTTTGGAAATATGTTCGACATAAATATACATATGACACATACATGTTAGCTTTGGAATGGTGTCACATTAAAATGGACTAAGTGTATACGAGTACGTTTGGTTTAGTTGTGTCGATAATAATTTTCATACAAGTCTCGTGTTGTCCTTGTTTGTGTCTGATATGGAGTAATATAAGGATATATCAAAATATACGTGATACACGCGAGAATCGACAAATCAACCTTTTAGGAAAAGGGTTAACGTGCCAAAACTAACGAATGTGATATAAGTGATACCGGGTAAGTGGTTACCCGGGTCGTGTCCCAATGAGGTGTGAATTGAGGATGTCGTTTGAGGTTTGTTATTAAAATGCTTGAATTGTTCGAGATTTTTCGTTTTTGATTACGTTCTCTACAAATTAATTAACGGGAAAGTAATTAAGGATAGGGAAACAAAATAAATGACAAACTAACTACTACTAAGCATACGGAACAATAAAATTAAGCTAAACTAAGTCCTAGGGTGCTAATATGCAAAAACGTAAAAACCCGGGCTAATCCCGAGCTCCAAAAGTGAAAATAATGCAATTTAAGGCCTACGGATGTGAAACTAATTTTCCTACGTTCTAAACTATTAAAAATAATTTTAGGAAAAAGCGGGGTATTTTTTCGACTTTTAAATTATTTATTATCAATTAAAAACTAATTTAATCTAATTAAATTATAAAAAATACTAAACTAATTCAGAAAATTCTAAGGAAATTACTAAAAATACTTTGAATTATGCTTGATTTAAGAAAAATAAAAAACTACCTCATTGCTTTTTGAAATAAGCACTTAAAAAGCCAAATAAGATGTTAATGCTAAAAGTGAACTTGTGGTTAAAGGATTAATGTTGCATAAGATGACCAGTCAAAGACCCAAGGGCAATTGGTAATGTGTGGTGTGTTGTGCGTGTGAGCCAAGAGACCAAGGGCCGAATCTGGTGCTTGGCACTTTTTTTTGCAATTATTTTTTTTTCAAATTTTCTTTTTGCAAATTAAAGTAGGATTAGAGATAATCAATTTTTTCTAAAAACTTGATTTGTGAAAAGCTCCCAATAAGCAGATTCAACTGCTTATTTCCTTCAGTTTTGCACATACCCGAACAAACACCCCTTTTGACAGATTGTAGGCACAAAGAATTACCAAATAAGCTGGCCAATAAGCAAAAATGAGAGAAAAGCTGTGTTTAACTAAAATAAGCAACATTCATGTGGAATAAGTTGAAGAACTAATGAGATAAGAAAATAAGCAGTTTGTGCTTCAAGCTAATCTACGGGAGATCCTAAACTTACATGGAAAATGAGCATACAATGGGCTAATTACGCACTAAAGAGCATAAGATAAGCAAATGACTAATGAAACCTATTCTAAATAATCAAAAAAAAACATGAATAAGACTAAATAAGCTAGTGAATATCAACTAATAAGCATAAAAAAAATCAAATGGTGACTGCTACTTTGACTTCAGTCCATATCAATGGCAAAGGGGCTGTTTGCAGCTTCTTTTTAAGCACTCAAAGGAGTTGTAAATTCCTGAACAAGCTAAAACAATTAAATTTGATACTCTAGGCTTGCTAAAAAGCTAGATTGCAGCTAGGGGTGAACTTAAATAAGCTAAATATGGACTAGTAAAAAGGAGCTTATGAGCACTATTGTGTCTGCTGTAACAGTAACTGAAATGGCTAAATGGGACTTTTGAAGGGCAAAGTTAAGCAATAAAACAAGCTCTAAAGAGCAAAATAAGCTAACACATAAAATTACCTATCTATAAACTAATTATAAAACTGAAATTGAATCCTAAGTCTAACTTTAATCAACCTAAAATTAAGCTAGAAATGGGGTACTTGGGGCTGCTACAGAACAATAAGGCTACTTCAAAAATTACTCTAAAAGCTTCTTGACTTAAAGACACTTGAGATAACTTCAAAAACATCAAATGAACTAAATTAACACCTAAATGAAACTAATTTGAGACCAAAAGAATGGGTCAAAACCCATAAACCTTGCAAATCCAAACACCCTTTTAGGGGCAGAAAAGCTATGAAACTGTAAAAAAAATGTTTGAGACATAAAAACTTTCAAAGACTAATTTGACAACTTAAACATAAGCTCACATGAGCTTAAAAACAACTTATAACACCTTTCTAATCAAAATGAAAACTGGAATTCAAGACACTCAACAATGAAGCACTAAAGACAATAATAACAAAACTGCATAAACTTTAATAACTGGAATTGAAACTGAAAGTAAATTGTTTTGAAAATTAAATTGTTACAATTAAAGTAAAATGACAGTAAAAGTAAAATGGTACTAGAACAAGAATTTCTAGACCAGTTTTTCACTATCACTAAAAGCCTATTTATACAAAAAAAAATGAATCTGTCTAGCTTGGGTCATGTCTTCTTGCTTGTTGTCTTTTCTGCTGTGTTTGTTGGTGTGAGAGATTGAGTGAAAGGTGAGTGTTTGTGCTTCTTTGCATTTCATCTCAGCCATTGAAATGCCTTGGTCCCCAATCTTGCAATCTCACCCATTGATTGGCTTTTGTGCACCTAGGATTGCTGAGGTGGACGGGGTGAGATGGGACATCATGTGAAGCATCTTGGACTCATTTGTGAGAGGGACAGGAGGAGGGAAGGGAAGGTTTTGCATTTGGCGCCAATTGGTTGTTCTGGGTTTGGGATTTTTGGGTAAAAACAGATATGGGTTAAAGGGAATGGGTGGTTTAGTATTAGTTTAAAAGGTTTAAGTTAAAGGTTTTTAAAAAAAATGTTTAAGTAAAATGTATTTATGTAAAAATGGTTTTTTTTTTTCTTTTTTATAAAAAGAATTGGTTTTAATTAAAAATGGTTTTTAACAAAGAGTGTTTTTATGAAAAATAATTGTTTTAAAAGGTTTTAAATAAAAAAATGTTTTTAGTAAAAATAATTGTTTTAAATTAAAAAAAATGGTTTTAAATAAAAAATAATTGTTTTTAATGAAAAATGGGTAAATAGGTAATTTGGGTTCGGGTTTGGTTTCGGGTTTGTTTTCCCCACTCTCACTTCAAATATGCGTCCCGAGATCCAAAAATGTAGAAAATCAACTCCCGGCTCCGTCTACAAAGCACGTTTTCCATTCCAAGCTCATTTCTGTCCGTTTTTGCCCTGTTTTCGATCCTTTGTACCTGAAACACATAAAAACACACTCCAAGGATATCTGCAGTATAATTGGTTATATTTTCGTGTTTTTAAACGTTTTTGTGGTCTTAGATGGGTAAAAATGATGAGTGAATAAGCACTCATCAAATCCCCCACACTATCAATTGCTAGTCCCTAGCAATCCGATCATATGAAGTAATGAAAGGATCAAAAATACCAAGAATACCCCGTTTCGACTTTTTATTCAACTACAAGAAATTTAAAACTTGAACGTAAATAAATAACATGCTTGATTTTCAAAACATGGCATCATGGAACGGGATTCACGCAAAATGGGTGTCTCCGGGGAATTGTAATCGTCATCCTCTTTTTTATACTCTCAAACTAAGCTTAAACTTATTGTGCAAACGTTTTTGTAAAATGCTAACACTACTTATATCAATAATCTATGTAAGTCGAGACTTAACTTTTTACTCCCGCAATTTATACAATTTAAGTGTGTGTGTGCTCATTTTCAAAAATTTGACCATTGAAATCGACATTTGTTATGGTTGTTATCCACTTAACTAAAGTACTAACTCACCGGAAATGATGAAAGTCTAAGGATCGAAAGGGCCTCTTCCATGTAGCGGCTTTCTTCTCGGCACATCCCAAAACATAAGTTTTAAGTGACCGGGCTTTTGACACCTCACAGAGAATAGTACCGGAATTAGCGGGAATTCGATTCCAAAGATTTACGAGGCTACCGTTAAGTTAAAACTAAACCTAAATGGATTACAACCGACGATAATTTAAAAATTCGAGATTCAAAGGTGAGATCACTCCATGTTGCGACTTTCTTCTCAGCTTGTCCTTTTTAAGGAGGCTAGGTTTTCACCCTCGAGAATAATATCGGAGCTTTCGGGATCTTTGAAATCAAGGATTTCCAAATTACCGTCAAACTTTTAGACAACTTTGACGAATACGAGTTCAACTTCCGATTTAAATTTAAGAAAAAGCAAGTTTCGTACATTTATTCATAAGCAACATTGTGATTTTATTCACGTAACTCATATTTTTTTCATTTTTCAATTTTCAACTTTTTCACTTTTTTTTTTTTTTTCTTTTTTCTTTTTTTTTCACTTTGACTTTGAACTTTAAACTTGCAACTTTTGCATCATTCAAGCACTTTTATGATACTTTCATTTTGCAACATTATTCAGATTTTAAGAAAGTATGCTTTCTCGGAAATTTAAATAAAAAGTTGAACTCGGACTCTAAATCAATTTTGCTTAAAAACTTTTTATTGTAACAAGACGATTTGAATGTTCAAAAGTTTGACAATGAGCACGTATTTTAGTCCAATTAGTTAGCTTCTGGGAGAAAAAGCCATAGATTACTTATATAAGCTCTAAAGAGAACCAACTACTCCACGCTTAGCATTTTCATTTGCACAACGCGTAAAACCTTAGCCTAATCGTTAAGAGAGCAGCTAGATCAACACTCTAGCAGAGTCGGGATTCCCCTTGTTCTAGCCGAATCAAGACTAAACTACCATTAACACCGAAGCATCAACGAATTATTTTTGTGCAAAGCACTTCTTGTAAACGTAAATAAGTCATCAACGAATTATTTTTGTGCAAAGCACTTCTTGTAAACGTAAATACTTGACTTAAAGCGATAAAATTTTTAAAATTTTTGGTCAAAACGGGGGTGCTAGGGTACTAGAAGGTACATATGTGATCAAAATTCGCTAGAATTCCCCCCCACACTTAGAATTGAATATTGCCCTCAATATTCAAAGTACCGGCCGTAGCCGAAACCATAGAACGGAAAAAGGTAATACTACTAGCCAAGTGTGGGAACGAAATCTTTTTTCACAAAAAAGGATTTTATAAAGATATCCCTAGATAAACGTTAGCAAAAAGATCGGATATTGGGCGGCTGGATTGAAAACAGGCGCATCAATCATCACGATCTACGGGAATCCTGAAAACAGAGAGCAAACACACAACAAGCAAACAACAGTGGGGAATTCCCCCACACTTAGTGTTAGAAAATAGAAAGAAGTCAGAAACATGGGTGGATACCCATGAAATGCTACTGTTTTTGTTCACCGAGTCGCTAGCTTGACTCGACCCCGAATTCATTGGTCCATGGGGGAGCAAGTGGAAGAGAAAATCTCCATCGGACTTTCATTCAAATGGTTTGGATAAACATTGAATGTGCTGAAAGTTCCACTCCGATGAGATATTACTGGCTCAAAAGAATGAGAAATGCCTGGGTCAAAGATGGTATCTTCACTCCCGTAGGAGTTAAGATATGGAGAAGAGACGGGATAAGAAAGGAGAGTGTCAATTTTTTGACAACGGGTGGGTTGGGTGGGCAAAAGATTAGATTGAGGAACATTAAGCGAATGTTCGACAATCTTATCCACCACTGAAGCAATGAAAACATCCGTATCGGGCTTAGAAGAGGTTCCATCATCCGGCGGTTTCGCAGGCGGACGGGTGGATGATGGATCTAAGCCATACTCATCACTCTCAAAACTCGGAGGCATCGAGTCATCCGGAGAAAGAAATGAGTCGACCTCTTCCATAAGAGTGTCACTCGACGAATCAAAAGGTGAATTGTATAAAAGATTTTCCAATTCAGTGAGGTCGGCTTCAAAGTCGAAGTGCACATTATCATCTCCTGGTGGAGAATGATCAATAAGAGCGAGTTCATCGGCGAACTCCTCGAGAAGGTCTAAAGTCGAAGTGGGATTGCCACTATTCTTTTCTTCAGAAGTAGAATCATCGAGCTCGGGTAAAGAGGTAATGGGGTCTTCAAAGTAAGAGACACTATCCTCATTCTGAATGTCAAAGATTGGGTTATCTGAAACTAGAGTGAATTCAGAATCGAAGTCAAAAAGAGGATTAGTGAATGCCATAGTGAAAGGTTCCTCAGACACAACAAGATTATCTTCATCATCCGTTTCAAAATCAGTGTCAAGTTCTCGTTCTTCAGGTTCAAGATCTCTCACTTCTTCTAAGCTGACGAGCTCAGAAGGAATTTCCTCAACATACTCGATGTCTCCACATGATAAAGAATCGTCAAACGACGTATAGTCATTTTCAGACTCGGAGATCATCTCAACCGAATCATTAGGGGTGGGAGGAGAAGAATCATCATCAACAGGCTCATCACACATCATATCGGAGACACCCTCGCACTCACTTGGGGTTGGGACAAGGTTCTCAGCACAAGACGGTTCCGTTTCCGGAATAGTGCTAAGATGCTCATCCCCCATACTTAGAGAGTTAACGGGCTCTTCGGGTGTGATTTCGGCTGACAAACTTTCATAATATTCCTTCATTTGAATGGAATCCTCATCATCTTCATCGTCAATGTAAGTCGCGAGCCATCGGGCACGTCTTGCAAGTGCTCATTCTTCGATTCGTATTTCTTCAAGACATTTTTGAATCTTAGCGGCTCGTTCCTCTTCTTCAAGTAATTCTAGCATAGATTTTTCGTTGTGAGACGTTTGGTCTTCGGCAAGTTCTTCTAGCATACTTTTCTCACGAGGATGTTGATCAATTACAGGATATTGTTCAATGACGGGAAATTGTGGAGGTTGGAAATTGTCAAAACAAGGAGTGTTATAACAAGGATCAGGCCCATAGTAATTCTGATTCCATGATTGACATTGGTAATCATAATGAGGACCTCCACAATTTGCACAATAAGGAATTTGAGGGGAGAAATTATGAAATGAAGGATCATTGAAATCTTGATAGTACGGTTGTGGTTCGTATGAATTCTGTGGAGGGTAGTTGAAATCGTTTTGAGGATAATTGAAGGAATTTGGATTAGAATCATAAGCGAATGAATTCTCGGCACAAATCGAACAAAATCCATTAGTAAGATAGTTTCCACACCACTCACACATACATTTGTAGCAACGAAATCCTTTTGGTAACACGTCTCCACAACCGTAGCAATAATCTTGATCGAACGAAGATATCTCGGGTATGGGAGTAGGAATCGAGGGCTCAACAACATCACAATTGGTATTTGTAGCGGTACTTCCCAAAGTTAACTTTAGACGAAGTTCATTAAGGTAGTTATCAATCATGTTCATTCCGTCCCTAAGGAAATCTTCTGAAAAACGTCTTGAAGATTCCGGAGGTGGGACAAGTGGTGTGCTCTCAGAGCTAGAAATTTCCACCACTTCCGTTTTGGTCTCCGGTTCTTGCTCTTTTCTCTTAACCTTAACCGTAAATCGCGAAAGATTTTGATCAATTCTGGACGGTTTTGGCTCAGAAACAATAGAAGAAATATCGGGTTGTGGCGGATGGTCGGAAAAACTTGGAGAATCATCGAGAGAGTTTTTATCGGATAATTCGCACCAATAGCAATATTTGCTTGCACCCATCCTTCCACATCGCTTACATAAACAATCCTGATTTTGACAATAAAGTTGATCCTCTTCCATACGGCTTTTGCAGTGGAAACAACGACGATAATCGATCGTCGCCATGATAATTAAACTTGTAGAGGGTTAAAGAAATAGAATTAAGTGATCGAGAGGATACGAAGAATAGAATCAAACGGTGAAAGAGGGTAAGAGAAATAGAATCAACGAATAAGAGGAATGAGAAGATTATTTTTGGGGTTTTGATAAATAGAAAATATAAAAGGGAAAATAAATTTTGAAAAGGAAAATATTTTTGGGTTTTTGGAAAGCAAATAACTTCACGAGGAAGGTTCTTCAAGTCACTAATCGTCAAACCGTAACGATATTGTCGCAACACAACCTCCCCGGCAGCGGCGCCAAATTGATATGGAGTAATATAAGGATATATCAAAATATACGTGATACACGCGAGAATCGACAAATCAACCTTTTAGGAAAAGGGTTAACGTGCCAAAAATAACGAATGTGATATAAGTGATACCGGGTAAGTGGTTACCCGGGTCGTGTCCCAACGAGGTGTGAATTGAGGATGTCGTTTGAGGTTTGTTATTAAAATGCTTGAATTGTTCGAGATTTTTCGTTTTTGATTACGTTCTCTACAAATTAATTAACGGGAAAGTAATTAAGGCTAGGGAAACAAAATAAATGACAAAATAACTACTCCTAAGCATACGGAACAATAAAATTAAGCTAAACTAAGTCCTAGGGTGCTAATATGCAAAAACGTAAAAACCCGGGCTAATCCCGAGCTCCAAAAGTGAAAATAATGCAATTTAAGGCCTACGGATGTGAAACTAATTTTCCTACGTTCTAAACTATTAAAAATAATTTTAGGAAAAAGCCGTGTATTTTTTCGACTTTTAAATTATTTATTATCAATTAAAAACTAATTTAATCTAATTAAATTATAAAAAATACTAAACTAATTCAGAAAATTCTAATGAAATTACTAAAAATACTTTGAATTATGCTTGATTTAAGAAAAATAAAAAACTACCTGATGAGTGTCTAAATACTCATCATTTTTGTACAATATAAACTGCAAAATCATCTGAAAACACTCAAAAATGCATCAAAATGATGAAAATATCACAAATCAGTGTTTTATGTGTTTTAAATGCAAAACTATCAAAATCAGATGAAAAACGTATCAAGTTTGCAAAATTAGCAGTTTTAGTCCCCTAAGTTTCAAAAATTGTCAAAAAGCAGTCCCGGTATATCAAAATAAAGAAAAATGTCATTTAAGGTCCATGGGATTCAAAAGTTGTTAAAACAAACCCTTCAAAGTTTAAAATTTGCAAAATTACAACTTTAGTCCCTAAAGTTTGAAAATTGTCATGTTTAGTCCTTGGACTTTTCAAAAATGGCAAATATGGTCCTTATATTATTTGAGATTGTCAAAACCAATCCTTGGGCTACATTTTCAGAAGTTACAGTTTTGGTCCCTGGAGATTCGAATTGTACACATTTAACCCCTAAACTACTAATTGGTTTTATATCTAAGCCTAAGCCCAAATTAAGCCCACACCAAATCCATTACCCGGTCCAAACCCAATCCATAACCCGGTCTATTATCCCAACCCGGTCAACCAACTCTCCCCAAGTCAAATAAAACACAAACGCGCCTTTTGCTCCTTTCTTCCCCACTTGCTTGCCTGCAAAACCCAGCCTTCCCATCCCCCCTCCTCACCTATCACTCTCCATGTCCCCCCCACCTCCACAACAACTACAAAATGCATTTATTGCATCCCTACTCCCACACTCAAGCTCCAGCTGCTAAAATCCCATTTCCCGCCAAAAAACCAATCTATGGCTAAAAATCTCCCAACTCATCCAAGGGTCTCAGGGATAGCTGGGATTTGCTAAGAGAGAGAAGGAAAGACCACTTGGAGTATACAAAAGGAAGAAAGAGAAGAGAGGAAAAACCAAGTAGTGTAATTCATTTTAAGCTTATGTCGATTTTAATTTTTAAAAGTTATACAGTGTATGTTTAAGCTTGTAAAACCTTTGTATTTGTATTTGAGTGTGATAAAAACTTGTTTGCATTTTCAATTTCAAGAAAAGTTTACATATCAAGTTTATGCAAATTTTGAGCCAAAATCTCAAAATTGGCTTTTGTTGTTTATGGTTGTTGTTTTGAACTCAATAAGCTTATATAAGCTCTTAGTTGCCTGTTTAAGCCAATGAAATCATTTATAACTCAGTTTAAAGTGAAAACTCAAAAATACCAAAAATCACTAAAAAATTAGTTAAAATGCAAAAATCATTGAAACTGAAGATCAAGACTGAAGCTGGTTGAATAATTGGATTGTTCTTGGTTTAGAGCTTAGTGGTAAGCGTATAGGAAGTGATCTCAGACCTCAGTTCTCAGTATACATTGGAATTCCAAATTGTAAGCCATTTAGTGAAAACTTGCATTTCCTAGTTTCAGTGTTTAATCCTTGTTACTTATAGTTTAATCTTGTTTTAATATAGTTAATGTTAGTTAATCAATAGGTAATTTGGTCTAAAAATTTGTTTTAGCATAAAAAGCTTAAAAACAGCAAGATAAAGGTGTGTTTGGTTTTGTAGACTAATCTGTCTTTAAGGCCTTTGCAGTGGTTAAGATGTGTTGTGCTATGCTTTGTCAGTTTATTTACACTTAAATCTGTCTTCATTTTGTACCTACACATCACCTAAGTCAAAGCTCACTCTAATCTGTCTTAGCAGCTTATCTGTTGAGTTTTATCAAAGCCAAAAGTTTGTTTTGTGTTCCAATTTCATAGGTCTAGCTTACATTAGTGTTATTTCATCATTATACATCTATTTCAGTCTTTAAATCCAAATCAAAGTTCAAAATAGTCAACTTTTTATAATTGCTCAAAAAGTCAAAATTTGCAAAACTCAGGGCCCAACCGAGGTGAATTTTCTTGAGCTCATTCGAGCCAAATCTGATGAAACTTATTGTTTTTAAAAGTCCTACTGGTCTACTTTCTTATCTCTATTTTATTACATTTTTGAGATTTTTCTATAAGCTTCATATTAGCTTGTTAAAATGGGTCAAATCCCCTGTGCAGGGCATCAAGTCTGCACAGGGTTTGTCCAGGTTTTGCAGAGCTTGTGTAGAGCTCATTTGAGCTCTCCTAGGTCTGAAATTTAGTTTACACATTCTCACCCAGGTCTAGTCTAGGTTCCAATTGATAGTTTTCACATTTAGCTTATTTTGAAGCTTGTGCTTAAGCTTAAAGAAGGCACCCTTTAACTGTTTTCATACATAAGCTCATTCATCAAATCTGTTGTAGATTGCAAATCAGAGGTTCAAGCTTGTTGTTACTTGTTGCATTTTGGTTGTTTTAGCTTATTGTAGCTTCTGTTTTGGGTTGGTGGCTTTTGGACTCCATTTGCTTATTTAAGTGCTTATTTCAATAAGCACTTGGTCATCAGTTTCATATTTCTCCACACAAGCCCTTGTTTTTCTATTTTTCCTAGCTTCTAAATATAATTTTAGAGTTTTCCTGAAATTTTCATATTTTTCTAAGTTGATTTGCTATTTTTCTTAATTTTAATTAGTTTTTAGCACTTTTTAATTAGCTTTAAATACAAATAATTAAGAAAAGCTTCAAAAAAATAAGTTTTCATTTTTCTTAAGTTAAGATAAATATATAAGTCATAAAAAGTATTTTTCCATAATTTTCTCAGTTTAAAAAGTATTTTCTAGCATTTTAATTAGTTTTAAATTAATAATAAATACATAAAAAGTCTAAAAAATATATTTTCAGTTTTAAAATAAGTTTTATCATATTTTAGATTTTTCTAAGTCTTAATTTTATTTTTCTAGCTTAATTTCATATTTTCTTGTATTATAAGCTAATATTTAATAGTTAAAATTAGTTTTTAATTAATAATAATTAATTAAATAGTTATAAAAATAATTTTATTTTTCTAATAATTTTATTTTATATTTAGGATTGTAAAAATGTATTTTTCATATCCGTAGGTATTTTCCTTCTTTATTTTTACGTTTTATTTTGTACGTTTACGTAATTTTATTTTTAAACGTATGTTTTAGGTTTTAAACGTTCATCATTTTAAATATAGTGATAGCGTTTATTTAATATATTTTATCTTTTTAATTTTCTTAATTTGTATTTAAGTCGCTTTAATTTATAAACTTTTTCAGTAGTGTAATTATCCATCAAAATCCTTTCTGATCACTATCCTTAGTGATCATTCTATCGTCTGATCAAGTGTTTGCACACCATTGAGTCTCCGTGGGACATAACGACCCGGGAATTCACTATATTCTCCTGGACTTCATTGCATTTGTGTTTTAAGCGGTTTTAAGCTTCTTACGGTCGGCCATTCACAAGTGGCCGGCTTGTGTGAGGTAGCTTGACTGTTTTCAGCACAGATCAAATTTTGGCGCCGCTGCCGGGGAGGCTTTAGCGTGTGTTTAGCCATTTTCAGACCCATTCTTGCACATATCCCATCCTTTGTAAAAAGTTTTTTGTAAAGTTATCAAAAAATCCAAAAATATTCATCTTTACCCTCTAATCTGTTTAATTCTCCATTCCTTTACCCTCTAATCTATTTAATTATCCATTCCTTATCCTCTATAACCCTTTAATTCTTCATCTCTTATCCCTCTTATCCGTTTAATTCTTCATGTCATGGTTTTCGACATGTTCCTGGTGTGGAGGTCCATTTAACGGTGGAAATTGTCGGCGATGTACCAATGTGAGTTTCGGAGACAAATTTGTCGGTAATCCCGATCCCATTTCAAATGAAACACCCAATTTTTCCTACCTACCTCCACAGCCCCAATACGAATCCTACTCATGCGAGTATTGTGGGAATGATTCTCATTCCGGTTTTGATTGTCCACCACAGGTCCCGCTTGTCTATGAGCCAGAACCGTGTTACAATCGAACTTTGGTGAAAGTTATTTTCCCAATTATCTCTGTTGTGAGAATTGCGGGGGTCCTCATGAGACTTTTGACTGTCAACCGATGAATCAAAATTTTCAAAATTCCAATTCTCCCGGTTTGACAATTTCCAACCCCCACAGTATTCCATCAGTCATCAGACTTCCGAGCCTTCACATCATTTCAATGATTACGAGGAGTGAAATCTTCCTCAAAGTTCAAGAAATACGATTCGAAAGAAACCGCAAATGAAAAGAATGGTGTGTAAGCTTCAGCAGATGAATATAAGAATCAGATATGATGACGATGATGATGAGGATAGTATTCAAATGAAGGAATATTATGAGAACGACGAGGAGAGTGTTACTCAATTGAACGATCTTATTTCTCAACTCCCTCAGTCTATTGCTATCACACCTATCTTACCTATAATTGCTTCCAAAGACTCTCTCATAATGGGGGACGAGCCTCTTAGCACTATTCCAGAAATGGAATCGTCTAGTGTTGAGAGCCTTGTCCCAATCCCAAGTGAGTCCGAGGTTATCTCCTGTAATATGTGTGATGAGCCTCTTAATGGTGATTCTTCTCCTCCTCTTGACATTCCATATGATCATCTCGAGATGTTCTCCGATTCTGACAACGATTGTATTTCGTTTGACGATTCTTTATCCTATGGAGACATCGATTATGTCGAGGAGCTACCTTCTGAGCTAGTTAGCTTAGAAGATGTGAGAGATTCTGATGATCTTGAAATTAAGGATGAGGTACTTCGTGAACAATTGTTCAATATAAATCTCCTCGTTTCTAAGATCGAATCATTTTGTGCTAAACCAGCTTCATCTCCTATCCCCTTTGTGGATAGTGACTCTACATTGGACAAGCCCGAAACATCTCCTGAACTTGAGGCTTTTTCCAATGATTCTCTTCATGAAGAGTTCTCCGGTGAACTCTCTCATGACATATCTCCTCCGGAATATGATCATTTCTATTTTGATCTTGAGGATGATATTGGCTCGGAGGAAGGTATACTCTATCATAAGAGTTTGCTTATTGATGATACTACCTTCACCCTTCCTCCCGATATGTCTACATTTGAGGATGAAGAATGGATCTTGATTGTTATCAACATCTTTCTCCCATTCCTCACATATGATGTGACTTCTTCTCTTCTTCACTCCTTCGGGAGTGAGGACACTATCTTTGACCCAGGCATTTTCATTTATCATCTGTGAGCCGGGTCTGTCTCTCTATATCTCATCGGTGTGGAACTTTCACGTGCTTCAAATGTTTGTCCAAACATCTTGAATGAAAGTCCGATGGAGGTTATCTCTTCCACTTACTTCCCCATGAACAAATTAATTCGGGGTCGAGTCAAGCTAGCGACTCGGAAATCAAAAACAGTAGCACACGCCATATGGGTTTTCACCCATATTTCTGACTTCTTTCTATTTTCTACCACCCTAGTGTGGGGGGGTTGCCCCACATGATTTTTCAAAAAAAAAAAATCCTTTCTAAATAATGGCCGTAGTATTTCCCTTTTACGTTCTAGGTTTCGGCATAACCGCCGGTACTTTGAATATTGAGGGCAATATTCATTTCTAAGTGTGGGGGGAATTCTCACGAATTTTATCATATATTATCCACCCAAATCCCCCGTTTTTGGCCAAAATTTTTTTTTGGAGTAAGTGTTCTACACTTACTCAGCTCGGTTATCAGTCCGCCATGTTTGATAAACAAAAGGATTGGCTAATCCAGGAGCAAACGGCTCTTGGTAAAGATATATCAAATCCGTTGACGGCTTGCAATTTGCCCAAAATTGTATGGTTTTCATCTCACCATATCCTAAAAAGTGAAGAGTTGGCTAGCCCGCAAGATTATGGCTTGTGGTAAAGGCAGTGGAAAATCCATAATTGGTATTCAGCTCACCAAAGATAATATTGATAATTTATCTAAGAGTTGGCTAGTCCAGAAGGGTACGGCTTCTGGTAAAGACAAAATCAAATCCGTTGAAAGCTGGTGGTTTGCTCAAAATCACATGGTTATCGGTGTACCATGGTTCTTACTTGAACTGAAACATTTGGCTACTCCAGAAGTAATGGCTTTTGGTAAAGAGTTTTTAAAATCCATTAAAGCTTCAAACCATTGCTAGGGACTAGCAATATCTTAGTGTGGGGGATTGATGAGTGTCTAAATACTCATCATTTTTGTACAATATAAACTGCAAAATCATCTGAAAACACTCAAAAATGCATCAAAATGATGAAAATATCACAAATCAGTGTTTTATGTGTTTTAAATGCAAAACTATCAAAATCAGATGAAAAACGTATCAAGTTTGCAAAATTGGCAGTTTTAGTCCCCTAAGTTTCAAAAATTGTCAAAAACAGTCCCTGGTATATCAAAATAAAGAAAAATGTCATTTAAGGTCCATGGGATTCAAAAGTTGTTAAAACAAACCCTTCAAAGTTTAAAATTTGCAAAATTACAACTTTAGTCCCTAAAGTTTGAAAAATGTCATGTTTAGTCCTTGGACTTTTCAAAAATGGCAAATATGGTCCTTATATTATTTGAGATTGTCAAAACCAATCCTTGGGCTACATTTTCAGAAGTTACAGTTTTGGTCCCTGGAGATTCGAATTGTACACATTTAACCCCTAAACTACTAATTGGTTTTATATCTAAGCCTAAGCCCAAATTAAGCCCACACCAAATCCATTACCCGGTCCAAACCCAATCCATAACCCGGTCTATTATCCCAACCCGGTCAACCAACTCTCCCCAAGTCAAATAAAACACAAACGCGCCTTTTGCTCCTTTCTTCCCCACTTGCTTGCCTGCAAAACCCAGCCTTCCCATCCCCCCTCCTCACCTATCACTCTCCATGTCCCCCACCTCCACAACAACTACAAAATGCATTTATTGCATCCCTACTCCCACACTCAAGCTCCAGCTGCTAAAATCCCATTTCCCGCCAAAAAACCAATCTATGGCTAAAAATCTCCCAACTCATCCAAGGGTCTCAGGGATAGCTGGGATTTGCTAAGAGAGAGAAGGAAAGACCACTTGGAGTATAAAAAGGAAGAAAGAGAAGAGAGGAAAAACCAAGTAGTGTAATTCATTCTAAGCTTATGTCGATTTTAATTTTTAAAAGTTATACAGTGTATGTTTAAGCTTGTAAAACCTTTGTATTTGTATTTGAGTGTGATAAAAACTTGTTTGCATTTTCAATTTCAAGAAAAGTTTACATATCAAGTTTATGCAAATTTTGAGCCAAAATCTCAAAATTGGCTTTTGTTGTTTATGGTTGTTGTTTTGAACTCAATAAGCTTATATAAGCTCTTAGTTGCCTGTTTAAGCCAATGAAATCATTTATAACTCAGTTTAAAGTGAAAACTCAAAAATACCAAAAATCACTAAAAAATTAGTTAAAATGCAAAAATCATTGAAACTGAAGATCAAGACTGAAGCTGGTTGAATAATTGGATTGTTCTTGGTTTAGAGCTTAGTGGTAAGAGTATAGGAAGTGATCTCACCTCAGTTCTCAGATACATTGGAATTCCAAATTGTAAGCCATTTAGTGAAAACTTGCATTTCCTAGTTTCAGTGTTTAATCCTTGTTACTTATAGTTTAATCTTGTTTTAATATAGTTAATGTTAGTTAATCAATAGGTAATTTGGTCTAAAAATTTGTTTTAGCATAAAAAGCTTAAAAACAGCAAGATAAAGGTGTGTTTGGTTTTGTAGACTAATCTGTCTTTAAGGCCTTTGCAGTGGTTAAGATGTGTTGTGCTATGCTTTGTTAGTTTATTTACACTTAAATCTGTCTTCATTTTGTACCTACACATCACCTAAGTCAAAGCTCACTCTAATCTGTCTTAGCAGCTTATCTGTTGAGTTTTATCAAAGCCAAAAGTTTGTTTTGTGTTCCAATTTCATAGGTCTAGCTTACATTAGTGTTATTTCATCATTATACATCTATTTCAGTCTTTAAATCCAAATCAAAGTTCAAAATAGTCAACTTTTTATAATTGCTCAAAAAGTCAAAATTTGCAAAACTCAGTTTTGGCCCAACTGAGGTGAATTTTATTGAGCTCAGTTCTGAGCCAAATCTGATGAAACTTGTTGTTTTTAAAAGTCCTACTGGTCTACTTTCTTATCTCTATTTTATTACATTTTTGTGATTTTTCTATAAGCTTCACACTAGCTTGTTAAAATGGGTCAAATCCCCTGTGCAGGGCATCAAGTCTGCACAGGGTTTGTCCAGGTTTTGCAGAGCTTGTGTAGAGCTCATTTGAGCTCTCCTAGGTCTGAAATTTAGTTTACACATTCTCACCCAGGTCTAGTCTAGGTTCCAATTGATAGTTTTCACATTTAGCTTATTTTGAAGCTTGTGCTTAAGCTTAAAGAAGGCACCCTTTAACTGTTTTCATACATAAGCTCATTCATCAAATCTGTTGTAGATTGCAAATCAGAGGTTCAAGCTTGTTGTTACTTGTTGCATTTTGGTTGTTTTAGCTTATTGTAGCTTCTGTTTTGGGTTGGTGGCTTTTGGACTCCATTTGCTTATTTAAGTGCTTATTTCAATAAGCACTTGGTCATCAGTTTCATATTTCTCCACACAAGCCCTTGTTTTTCTATTTTTCCTAGCTTCTAAATATAATTTTAGAGTTTTCCTGAAATTTTCATATTTTTCTAAGTTGATTTGCTATTTTTCTTAATTTTAATTAGTTTTTAGCACTTTTTAATTAGCTTTAAATACAAATAATTAAGAAAAGCTTCAAAAAAAATAAGTTTTCATTTTTCTTAAGTTAAGATAAATATATAAGTCATAAAAAGTATTTTTCCATAATTTTCTCAGTTTAAAAAGTATTTTCTAGCATTTTAATTAGTTTTAAATTAATAATAAATACATAAAAAGTCTAAAAAATATATTTTCAGTTTTAAAATAAGTTTTATCATATTTTAGATTTTTCTAAGTCTTAATTTTATTTTTCTAGCTTAATTTCATATTTTCTTGTATTATAAGCTAATATTTAATAGTTAAAATTAGTTTTTAATTAATAATAATTAATTAAATAGTTATAAAAATAATTTTATTTTTCTAATAATTTTCTTTTATATTTAGGATTGTAAAAATGTATTTTTCATATCCGTAGGTATTTTCCTTCTTTATTTTTACGTTTTATTTTGTACGTTTACGTAATTTTATTTTTAAACGTATGTTTTAGGTTTTAAACGTTCATCATTTTAAATATAGTGATAGCGTTTATTTAATATATTTTATCTTTTTAATTTTCTTAATTTGTATTTAAGTCGCTTTAATTTATAAACTTTTTCAGTAGTGTAATTATCCATCAAAATCCTTTCTGATCACTATCCTTAGTGATCATTCTATCGTCTGATCAAGTGTTTGCACACCATTGAGTCTCCGTGGGACATAACGACCCGGGAATTCACTATATTCTCCTGGACTTCATTGCATTTGTGTTTTAAGCGGTTTTAAGCTTCTTACGGTCGGCCATTCACAAGTGGCCGGCTTGTGTGATGTAGCTTGACTGTTTTCAAAGACAGATCACTACCCCATTGCTTTTTGAAATAAGCACTTAAAAAGCCAAATAAGATGTTAATGCTAAAACTGAACTTGTGGTTAAAGGATTAATGTTGCATAAGATGACCAGTCAAAGACCCAAGGGCAATTGGTAATGTGTGGTGTGTTGTGCGTATGAGCCAAGAGACCAAGGGTCGAATCTGGTGCTTGACACTTTTTTTTGCAATTATTTTTTTTTCAAATTTTCTTTTTGCAAATTAAAGTAGGACTAGAGATAAGCAATTTTTTCTAAAAACTTGATTTGTGAAAAGCTCCCAATAAGCAGATTCAGCTGCTTATTTCCTTCAGTTTTGCACAGACCCAAACAAACACCCCTTTTGACAGATTGTAGGCACAAAGAATTACCAAATAAGCTGGCCAATAAGCAAAAATGAGAGAAAAGCTGTGTTTAACTAAAATAAGCAACATTCATGTGGAATAAGTTGAAGAACTAATGAGATAAGAAAATAAGCAGTTTGTGCTTCAAGCTAATCTACGGGAGATCCTAAACTTACATGGAAAATGAGCATACAATGGGCTAATTACGCACTAAAGAGCATAAGATAAGCAAATGACTAATGAAACCTATTCTAAATAATAAAAAAAAACATGAATAAGACTAAATAAGCTAGTGAATATCAACTAATAAGCATAAAAAAAATCAAATGGTGACTGCTACTTTGACTTCAGTCCATATCAGTGGCAAAGGGGCTGTTTGCAGCTTCTTTTTAAGCACTCAAAGGAGTTATAAATTCCTAAACAAGCTAAAACAATTAAATTTGATACTCTAGGCTTGCTAAAAAGCTAGATTGCAGCTAGGGGTGAACTTAAATAAGCTAAATATGGACTAGTAAAAAGGAGCTTATGAGCACTATTGTGTCTGCTGTAACAGTAACTGAAATGGCTAAATGGGACTTTTGAAGGGCAAAGTTAAGCAATAAAACAAGCTCTAAAGAGCAAAATAAGCTAACACATAAAATTACCTATCTATAAACTAATTGTAAAACTGAAATTGAATCATAAGTCTAACTTTAATCAACCTAAAATTAAGCTAGAAATGGGGTACTTGGGGTCTACAGAACAATAAGGCTACTTCAAAAATTACTCTAAAAGCTTCTTGACTTAAAGACACTTGAGATAACTTCAAAAACATCAAATGAACTAAATTAACACCTAAATGAAACTAATTTGAGACCAAAAGAATGGGTCAAAACCCATAAACCTTGCAAATCCAAACACCCTTTTAGGGCGTAAAAGCTATGAAACTGTAAAAAAAAATGTTTGAGACTTAAAAACTTTCAAAGACTAATTTGACAACTTAAACATAAGCTCACATGAGCTTAAAAACAACTTATAACACCTTTCTAATCAAAATGAAAACTGGAATTCAAGACACTCAACAATGAAGCACTAAAGACAATAATAACAAAACTGCATAAACTTTAATAACTGGAATTGAAACTGAAAGTAAATTGTTTTGAAAATTAAATTGTTACAATTAAAGTAAAATGACAGTAAAAGTAAAATGGTACTAGAACAAGAATTTCTAGACCAGTTTTTCACTATCACTAAAAGCCTATTTATACAAAAAAATGAATCTGTCTAGCTTGGGTCCTGTCTTCTTGCTTGTTGTCTTTTCTGCTGTGTTTGTTGGTGTGAGAGATTGAGTGAAAGGTGAGTGTTTGTGCTTCTTTGCATTTCATCTCAGCCATTGATTGGCTTTTGTGCACCTAGGATTGCTGAGGTGGACGGGGTGAGATGGGACATCATGTGAAGCATCTTGGACTCATCTGTGAGAGGGACAGGAGGAGGGAAGGGAAGGTTTTGCATTTGGCGCCAATTGGTTGTTCTGGGTTTGGGATTTTTGGGTAAAAACAGATATGGGTTAAAGGGAATGGGTGGTTTAGTATTAGTTTAAAAGGTTTAAGTTAAAGGTTTTTAAAAAAAATGTTTAAGTAAAATGTATTTATGTAAAAATGGTTTTTTTATAAAAAGAATTGGTTTTAATTAAAAATGGTTTTTAACAAAAAGTGTTTTTATGAAAAATAATTGTTTTAAAAAGTTTTAAATAAAAAAATGTTTTTAGTAAAAATAATTGTTTTAAATTAAAAATAATGGTTTTAAATAAAAAATAATTGTTTTTAATGAAAAATGGGTAAATAGGTAATTTGGGTTCGGGTTTGGTTTCGGGTTTGTTTTCCCCACTCTCACTTCAAATATGCGTCCCGAGATCCAAAAATGTAGAAAATCAACTCCCGGCTCCGTCTACAAAGCACGTTTTCCATTCCAAGCTCATTTCTGTCCGTTTTTGCCCTGTTTTCGATCCTTTGTACCTGAAACACATAAAAACACACTCCAAGGATATCTGCAGTATAATTGGTTATATTTTCGTGTTTTTAAACGTTTTTGTGGTCTTAGATGGGTAAAAATGATGAGTGAATAAGCACTCATCAGTGTCATGTGGATTAAAATAGACCTAGGCATGTCTCGACTAGATTAGCACATGTTGGAGGGTTGGTTTTGTAAATTATAAACATGGAGGGTAGCTCGTTAATATGGTAAATAGATGGACTAGATTCGTAAAATTAGTAAACTTATGATAATTACACTTTCTACCCTATACTTTGTAATATTTACATTTTAGACTCTAAACTATTGTAACTTGTCATAAATGACCCTTAAACTAAGATTATACTCTTTTTCATCACTTTAATCTAATTTAACGATAATTACATCATAAATAACTAAACTTACTAAATCGGGAAACCTGCCTAAAATATAAAGCTGCCTAAAATAAGAAGTTACTTAAAATGGTTAAGTTACTTAAAGTGGAAACTGCCTAAATATGAAAAGTTACTATATTTGGAAACTTACTAAAAATGGAAAGAATCTAATAAACCCTAAAAGACTTAATTGGAATAAAACACGTTAACTAAATCTAATAAATGAATATCCTTTCACTTCTGTAGATCCCTCAAGAAAGGAGTGATCTTCCGTGTCTTGTGTTTCTTCTATTTGTGTATGTCTTTGCCGTTGAACCAGGTACAGATATTCTGACCTTATCTCTTAGGGTTTCTCAGGATTCTTACACATCTTTTTAATTTTAGCTTGACTAGTTTGGCCTTTGCTCTGAGCCTTATTATTAGGGTTCCCCTATATGCCTTTGCTATGTTCCCTTAGTTTTGTGAACCTTTTGATGTTGAACCTTGCTTTGAACCTTTAACATGAACATTTAGATTATGACTTTCATTTGACCCTTCAATTAGTACCCGAGCCATTTCCTAGCCATGAAGGTAACATGGCCATGTATTTGATGCACCATTGACATGACTCTAGTGTGGTCGAGTGATGTTCCACACTGTCCCTTTTGATATATACATTATGAGCTCCACATTATTATTATTATTATTATTATTAGTATGGCCACTATGATTTGTACAAGGGCGTATGGATGCATCCTATATTTGATTTGATTTTCATTTGTTATGATATGATATGTTTTGGTGATTGGTGTTGTGTGCAATACACGCCTTTCAAAATTTTGGGAGCTAGCTACTCCATGGTTACTTACGATATGATATGATATGATTTGTTTGGGCTCGTGGTAGATTACTGATATTTTTCCTTTCATGTCCTTTCATCTTTATTATGCCTCATGTTACTCCACAATGCACCATATTCTGTATTTCTCGTTCTTAGTTTCCTTGATTACTCATTCATTCAGTATCCTTATGTGATTCATCCGACTATCATATTATACTCCATTTCATTCCATTCACTTTAGAACCATTGGTCAGACTATCATTCCATTCACTTACCGAACCATTATATGATTATCGGATTCATGTGTTGACTATGCTATTTGTCACACCCACAAAATACCTGTTTTGCAGCGGAATGGAATTCCTGGGGGATGACTGTCATAGCACCACAATCACAGTTATATTGAACGACCTAAAGTGCCGTTTGGAAAAGAACATCGCTTGATATAGTAAAAACATTCAGAGTTACAAAGTGTAGGTCCCAAATGAAAATCAACTTGTGCGGAAATAAGTTTGGTACAAGTCAAACGATGTTTTAAAAATGTATAAATCCCATGTGAGACGCGTCGTCACCGCGACTCTATGATATGTCCACATGCATGCCATGAAGTGAATGCCTTAGTTACCTGAAAATACATTGCTAAAAGTGTCAACACAAAGGTTGAGTGAGTTCAAAGAGTTTATGTATATGTTTAATATGACTACCACAAGTATAAGTTATGTATGACAATGATGTCACAAAAATGATACAATCGCTTAAGCACATGACAATCGAAGCTTGATGATGTTCGCCCAACAGAGTGTTTTGCCAAACAACTCAAATAATGATAATGAAATGAAATGCATCCGTCCGGTTGAATCCACCAACCCGGATGGAGGTGTCACCCTCGATAGATCTATCCACTCACCCCCGCTTCTATGAAATTAACGGTTCATGATTATGAAATGGGGACATTTAACCGGCAATGAGGTAACTTAAGCAATGTAATGAATTTGATATACTTGGTATCATAATAAAAATGATGTGCAATGTATTCTCCCCCGTAGGTTTGAAATGAATTAAAAACTTGAATAAATCGGGGCTATGAAAACTCACATTCAAGGTGCAATGATAATGATGATATAATGGCACATCTGAAATGAGGCGCAACCTCTGACCGTGACCTATTATGAATGGTATGTTCTAATGTAAATCATGAAACAATGTCGTGCATGCAAATCCACATGTAATCTATACCACTTGTACGCTTTTGAAAATAGAATTTATCGTCGAAATATATGTTTATGACATCTCGTCATGTTATAAAATACTTTACAAGTATTTACGTTGAAATGATCTCTTACGATAATCATTTAATGATTTATTATGAAATTATAACTTTTCGTCGTAAAATAATGTCATTGAAATTTTCATGAAAGTGACAAAACGGCCTTGAAAAGCTAGTCGTAAAATGGTGCACGTCGAGTGTTAGGAAACGAACTCAACGGTTTTGGGAAGCTTGTATCATTATCTCAAAGTTTTAGCATTTAAGTTTTCATCCTAGAGGTCTCGATCACGGAGAAAAATATAGGTTAAGTGTGGTACTTGTGTCCAAAATATCGTTTAAGGGTGGTTTTCGGAAAAGTTTAAGTGACCGTATTTTATTCATTACAACTCCGCTTGACAAACAGTCGGACATTTTGGAAAATATACTTGGCGAACTTACTTTTCCTAGAAGACATCACTTTATAAAAAGTTCTACATCAATGTTAAAAACGACCTTCAACATGGTCACTTGTTGCCGTAATACTTGTCTAATAGAAATATAATAATAGTTTTTCTTGTATAATAAAGTTACGGCAACTTTGTGTAAACGTGTATAATTTAATCGTTACAAGTCGCTTTACGCTTTATATGTCCTTAGCTTCGTATCAAAGTATACTAATATATTTTTGATAATTCGACACATTTCATAATGCTTAAGCCTCATTTTTGACTCGCATAAATTGGACGTAACATGCTGAATTTTCAGGATTTTATAGTTTCAAATCGCCAATAACTTGAAAAATTCATAACTTCTTCGTTATAGCTCCGTTTTAATCCGCTCAAGCGCCACGCTTCTGCTTTTAAAGTGTATTTTCTAAATATCTAGGCCAAAAAATTTTATCTACTGTCGAGATTTCCAGATTTCAAAAATATGGACAGACCCTTTAGAAAACTTGTCGAAATGAGTTTTTCTCGCGCAAAACCTATTCTAACCAATTCAAAACAACTCCGAAGCTATTCTAATCCTACCATACACCTTCTTAGGGTGTCATGGGTTCCTAGACATCACCAAAAGTGATATGTTACAAGGGATAATTTATAGGATGATAATAACTAATAATATGTAATAAAAACATTAAAAGTGGTATAAATTCATATGTAACATACATGTTTTCTTGCAAAAATGATGAAATAACATAAAGATGGATATGAAAAAGTTATGAAGATCATGAAATGCTTACTTGAATGTTTATGTGAAGAAGATGATAAAAACCTTATTAATCTATAGATTTTTATTTGAAAACCTTGTAATAGATCACTACTAATACTTGATAATCACTTGTAGCTTGAAAATATATGGTTTCTCTTGGTCTTCATGCTATGGCTGGTTCTTGGAGAGAATGAAAGGGAGTTTATGTTTTTCACTTTAGTTCATATTGTATGTATGTTTTTCTTTTATTAGTATATAATAGAAATAGATAAGTTTAAGTGTATACACTAGATATTTTGGTGCACATCATGTTGAGTCATGCCCTTTGTGTCGACATTCATAAAGCAAAGCAAGATTTTGTGTATTTTGTATAACTAGATGTATAAGTGTGTTAATAAATGTATAATTGTTAAAGTATAGTTGGTATTTTGTGTAGATAATTTGTTATTTAGGATAGCGTTAGTTAAAAATAAATTTTAATGGATCAAAATAAGATATATGGAAGTCATAAAATTTATAAAAATACATTTCTCGCAAGAATTGAATGAAATAATAATTATCGTGTAGTATTTACGAAAACCGTCGTAATTATATAAATATAACAATTTATATACAAAATAAATTTAAAACACTGGGTAAACTAATAATATTATTTTTATAATCTTAATATGAGTATAAAAAAATATATCGGGATAATTTTTGGAAGTTTCGGATCAAATGTTCAAAAATAATGTTTAAAGATAGTTTATTTAATAGAAAATAAACGTTTAATGTAAAATGCAAAACCCATGCATAAATTGATATGAAATGATGTTATTGATGATATGTAGACTAAATCTAGTCTATATGAAATGTCCTTGATGATTGTTCATGAATTCGCAGCTAAACCATAAAGGTTACGCGAATTTGATACTCGTAAACCTAGTTTACGATAAATGATGAATAGGGACTCATGAATAGTGATTTTCTCCAGGAATGAATAGTGTTTCGTGAATAGTAAAATTTTGAAATACCCTTTCAAAATATCAAATCGACTTCAAAAACGATGAATAGTAAAATGATGAATAGTAACCAGTGAATAGTAAATTGACGTGAAATTACGAGTTGTCACATTCGCCCAACCAAAAAGGAATTCAGTCCCTGAATTCAGTCCATGTTAGGTTCTACAATGTTACTTGTGAAAAGGTGAGAATATTTGAGTCGCATTGGGTCGTCCAATGTTTTTGAATCGTAATTTGCCTTCCAAGACGGGACTTTGAACATAATCATTTGCCAACTTGAAATTCTAATGGTTTGCAACTTATGGAACATACCTCCAATATTTTGCGTCGTATATCGACATAGCTTATCTAGCTATATGTTGTTACTTGTAACTGATTTTTGATATGTACGATCACTTTGTTGTTTCATGAATGAGTTATGAACTAGTGAGTTAGACTTTCCCCGGTTTTGACCTCAAATAAGTGATTGACACCTCGACCATAGAGTGCCTCAATTGGTGCAGTTAATATGTTCAGGTGCTAGCTATTGTTGTAAAGCAACTTGTTCGATTAAGAATGATTTGCCTAATCCTTTCTAGAAAATCACACATGCCTTGAGTATATCTTCTAATGTTTGAATTGTTCTCTCGCTCTGACCAATGAGCTGAGGATAATAGATGGTACTCATGTCCTAATAGATTCCATGGGAAGATTGAAATGGTTATCAGGAGCCTAAGGCGAATCGAATAGCTTATAATAGGTACAACTGGAATTGATACCACGTGTCTCATGCCAAATTTCAAAATGTTAAATCTGTCGAAAAGGACCTTATAGAAAGGAATAGATTATGGGTAACAGTTGTGATTCCTCGCGTTTCTAGTTCTAGCGAATGTCATTACTTGAATCTTACTTGCCTAAGGTGCTTAGTCTCCATGACTAAAATGTTTATTGTTTCATTATCGAAGTGTTTCCATGCTCTATGTTGTAAAGTCACAAAACCTTAAATATTTAAGTGATGTAGTATTGTGATTGGTTTTCAAGACTCATTCCGATATTGAGTGCTTCTAAAATAGTTCATCACTAGATTGTCATCATGTCCGCAAAACATAGATATCAGCTTATACTATACCAAGGAATGTTTGTTCTAAGTTCACTTGTAGATGGAGAGTCATTTATTGTCCGATATGTTCAGACATGTTGCATCTCTTGATATAGAAGTGAGGTTACTTGAAATTTCTAGAGAACACAATGCCTTAGGGGAAGTTTATATCGATAACCTTAAGTTAACCAAATTTTCCTTTAAGGGAAACTCATAGTAGGGAAGTTCACGTATTGTTGAGGCCATGTTTAATGGAATGTTCTGCAGTCTCAGCTAAAAGACTTGGTTGATCCCCATAGTGTTGCTTAGTGTGTATTCGCTTCGTACTAAATCTTATAACTCGGTCTTGCTAGTACTTTTGAAATGATATAATTTGGCTTTTAATCCAAAGATAGTGGTTCGGAATGTCTCGTGATGTCTTAAGATTTTTATTGAGTATGAATCATCTTATTACATACTTCTAGTCCTTGTGGGGAATTCTGAAATCCTGTGATTGTTTTCTTGTATCGAGGAATCCTCATAGATGGTATAGGAAGCCTTTCCTAAAAAGGTCACTCGTCAATTTCTAACTTATCGGTTGAGTGAGGGATGAATGGCGTAGGCTTCTATAGAGTGTTAACAAAAAGAAATGTTTATGAACAATTTATCTGATTACAAAGCTTTGCTTTTGAGTGAAGATTGTTTTAGGAAGTTTGAAAAGATGCTTGTTTCTTTCATGACATAATTCTTCCTGAATTATACATAGGTGATCAAGCTATGTATAATCGAGGACAAATGATGTGATGATTGGTTTTGTTGAAATGGTATTATGTTCCTCCGAAGTTTTAGATGGTATTCAACCTTTTGTTTTGTAAGATAATGGCTCAATAATTTTTCAGAGTAACATGAAAATCGTTTCGCATGATAGTATTAAATAGTTGATAAAATGACTGAAAACCAATTGATAGGGTGGTAACGAAACAACTTGTTTTAAAACTTTATGAAACAATGTTTCTAAGAAGGTGATAAAATAGCTCGGAATAAAATTAAGTGAAATAATTTCATGAAATAGTAGCAGAATAACTTGAAAAAAAATTTGTGGAATGGTTTGTAGGATACATGGGAGAACCTCATAGAGTGGTAATAGTCTCTTAATTGGTCAAAAATAAAGTTGTCCTAACCCCTAGTAAGATAGTGATGTATTGTCGCGAAATGATTGAAAATTGGGCAATTGGAAAAAGGAATGAAATAAACAAAGGTTGTGATTATCGTGGAAATAATAAATGATAAAGATTACATTAGCTAGAAAGGTACTTATTATCGTTCCTGCTGTCGGTGGTCTAATCATGCCTCAAGTGTAGGAGTAGTAGGTCGTCTAAGCGCAACAACTTTGAAACTCTCACAGTCCTCAAATCTATAAGATAGTGTAGTTTCTGTAGTCTTAGTGATAGATGGTAGTGGTGTGTCAAATCATGCCCGCTTCCCAAGCAACAAGTCATATGTATGAGTAGTGTATATGAGATGTGATGGTACAAATGATGCTCTAGATGATAATGACGACGATAATGATGATGGAAATCCTAGTGGTAAGTTAGGAGATGATGGTGAATGAAATACTACTATCTTCCTTGTAGTAAGCATCCTAAAAGATCCATTAGGACTAAGCCTATTAGTCCTACCAAATGGTATGATCTGTCTCAACAGAATGATAAAAATTGTCCTGATCCTACAGTGAATCAATGGTGATCGTGATGGTGTAGGTGCAACTTCGCCCTCCTAAAGAGTTCAGCCTCATCATCGATGTTATCGTGTTGAGCCAACTGATGTTAAAATTGTGATAGGGAATGACAGGGCATTCTCCATGTCAAAGTGATGGGATGGGTATCTGAAGGCATTAATGTGACAATCGATTTTGAAATGAAAGTAAATAACTCGTAAATTGTGCATACGAAACCGCATGTATAGTGACTATGCACTTATGATGAAATGATGAGATGCTATGATGATGTAGTTATAGTCTAGGGTCAATGATGCAACCTAGTTCTCTATAACCGAAGCTCTGATGCCAATCTGTCACACCCCCAAAATACTTGTTTTGCGGCGAATGGAATTCTCGGGGATGACTGTCATAGCACCACAATCACAGTTATATTGAACGACCTAAAGTGCCGTTTGGAAAAGAACATCGTTTGATATAGTAAAAACATTCAGAGTTACAAAGTATAGGTCCCAAATGAAAATCAACTTGTGCGGAAATAAGTTTGGTACAAGTCAAACGATGTTTTAAAAATGTATAAATCCCATGTGAGACGCGTCGTCACCGCGACTCTATGATATGTCCACATGCATGCCATGAAGTGAATGCCTTAGTTACCTGAAAATACATTGCTAAAAGTGTCAACACAAAGGTTGAGTGAGTTCATAGAGTTTATGTATATGTTTAATACGACTACCACAAGTATAAGTTATGTATGACAATGATGTCACAAAAATGATACAATTGCTTAAGCACATGACACCGAAACTTGACTGATGTTCGCCAACAGTGTTTTGTCAAACAACTCAAATAATGATAATGAAATGAAATGCATCCGTTCGGTTGGAATCCACCAACCCGGATGGAGGTGTCACCCTCGATAGATCTATCCACTCACCCTCGCTTCTATGAAATTAACGGTTCATGATTATGAAATGGGGACATTTAACCGGCAATGAGGTAACTTAAGCAATGTAATGAATTTGATATACTTGGTATCGTAATAAAATGATGTGCAATGTATTCTCCCCCGTAGGTTTGAAATGAATTAAAACTTGAATAAATCGGGGCTATGAAAACTTACCTGTTGCAATGATAATGATGATATAATGGCAATAATCAAAATGATGCGCAACCTCTGACCGTGACCTATTATGAATGGTATGTTCTAATGTAAATCATGAAACAATGTCGTGCATGCAAATCCACATGTAATCTATACCGCTTGTACGCTTTTGAAAATAGAATTTATCGTCGAAATATATGTTTATGACATCTCGTCATGTTATAAAATACTTTACAAGTATTTACATTGAAATGATATCTTACGATAATCATTTAATGATTTATTATGAAATTATAACTTTTCGTCGTAAAATAATGTCATTGAAATTTTCTTGAAAGTGACAAAACGGCCTTGAAAAGCTAGTCGTAAAATGGTGCACGTCGAGTGTTAGGAAACGAACTCAACGGTTTTGGGAAGCTTGTATCATTATCTCAAAGTTTTAGCATTTAAGTTTTCATCCTAGAGGTCTCGATCACGGAGAAAAATATAGGTTAAGTGTGGTACTTGTGTCCAAAATATCGTTTAAGGGTGGTTTTCGGCAAAGTTTAAGTGACCGTATTTTATTCATTACAACTCCGCTTGACTAACGGTCGGACATTTTGGAAAATATGCTTGGCGAACTTACTTTTCCTAGAAGACATCACTTTATAAAAAGTTGTACATCAATGTTAAAAACGACCTTCAACATGGTCACTTGTTGCCGTAATACTTGTCTAATAGAAATATAATAGTTTTTCTTATATAATAAAGTTACGGAAACTTTGTGTAAACGCAGTATAATTGAATCGTTACAAGTCCGTTTTCTTACGTTTTATATGTCCTTAGCTTCAGATCAAAGTATACTAATATATTTTTGATAAATCGACACATTTCATAACGCCTAAGCCTCATTTTTTTGACTCGTACAAATTAACGTAACATGCTGAATTTTCAGGATTTTATAGTTTTCGTAACGCTAACTTGAAAAATTCATAACTTCTTCGTTATAGCTCGTTTAATCCGCTCAAGCGCCACGTGCTGCTTTTAAAGTGTATTTTCTAAATATCTAGGCCAAAATTTTTATCTACTGTCGAGATTTCCAGATTTCAAAAATATGGACAGACCCTTTAGAAAACTTGTCGAAATGAGTTTTTCTCGCGCAAAACCTATTCTAACCAATTCAAAACAACACCGAAGCTATTCTAATCCTACCATACACCTTCTTAGGGTGTCATGGGTTCCTAGACATCACCAAAAGTGATATGTTACAAGGGATAATTTATAGGATGATAATATGTTAGGAATTAGAAATTCCAGGTGTTAAAGAGTCGGTCACCTCAAGTATATGTAATCGTTAGAAAGCTCGTGAGTAAGTTAGTTATTTTAAGTTAAGTAGTATTTAGTTGGTAACACCGTGGAGGACCGGACGGGTCTTTACTGCCCACTGTATGCCTGATCCACGTACCGATGTGTGGCGTTTTATGTAAGACTATAAATACTCTCTACCTCCCAAGGTAGAGAGTTGGAGCTCATAATAATATCTTTCACTTTCTCTCACTAAGTTCCCTAAACCTCTAACTTTTTCTCTCTAGAATTCCATCTATATGCTACCTTGTGTTAATGTTATGATGTGTATGTGAAAAGTTATATCTTACAATTGGTATCAAGAGCCATGGTTAGATCATATCTTACACATCTTTGGATTTCTAGTGGTTTTTAGGTGGTTTTAAGTTTGAAAAAGTTTAGTGGTTTTAGCATCATTTGATTGATTTCTAGTGTTAAAGTTTCGATTTTGGTTGTACTTTTATGTTTAGAATCATCAAAAGTGTTTAGGTTTTCATTTGGTAAGCTTGAATCATCTTGGTTGGGTTGTTTTGGATTGAAAAGTGAGGTTTATATGGTTTTTCAAGCTAGCGACTTAGCTCACGGAATAGTTTCTTGGTAGCGACTTGCTTCACATTTTTGTAGCGACTTACAGTGTTGGAACTAGCGAGTTAGACCTAGCGAGTTAAAGTACAAGTAGTGGATTCTCCACTACGTAGCGACTTAATTAGCGACTTGGTAGCTTACTTGTCAAGAAGCGAGTTGCTCTTTAGCGACTTGTGTCTCTAGCGACTTGTGTAGCTAATTGCTGCCAAAATTTGGTTAGCGACTTGGTCGTAAGATGCGAGTTACTACTTAGCGATTTGTTTTTCTCTAGCTTACTTGGGACTCTAGCGAATTTAGGGGTGTAGCTAATTAAGGGTTAGCGACTTAGTGCATTAATTTCTAGCGACTTAGTGCACCAATTTCTAGCGACTTAGTGCATTATCTTCTAGCGATTTAGTATTTTATCATCTAGAGTCTTGAGTGTTTGTTTACGGTTTTCTTTCTTGATTAGAAAATCCCGTGAAAGAATCCATTTCTCGGTTTAATCATAGAGCTATAAAATCCCGTATAATCTGTTAACATGTCTACCAACGTTCCCTATTTATCTCCAATCTGCTGCCGAAGATGTTCAAGCGGTGTTCAGATACTAGCCCACCCATGCGGCTTGGTGACTCGACTCTTGGGCTCAACGTAATTAGAACTGTATTGCCTTGGAAAGGAAAATGGTGTCAACATTCTCAAATCCATTGATGAAGGACCATATCGAATTGAGACGACTAGAGACATACTTGATACTATGAGATGGTACTCTGTTTACGGAATTGACAGACCTAAGATGTATGATGAGCTTGATGATAAGGATAAAAGAGATTTGATGCAGATATCATGGCTTCAAACATTGTTCTTCAAGGTCTTCCTAAAGACATCTACAACCTGATCAATCATAACACGCGATGCTAAGGCGGTTTGGGACAATGTTAAGATGCTTCTCTCGGGTTCCTAATTAACTATGGAAGACAGAGAATCCCAACTCTATGACGAATTTGAGCATTTCAAGATGAAAGCAGATGAGAGTGTCTATGAGTACTATGTGAGATTTCATAAGTTAGTTAATGACATGAGGAACATCAGAATGACTATGCCTAACATTCACTTGAACTCAAAATTTGTGAACAACATGAATCCCGAATGGCACAAGTTTGTTATACCGTGAAGCTCACTAAAGGATTGAAGAATACAAACTATGAGCAACTCTATGCCTTCCTCCTTTAGAATGAGAGACATGCTATGTTTGAAAAATTAATTCTCAATCAGTTCAAAACCAACGAGGGAGAGACAAGCTCGTCTAATGACTCTCTACAAATTTCTACTCAAACATCAGAATCACAACCAAAGCATCACAAGTCATACCCTTGGGTAATGGTAATCACAAACTCATTCCCGATCCTATGTTCAAACAAGCCGATGCCTTGATACTCACGTGGTAGCTTCATTAATCAACTAGCTCTTCTCATCGGTCAAAACATGAATACTCTCCCACAAACCAACAACAACCTCGAGATCTAACCCCACAATCAAGCCACTATTAAAGATGGAAGGATCGGGGTGTAACCATCTGACAGAAAGACAGATGATCAGTGGACAGGTGGAGCCGGGAGAGGTTATGTTGGAAACCATAATCGAGGAAGGAATGGTAACCAAGGTCAAACTAAGCTCATCAAATGTTATAACTGTGTTGGAGAGGGACACATTGCAAGAACCTGCACATCTCCAAAGCCTACGCCACAGAATCTTGATTACTCGAGAGAAGATCTTTGGCGCCGCTCAAGCTCGGGACAATGGTGCTACTCTGAATGAAGAGGAATTGCTATTTCTTGCTGAAGGCAATGCCAAGACCTATGATGCAGATGTGGATGAGCAGCCTATTTAGGAGATAGGTCACAATCATTAGAATGCCTTTCAAGTCGCCGACCGTGATGCATACGACTCGATGTGGATGATGGACCTCTGGCACACACACAATTTTATGGCTAGCATTTCTCCAATGGTTTCTCCCAAGGTCTCCTCTACATCACTAGTGGCCATCCCATAACAAGCTCATCTCGGAGGTATTAAAACTATCACGATGATGTGTGTGCACGGATGCATGACAAAGTACAATCAATCAAAACTATTGAATCAAATATTGAAAATATGGGTAATATCAATATTGTCCCATATGATCAATACGTGAAACAAAGTGAAAGTGAAGTTGTACCAAGTGATGCATCTTCTGCAGTCAGCAATGACTATGTTTTGTGATGAATACCGCATGTGCTACCGATGATTCCATTATTTCGAACTAAATGCCTATAAAGAAGCGGTTGCTATTTATGAACAACGTGCTAAGTTTGAGTTGACCACTCGTGAGCAGTAAATGGATAACCAAGTAAGTACGCGAATTAGAAAAAGTAAGTTTAGAGAAGATGTATTGAAACAAGAATTAAATTCCTTGCAAGAAAAACTCTCAAAAACATCTAAACAAAAACAAGAACTTCAAGAAAATGTGAAAATGCTTAAGCAAGAATTTAATGCAAAGGAATCAAAACTCTTGAGAGATTTTTCTAATCTTAAAACTTTGAAAAACAAACTTGAGAACAAGTTGTACATACAAGGAAACACCATTCATCGCCACATGGTCACTAAACATAGAGTCTTAAGCGATAAGCATAGCATTCCCCTTGTTGAGGAACCTAACCCAGAGGTAATTAAAAGGCTAGAAATGCTCATAAGGTGCTTTATGATGGTAATGAAATTCTTAAGCCTAGGCAGAAACCTAGTTGCATTGAGTGCACTGAGGAAGATAAGAAATCAGATGAAGTCACTAGGGAAAGGATGAACAAAAACTAGATGACCCAAATGCAAAGAGAAAAAGATTATTATCACTCCCCATGACTACAAGAAGGAAAAGTGGATTTCCTTGAACATGTTTAAGCCTCAAACATTGTTGACCCCGAACAAGTGTTCGAAAAAGGATATGGACTTGCAAAAGTCGAAAATCTTGTTGAAAAGAATCCCCTTGTAGGAAATTCCTAAAGCGATCGAGTATCCTCCAAATACACCAATGCATTTAGTTCCTAGAACTATTGCCACTAAGAGCAAGACCTTAATCAACCAATATGTTATTCTTCAACTATTTACCGATTTTGAGAAAACTTGTAAGAAAAGGATCACACCCACTGGGATAACTGAAGGGGAAAGGGGTTTTGAGCAAATGAAAGAATGTTATTTAACTGAGGTCATGCCTTTCTTTAAACAACTAAAAGATCATTTTGAGAGTCTTAAAATGGGGACAAAATCAGATATTAAAGAAATGGAAAAGGAATTTGATGCAATGGTAGTTGAAGTTAGTGATTATGAGCGTGCACTAAAATATAATGAGATTGAGAGGAAGAACTTGCATACCTTAAATGAGACTCTTATTACTGAATGTGTTTCTCAAGATATCTTTTCATCTTCAAATTGCTCTATTATCTTCCAAATTTCATGAACTATCTGTGGCCCTGAAAGTCTCCCATGATCGTGTCATTGAGCTTGAAAAACTAATTCTAAACTAAACGAGAAAATTGAACTGATGATCACGCATAATTGGTTAAACATTTTTCTAAACTAGAAGTTGAGCATTTTAATTTACAACTCAAATATCAACATCTCAAAGAAAATGTCAAAACTTCAAATATCAAGACATCTTCAGATGATCCAGAGTTTGATGCTTTCAATTAACAAACGTGATGAACTGATTCAAGCTCATTGCAACACGATCAAAAAGTTGAAAGCCCAAATCTCTCAATTAAAGGGTCAAACGAACAATATGACAGCCAAATGCCTCCTCCTTTAGATTCTCAATTCTCAAACGCTTTCATCTTCAAAACCTAGTAAATGCTTTACAAAAGGAAAACGAAAGTTTTCTAGAAGAAAATGAAAAGGTTAAACGACATTTTAAAGAGTTATATGATTCAATAAACGTCACCCGTGACCAAAACAATGAAAAATAACGTCTTTACAAAAGGAAAATGAGAATCGGAAGTCGTGAAATGGAAAGCGCCACTTGTTTTCAATGAGAATGTTGTCTCAAAGTCACCCTTAGACTGCAAATACACTGTGACGCTTAAATATATTCCTCCTCATCTTAGGAATAATGAACATGCTTTTCATGACTACCGTGCTCACCTTAAGGATAGTCTAGAATGTCTCCGGAGATTGTCAAGAGGATTTCATTAACAAACCTCTTGATAGTGAAATTAGGTTTGCTTGCCTCCGTGCCAAACGATCTCAAGAGCTGCTTGAATGTGTAATTGCAACATGTCCAAAACCCTTAGGTGAAAAAGGCAAAGCTGTAAAGCCTTGTTCTATGCCTAGTGCCAAACAGAATCCGCCGTCTTGAAACAACTTGATGTTCCTTGGCATTCCAAGCAAACCGATTTTGCCTCCCACCAAACCACCCCCACCAGAAAGTAGTGATGCCATGTAATGTTCCCATCGTTATTCGATGTTAAGATTGACACTAAAGTTAGCGAGTCAAAACCTAGAAGCTATGCAAAGAAGGATAGGATTACGCAAACTAAAAGTGATCATGATAATGAAGTGAATGAACACCATAGGGACAAGAAGTTTGATTTGAACAAAATGAATCGCGGTTAGTTCTAGTATTAGCTCTAAGCTTACTAAAATTAATTCGAGGCCTTATGCCGCCTCGCAAAAAATGTTTAATTTCCGGTAATCATGATAAATGTGATGTGTTATTTATGAGGTCTAAGATTCATAACCCGCTTAAGAAAGTTTGGAGAGCAAAACAGATAGCAATCCCGAAACCTACAGGGAAGGTCTTTACCAATGTAGGATTTCGGGAAGCCAACAGTCTAATATTCACGAATGGCAAACCTTGCCCCTTAACTAGACCCACTATGCCTAGAGTAGTGCCTCAAGTTGTTTGAAGCCAACCTAGAATAATCCTCATTAAGCACAAAATGTCCCTCGACTAAGTTCGATATGCTTCTACTAGTTCAAATCCTAGTAACAATGACATTGCACCTAGGGTTTCGCCGATTCAAAGATTGTTTGTGCTAACCAAAAGGACCCTAATGAGCACGGGGATCCAATGTTTCCAATTCTCTGTCTGCTGTCCAAAGTGTCGCATAAGTCGCCCCTTGGTATTTGGATTCGGGCGCTCTAAACATATAACTGCTCTAACAATGACGGCGTTCACACCGTTCGTGCCCGCTCTTCATCATTATGGCGTGCCTCGCGATAACACTTCGTGCCCCGCTCTCAAAGAAAAGAAAAGTGTACGCCAAAGGCGCGCTTTATCTTGAAGAAGAGAAATCTTCATGTTTATGACCATTCTCACTCATTCTTCATCAACAAGCTTCATGTTTCTCCCATGCTCATTCAGTCATCAATGGATCTACATTCATTAATGTATATTCTTATTCACTTGCTAAATCAAAATGGCAACTTCGGATGCAATTTTTGAGGGGAAGAAGTTGAATATACTAAATGATGATGGATGTTTGAATAATGGTTATACGACTTAAAGTTTGATGACTCTCACTCACTAAGGATAAATGGGATTTATGAGAAGAGTGAACACACTAAATGATGATGAAATGATGATGATGTTTGAATAATGGTTATAAAACACTTAAAGTTTGATGACTCTCCTCCAACGCCTAATGTTTCACTCACTAGGGATAAATGGGATTTATTGTTTGGGATTCATTGGTTCAAGATATGTTTGATGAGTATTTACAACCGCTAGCGAATATTTGATGATCATCAAAGACTATGTGATTCATGAGTTCAAGATATGTTTGATGATTATCAAAGAAGTACAACTCGCACTACTCAAAAAATCCCTATCTCTAGTTATTCCTCAAGGCGCTGATAATGATTATCATAATATTGCAGTTGCACTCATGAATAATGATCCGTTCTTTGGTATTCCTTTGCCAAATCTTCACGGATTATTGTTCATGAATAATGATCCACTCTTTGGTATTCCTTTGCCAAATCTTCATGGATGATTGTTCCTCACATCGCATGCTATAAATCAACCACATGAACTTCAAGGAAAATGTCTACCTCATCCGGTCGAAGTTATTGGTGTATCCTCCGCATCGCTTCTACATGAATACTTTTAGGAAGAATACATTGATGTTGAGGCATCATTTGTTCCGGTTCATTCAAAGGGTGAATGTACATCCGGTTGTATGTTTATTCACATGTTGGGCATTTGACACAAGTTGATTACTGCGAAGTTACTCTTTTATCACTTATTTGAGGTTGAAGTTGACGCTCACAAAGGCGTGATCTTATTTGATAACTTGCTCGAGCTTAAGAATTAGAGTTGAAGTATTAGGTTATCTAGTTACCGCTAGCCGAAGTGATGGTTGAAGACTGTTAACTATCACTATTAGAGTTACGTTGTTTTACCTGTCACGCTGTATATTACGCTGTGATAATCTAAGAGGTGTTAATGTCTCATACTTTAATTGAGTATTGAGTACTTAAGAGATTTGCTTGGTGCATAAATTCTAATAATCGCTTCTTCCATCTTTAAGTGCAAGCTTAAGACACAAATACGGGAATTCACTTCAGCCAAGTTTGGTATATTGGGTTTTTTCTTAAACAGTGGTCACTTCAAATTGTCTATATATAGGTTGATAAAGATAGTCAGAGAGAGTTTATGTAGCAATTTGATTCTCGTCAGATTCATTTGGGCTATTTGAGTTCTTCTCACAAGATTTCAAGTTTATGGGTATATTATGTTACTTCAGTGTTCAGTTGGAAGAAATGTGAGAAGAATATTTGGAACGCGGAGATGATACCGCTTATCACATCTTATATACGGTTTATGATAAAGTGCTTCCGGTTATATGCACAACATGTTCATTTGATCGAGCTAATTCGCTTTTCAGAGTTGACATCCACAGAGATGATTAGTGACTCAACATGTTACATGGATGTCATCATCTCTACTCTTGTTGGGTGTATGTGTACATTATGTGTCATTGGTTATATGTTATATAACCGAATGCACTGGTATAATGAAGATGTTGATATATTGTTCTAAATAGACAACCGTCAATCTCGAAGAGTAAGGTGTACATCGGATGACAACAGTTCATGGATCGGTCGTGAATCGCTAATCCGATTTGATAACCACCGAGACGATCAATGTTTCAACTTGTTACTTCGTTCTCGTTCTTCGTAGGCCGAATTCAATCAATGAGACCGCTTTGTATTCAACTTTAATTCTTAGGGAAATGGTCTTTATTCGATGTTTGTCTATTGGGGGAAGCTACCAAAGATTCAATTGAGAAGGCTCACGTCCGCATCGATTTTCAGATGCCTCAATGCTTTGTGGCGAAAGTTTAAGAGATGTTGATTCCTTTCTTCTACAACGTGTTGAACGATATCTTTATCTCGGTACTCATTTCATCATTCTCTTAAACTAATTTATCTATTGTAAATATTTATTCGAAAAACAAAATACAAAATTATAAAACCTTAAAAAAAAAAATCAAATAGAAAAATATAAAACTTTAAAATCCATAAAAATTTGAAAAATTCGAAAAATCTTCAAAAAAATATTGTCTATTTGTCATGTTTTTTTCGGTTCGATAATATCTACTTCTTTGTGTTGTCATTCAAAGAATGAAACGGACTTTAGATGTTGTTCAATTTAAAAAATCAAAAATATTTTTGGGAGAAAGAGAAACTATGGTTTATTGTCATTTTCAGGCAATAACCCGCTTTTAAAAGAAAGAACAGAGCCATGTTTTACCATGTTTTCAAATTCCATGCGCTGATTCTATAAACATTTATCTGCTGAAAACTAAATGCTTTGAAAAATAACTCGGTCTCTATTTTTGATAATCATCTAGACTTATTTGTCAAACTTATCTCTCAATCAACAACCTATGTCATTGATTGAGGGGAGAATGATTTCAATTAAATTAAAAAGTTATTTGGCATTAAATTGTTTTCAAAAGATATACATGCATGTTCTATCAATGGAGTTTAAAATCTTAAAATCCGATCCTTATCGATTAAAACGCCTTCATAATCAAGTCACAATTCTCCTTAAAAGCTTTCAAAATCAATTTAAATCAATAAGAGATCACAAATCTCAAATGATTTGATAATTGTGATCGGGGGAGAACGTGTGATTTAAATGGATTTAAACCGATAATTAGGTAAATGGTTTTATAAGGATGTACATGCATCCCCGCCACATGTGACAAACGATTTCAAATTTTCCATGCACATGTTGAGGAGGAGCATCTATCTTAAACCTATGATTTGAAAAGTGATCATTTATCTCAATGTGCGGGTTCCTCTAGTATGTAAAACTCTTTTCAAACCTCAAGCACATATTGAGGGAGCAAAATCATGAAAACCTCATCCTTCCCCAAAATGCTTTATCTACTTGATTCAATTTGGGAAGTGATGTTGATATCTTTTAGAAAATGGTAATCAAAGAAGTTAATTCTTTCTCTTGCCTCGTGCAAAACTTTTCAAATACTTGATGCACATGTTGTGGGGAGTTCTCGTTCTAAAATATCAAAAACAATTCCGGTACAAAATGCTTTGATAATATATCACAAGTATCTGGATTGATTTTCAAATGGTTTTCAATTGGATCCAATGGCAGATGAACAATACCAAAAGACTGACCAACTTTACATTATGTATGGTGATATAAGGATGATAAGGTTAGGTATGTGTTCCCATGATCCGCCAGAACCAGAGGGATCTACCCATGGACTATCCACTAGTTAGTGTAGAGTTCTTAGGTATGATGATAAAAGGAGAAAAATGAGATATGGGAAGAGTGCGGACTAAGACCGAGCTAGTACTGGAATAAACCCAACAAGGTTCTAGTTATGAAGTCTCGTAAGCATCAAGGGGTTGAAGAATGAAAAAGAATTGAATGAGAAAAGGGTGAAAACAAATAGCCCTCCTATTATTCAACCTTAGGGCGTAAAACCGGTTCAATTCATATGCTACTGATGGTAACATCGGTATTGAAGACAAGACGTCATGGACCCAAAGGACGACCGCACTTCAACTTCCCAAACCACTCAAGTTCCTCTTAAAAGGACTTGTTTCATTCTCACGGGAACCGACATTATCTATCGACTTTCTCTTAGAGATTGTTGATATTGAAGAAGGAGACCCTTTCTCCCTAGTCTCCGCAATACAGATCCAAATATGCACAAATTGAGTCTAGAGCCACGAGATCATCAATAAATCTCATTAGGACACTTTCAATGAAGACTCTCTGCTTCACACAATGTGGAAAGAGAGATTATATCTTGAGTCCTACGCATTATCCTTTGTGGTATTGCCAGTAACATCCGAAAGTGATGTGTTTACATATTCACTGTGAAGATGGAAAGCCTTCCGGAGCCAACATCTAACAAGCTCCTGGTAGGTGGCATGTGAGATCTATTATACAGATCAACCATGTGACAACCGAACAGAAACAATGGGGCGATTCAATCTTTTGAATCAATCCCGTTCAAGTTATGGATTGACGGATACCTTTGAAAAACCGATCTTTGTGCTTTAAAACTCTTTTCATTAGCACGTCGATCGCGGTACTAATTTTTCAAATCAAAAGGTGTTTTATGATTGATAATTGATTTTCATTAAAACCTTCGCTGTATTGCAAAACAATTTCTATTGAGCAATACTCGATTGTTTTTCAAATATCTTTTCATCAATCAATGGACTCAAATTCGCCGTTCACTCAATTCGTGTTGTCTTTGAGATGTTCGGTTTGAGAACGCTAGAGCAAATGCTGAAACCCTGTCAAGGAAATTCTTCGAATTATACCGATCACAAAGTGCACTTGTATCAACAACGGGAACCGTGGGCCGTGTACCTCAATTCAACGAAAGTGATCAAAGACACTTTCGTACGCTTTATTGCTAACCGTTGTATGCGTACGCCCGACGCTTGCACCGCTCGTAATGAAGCGGTCAATCCATAGCCGCATGCTCACTTAACACATTCATCTCAAAAGAAATCATGATTAGTGCATCAATGACTCTGATATTATCACTCCATGCTTCACGCATTGCCGCCAATATCATGAATCAACAAATGCTTCCGCTACTCCGATGAGAATATATCATGATCCAGAATGTGAGCATGTCGGTCCGAATGTCACAAAATCACATAATACCAACACCACAATGGATGTATCTGAGATTTTCTACTAGCTGATGATCTCAAAAGCTGGCTCAACATTATTATCACGTGGATCAGGAAAAGACCTCCACTTGGATTAACCAAACATGCAATGTGAAGAATCAATGACTACGAGCTTAGGAACAAAGGACTACATCAAGAATGCAAGAACAATTGTTAATGTCATATCTGGTTGTATTCAATGTAATTTTAGTGCATGATTGAGGTGACCTCCCTTAGGGGAGATTGTTAGGAATTAGAAATTCCGGTATTAAAGAGTCGGTCACCTCAAGTATATGTAATCGTTAGAAAGCTCGTAGTCGTAGTTATTTTAAGTTAAGTAGTATTTAGTTAAGTAACACCGTGTAGGACGGACGGGTCTTTACCCACTCGTATGCCTGATCCACGCCCATGTGTGGCTTTTATGTAAGACTATAAATACTCTCTACCTCCCAAGGTAGAGAGTTGGAGCTCATAATAATATCTTTCACTTTCTCTCACTAAGTTCCCTAAACCTCTAACTTTCTCTCTCTAGAATTCCATCTATATGCTACCTTGTGTTAATGTTATGATGTGTATGTGAAAAGTTATATCTTACATAATAACTAATAATATGTAATAAAAACATTAAAAGTGGTATAAATTCATATGTAACATGCATGTTTTCTTGCAAAAATGATGAAATAACATAAAGATGGATATGAAAAAGTTATGAAGATCATGAAATGCTTACTTGAATGTTTATGTGAAGAAGATGATAAAAACCTTATTAATCTATAGATTTTTATTTCAAAACCTTGTAATAGATCACTACTAATATTTGATAATCACTTGTAGCTTGAAAATTTATGGTTTCTCTTGGTCTTCATGCTATGGCCGGTTCTTGGAGAGAATGAAAGGGAGTTTATGTTTTTCACTTTAGTTCATATTGTATGTATGTTTTTCTTTTATTAGTATATAATAGAAATAGATAAGTTTAAGTGTATACACTAGATATTTTGGTGCACATCATGTTGAGTCATGCCCTTTGTGTCGAAATTCATAAAGCAAAGCAAGATTTTGTGTATTTTGTATAACTAGATGTATAAGTGTGTTAATAAATGTATAATTGTTAAAGTATAGTTGGTATTTTGTGTAGATAATTTGTTATTTAGGATAGCGTTAGTTAAAAATAAATTTTAACGGATCAAAATAAGATATATGGAAGTCATAAAAATTATAAAAATACGTTTCTCGCAAGAATTGAATGAAATAATAATTATCGTGTAGTATTTACGAAAACCGTCGTAATTATATAAATATAACAATTTATATACAAAATAAATTTAAAACACCGGGTAAACTAATAATATTATTTTTATAATCTTAATATGAGTATAAAAAAATATATCGGGATAATTTTTGGAAGTGTCGGATCAAATGTTCAAAATAATGTTTACGCGATAGCGTTTATTTAATAGGAAAATAAACGTTTAATGTAAAATGCAAAACCCATGCATAAATTGATATTAAATGATGTTATTGATGATATGTAGACTAAATCTAGTCTATATGAAATGTCCTTGATGATTGTTCATGAATTCGCAGCTAAACCATTAAGGTTACGCGAATTTGATACTCGTAAACCTAGTTTACGATAAATGATGAATAGTGACTCATGAATAGTGATTTTCTCCGGGAATGAATAGTGTTTCGTGAATAGTAAAATTTTGAAATACCCTTTCAAAATATCAAATCGACTTCAAAAACGATGAATAGTAACCAGTGAATAGTAAATTCCCGAGATGAATAGTGAAATTTTCAAAGTTTGTAAAATGACCTGAAATTACGAGTTGTCACACTATTACATGATTTATGTGACTATCCATTTACCCTGCTATTACATGACTTATGTGACTATCTGTTACCATGCTATTATGTGACTAATTGATTCACCCGTTTGTCATGATAGTATGTAATTATCTGACTTATCTGTTTACCATGTTATACCTTGTCAGTTACTTTTGTGGGCTATGATTATCATGTAGTGTTCCTATTTACTATTTGTGACTACCATGCTTGTACTTCGGTTGGTACTCTCTGATGATTATGTTGTTAGATTGACATAGTAATTGATGTTTACCTGCCTTGTTGACCTGTCATGTTTACGCTTCTGTTTATGCTACTGTTTGATAACGGAGATGGTTCAACTTATGTTGTCTATCTAGTTGACTCGTTTGGTTGCTGTGCTATGCCCTTGTTTGGTTAATTCATTCAATTATGATGTCCGTTCTGTATTCCTACCTGATACATGTGGCTAGCATGTTTATACTGCTGTTAGTATTTTCGCTGTTTATGATACTTGTTATGGTATTAAATGTAGGTTATCTGACTTGTGTGATTGCTATGCTTACATTCAATTTAATTGCTTTCGCTTTCTTTTAGATTTCCGTTTGGCTTATATGTATTCTGATTACATGATTTATTTGTGTGTCATATTTATGTTAGTTGATACGCTGTCGATTATGCTTGATCATTGTTGGTTACTTGTCTTGATTATGATACTGTTCATAAACTCCTAAGTGATTATGTTTTGGTACTTGTATGTTTGGTTATTTATATGTGCTTGTATTTGTTCAATGATTCGCTGGTCTGCTTTGCTTTGGTCTCCTTTGATTTCTGTTTCTTCTGGATATCTGTTAAAATTGTGTTATGCAGGTTCCTCATTGACTCATTGTGCTCATTTCGTTGCGACTTTGTTATCAGTTTCCTTTGTTTCGTTTTTATTTTTTTATTTTGTTAGCTTTTGTTTTGTTATATCTGTTCACTGGGCTTTTTAAGCTCAACCGCATTTTCTTTTCCATGCGGCAGGAACCAAGTAGGATGTTGGGCTTTGTTGGGCTGAGAGTAGGAGTTTTTGAGTGATCCGACCTTAGTTTCCTGATTCGTTGAGGTTTAGGGGTGTGTGTGTATGGATAAAACCACAATATCGATATAAAAATAACCACAAGTAATGATTAAAAATCCCTTTAGGAAAAAGGATAATGAATCAAAACCCGTGAGTGATAGTGATACGGATTAGGAAATCCGAGTCGTTTCCCAACGAGGTGTGAATGGGCAACGTCGTTATTGGTTCGTTATTAAAATGCTCGATGTTTTGGATATTTGATTATATTAAAACTACGGGGAATGGGAAAACAATTAAGGGAAATTATACTACGGGAAATCCTAAATACGCGAATTATACTAAAACGTAATAAAAGAAACGTAAATAAAAATCAACTACGGCTATTCTAAGTCCTAAAAATAATCTAAAATTACTTTCTAACTAAAAATGATATTATAAAATTAACTAAGATTTAAAATTATTTTTATGATTTTTCTGGAATTTATTTGAATTAAAAACTAATTAAAACTAATTTAAATTCTAAAAATTACAAATTAAACTAGGAAAAATTTGGAAAATTATTTTTTTGGCTTTTTATAATTTTCTTAATCTAGGAAAATTGAAAAATTATTTTTTGGAACCTTTTCTGATTTAATCGAATTAAATGCTATTTAAAAAGTATTAAAATCTAGTGTAAATCAAGAAAAATAGCAAACAGAGTTCAAAAATTATGAAAAATTCAGGAAAATTCTAAAGTTATATTCTAAATTTATTAAAAATATGAAAACTATGGCTTATGTGAAGGATTTAAAAGCTGTAGTGCAAACTACTTCTAAATAAGCTACTAAGAAAAAGCTAATAAGCACAATAAGCTACCAAACTTTTACTGAGGCTAATTTATACTAAAGCTAACTGATATTAACTAATTCCAGCTACTCCTAACCTCTAATCAGCAATCTACCAAGATTTGATGCTAACTATCCACTAGAGCAAAACAGTCACTAAAGCCCTACTTTAAGCTCAAGCACCAGCTTATCTAGTGAGCTGGAACAGAAACCATAAATTGGAAACTAGAAACCACCAACCAGAGATCACACAAACCAATTTTGAGGCAAGGATAAGCTATATTGAAGCCTTGAGAGCTTCTGTAAGAACCCTGTGCACAACTCAGTAATAGCTGAGTGTGCACAGGACAAAACAGGTCTGATTGAGGGGCTTATTTGGAGCTTATGAATTATCACAAAAATTCCACAAAAATGGTTTCTCAAAACTTGACCAGTTGAAGATGTTTATCCTAAAAACTCAATAGTTTTAACTCAAAGATGAGCACATGAAGATTCAGCTTAGTTTGGTGAAAAACTATTTTGAGCAATATTTGACTTTATATGACAGATGTGCAATATTGACTAAACTGAGATTTGAATCCAAATTGTTAACTGAGAATGTTATGAAATGATGAAATACAACTAATGAAAGCTAACTTACTACTTACTCTGCCTATATGCAAGATCTAGACCACTGATTCTAACAAAAATGAAATCAAGAGCAGTTTGAATTCAATATTTGACTTAAGCTAAATGCAAAGTAAAAATAAGGACTGAATTGAGTTGAAATATCCTAAATGAGACTATATCTACCTAGTTTAATCACTGATCTAACCTCAAACTCAAAGTAACCTTATGATCCAAACACTAGTTTAGTGACAGATATGACGCTAAACTATCTAAACCACAGATTCCAACACAATCAAACTACTGCAAGCTATATCAGATGCAAACTATAACAGCAATAGATCTAGAGCAAAACAAAGAAACTATACTTAACAATATTACACAATTTTAAGCAAAGTTGAGAAGGATTTTGAACTTACAAGTGGTCCAACCACTATGGTTTGCAACTGAGATCAAAGTGACCCAATACTAAACCTATTACCAATCCAAATCAACGCTAATCTCAACCCATCCAAGCTAAAACCAGCAATTCAACACCGTTCAACCTTTGCTTTTGAAGAGTGAACTTATATTGATTAATGTGAATTTAGAGTGTGGATTCTGAGTAGCACCTTAATAAACACTTAATAAGCTGTATATAAGCTTATTAGAACTTATCATAACACAAACTTTACCTGAATTAAACTTGAAAGCAGATTTGGGATATTTTTTAATTTTCAAAGTATTTTCCGATTTTTCTTTTATTTTTGTTTAGAGAAATATAAAAGCTGAAAATGATGAGTAATAAGCTAGATAATCAAACTGAAATGAAATTAAGCTATTCCAAAAGTAAAATAGAAATCAAGATTAAAATGAAAATTTAAGCTAAAAATGATTATATTAATAAAGAGAGTTGAGTACAAATTGAAATTTGAATACAAGAAATAAACTAAAACATTAAGAAAATTTAAAAGCTAATACTACTACTCAAGAATCTACATACAAATACAAGTGTGAATGATGGGGGTATTTATAGCCGAGCTTGAGCCTCTAGGAAGGATCTGGAACTTGGCATTTGTGCATCTTTGGATCATCTTTTAGCCCTTAGATCATTCTCCACCTCATCCAATCAATCTAAGCCATTGGATAGACACCCCCACGTATGAGTAGCCAATCAGGAAGCAGGATAAGAGCGGAATGACACACGGATTGGTGACATGGCATCCGTGTGTCAGTAGGTGTCAGACAAAAGTACCAATTTGTCCTTAAGTTGTGTTGATTTTGTGAATTGAAGTGCGGGGTGTTTTAGGGTTCTTGAGCTGGGTTTGGTTTGGGGGAATTATTAGCGCGTGGGAATTTTTTATATTTATTTGATTTGTTTTGACCGGGTTTAAGTGGGTTGACCAGGGTCCATGTGGGTAAACCGGGTATGAGTTTAAGTGGTGGGTTGGCTAGACCGGGTAGTGGAAATGGATTTGGGCTTGGTATTAAACTTGGGCCAAGGGAATATAGGATTTATTTAGGACCCATGTATACAATAAGGGACTAAAGGTGTATTTTCTAGTTTTCCAAGGACCAAATCTGTAATTCTGAAAATCTCTTTCAAGGGTTGATCTTGTCATTATTCAATAATCCAGGGACTGTATTTGCAACTTTTGAAACTTGAGGGGTATATTCTGGCAAATGCTCAAAGTTCAGTGGACTATTTTGTCATTTCTTCAAACTCTGATCAAATCTTCACAAATGCATAAATCTGACCTTCCGGCTCAGCTTTAGCTCTCTTAATCTCTCGTGCTCGGATTTTCGTCTGATTTGGCTTCTTTTTTGTGTGTTTAATTATATCCGTACCTGCAAATGCATAAACTCAAGAAAACAACAGATATTAGCAATAAACGGCTCTTTCTTGGTTATTTTCGGTCAGTTTTGATAAACAAAAGATATGTGTTTAAGCACATATCATTTCCCCTATCTTATTGGGCTATTTTTGAAGAGCAATTGTTTTGATATTTCATTTCATTTTTTTTGACATATTGGATTTTATATGTTTCCATGTAAGTCATTTGTTTATATGACTTGGTATTTTATTTTATAAGACTTCCGCTTGCAAAATTTTATTAGTATATTCTGATATGACATCATGATGTGATACTTCTACCCTTTTCGGGTTAGGGTGTTACATGAATCGAAAATAAAAGATAAAATAATCGCTAATGCTTATCGTTAGGGAGTGATTTCTCCTTTGGAGATGGCTCCGTATGCTCTTCAGGATCTGCCTTTTGAGCCCTTTTGACGTTCTCTGCTTTGTGGTGTGAAGTGAATGATGTCAAATGCAGAAATTAGGGCTTGTATTTATAGGCACGATCTAGTTACGGCGTAACTTGAGTTGAGAGTTACGCTGTAACCTCAATAATTCCTCAATTATGTTCTCAGCAAGCTGGTTACGGCGTAACCTTATGATCCAAACACTAGTTTAGTGACAGATATGACGCTAAACTATCTAAACCACAGATTCCAACACAATCAAACTACTGCAAGCTATATCAGATGCAAACTATAACAGCAATAGATCTAGAGCAAAACAGCAAACTATACTTAACAATATTACACAATTTTAAGCAAAGTTGAGAAGGATTTTGAACTTACAAGTGGTCCAACCACTATGGTTTGCAACTGAGATCAAAGTGACCCAATACTAAACCTATTACCAATCCAAATCAACGCTAATCTCAACCCATCCAAGCTAAAACCAGCAATTCAACACCGTTCAACCTTTGCTTTTGAAGAGTGAACTTATATTGATTAATGTGAATTTAGAGTGTGGATTCTGAGTAGCACCTTAATAAACACTTAATAAGCTGTATATAAGCTTATTAGAACTTATCATAACACAAACTTTACCTGAATTAAACTTGAAAACAGATTTGGGATATTTTTTAATTTTCAAAGTATTTTTCTGATTTTTCTTTTATTTTTGTTTAGAGAAATATAAAAGCTGAAAATGATGAGTAATAAGCTAGATAATCAAACTGAAACGAAATTAAGCTATTCCAACAATAAAATAGAAATCAAGATTAAAATGAAAATTTAAGCTAAAAATGATTATATTAATAAAGAGAGTTGAGTACAAATTGAAATTTGAATACAAGAAATAAACTAAAACATTAAGAAAATTTAAAAGCTAATACTACTACTCAGTAATCTACATACAAATACAAGTGTGAATGATGGGGGTATTTATAGCCGATCTTGAGCCTCTAGGAAGGATCTGGAACTTGTCATTTGTGCATCTTTGGATCATCTTTTAGCCCTTAGATCATTCTCCACCTCATCCAATCAATCTAAGCCATTGGATAGACACCCCCACGTATGAGTAGCCAATCAGGAAGCAGGATAAGAGCGGAATGACACACGGATTGGTGACATGGCATCCGTGTGTCAGTAGGTGTCAGACGAAAGTACCAATTTGTCCTTAAGTTGTGTTGATTTTGTGAATTGAAGCGCGGGGTGTTTTAGGGTTCTTGAGCTGGGTTTGGTTTGGGGGAATTATTAGCGCGTGGGAATTTTTTATATTTATTTGATTTGTTTTGACCGGGTTTAAGTGGGTTGACCAGGGTCCATGTGGGTAAACCGGGTATGAGTTTAAGTGGTGGGTTGGCTAGACCGGGTAGTGGAAATGGATTTGGGCTTGGTATTAAACTTGGGCCAAGGGTATATAGGATTTATTTAGGACCCATGTATACAATAAGGGACTAAAGGTGTATTTTCTAGTTTTCCAAGGACCAAATCTGTAATTCTGAAAATCTCTTTCAAGGGTTGATCTTGTCATTCTTCAATAATCCAGGGACTGTATTTGCAAATTTTGAAACTTGAGGGGTATATTCTGCCAAATGCCTAAAGTTCAGGGACTATTTCTGTCATTTCTTCAAACTCTGATCAAATCTTCACAAATGCATAAATCTGACCTTCCGGCTCAGCTTTAGCTCTCTTAATCTCTCGTGCTCGGATTTTCGTCTGATTTGGCTTCTTTTTGTGTGTTTAATTATATCCGTACCTGCACATGCATAAACTCAAGAAAACAACAGATATTAGCAATAAACGGCTCTTTCTTGGTTATTTTGGGTCAGTTTTGATAAACAAAAGATATGTGTTTAAGCACATATCAAAATACCCCAGACGAGACCATTGTCGTGTCCCCACGCAATGCAATCAACTCACGCTTCTAAAACCAAGGATTTCAATCTCTTTCTACTAAACCTATGAAGAAGTAGCAAAGATTCCTCAAAAGAGATTAAGAAAGCCTTAATTCTAAAAACGCCCCGTTTACCTTTAATACACATATAGATATTACGATTAAGCACATTCCTGTTATGAGTGACGGTTTGTTGAACTTTCATGTCGATCAATAACTCCAACATTTTTCAAACGACACGTTAGGATCACGGAGTAGAAAACACAACACAGCGTGAAGTGACCATACAGATAGAATACATCGTCCCTGATTTTTCACAAGTCCCCAAACTAAGCGTAAAATCGAAATCATTGTTAAAAATGACTCTAGATGCTAACACTACCCATGGAAGTTACTTGTGTAATTACCTTTTGCTCCCATTTTCCTATTTCCTCTAGATTTTTTTATTTTTTTTGTGAGAAATGAATTTCTTCAGATTTTCTCGTTTTGATAAGATTTATTCCAATAAAGATACAAAGCTAAGTCGCTAATTAGTTATCTAACTTCCCTCGAAAACCATTGCACACAAGAATGATGTCCACATCAAGGTCCTAATTTCACACGATTTAGGGAGAGTATCCTTTTTATGGCGACCGAGACAACTCATCTACTAGTCCAGAGACAGAAGCTTTATTTAGACATCTCCCGGATCCGAAGTTTGGCTTAACACTATTTCAGCACATTTGCATTTTTGCAATTTAGGCCCTTGGTCTTTTAAACTACTAACTCAACGGGATTACCGCTTTATCAGAAGTCTTATTATGACTTTGGATTTTCCTCTGCCTTTATAGAAGTCTATGACAACTTTTTAAAACATTTGGGCTTTATTTCATGTTAATTTTTGTGCCAAACTCCAAACCCTACGGCTTTTATAACAATAGAAACAATAGCAGCAAACTATCAGGAATCAGTTGTCTATTACACCGCAACACTGACAGTACCTCGATGTGTACCCAACTCTCATGGGCAAAGATTCTCTAAAGAAGAATAAAGAACTAACTATCGCCAAAAACTCAACATCTCTAATTATTATTAACAAATATGGGGTGAAACAATTTTGTGGGAACAAAAAGCCATAAGTACCTTCGATGGGCTCTAAAGAGAACCAACTACTCCACGCTTAGCATCTAAACTCATAAGTAACTCTATCATTTCTCGATCTCCGCAAATTTAAAATCCCAAATAATGAGATCCGCGGATGCTTAGCAGATAATTTTTAGATTATCTATGGTTAAGGGAACAAGCTAGGGCTCAACACGCCCGGTCAAGTCAGAATTCTATTCCTACTCTCACCAGCGGAAAGTCAACAAGGTGTCAAAACATATATTAACTTAGCAAATGCTTCGTCTAATGAAATTAAGTCATGCATATTTAAAATCTCTCACGTAAACTTGCAAATTCTTGGCCTTGTGAGCTAGAATTCGCATTTTATAGCTTCTTGTCTAGGAAACTAGCAAAACTTTTCAATCAAAAAGACTTAACAAAAGCTTCAAAATTTTAAAATTTTTCACAATTATAGCACAATTTTCTCATTTTCTAAGGAAAAACGGGGTTGCGAGAATACACGACAAAAATAAGCAAGTGCGGTCAAATCAAATCGAAGATTACCCTACCCCAGACTAGAACGAAACATTGTCCTCAATGTTTAAAAGCAAGGGTATCAATGAAAATCTAAAAGCCGTTTATTAAGTATGCTCAAAGATAAACGTTAGTCGATAAGATTAGGATATCGGATTTCCATCAGCATCGATCATGAAACTCGAGTAGAGAAAAGACAAACTTCGAGCACGAGAGTCTTCATATCGGGAAAATCCTACACAACATCATAAACAACCAAACACGAGAAATAGAAGAGGCTAACCCCTTCACGTCACTTATTAGAAAATAGAAAGAAGATAGAGATAAGCATGGGGTGCCTCCCACGAAGCGCTACTGTTTTTGGTCACCGAGTCGCTAGCTTGACTCGATCCCCGAATTCAGTTGTCCTTAGGGAAAGTTTGGAGATCCGGGACAACCATAGATGGGATGTCCCCTCCAAAATAATGTTTCACACGATGACCATTCACCTTGAAATTTGGGCCATCGGGCTGAGAAAGCTTTACCGTTCCATAAGGAAAACCGAGCAACGGTGAATGGTCCGGACCAACGGGTTTTGAGTTTGCCCGAGAATATCTTCAAGCGAGAGTTAAAGAGGAGAACTTGATCACCAACGTTGAAAACGCGGTTTTTGATTTTAGAATCATGAATCCTCTTAGTCTTCTCTTTGAAAATCAAAGAATTCTCATAAGCCTGATCCCTAAGCTCATTTAATTCATTCAATTGAACTTTCCGGTGATCACCCGCGGTCTTAAGATCAAAGTTAGCATGTTTCAAGGCCCAGAATGCCTTATGTTCGAGCTCAATGGGCAAGTAACAAGCTTTTCCATACACCAACTTAAATGGGGTGCACCCTATGGGTGTCTTGTATGCGGTGCGGAAAGCCTATAATGCATCATCTAACTTATCGGCCCATGAAGCTCGATTTTCTCCTACGGTCCTTTCTAAAATCCTTTTCAAACCACGATTCGAGAGCTCAACTTGTCCGCTCGTTTGCGGGTGATACGCGGTAGAAAGACGATGGGTAACTCCATATTTAGCCATAACTTTAGCAAATTGTTCATTACAGAAATGGGTACCGTGATCACTTATGATAGCACGAGGTGGTCCGAATCGGGAAAACAAGTTCTTCAGAAACTTAACAACCACTCGGGCGTCATTGGTGGGGAGCGCTTTCGCTTCAACCCATTTAGACAAGTAGTCGACGGCCACGAGGATATACTTATTACCCTTAGAAGACGGAAATGGCCCCATAAAATCGATGCCTCATACGTCAAAAATCTCGCAAACTTGAATAGCATTCTGTGGCATTTCATCCTTTTGCGAAATTTTCCCTTGACGTTGGCAAGAATCACAAGACTTAACTAAATCATGAGCATCTCGATATATGGTAGGCCAATAAAACCCGGAATCAAAAACCTTCTTAGCGGTGTAGCTTGCACCATGATGTCCACCAGTGGGTCCGTTATGGCAAGCATTGAGAATATCAAGGGCCTCTTGGCCATGAACACACCGCCGGATTACTTGATCCGCACAAATCTTAAACAAGTAGGGATCGTCCCAGAAATAATGCTTAACATCTTTGAAAAACTTTTTCTTCTGTTGGGACGACATCCCTTTCACGAGGAAATTGCCCGCATGGTAATTTGCAAAGTCGGCAAACCATGGGGTGGTTGGGTCTTTCTTAGCAATCATCCCAAGTGTCTCAAGAGGAAATGCTTCCATGATCTCCTTTTTCTTGAGCACACTTTGATGGGGATTCTCAAGTCTAGAAAGGTGATCAGCAGCAAGATTCTCCGCTCCTTTTTTGTCAAGAATAGTAACATCAAACTCTTGAAGGAGGAGAACCCACCGAAGTAATCGTGGCTTAGCATCTTGCTTTGCCAAAAGATACTTTAGGGCATAATGGTCTGTATACACTATGGTCTTCGATAAGATAAGGTAGGGTCTAAATTTCTCGAAAGCATAAACAACGGCCAATAATTCTTTTTCAGTAGTCGTGTAATTGTGTTGAGCCTCAGACAATGTCTTACTCGCATAGTGTATGGGTTGAAAATGTTTTGATTTACGTTGCCCCAAGACTGCCCCAATTGCGTAATCACTAGCATCACACATGAGCTCAAAGGGCAAATCCCAGTCGGGGGCAACTAAGATCGGAGCTTCAGTTAATTTCTTTTTGAGAAAATTAAATGCTTCAACGCATTCATTGGTGAAGATAAACGGAGCATCCTTCTCGAGGAGATGGGTCAGAGGGCGGGCTATCTTAGAGAAATCTTGGATGAAACGGCGATAGAAACCGGCATGACCCAAAAAACTCCGAATACCTTTGACGGTAGTGGGATGAGGGAGTTTACTTTAGCTCGGTCGACCTCAATCCCAGATTTTGAAATCTTATGGCCGAGGACAATGCCCTCTCGAACCATGAAATGGCACTTCTCCCAATTCAAGACCAAGTTGGTGTCTTCACACCGTTTGAGCATGTGGTCTAGATGAGAGAGGCAAGAAGTGAAAGAATCTCCATAAACCGAGAAATCGTCCATAAAAACTTCCATAGACTTCTCAATCATGTCATGAAAAATAGCCATCATGCACCTTTGGAATGTACCGGGAGCATTGCATAAGCCAAATGGCATTCGTCGGTAAGCAAACGTTCCATAAGGGCACGTGAAAGTCGTTTTCTCTTGATCCTGCGGATCGATCGGAATTTGAAAGTAACCGGAAAAACCATCAAGAAAGCAATAGAACTCATTCCCCGCTAAACGTTCGAGCATCTGATCCATAAAAGGTAGCGGGAAATGATCCTTTCGTGTAGCATCATTCAACTTTCGGTAGTCAATACACACCCTCCATCCGGTGACGAGGCGTGTGGAAATCAATTCATTATCTTCATTGGCAATGACGGTCATCCCACCCTTCTTCGGGACACAATGGATAGGGCTAACCCATGAGCTATCGGAGATTGGATAAATGATTCCGGCGTCAAGGAGTTTAAGAACTTCCTTTTTGATAACCTCATGAATTTTCGGATTAACCCTACGTTGTTGTTGAATAACGGGTTTGCAATCGTCTTCCATTAAGATCTTGTGAGTACAAAAACGAGGGTTTATGCCTTTGATATCGGAAATTTGCCAAGCGATGGCACTCTTATGTTTTCGAAGAATCTCCAAAAATGCGATTTTCTCCTCATCTTTCAAGTTTTTAGCAATGATAACGGGAAACTTGTTTGGTTCTTCAAGAAAAGCGTATTCAAGATGAGGAGGTAAATCCTTGAGCTCGGGTTCCGGAGGTTTTTCATTAGACGTTTGTACGGATTTGATTTCTTCAATCGTAATCTTTTTCGGAGGGAGTGACGGTGATGGATCTTCATTCAATAATTGCTCAAGATAAAGGATATCTCCCTCCGAATCATAAACACCATTATCAATTCCCGGTGGAATCGATTCGTCATTAGCAAGAAATTCATCGATCTCTTCCAAAAGGAAATCACCTCCCTCGAACGGAGTAAGAGAGGGGGAAGAGTCGGCAATAATTGGTTCAGAAAGTGATTCAGAAGGTGAATCAGTAGAATTGTGAGAAAAACCGAGAACTTCTTGAGCGTACTCCTCACAAGAAACATCAATAACGTCGATTCGATTGATGGAAGCATCGTCGAAATTTGAGGAGTACCTCTTCGTTTGATTAATGTTGAATGTGACGGCTTCTTGATTAACTCTCAACGTTATCTCTCCTTCGAACACATCAATTAAAGCACGACCGGTCCGTAAGAAACATCTTCCAAGAATAATGGGTACTCGAGGGTTGGCATCGAAATCTACCACAACAAAATCCGCGGGAAAATAGAACTCCCCCACTTTGACAAAGACATCCTCGGCTATACCCTTTGGACGGGTCGTAGAACGATCGGCTAGCTCGAGGGTCATACACGTTGGGGTAAGTGGGGGTAACTAAAGCTTCTCGTAGATTGAATTTGGCATTAGATTGATACTCGCGCCAAGATCGGCCAAGGCGGAGCATTGAACAATTCCTTGAAAATCACATGGAATGAGGAACTTGCCGGGGTCTCCTAACTTTTCGGAAAGTTTCTTGAGGATAACCGCCGAACAATTCTCATTCAGAGATGTCGTAGCAAGCTCATATAGTTTCTCCTTATTCGTAAGCAATCCCTTAATCGTAGAAGCAAGTTTAGGCATCAAGAGAAGGGCATCCGCAAAACTGATTTCCATATTCAAGTCTTTGAATATTTGAAAGAATGTTTCCATTTGATGATTAGATTTTTCTCGAAGCGTTTGATCTTTAAGACGAGACGGATATGGGATAGACGGTTTCGGATTAGCTTTCTTCACATTCACGGGAGCATCTTCGGGCTCAGAATCTTGGACAACCGTGGGTTGGACATTCACAGTATTCCCCTTATTAGTAGGAAGTACCGGGTCCTTTGTCACCCCGGTCTCACGGTCTACCACGCGAAACGAAGAAGAAGAATTAGTGGTAGGAACTGTGGGTCCATCGTAAGCTACACCACTTCGGGTAGTGATTGCTTTCATGTCACCCCTCGGGTTTGGAATCGTATTGCTCGGAAGAGAACCGGAACCCGAGGGTTGAGAATAAGACGTAGACGGCTGATTGGCTTGAAAGAAACTAGCCATCATATTCCTTATTTCAGTCATCTGTTTGTTGCTTGTAGCTTCCATCTCCTTTTTGAAGTCCGTCCTCATGCCGTTAATTTGATTTTGCAAACTTTTAATGGTGTAATCGGAGTTCTTCATGTAAGTTAGAAAATCGTTGTTTGGGGCGACTTGAGGAGGTGCTTGATAAGGTTGTTGAGGAGGAGGTGGTTGTTGGTAAAATTGAGGTGGAGGAGCTTGGTAGTGTTGATTACCATGATTAACATTAGCTCCTCGGTTCTGATTAACATGATGGTTACCATTGAAACGGTTTTGATTCTGGTTTTGTTGAGGTTGGTTGAAACCGGGAGGTCCGAGATAATTGTTTGAACGGTAGCTAAGAAGATTTCGATCTCCTTGCTGTTGATTGTAGTTTCCCGTAGCAGCATAAACATTCTCATGTGTGTAGCCACCGATGGCTGGGCACTCGGAATAAGAATGTGGACCTCCACAAGTCTCACAAATCGGGTGTACCGCTTTCACTTGTTGATTCTGATTCTGATTATTCATTTGATGTATCCTTAAGAGATCGTCCATCTTTTTATTCAGAGTGGCTATTTCGAGAGAAGAAGACGTATTTGATCGAGATGATGCACCCCTTTCGGCGGTAGAATCCCAATAATTGTAATGAGCGGTCATGTTCTCAATAAGATCGTAACATTCCTCGGGACGTCTTTTCATGAAAGTTCCACCGGCAGCAGCATTGATTGTTTCACGGTGTCTCAACGTCAAACCATTATAAAACGTATCAATTTGAGTGACAAGAAACATGTTATGATTCGGACATCGATCAATCGCAAGCTTATATCGTTCCCAAGCTTCAAACAAAGATTCATCGGGATATTGCCGGAAATTACTGATATTGTTCCTCAACTTTGTCACCATCGACGGTGGAACGTACTTTGCCAGAAACTTCGAAACCATTTCCTCGAAGGTATGAATCGAATTCTTCGGGAGTCGATCAAACCAAGAAGTGGCATGATGAGTCAAAGAGTATGGGAAAAGATACAGACGAAGGGCGTCATCGGAGACCCCATTCTGTTTCATACTCTGAGTGACGGTCAGAAATTTATCAAGATGCTTGTTTGCATCGTCATCGGGTAAACCATGAAATTGACAACTGTTTTTTACTTGTTCTATCATATGATGTTTCAAGCTAAAATCGGTAGCTTGAAAATTAGTCGGTGCAATGGGTCCTCCCCTCCCGTACATTGTAGGTTGACATAACTCCTCCATCGTTCGGAGATCGGGAGCTACATTTTGATTACCGGGAGGAGGATTAGGACCGGGGTTTGGTGGTCCGTTGGGAGCAGCCATATTACGTAACTCGGGTACGTTCTGATTCTGATTCTGAAGTCGTCTAGATCGAGATCGAGTGCGCATGCACTTAAAAACCAAGGCAATTAAAATGATACGGTATTCGAAAACACAATGAACTTAACCAATAATCCCAAGTGAATAACTCACTTCTACAAGACAAACGCACAAGAGAGCGGAGAAGCTTTTTAGGTCAGCGCGAAGCTTATTAAAAACCCGCTTCTTTTCAGCCGCAATTTAATGTCAGGCCGTCCTTATACCCACCACACAGTGTGTTTATCAAATAGAAATAAATCGACTCACAAGCGACACAAAGGCAAGTTTTTGATCTTTAGTTCGGGAACTTACTAATGATAACACCTCCGTTGAGAATGTTATATAATTGATGTATTCTATTTAGCTTAAAATCACAAGAGAAAATCTTTTTGTATTTTTAATATGATATATATATATACAAAAGAAAAAGGAAAATATTTTTTATTTTTTTGATTTTTATAAAAAATAGTAACTTCACAAAGGAAGGATCTCGAGTCACTAATCGTCAAACCTTTAACGATATTGTCACGACACAACCTCCCCGGCAGCGGCGCCAAAATTTGATTCGTTGAGGTTTAGGGGTGTGTGTGTATGGATAAAACCACAATATCGATATCAAAAATAACCACAAGTAATGATTAAAAATCCCTTTAGGAAAAAGGATAATGAATCAAAACCCGTGAGTGATAGTGATACGGATTAGGAAATCCGAGTCGTTTCCCAACGAGGTGTGAATGGGCAACGTCGTTATTGGTTCGTTATTAAAATGCTCGATGTTTTGGATATTTGATTATATTAAAACTACGGGGAATGGGAAAACAATTAAGGGAAATTATACTACGGGAAATCCTAAATACGCGAATTATACTAAAACGTAATAAAAGAAACGTAAATAAAAAGCAACTACGGCTATTCTAAGTCCTAAAAATAATCTAAAATTACTTTCTAACTAAAAATGATATTAGAAAATTAACTAAGATTTAAAATTATTTTTATGATTTTTCTGGAATTTATTTGAATTAAAAACTAATTAAAACTAATTTAAATTCTAAAAATTACAAATTAAACTAGGAAAAATTTGGAAAATTATTTTTTTTGCTTTTTATAATTTTCTTAATCTAGGAAAATTGAAAAATTATTTTTTGGAACCTTTTCTGATTTAATCGAATTAAATGCTATTTAAAAAGTATTAAAATTTAGTTTAAATCAAGAAAAATAGCAAACAGAGTTCAAAAATTATGAAAAATTCAGGAAAATTCTAAAATTATATTCTAAATTTATTAAAAACATGAAAACTATGGCTTACGTGAAGGATTTAAAAGCTGTAGTGCAAACTACTTCTAAATAAGCTACTAAGAAAAAGCTAATAAGCACAATAAGCTACCAAACTGTTACTGAGGCTAATTTATACTAAAGCTAACTGATATTAACTAATTCCAGCTACTCCTAACCTCTAATCAGCAATCTACCAAGATTTGATGCTAACTATCCACTAGAGCAAAACAGTCACTAAAGCCCTACTTTAAGCTCAAGCACCAGCTTATCTAGTGAGCTGGAACAGAAACCATAAATTGAAAACTAGAAACCACCAACCAGAGATCACACAAACCAATTTTGAGGCAAGGATAAGCTATATTGAAGCCTTGAGAGCTTCTGTAAGAAACCTGTGCACAACTCAGTAATAGCTGAGTGTGCACAGGACAAAACATGTCTGATTGAGGGGCTTATTTGGAGCTTATGAATTATCACAAAAATTCCACAAAAATGGTTTCTCAAAACTTGACCAGTTGAAGATGTTTATCCTAAAAACTCAATAGTTTTAACTCAAAGATGAGCACATGAAAATTCAGCTTAGTTTGGTGAAAAACTGTTTTGAGCAATATTTGACTTTATATGACAGATGTGCAATATTGACTAAACTGAGATTTAGACCACTGATTCTAACAGAAATGATGAAATACAACTAATGAAAGCTAACTTACTACCTACTCTGCCTATATGCAAGATCTAGACCACTGATTCTAACAGAAATGAAATCAAGAGCAGTTTGAATTCAATATTTGACTTAAGCTAAATGCAAAGTAAAAATAAGGACTAAATTGAGTTGAAATATCCTAAATGAGACTATATCTACCTAGTTTAATCACTGATCTAACCTCAAACTCAAAGTAACCTTATGATCCAAACACTAGTTTAGTGACAGATATGACGCTAAACTATCTAAACCACAGATTCCAACACAATCAAACTACTGCAAGCTATATCAGATGCAAACTATAACAACAATAGATCTAGAGCAAAACAGCAAACTATACTTAACAATATTACACAATTTTAAGCAAAGTTGAGAAGGATTTTGAACTTACAAGTGGTCCAACCACTATGGTTTGCAACTGAGATCAAAGTGACCCAATACTAAACCTATTACCAATCCAAATCAACGCTAATCTCAACCCATCCGAGCTAAAACCAGCAATTCAACACCGTTCAACCTTTGCTTTTGAAAAGTGAACTTATATTGATTAATGTGAATTTAGAGTGTGGATTCTGAGTAGCACCTTAATAAACACTTAATAAGCTGTATATAAGCTTATTAGAACTTATCATAACACAAACTTTACCTGAATTAAACTTGAAAGCAGATTTGGGATATTTTTTAATTTTCAAAGTATTTTTCTGATTTTTCTTTTATTTTTGTTTAGAGAAATATAAAAGCTGAAAATGATGAGTAATAAGCTAGATAATCAAACTGAAATGAAATTAAGCTATTCCAACAGTAAAATAGAAATCAAGATTAAAATGAAAATTTAAGCTAAAAATGATTATATTAATAAAGAGAGCTGAGTACAAATTGAAATTTGAATACAAGAAATAAACTAAAACATTAAGAAAATTTAAAAGCTAATACTACTACTCAGTAATCTACATACAAATACAAGTGTGAATGATGGGGGTATTTATAGCCGAGCTTGAGCCTCTAGGAAGGATCTGGAACTTGGCATTTGTGCATCTTTGGATCATCTTTTAGCCCTTAGATCATTCTCCACCTCATCCAATCAATCTAAGCCATTGGATAGACACCCCCACGTATGAGTAGCCAATCAGGAAGCAGGATAAGAGCGGAATGACACACGGATTGGTGACATGGCATCCGTGTGTCAGTAGGTGTCAGACGAAAGTACCAATTTTTCCTTAAGTTGTGTTGATTTTGTGAATTGAAGCGCGGGGTGTTTTAGGGTTCTTGAGCTGGGTTTGGTTTGGGGGAATTATTAGCGCGTGGGAATTTTTTATATTTATTTGATTTGTTTTGACCGGGTTTAAGTGGGTTGACCAGGGTCCATGTGGGTAAACCGGGTATGAGTTTAAGTGGTGGGTTGGCTAGACCGGGTAGTGGAAATGGATTTGGGCTTGGTATTAAACTTGGGCCAAGGGTATATAGGATTTATTTAGGACCCATGTATACAATAAGGGACTAAAGGTGTATTTTCTAGTTTTCCAAGGACCAAATCTGTAATTCTGAAAATCTCTTTCAAGGGTTGATCTTGTCATTCTTCAATAATCCAGGGACTGTATTTGCAACTTTTGAAACTTGAGGGGTATATTCTGCCAAATGCTCAAAGTTCAGGGACTATTTCTGTCATTTCTTCAAACTCTGATCAAATCTTCACAAATGCATAAATCTGACCTTCCGGCTCAGCTTTAGCTCTCTTAATCTCTCGTGCTCGGATTTTCGTCTGATTTGGCTTCTTTTTTGTGTGTTTAATTATATCCGTACCTGCACATGCATAAACTCAAGAACACAACAGATATTAGCAATAAACGGCTCTTTCTTGGTTATTTTGGGTCAGTTTTGATAAACAAAAGATATGTGTTTAAGCACATATCATTTCCCCTATCTTATTGGGCTATTTTTGAAGAGCAATTGTTTTGATATTTCATTTCATTTTTTTTGACATATTGGATTTTATATGTTTCCATGTAAGTCATTTGTTTATATGACTTGGTATTTTATTTTATAAGACTTCCGCTTGCAAAATTTTATTAGTATATTCTGATATGACATCATGATGTGATACTTCTACCCTTGTCGGGTTAGGGTGTTACATGAATCGAAAATAAAAGATAAAATAATCGCTAATGCTTATCGTTAGGGAGTGATTTCTCCTTTGGAGATGGCTCCGTATGCTCTTCAGGATCTGCCTTTTGAGCCCTTTTGACGTTCTCTGCTTTGTGGTGTGAAGTGAATGATGTCAAATGCAGAAATTAGGGCTTGTATTTATAGGCACGATCTAGTTACGGCGTAACTTGAGTTGAGAGTTACGCTGTAACCTCAATAATTCCTCAATTATGTTCTCAGCAAGCTGGTTACGGCGTAACTCTTGGGAAGGGTTACGCCTTATCTTCAATACAGGTTACATTTGATATGATTACGCCGTAATCATTGGAAGGAGTTACGACATATCTGATGGCGGGGTGAAACATTTCTTGACCTAGTTGGTTACGGCGTAATCCTTAGATGGGAGTTAAGCTGTAATTGATGTTGAGTTGGTCTTCTGTGTCAACGCGCTATCACAATTTTACTGGGCTTTTTAATGTGAGAGATGGAGTTGGTCTTCTGTGTCAACGCGCTATCACAATAGTCATCACTGCTTACCGTTCATCCAAAGTTCAAGTTTTAAGGCGAAAAAATCAGATAATGATATACCAAGTAGATGTGCCATTAGCGGACGTCATGTTGGGCACATTACATGTTCTTCAACTGTTGGTGCAATAATTACCAACTTAATTCTTCAAATATGACCGAGGTGGCCTCCTCGATATTAAATCTTTGATGATCTCCAAACATAATGCTTATAACATTGCACCTTACAATAGACAAATAATTACAACTTTTTTTTTTTTTTTTTTTTTTTTTTTTTTTTTTTTTTTTTAACATCATAACTATACATAATATCCTCCCACTTGAGATGAACATAATATGATAATCTGGGGGGTCTTCAATGATCTTCAAATATAGGTCTTTGACGAAAGTGTGATTTCCGAACCTCTCTACTTGAACCTTAAACTTAGGCAAACAATGACTTCCTGATCACAAGTTAAGACTACATGGTAGGCTAAGGTGAATGGATGTAACGAAACAATATATTTTAGGTGAACAAAATGAAAGGAATGGCTCAAACTGGTGTATCTAGGGGTATCCTGCACTAAAGGTGAGTGCAGCAAAAAGGTTTAACATGGGGGTCGAAAAGTCGAGGTGACTAATCGATAGACACACAAGGATAGGCTGTTTGGGTGATAATCCTATAATATTGGCTTCTTAAACTGATTATTCCATATACATTAAGCGAACTCAACATACCTCATTTATGGTCTCGAAATGATGCAAAGGCCAAGTTCTAAAGTTTACAAGCTACCGGCACACTCATAATTTGGTGGATTTGGGTAAATAAATGGAAACAGATAAGGCTAATCTCACCATGAAATGTCAAGGGTTATAATGTACTCGGCTAAGGTCTAGTCTAGTTATGATAAGAAAAACGTTTCAAAATTTTAAAAATGGCATAATTTTTCAAAATAAACTAGAAAAACGAGGGCAATAAAGTTCAAGAGATAATTCTACTCCCGTCCCCCCACTTTTGTACTAAACGTTAAATAAAGGTGAAGAGAAAGTAGAATTAGAGCGAGAACTTCCCTGAAATTCGCTCCTAAAAAGAAATAAGGCCCACGAAGAGAATCGTGCCTTCACTTAAGCATCCACGAGCAAACTTCATTCCCTAAAATCACACTAACCAACAAGCATAAAAGAAAAACAAAAACAAAAAGAAATCTAAATCACTTTCATAGGAATCACAGTTGCATTTAGCATATGCAACAAGCCTTTTAAACAACTTGGTGTCCCAAGTGGACGAGTGTACTCTCGTGAGGGCTTACATGGAACATACCCACAAAGTTCATTTAGAAACTAATACAAGGTTATTGTGTGAAAATAGAAAGAATTGTAATTGTAGGATTACGTCGTAACCCAATAAAGGAGTTACGCCGTAATTGTGGCAAAACCTGGCAGTCGCTACCGAAGAGTAGCTACGGCGTAACCATGGGATGTGATTACGCCTGTTAGGTTCTCATATTTGTAACACAAGCATCAATAGAAGAAATATAGACAAGAGATAGATCGGTTGATCAAGACACACACAAACACACAAATGAGTAAGAAGAGTTATGCGTAGGATTTGAGATGAAATGAACAACCAACCTTCTAAGGAAGGTTTACAAGATTATTTATAGGGAAAGGAGCTAGGGCAACACTACTAGCATCCTTCCCTTTTTATGGGCTTGTGCCAAGGCTTATGGGCCTTCCACATAAGCCTTAGCATAATAACAAACATAAAAGCCATAATTAAGCTAACTATTACATATTAATTACTAACACTTGAATTCTATTTTAGGAGTGATTCCAACAATCTCCCTCTAAGTGTTAGTGATTGATGATATAAACGCTGTAGGTGCTGATGTAATAGTAGCTTTGACGTCTTCTGACATTCTTCTTTCTTGTGAGAAGAAGTGCCTTGATTCGAACAATCTCCCCAGTGTAGAGAAATTGTTTCCTTTGAAGTATTCTGCTTTGACGTCATCATTATCTTTTTTCTTTGTGATGGTAGTGATAGTGAGTTGTGGCTGTCTGCATTAGGTCCGCTTCGTTGCTCCAGTGTCTCCACGTCTTTCTCCAACATGCTCACACACTCTTTAACGTTGGATTTCAGTACTGATGTAGTTCTCTTAGTCTTTAAACTTTGTAGATTCTTTGACTTTGACTAAGAATCATTCTGAATTTGTGTTTCCTTTTGAGAGAACTTCAATTAGTGATGATGTGAGTATGACCATGTGGAGAATCTGCACGATCTTTTCCACCCGCAAGCATCCATAAGAAGAAAACATAAAACATGGGTTAGAAATAATCCAGCGCTTACAAGTTTGAACTTCGAGAGTGTTAACAGCATAGTGTGAAAACACAGCTCTAATTCTCACAAAGGCTGTTTCTAAACTGGAGTCCCACAAGTGAGATAACGCGATGTACCGAAGTACACCTACAGTTCAGATGAGTCGCTGAGGTACACCGAAGCATCACCTCACGACTGTAGACCGTTTGAGACAAACTAAGCGTAATCCACGGGGAGTTACAGAAGTGAACTGCTGTCAGGGCTCTTTGATGTTGACCCTGGTAGGAGTTTCCATTCAATCACTGAGGATCACATGTGTGAACCTCTCATAAATGTTCTCGTCAGATTGCTAAGATCTGTGAAGTCCTCTTGATTGTATCACTTGCGTCCTTATTATTGAACGACAAGTGATGAAATGTCAAATGTACCTAAGAGATCTTTTGATGAATCTCATGGCTCTAGACTCAATAGTGCGCTTTGGTTTTCCTGAGCGGAGACTAGGGAGAGGGTCTCCTTCTTCAATACCAGCAATCTCTAAGAGAAAGCCGATAGTTTACGTAGGGTTCCCTGTGAGAATGAATCAAGCTTCTGTTGAGAGAAACTTGAGTGGCAAAGAAGGTTTAGTGAATGCGTCACTGGGTCCATGATGACTTTGATCTTCAATACCGGTGTCATTAAGTGACAACCAGTAGCATATGAATTGAACCCGGTGTCTGCCCTAAGTTGAATAATCTGGAGGGCTATTTCTTTTCACCCTTTTCTTTACTTTTCTTTTTAATTCTTCAACTCCTTCTTTCTCCGATTCTCTTTTTCTCCTTTTAATAATCATACCTAAGGACTTCTAATTCTAACTATTGGTGGTGTCCTTGGGTAGATCCCTCCGGCTCTGGCGGATCATAGGACGGTTATTCCTAACCTTAGTCACCTTATAACACCATGACTAACCTATGTTGCCAAAAAACCAATTTTCCTTGAAAATCTCTCACAGTGGTTATGAGTAAAAGCATTTAATACCACTGTTTGAGAGTTTTAAGATTTTGCATAATTACTCCCCCTCTACACGTGCTTAAGAGTTTTGACTGAAACCTGCACGGTGAGAGAAGAGCATTGATCAACTCATGATAGACAATCCCCCGCGAGACACGGTTACGTTGCATAGTGTTGTTTCCCGTTCACTATGGTTTAAAACAGTTTAAGAATCTAAAACAAGTTAATAGTGAACTATGACTGAAATTAACATAAGTAAAACACACAAAGTAATTTTCAACATCATATTCTTATTAGAAATAAATCAACAAAGAATACGTTACCCAAGTACTTTCGGAATAGTACTTGGGATTGAAATGACAAAGTTGGGTGACTCCTCTCTAAGCTCAGGCTAAGTCTGAGCACAACTCTTAGAGCTCACTGAGCTATCTCAGGAACTAAGTTGTATTTGGAGGAGTGAAAAGATGGCTTGCGTGTATGTGTGTTTTTACAATTCACAAGCTTAAACTTTTCACTCCATCTCTTATGCTATTTATACATGTATGAGTTTTAACTCTTTCTAAGTAAAAGGCAAGGCTGCTTTCCATAAATCATTGATGACACTGAGCTTGTAAGTTAGCCATTCAGGGAAAGTTGACTTATGTTGATAACGACTTCTTCTTATATGATTCAAACTTCTCCCGCCTTGTCCCGCTCTTTCTTCAGTCTATTTATCCTTCAGTCTTCTACTTCAGTTTGTCTTCAGTGTAAGTAGTTGGAGAGGAGTCTTAGGGATTCAGTGACTTATTGTCATCACTCACTGAATCCATCATCTTTTTCTTGACTCAGTCTTCACCCTTTAAGTTCCGCCTTACTGAGTGGAGAGACTTCTTCTACGCCTCGTACTGAGTATCCCGAAGATGACTCACTGAAAGGCTATGCACCTAGTGACCTGATTAGTGTTTAACGGACTAAACACTTGGACTATTTTCTATTCAAATCCTAGATTAAGGGGTTTGGGTATTTACTGGCGAACTATCTCCCCCTATTTGGATATACAAATAGCCTAAGTGGTTGATCAATGTAAGTGAGCAAATGGCTTCTTCCTACACTGAATGTACTAATGAATACAATAAGGAACACTGAATATTTTAACAAAACATACATCGTTTATTGATCAAATTACAAAAGGTTCCTATCACTAATACAAAAGATAAATCAAAATGATGTCAGTTGAGATGGATCCCCAGTGCTTCAAGCTTAGGCTTCCTTTTGAGGAGTGTTTCTTTGTCAGGGTGCTCTCTTATCTTGGCATTCAGGTCTTGGCAGAATCTGATGTTTGCTGGGGTTTGGATTTGAGAGGCCACTGGTATGTAGCTCAGCATTGCAGCCACACCAGCCTGATCAATATCACTCCATCTTTCAAAAGAAGGGTTTTCATAGACATCAATGTGGAATAGCCCTCTTTCAGGCTTCTCAATCACTAGACAGTTCACAAATTTCACACCTTCAGGCAGCTCCCTGTTGCATTCTAATCCAGGCACTTTGATTTTAGGTTGGAACTCAACTCTCTTCCTTTTGCTAGTGGATGATTGTGGTTGAGATCCTTGAGGTGCAGTTAAGGCGGGCTGAATTCCCAGTTGGGCTGGACAATCCCTCAGTCTTTCATATCTTTTACTGAGCATCTTCATCAGGTCCTTAACCACCGCATTTTTCTTCTTTTCAATAATTGGACCAAGTTCATCGAGTTCAGTGATCCCAAAGTCAGTGAATTTGAGGGGATCATGAACTTCGAAGTGTCTTTTATCATCCCCTCTGTAAACGTTCATGGCCAGAGGTTTGGTATTGGGGATGATTCTGACATCTGTGATCTTTTCAGGAAGCCTTCGGCTTGTCATTGTCCAGTTGTAATGCTCAATTCTGCTTTGCCTGAGAGCTTCAGTTTTCTTCTTCTTTTCTTCCAACTGTTTTCTCATTGCAGTCATCTGAGCAGCCTGAGCTTCCTTGAACTTTTGTCCTGCCTGACCCTTTTGGAGCTTGCTTGGATCTAATCCCATGTTTTCAGCTTCTTCGGCGACAACCTTTGCCAGTGCTTCTCTGTTCTTTTTCTCTTCCTCAGCAAGATGTTTACTCAGCTGTTGTGGTGTGAGCAGGTATTCAGTGTCGCCGATTTTATAGGGAATCTTCTCAGGCTCAAAGGTTTTCATAATGCCTTTGCCTTTGTCCTGGCCTGAGGAAGATGATGCAACCAAGGGTGGTGGTGTTGTTGTTATTGGTGTGATTACTGTCAGTGTTGTTGTTGTTGATGTTGGTGGTGGGATTGATGAGATTGGTATTGCTGAGACTGGTGGTGATGATGAGATTTGAGCTACTGATGCTGATGGTGTTGGCTCCCCCTCAGTGTGAGAAGGAGGTTCTTCAGCAATATTCTCCCCCTCAACTGTGGCCTGAGCTTCAGTGAGGGTAAGAGTTGGAGTTGGTGCTGAGGGGGATGGAGCTGCTTGACCCTTGAAGGCCTGATAAATTTCAGAGATCATAGCCTTAATGTCCGAAATGTCGCTTTGAATACCAGTGACCTTTGTTTCCAAATTAGCCTGAGAAACTTCGAGAGCAGTCATTTGGGGCCCAAGATTCCAGGCTAGAGATGAGGATGCCTGAGCCAAAGTAGCCACCTGCGTATTCAAAGAATCCAATGTAGCTTGAAGAGACTGGACTGAGGATGGAAGACCCTGAACATTTGCAGACTTGAGCAGATTGAGCAGTTCAGTGAGGCTTGAGGATTGTTTCAAGTACGCCTCAGTAGCCTCCAGCACTTTAGAGTTGAGTGCTGGGTCTTCTTTGACAAACTCCCTGATTTCATCTATCTTTGTACCTACACCTTGAAGATGCCTGAGGAATTTAGCCATGTTTTCATCCAGTCGGTGAATGTTGTCATACATCAGATCCCTGTGCTCATGAACATTTTCATCAAATCCATGTACCTCAGCCTTTAGATCAGCATAACTCGCAGCAACCTCAGTGTGTTGTTTCCACAATGTTTCAGTGACCCCAGAATATAACCTTATTGAAGCTTTGGTGATCCACTGAACGATCTGCCTTTCAGTAAGTGGGAGAACATTATCAAATCTTTCAAATTCATCAGTGGAGGAAGAGGAGTCATCATTGTCAGGCTTGACTGGTGATTCAGTATGCTCCTGTGGATCAGGCTGAGGTCCTTGTTCAGCTTGAACCTCAGCGTCCACGTCTTCCCCAGCTGATAAAACATCATCATCAGTTTCAGCAAGCTCATCTTCAGAAAATAATATGCCAGTAACATCAGCAACAGTTAACCAGGGTTTGGTGATGGGTTCCATATCAGCGGGTGGTGTGTTTCCCTCTGAGTCTTTGTCCCCCGTTGACCCCTTGGACACTGGTGGGTGTTTCCCAGTGCCTTCGCTGGAGTCAGGATTGGTTGTGGGTTCCGTATCGGCGGGTTGTTCCTTTCCCTCCGAGTCTTTGTCCCCCAGTGACCCCTGAGACACTGGTGGGCGTTTCCCAGTGCCTTTAGCAGAGTCAGTGATAGTTGTATCCCTATTAGCGGGTTGTTTGATTCCCTCTGAGTCTTTGGGATCAATCAGTGTGCCCTCAGACAAAGGCTTGGATTTGCTAATGTCATCACTAGGCGTTGTGGAAGGTGCTCCCCTACCAGCGGGTTGTGTGTGTCCCTCTGGATCTTAGGGAGTAGTGGTTGTGACCAAGGGCACTGAATGTGATGTATCAGTGTCCTTCGTTGTCACGGGGGTGGATGTTGCCAGGTCATCAGTGGGTGTCTTTTTAGTCTCGGGCCTTTTGTGCCTTTTAGGTTGTGTTCCTGAAGCCTCAGGGCCCTGGGACTTGGGTTTAGTCTTAGTCCCAGTCTGAGACTTCCCCTTTCTCTTTTTAGGATCAGGGTGTGGAGACACTGATCCCTCCTGGTTGTTTACAGCAACCATATGGGCCGTCAATTCAATAGGAGTAACAAGGGATGGGTCTTTTTGAAAATTTGATTGGCTCAAGAAGCCTGGTAAAGCACCAAATTTTTCTTCCTGAGGGTAGTTTGAACCCAGTAACACTTGTAAAGCGTAAAAGACAAACCTAGGATACGAAACGTATTTCGTCCTAGTTTTGCTCTGTAGCTTGGTTACGAGATCACTGTAAATGATCTCCCCTATGTCGACAGTGACCCCATTCATTAAACAGTATGCCATCATCAACTGAATAGAGTTAACTTGTTCAGTGGATGAGTGGTTCCCACCGAGGACCTGAATCACAAAAGTGAATAGGATCCTCCAAGCCACGGGAAATGAGCTTTTGGTGACTGGGGTCCTGTCCAAAAACGTTGGATCTAAAATGATTTGTTTTAACCCATCCTTCACTGTGGAGGGTTCAGGATGGGCGACATAAACTCCTTTGTTATAATCCAACCCTGTTGAAGTGCAAAACGTTTTGTAATCCAGGGTGAATTGTTGTTGCCCCCCGTGTAGACTGAATCTGATGAGATATTCCCTGAGAGGTCTGAGGTTGTTCTCATCAGTAGAGGGTGTCGGGTCAAAGGCCTTGGCTGTTGCCCAAAATTCCCTGAGGAGATTTTGGTAAACAATTGAGGGACACTGAATAACTGCCGTTTTCAGTGGGCAATTAAACAAAAATTTCATAATGTCTTTGTAGGCTGGGACAGTTTCAGGGTATTCAAAGTTGCCTATGACATTATTGGTTTTAAATTCAACGTTTGTAAGATCCCCTACCCACTGAGAAGCAAACTGGAGAGATTGAGTTCTAGCCATTTCCATTTAAAAGATTTTAGGGTTTTGAAAATATTTTGACTAGAATAATCAAAGTTTTTTTTTGAACTCTCAAGTTTGTGATGAAAAACTTTTATAAATGTTTACAAGAAGGTTTTTCAAAAGAGGTTTTAAGAGTTTTTGAGCACACACAAATATTTTTGAGTTTTAGAAATGATTTTGACAGAGTTTCGTTGCAGAAAATAATTTGTGTGTTTGTTTGTGTTGGAAGAGGGTATTTATAGAGTGGTAAGAGGGGTGATTTGTGCACAAATGGGAATATTAAGAGTCGGTTTTTGAAAAACGTTTGAATTTCGACATTTAATGCTACCACTCTATTACTTGCAGTAAAATTCTGTTTTTCAAGGGAACAGTTGCAGTGCACAGTAAAAGTGCACTTTTGCAGAGATAAAATATCAATTTGATATTCTTGTGAGAGGAGGCATTAAATGCCAAGTGGGATGACAGTAAGACAAAGAGACATATATTCCTATATTAAATTGGCGTAGTTACCAACCTAGGACATTTAAGTAACTGATACTTGGATCATTTAGTTACTCATTCAATGCTCTTTGTCAAATGTCAGGGACACTGAATAACTGCCGTTTTCAGTGGGCAATTAAACAAAAATTTCAAAATGTCTTTGTAGGCTGGGACAGTTTCAGGGTATTCAAAGTTGCCTATGACATTATTGGTTTTAAATTCAACGTTTGTAAGATCCCCTACCCACTGAGAAGCAAACTGGAGAGATTGAGTTCTAGCCATTTTCATTTAAAAGATTTTAGGGTTTTGAAAATATTTTGACTAGAATAATCAAAGTTTTTTTTTGAACTCTCAAGTTTGTGATGAAAAACTTTTATAAATGTTTACAAGAAGGTTTTTCAAAAGAGGTTTTAAGAGTTTTTGAGCACACACAAATATTTTTGAGTTTTAGAAATGATTTTGACAGAGTTTTGTTGCAGAAAATAATTTGTGTGTGTTTGTTTGTGTTGGAAGAGGGTATTTATAGAGTGGTAAGAGGGGTGATTTGTGCACAAATGGGAATATTAAGAGTCGGTTTTTGAAAAACGTTTGAATTTCCACATTTAATGCTACCACTCCATTACTTGCAGTAAAATTCTGTTTTTCAAGGGAACAGTTGCAGTGCACAGTAAAAGTGCACTTTTGCAGAGATAAAATATCAATTTGATATTCTTGTGAGAGGAGGCATTAAATGCCAAGTGGGATGACAGTAAGACAAAGAGACATATATTCCTATATTAAATTGGCATAGTTACCAACCTAGGACATTTAAGTAAATGATACTTGGATCATTTAGTTACTCATTCAATGCTCTTTGTCAAATGTCAGGGACCCTGAATGAGTCTTACTCATTCAGTGAGAGGTTTATTTTGGGTGTTCAGGGAGGATGGACCATTTCAGAGAACTTACTGAGATTGGTTTTCAGATACTTGACTTTCAATGTCAAGCATTCCCAATTCAGCTTTCAGTCTCCTGAAGGTAGGTTCATCCAAGGGTTTGGTGAAGATATCAGCCAGTTGATATTCAGTAGGGATGAAATGAAGTTCTATGTCTCCTTTCATTATGTGATCCCTGATGAAGTGATATCTGATATCAATGTGTTTGGTTCTTTGGTGGAGGACAGGGTTGTTGGAGATTGCAATAGCACTGGTGTTATCACAGAAGATGGGCACCATTTTGTAATGGATGTTATAATCACTGAGTTGACTTTTCATCTATAATACATTGGCGCAACATCCTGCTGCAGCCACATATTCAGCTTCAGCTGAGGACATAGCCACTGATTGTTGCTTTTTAGCACTCCAACAAACCAGTTTTCCTCCAAGAAATTGACAGGACCCTGAGGTACTTTTTCTGTCCATGTTGCAACCAGCGTAATCAGAATCAGAGTAACCCTTGAGATCAAACCCTAAGCATTTTGGATAATAGAGTCCAAGATTTGGGGTTCCCTTCAGGTACCTGAGTATTCTTTTGGCTGCAGTGAGATGGGATTCTTTAGGATTGGACTGATATCTTGCTATTAGACAGACTGAGAATTGGATGTCTGGTCTAGAAGCAGTTAGATACATCAGTGATCCAACAATCCCTCTGAAATGAGTTTGATTGACTGATTTGCCAGTGAGATCAGGTCCAAGGTTGTTAGGTGGGACCATTGGAGTCTTCACTAAAGCACAGTCAGATATCTCATATTTCTTCAAGAGATTTCTGGTGTATTTCTCTTGAATGATGGATATTCCTTTATTAGTTTGCCTGATTTATAGTCCAAAAAAGTATGTGAGTTCCCCCATCATGCTCATTTCAAACTTCTTTGTCATCATTTTTTCAAACTGTTTGCAGAGTTTGTAGTTTGTTGAGCCAAAAATGATGTCATCAACATACACTTGGTCTAGTATCACATCCTGTTGAGTTCTATAGACAAACAGTGTGTTGTCTATCTTTCCTCTGACAAACTTGTTTTGTATCAGGAAGGCTGAGAGAGTTTCATACCATGCCCTTAGAGCTTGTTTAAGTCCATAAAGGGCTTTGTCAAACTTGCAGGCATAGTCAGGGAATTCACTACTCTCAAAGCCTGGGGGTTGCTGAACATACACATCTTCCTTGAGATCACCATTTAAGAATGCACTTTTAACATCCATTTGGTAGACCCTGAAGTTCATGTATGTTGCATATGCAAGGAAGATCCTGATGGCTTCCATTCTTGCAACAGGAGCAAATGTCTCATCATAGTCAATGCCTTCTTGTTGACTGTAACCTTTGGCTACAAGTCTGGCTTTGTTTTTAATGACAGTGCCATCTTCATTAGTTTTGTTTCTGAAAACCCACTTCATTCCTATGACTACTACATCCTGAGGACATTTTATCAAGGTCATGACCTTGTTTTTGTCAAACTGTTGCAGTTCTTCTTGCATAGCCTGAACCCAGCTTGGGTGTTTAAGAGCCTTAGTGACACTTTTAGGTTCTATATCTGATAGATAATCAGCATATAAACATTCATTAGCTGAAGCTGCAGTTAGATTAGCAGCCATGCTTCTAGTGAGCATGCCCTCAGTGGGTTCACCAATGATGTTTACAAGCTCAATGTCCTGAGATCTTGTCCACTTACTTTGTGGTCTGGGATCTGAGCTTGAAGATGTCACTGGGAGTTCAAATGTGAGTTCAGGTACAAGAGCCACAGTGTCATTAAGAACATCTATAGAGATGTCTCGTTCAGGGTGAGGTTCATGAGTTACAGGTTCCTGATCATTTGAATCAGTGTTTCCTATCCCAGCAGGGACTGACTGATTATCAAGGAAATCACTGATGGTTGGTTGGAGTAGGTTGTGAGGTAAGACATAATATGAGATGTCAGCATCAGCTTGATATGAGGAATTGAATTCAGTGTTGTACTCATCAGGAGGATATCTTGATGAGTTATCAATTCCTATTTCCTCCACTGAGGTGTTGGTGAACCTGATACTTTCAGTATTTTCATCAAAGGTGACATGAAAGGTTTCCTCAACTTGTTGTCTCCTTGTGTTAAAAACCCTGAAGGCTTTGGAGATCAGTGAGTAGCCTAAGAAGTATCCATCATCAGCTTTTTCATCAAACTTGCCTAGATGATCCTTGTGGTTATGAATGAACACAGGACATACAAACACATAAAACTAGCTGATGTCAGGAAGTCTACCTTTGAAGATCTCATATGGGGTTTTATTATGTCTTTTGACAATGATTGACCTATTTTTAGTGTACAGGCGTTTTTTGACCTGCTTCAGTCCGAAATGCTTTGAGAGGGCTGAGCCATTTAACATAGTTCTAGCAGCCTCAATGAGAGTTCTGTTTTTCCTTTCAGCTACCCCATTTTTTTCAGGGGTATATGGAGATGAGAAATTTTGAGAAATTCCTTTTTCATCACTGAAACTCTCAAGCTCTTGATTTTGAACTCACAGTACCATTGTCAGTTCTATTTGTTTAACGTAATGTCATTCGGTTTTCAATCTTCGATGAATGACATTATTGTATCACCGCTGACTCTTTTGGAAAGAAAGTATACCCAAGTGTATCTTGAGAACTCATCAACAATGACAAGTGTATACTTCTCATGCTAGATTGATCTGGGACTGACAAGTCCAAAGAGATCCATGTGCAGGAGGTGAAGGCACTTTGATGGAGAATTTTTGTTTTGTTTTGAATGATGCTCTATGGTGTTTACCCTTTTCACAGGCAGAGCATGGTTTGTCTTTTGCAAAAACCAGTGATGCTAAGCCAAGGACCTTGTTTTGTTTTGCCAAGTTGTTGAGGTTCTTGAAGTTTAAGTGTGAGAGTCTCTTATGCCACGCCCAATTGATAGTTTGGTGGCTTTAGCAAAAGACACGTTCCATCTTGGGAGAGTGTTGACATGTCTAGCACATAAACATCATCTCTCCTAGGAGCTATCAACACAATTTCCTTGTTGGCATTGAAAATGGTACCTTGTTTATCATTGAATTGTACAATGTATTGAGCATCACATAGTTGATCGACAATCGATGAGATTGTATTTGAGACCATTGACATAGGCTATTCTAGAGAAAACTATTCCATTGCAGCCATCTGAACCATAACCTTCAGTGGGACATGATGAGTTATCACCAAATACTACCTTGGGCCCTTGTTCCTTTACATACTTGTGCAGATATTCCTTCACACCAGTCATGCTTCTTGAGCATCCACTTTCTAGATGCCAAATAGGCTCCCTGGCATGTCTCTGCACAAGTAGTAAACTGAATTAGTTTCTCTTAGTGACCCACTTACTAGTGGGCTTGGGTCTCAAGGTCTCTTTGAAATTTGCAATCGACTCATGGTCAGTGGTTGTGTGCATAGTGCTACCACAGGTTTTGCATTTAGAGGTTGAGGATGACTCAGTGACTCTGGGTTGTTTGGAATTTCTCCTTGCATGAATGACACTGTCATGTTGGGATGTCTCATGAGCTGCATTACCGCATATATCACACAAGATGTGTTCATGAGACAATCATGATGAGTGCTTATTCACTCATCATTTTTGGTCAAATCTGAACTGCAAAACATCTAAAAACACTTCGAAATGCATCAAAATACTGAAAATATCTCAAAATTGTGTTTTATATGTTTCAGATGCAAAATTATTGAAAAATGAACAAAGTTTGCATAATTGGCGGCTTTCATCCCCGACTTTCAAAAATTGACAAAAATAGTCCCTGAGCACGTATTTTAAAAGAAAAGTCACCAAAGGTCCTTTTGAAATCATAAGTTGTCATAATTAGTCCTTTGGTGAAAAATTTCAAAAGTTTGAGAAATTACAGTTTTGATCCCTGGATTTTTAAAATTGTCAAGTTTAGTCCTTGGAATTTCACAATTGGCAAAAATGGTCCTCAACTTATTTGAGATTCACAAGTTTGACCCTTGGATCAATTTTCAGAAATACATGAGTGGTCCTTGGATTTTCGGATTTTACACCTTTGGTCCCTAAAATACACTTTGGATCAAATTCTAATCCTAAACTTAATAACTACCCAAATCACAACCAACCCAGCCCAATTAACACTCGTCCAAACCCAATACCCAACTGACCGGTCAATTGATAAAACCCAACCCCACCCCCTGTCTTCCCATTCTTTTCCTTGCCTAAGCAAACCCCGCCCCAAGAACCCTAGAAACCTACTCTCCTTCTTTTCTCCCAACCCAAACACTCAACCTCATATCATCCTTTTTACCCAATACGTCAAAACCAAACCCACCTTAATCCTCTTACCCGTTACACCCAAATCCCAAACCCACTATCACTTTTTCCAGCTCATTCCAATGGCCATGTCACCAATCCTTAGCTACAAAAGACCTCAAAGGATGGCTCAGATATAATCTCTTGGGTACCTAACTAATCAAAGGCTAAGATTGAATTCAAGAAGCACAAGTGGAGTTTTTGGCTTGACTGCCCTCACAAAACAAGCACAAGAAGTGAAGAGATGAAGACTAGTAGCTTTTAGTATAAATAGGAGATGTAAGCCAGTGTATAATGGCACCCCTAGTTTTCTAAAAAATAACTTTAGTTTTCTTGTATTTTCAGCTTTATTGTAATTTCCTTTTAAAATCAATGAAAGTTCTTTTTTTAGTTTCATGTTTGTTAAATGTTTATTTTAGCTTATTGAAAGGTAGTTAAAAGAATTTTAGAGCAATCATAGAAATATGGTAGCTTGAGTTTTTTGCAAAAAGGGGTGTTTGTTTACGTGTATAAACTGGTCTTAATCTCTTTTTTTTGCCTGTTTGACTTACTGAGTCAAACTCACTTAAGTTAATGTAGCTCAGTCATAAGGAATTTGGAAAGGGTTCAATGAGTTTGGTAAAAGTTTAGAGTTAAAAATCGTTTTTTGTCTCTAAACGACCTGGAGACGTGACATTTCTTTGTTCTTGTCTGCCCTGTAGTGAAATTGGTATTCAAAATTTTAAAAGTTTGTTTTCATCAAATTGTAGTTTGCCTAACTTACTCTAGTCCAAGTTTCAAGCCTTGATACAACCTCTAGCATAGTTAAAATCTGAAGTCAAAAGCCCTCCTTTCCTTGTTTCATGTTCTGTATCAGCAAACCAAATGGGCAAACCCAGCTGTTATCAGCTTCTTTTTAAGATTTTAAAAACCTTTTCGTTGACCCTAATCAGTGTATTTGGAGTCTATGCTATGCTAACTTTAATCTTTGCAGCTTTTTCTTGGTTTGGAAGCTCATTTTCCAGCTTAAAAATAAGCTTGAGCAATTTTATAGGCTGTTTTGCAGCCTAGCTTATTGATCCACAGAATCACTTTTGTTCTTTTTTGCTTATCGGTGCTTGTCTCTGCTTAGTGGAGTCTTTGTAGTGTGTTTAGGTTGCTTAGTTAGGTTTATTTCATATTTTAACTCATTTAAATCTCACTTAGTGCTTATTTAAGAGTAAGCTTAGTGATCCTTTTTAGGCTAGCTTAGTATCAAGATTTCCTAGATCAACTGTTTTAGCCAACTGATCCATTGCTTATTCCTTATTTAGGTAGGTAATTCAGACTTAGATTGTTAGATTTAGTGTGATTATTGGATACCAACAGTAGTGCTTGATTAAAAAGTTGTTCTTAGTTCATTTCTTAGCTTAATTAAACTGAAGGGGTGTTTGTTTAGTGCTGATTGTAGGATGCTACAATTAAGCAGTTTCGACTGCCTATTCCCTTGAAAGTCTAGGTTCATTTTCTGCTTTCCGTAGCTTATTGTAGACTTAGTTTAGTATCCAATAGCTTAAACTCAGCTTATATTGCTGTTTGTACCTAATTGGATTCTTAAAAGGTTTGTTTGGCTTGTGTTTGGTCCACAATAGCTACCAATAAGCTGTTGTAACAGCTTATTGTGTAGTTTTCTTCTAAAAAGTTTTCACAAAAGTTTCCCAATTTGATTGCATCTCTATTGTCCAAAAGCCAAATTGAAAAAAAAAATAAATAAATAAAATAATCATTTCAAAAAGTGTTGGAGCCAGGATTTGAACCTGAGTCTCCACACTCAAACCTCAACACAACTCAATTTAACCAACTGCGCCCTTGGGACTTGTCTCACAAATTCTACACAAACCATTCCTTTATAGACTTGGTCAATTTTACTTATAAGCTCTTTTGAGCTTATTCACTGCTTATTTCCCCAAAGCATTGCAGGTTTTCTTATTTTTCCTAGGTTCAGCATAGATCAAAGTAGTTTTTATGAATTTTTCAGATTTTTCTTAATTAGTTTAATATTTTTAATCATTTAATTAGTATTTAATAGTTTTAAATTCGTAATAATTATTTTAAAAGTGAAAAAAATAGGTCTTTTCTAAAATTATTTTAGTCAAATAGAACGTAGGAAAATTGATTTCACACGTAGCCTTAAATTGCAACAAGTTTACGTTTATGGCTCGGGGTGTTTGCCCGTTTTTACGTTTTTACGTTTTTGCACCCTAGGACTTAGTGTAGCTGCGTTGTATCATTCCTTAGGCTTAGTGATAGTTTATTTTTAATTTATTAGGGTTCCCTTGCCTTAATTACCTTCCCGTTCATTAAATTGTAGAATACGTAATCAAATCCAAAATCTTTAAAATCCAATTCAAGTTTAAATCACGAAACTCAACGAATCCTTCCATTCACACCTCGTTGAGACACGACCCGGGAAATCACTTTTCCGGTATCACTTTTATCACACCCGTGAGGTTTGGCACGTTGACCTTTTTCATAAAGGGTTAATTTGTCAATTTTATTTTGATTTTCACGTTGATATTGTGTTTTCACCACTCACTTCACAACGAATCAAATTTTGCATTGCGGGAGGTGTGTTGCGACAATATCGTGAAGTTTTTGCGATTAGTGACTTGAAGAACCTTCCTCGTGAAGTTATTGTTTTTATAAAATACAAAAATACAAAAATATTTTTCTTTTCTTTGTATATATATGTAAAAGATTAAAAATACAAAAAGATTTTCCTTGTTGTTTTAAATAAATAGAAGACACAATCAAAATAACATTCTTAACGAGGTGTTATCATTATAAGTTCCCGAACAAAAGATTTAAAACTTGCCTTTGTGTGCTTCGTGTTTTGGTTTACTTCTATCGGTTTAACAAACTGTGTGAGGGTATAAGGGCGGCCGACATTAAATTGCGGTGAAAAGAGCGGGTTTTAATAAGCTTCGTTGACCTAATAAAGTCTCTCCGCTCCTTTGTGCGTTTTACTTATAGAAGTGATCATTTCACGTGGGATTATTGGTTTAAGTTCACCGTGTTTTGCCTCGGTCTTGTTTTAATTGAAAGTGTTTTTGGAAGTGCATGCGCTTTTCGCTGCAAAGCTTCGTAGGCGTAACAGTAACCAAGCAAAGCGTGCGAGATCGTCCGTCGAACAAATCACAATGACACATAACCAAGGAACGGACCTCAAGTCCCGATGCACAGTCCACAAGATCCAGCTCCGATCTCGAGCGATGGAGGAGCTTTGCCAACCACGATGGATGGGCGGGGGTCCAATTGCCGGTCAACATCGAGGCCATGGATTTTGGACTTAAGCATCACATGATTCAACAAGTCCAAAGTTTTTTCCAATTTCACGGATCACCGGGTGACGATGCCAACAAGCATCTCGACAAATTTCTCGCCGTCACCCAAAGTATGAAGCAAAATGGGGTCACCGATGACGCCCTTCGCTTATACCTCTTTCCATATTCTTTGACGCTTCATGCCACCGCATGGTTTGATCGTCTTCCCAAGAACTCAATCCATAGTTTCGATGAAATGATCTCCAAATTCTTGGCGAAATATTTTCCACCGTCGATGGTGACGAAACTATGGAATGAAATCAGTATTTTTGGCGACATCCCGATGAGTCCTTATTTGAGGCATGGGAACGCTATAAGCTTTCGATTGATCGATGTCCAAACCAAAACATGTTGCTTGTCACCCAAATAGATACATTCTATAACGGGTTAACATTGAGACATCGTGACACGATAAATGCTGCTACCGGTGGTACCTTTATGAGCGACCGAGTGCTATGATCTCATTGAAAACATGATTTGCCCACCACAATTATTGGGATTCTCCGGTAGAAGTGAGTCAGGAGATCTACCACCCTTCCATCTTGAATACACGACTCTCACCAAAGATTGAAGAAATATCCCTTTGCCGTACTTAAAATGAGTCAAAATAACAACAATCAACAAGTGAATGTCGTAAACAAGAGTTGTGAAACTTGTGGTGGTCCACATCCTTATTTTGAGTGTCCACCTCGGTGGCTTCAAGAAGCGTATATGCCGCTTACGGTTCCTACAATACGGGTAATTCCTACCAACCCAAGGAGACGAAACCTTCTAAGCTATCGTTCTAACAATTTCCTTGGACCACCCGGGTTTAATCAAAATCAGAACAATTAAAATGTGCAAAATAGAAATAATCAGTTCAATCAAAATCAGTCGAATCGGATTTTCAAAATCAAAATCAAGGTTTTCAAAATCAAGGAAATTTCAATCAATACCGATTCCAAGCTCCTCACAAAAGCGTGCATGCCCGGCCTCCTCAAGCTTCCATTGACATTGCTAATTACATCAAAAGCAATGAAGCTAAAATGGCATCCATGCAAAGTCAAATTACCACTTTGAAGAATGATTTCACTTCTGAGCTTAGAGCTACTAGCAACAAAATTGATCAATCTCAAAGCAAGATTGAAAGCATGTTTGCTAGTCTCATGAGTCAAAAGAACCAAGCTTCAACTTCGGTGCTCTTCCGGTAATACCATTCCCAACCCAAAGGTGAATTGAATGCTATTGCCACCAAGTGGTAAAATCTTATGAGGGACCCTCGATGCCTAATCCTTCTCCGGTGAGGGATGTGGAACGAAAAACCGAGGTATCAAAGGACAAGGTGCATAACTCAAGCCCACGAAGTACCGCACAAGTCAATCTCGGTGGTCTTACCTCCAATTCCGGAACCCGTTGTTCCGATGACCATTCCTAAGCCTTCACTCCCTTATCCTTCAAGGCTTAATGACCAAAAGCTCCGTGATAAAACTAGTCAACAAATGGAAAAGCTTATCCAAATCTTTCAAGATTTGCACTTCGAATTAGTTTCGGGCGCGCTCTTCTTCTAATGCCAAAGTTCGGTCCAACAATCAAAAATTTGTTGAATAACAAAGAAAAGATTTCCGAAATGGCTAAAACTTCTTTGAACGAAAATTGTTCGGCGGTTATCCTTAAAAACTTCCCGAAAAGTTAGGAGACCCGGAAAATTTCTCATCCCATGTGATTTTCAAGGCATAGTTCAATGCTCCGCTTTGGCCGATCTTGGTGCGAGCATTAACTTGATGCCACACTCCATGTGGAAAAAGCTTTCATTACCTCCGCTTACACCTACATGTATGATCCTCGAGCTTGCGGACCGTACTAGTTCTCGTCCGCTAGAATAGCCGGGATGTATTTGTGAAAGTAGGCATTTCATTTCCCGCCGACTTTGTTGTTGTCGAATTTGATGCCGATCCCGAGTACCCTCATCCTTGGGAGGTGCTTCTTAAAATGGGTCGGGCATTGATCGAGCGTTGATGAAGGAAATCACTTCTTGGTAAACAAGGAAGCTTACTTTCAATCTCAATCAAGTTCTGAAATACTCCCCAATTATGGAGACAATTCCGTCAACAAAATTGATGTCCTTGACATTGTTCTGGGAGTATTCTCAAGAAATTCTTGGATTCTCGGTGGCAATCCCACCGGTTGATCCTATTGTTGCTCTCTCTTCCCTCCCTCTCCGTTTGAGGAAGTGACTTTATTTTGGAAGAGATTGAAGCATACTTGGCTAGTGATTATGTTTCATGGGAAATTGATCACTCCCCATCGACATTGAGGAGATATTCTTCTCATCGAGAAGATGCTCAATGAAGATCCTTCACGCTCCTCCTCAAGAACTTCATAAAGAGGAAATCAAAGCGATTGAAAAATCTAATGATCCTCCCGAGTCGAACTTAAGGACTTACCACCTCATCTCAGTATGCATTTTGGAGGGTGACAATAAATCACCCGTCATCATTGCTAAGGACTTGAGTGAGGATGAAAAATCAGCTCATAAAGGTTTTGAAGTCACACAAGCAAGCCATCGCTTGGAAACTTTCTGACATCAAGGGTATTGACCAGAGATTTTATGCACAAAATTCTCATGGAAGATGACTTCAAACCGGCGGTTCAACACCAAAGAAGGGTGAATCCTAAAATTCATGAGGTTATCAAAGCGGAAGTCATAAAACTTCGATGCGGATTGATTTGCCCTATCTCGGATAGTCCTTGGGTGAGCCCCGTTCATTGTGTGCCCAAAAAAGGTGGCATTACCGTTGTTGAAAATGATGAAAACGAGTTGATTCTTACTCGATTGGTTACTGGGATGGCGTGTTTGCATTGACTATCGAAAGTTAAATGAAGCCACCCGTAAAGACCACTTTCCATTACCCTTCATGGACCAAATGCTAGAGAGATTAGCGGGAAAGCAATACTATTGTTTTCGATGGTTTCTCGGTTACTTCAAATACCCATTGACCCACAAGATCAAGAAATAACCACATTCACATGTCCTTATGGAACATTTGATTACCGACGCATGCCTTTTGGCTTGTGTAATGCTCCTGGTACGTTCCAAAGGTGTATAATGGCCATTTTCCATGATATGATCGAAAAGACTATGGAGGTCTTTATGGATGATTTTTCGGTCTTTGGGGATTCTTTCCAAACATGTCTCTCCCATTTGGACAAGATGCTTGAACGTTGTGAAAACACGAATCTTAGTCTAAATTGGGAGAAATGTCACTTTATGGTCAAAGAGGGCATTGTCCTTGGCCATAAGATTTCTAAGAGCGGGATTGAGGTTGACAAAGCTAAAGTCGATGTCATTTCGAAATTACCTCCTCCCACAACCGTCAAAGGAGTTAGAAGTTTCCTTGGTCATGCCGGATTTTATCGTCGTTTCATTCAAGATTTTTCGAAGATATCCCGGCCTATGACCCGACATCTTGAAAAAGATACTCCTTTCATCTTCTCTAGTGAGTGCATTGAAGCATTTCAAACTCTTAAGAAGAGGCTCACGGAAGCTCCGATTCTAGTTGCCCCCGATTGGGAATTACCATTTGAGCTTATGTGCGACGCAAGTGATTTCGCCATAGGTGCCGTTTTGGGGCAACGAAAATCAAAACATTTCCAGCCTATACATTATGCTAGCAAAACTTTGACCGAAGCGCAAGCACATTACACTCTGACGGAGAGAATTACTAGCCGTGGTGTATGCTTTCGAGAAGTTTCGGCCATACTTGATCTTGTCCAAAAGCATAGTGTATACGGATCACTCGACCCTCAAATATCTCTTTGCTAAGCAAGATGCAAAGCCGAGATTGCTTCGATGGGTTCTCCTCCTACAAGAATTTGATATCATCATCCGTGATAAAAGGGAGGGGAAAACCTAGCGGTGATCATCTCTCGTCTTGAAAATCCACATCAAGGTGTGCTCGAGAAAAAGGAAATAAATGAAACGTTTCCTTTCGAGACTCTTAATGTGGTATCTCATCATGAAAATTCGAGTACCCCATGGTTTGGAGCTTGCAAACTATCATGCGGGGAACTTTGTTGTGAAAGGGATGTCGTCCCAACGAAAGAACAAATTTTCAAAGATGTCAAGCATTATTTGGGGCGACCCTTCTTGTTTAAGGTTTGTGCGGATCAAGTCATCCGACGGTGTGTTCACGGCCAAGAAGCCGATGAAATCCTCAAGGCTTGTCATAATGGACCCACGGGGGGACATCATGGCGAACTACACCGCTAAAAGGTGTTTGATTCGGTTTCTATTGGCCCACGATTTACAAAAATGCCCATGACCTCGTCAAATCTTGCGACTCTTGCCAACGTCATAGCAACATCTCTAAAAGAGATGAAATGCCTCAAAATGCCATTCAAGTGTGCGAGATCTTTGACGTATGGGGCATTGACTTCATGGGTCCGTTCCCGTCTTCTCGAGGGAACAAGTATATACTAAATGGCGGTCGATTACTTGTCTAAATGGGTGGAAGCGAAAGCGCTCCCCACCAACGGCCGCAGTAGTTGTGAAATTCTTGAAGTCTCTCTTTACCGTTTGAACTCCCGTGCCATCATGGTGATGCGATGCGCGCACTGCAACGACCAATGCAAAAGTGATGCTAATCACGGTGTCACTCACAATCCTCTCTACCGCGTATCACCCCAAACTAGTGGGCAAGTGGAAGTTTGAATCGTGGTTTGAAAAGAATTTGGAAGGACGTAGGTGAAAAGTGCCTCTTGGTGGGACAAACTTGAAGATGCACTTTGGGCCTTCCGCAAGCTTACAAAACACCCATCGGGTGTACTCACTTAAGCTCGTGTATGGAAAGGCGTGTCATCTCCCGTCGAGCTCGAGCACAAGCCTATTGGGCCTTGAAGCATGTAAATTTTGACCTTAAGTCATGGTGATCACGGAAAGTTCAACTCAATGAATTAAATGAACTCCGTGATCAAGCCTACGAGAACTCATTGATTTATAAAGAAAAGACAAATAAGATCCATGACTCAAAGATTAAGAACCGCGTTTTCCAGCGTAGGTGACCAGTCCTTCTTTTCAATTCTAGATTGAAAATCTTCTCCGGGAAACTTAAGACCCGTTGGACCGGTCCATTCACCATTGCCAAAGTTTTTCCATATGGCACCGTTGAGTTATCTCAAACTAACGGACCAAACTTCAAGGTGAATGGACATAGATTGAAACATTATTTTGGAGGAGACATACCATCCATGGTTGTCCCGGATCTACAAACTTTCCCCATGAACCAATGAATGCGGGGGTCGAGTCAAGCTAGCGACTCGGTTAACAAAAAAGATAGCGCGCTATATGGGTTTTCACGTATTTCGACTTCTTTCTACTTTCTACCACCTAGTGTGGGGAGTTGCCCATGATAGTCTTTGGTTTCTGGCGGAGACTAGGGAAGGGTCTCCTTCTTCAATACCGGCGTCTCTAAGAAATTGATAGTTTCACGTAGGGTTCCTGTGAGAATGAATCAAGCTTGTTGAGAGAAAACTTGAGTGGCAAAGAAGGTTTAGTGAATCGTCCTTTGGGTCCCAGATGACTTTGATCTTCAATAGGTGTCATTAAGTGACAACTGAGGCATATGAATTGAACGATTATGCGCCTAAGTTGAATAATCTGGAGGGCTATTCTTTTCACCCTTCTTTACTTTTCTTTTAATTCTTCAACTCCTTCTTTCTCCGATTCTCTTTTTCTCCTTTTAATAATCATACCTAAGGACTTCTAATTCTAACTATTGGTGGTGTCCTTGGGTAGATCCCTCGTATTTGGCGGATCATAGGACGGTTATTCCTAACCTTAGTCACCTTATAACTCCATGACTACCCTATGTTGCCAAAACCAATTTTCCTTGAAAATCTCTCACCCGTGGTTTATGAGTAAAGCATTTAATACCAACTGTTTGAGAGTTTTAAGATTTTGCATAATTACTCCCCTACACTGCGTGCTTAAGAGTTTTGGTGAAACACCGCATGGTGAGAAGAGCATTGATCAACTCATGATAGACAATCCCCTTGAGACAAGTTCACGTTGCATAGTGTTGTTTCCGTTCACTATGGTTTAAAAGCGAGTTTAAGAATCTAAAACAAGTTAATAGTGAACTATGGTGAAATTAACATAAGTAAAACACACAAGTAATTTTTCAACATCATATTCTTATGAAATAAATCAACAAAGATACGTTACCCAAGTACTCGGATAGTACTTGGATTGAAATGACAAAGTTGGGTGACTCCTCTGGCTTAGGCTAAGTCTCAGAGCACAACTCTTAGAGCTCACTGAGCTATCTCAGGAACTAACTTGTATTTGGAGGAGTGAAAAGATGGCTTGCGTGTATGTGTGTTTTTCACTGAGCTATCGACATTGAGGGAGATATTCTTCTCATCGAGAAGATGCTCAATGAAGATCCTTCATCGCTCCCTCCTCAAGAACTTCATAAAGAGGAAATCAAAACGATTGAAAAATCTAATGATCCTCAGGGTCGAACTTAACGACTTACCACCTCATCTCGGTATGCATTTTTTGGAGGGTGACAATAAATCACCCGTCATCATTGCTAAGGACTTGGTGAGGATGAAAAATCGCTCTCATAAAGGTTTTGAAGTCACAAAGCTGAGCCATCGCTTGGAACCTTTCAAGACATCAAGGGTGATTGAGAGATTTTTATCTGCACAAAATTCTCATGATGACTTCCCGTGGTTCAACACCAAGAAGGGTGAATCCTAAAATTCATGAGGTTATCAAAGCGGAAGTAATAAAACTTCGATCTGGATTGATTTGCCCTATCTCGGATAGTCCTTGGGTGAGCCCGTTCATTGTGTGCCAAAAGGTGGCATTAAGTTGTTGAAAATGATGAAAGCGGTTGATTCCTACTCGATTGGTTCTGGGATGGCGTGTTTGCATTGACTATCGAAAAGTTAAATGAAGCCACAGTAAAGACCACTTCCATTACCCTTCATGGACCAAATGCTTGAGATTAGCGGAAGCGAATACTATTGTTTTCGATGGTTTCTGAGTTACTTCCAAATACCCATTGACCCACAAGATCAAATAACCACATTCACATGTCCTATGGAACATTTGATTACCGCCTTATGCCTTTTGGCTTGTGTAATGCTCTGATACGTTCCAAAGGGTATAATGGCCATTTTCCATGATATGATCGAAAAGACTATGGAGGTCTTTATGGATGATTTTTTGGTCTTTGGGGATTCTTTCCAAACATGTCTCTCCCATTTGGACAAGATGCTTGAGCACGTTGTGGCTCTGAATCTTAGTCTAAATTGGGAGAAATGTCACTTTATGGTCAAAGAGGGCATTGTCCTTGGCCATAAGATTTCGAAGAGCGGGATTGAGGTTGACAAAGCTAAAGTCGATGTCATTTTAATTACCTCCTCCACAATTCGAGGTAGAGTTTCCTTGGTCATGCGGATTTTATCGTCGTTTCATTCAAGATTTTTTGAAGATATCAGGCCTATGACCCGACATCTTGAAAGAGATATCCTTTCATCTTCTCTAGTGAGTGCATTGAAGCATTTCAAACTCTTAAGAAGAATCACGGGCTCGAATTCTAGTTGCCCCGATTGGGAATTACCATTTGAGCTTATATGCGGCCTTAGTGATTTCGCCATAGGTGCCTTTTGGGGCACTTGAAAATCAAAACATTTCCGATATACATTATGCTAGCGAAACTTTGACGAAGCTCAAGCACATTACACTCTGACGGAGAAAAATTACTAGCCGTGGTGTATGCTTTAGAAGTTTCGGCCATACTGATCTTGTCAAAAGCATGTGTATCACGGATCACTTTCGACCTCAAATATCTCTTTGCTAAGCAAGATGTGCAGAAAGTAGATTGCTCGATGGGTTCTCCTCCTACAAGAATTTGATATCATTATCCGTGATAAAAAAGGAGCGGAAAACCTAGCGTCTGATCATCTCTCTCGTCTTGAAAATCCACATCAAGGTGTGCTCGAGAAAAAGGAAATAAAGAAACGTTTCTCGAGACTCTTAATGTGGTATCTCATCATGAATTCGAGTACCCGTGGTTTTAGGCTTTGCAAACTATCATGCGGGTAACTTTGTTGTGAAAGGGATGTCGTCCCAACAACAGAACAAATTTTTCAAAGATGTCAAGCATTATTTAGGGGCGACCCCTTCTTGTTTAAGGTTTGTGCGGATCAAGTCATCTGACGGTGTGTTCACGGCCAAGAAGCGGATAAAATCCTCAAGGCTTGTCATAATGGACCCACGGGGGACATCATGGCCCGAACTACAGCTAAAAGGTGTTTGATTCCGGTTTCTATTGGCCCACGATTTACAAAGATGCCCATGACCTCGTCAAATCTTGCGACTCTTGCCAACGTCATAGCAACATCTCTAAAAGAGATGAAATGCTTCAAAATGCCATTCAGTGTCTTGAGATCTTTGACGTATGGGGCATTGACTTCATGGGTCCGTTCCGTCTTCGAGGAACAAGTATATACTATGGCGGTCGATTACTTGTCTAAATGGGTGGAAGCGGCGCTCCCACCAACGATGCCCAGAGTAGTTGTGAAATTCTTGAAGTCTCTTTGCCGCTTTGGAACTCCGTGCCATCATTAGTGATCATGTGCGCTTTACGCGACAATTCCTTAAGTGATGCTTAAGTGCAGTGTCACTCACCGTCTCTCTACCGTATATCACCCCAAACTAGTGGGCAAGTGGAAGTTCGAATCGGTGGTTTGAAAATTTTGGAGGGCCGTAGGTGAAAAGTGCCTCTTGGTGGGACAAACTTGAAGATGCACTTTGGGCCTTCCTTTTGCTTACAAAACACCCATCGGTGTACTCCTTACAAGCTCGTGTATGGAAAGTGTCATCTTCTCGATCGAGCTCGGCACAAAGCTCTTGGGCCTTGAAGCATGTTAATTTTGACCTTAAGTCCGCGGGTGATCATCAGAAAGTTCAACTCAATGAATTAAATGAACTCCGTGATCAAGCCTCGGAAACTCATTGATTTATAAAGAAAGACAAATAAGATCCATGACTCAAAGTTAAGAAGCGTTTTCAACGTAGGTGACCGAGTCCTTCTTTTCAATTCTAGATTGAAAATCTTCTCGGGGAAGCTTAAGACCCGTTGGACTGGTCCATTCACCATTGCCAAAGTTTCCATATGGCTTGGATTGAGTTATCTCAAAGCGGCGGACCAAACTTCAAGGTGAATGGACATAGTTGAATTATTTTGGGAGGACATACCATCCATGGTTGTCCCGATCTAAACTTTCCCATGAACCAATGAATCTTGGGGTCGAGTCAAGCTAGCGACTTCGGTTAACTAAAAAAGCAGTTAGCATATATGGGTTTTCACCTTTTAGATTTCTACTTTCTCTCTACCACCCTAGTGTGGGGGTGCCCAAGCTGTTTATATAAAGTTTTCTAAAAAATAATAAATAAAAAAATTAAAAAATATTTCAAATATAGCGTATTATTTTTTCGTTCTATGTTTGGCACCTTGGGTACTTTGAGATATTGAGGGCAATATTCATTTCAGTGTGGGAATTCTCGAATTTTATCTTATGTATTACCACCTATTCCCCATTTTGGCCAAAATGTTTTTGGGTAAGTGTTTTGCACTTACTCAACTTATAGGGTATCGATCGCCATGTCTAAAAAACAAAGGATTGGCTAATCCAGAGAACAAACGGCTCTTGGTAAAGATATCTCAAACCCGTTGACGACGCAATTTGCCCAAAATTGTATGGTGTTCAGCTCACCATATCTTTAATTAGTGAAGAGTTGGCTAGCCCGTAAGTTTATGGCTTGTGGTAAAGCGTTGGAAATCCATAAATTGGTAATCGACTCACCAAAGATAATATTGATAATTTATCTAAGAGTTGGCTAGTCCAGAAGCAAGCGGCCGTGGAAAGAATATCAAAACCGTTGAAAGCCGGTGATTTGCTCAAAATCATATGGTTATCAGTGTACCATAGTTCTTACTTGAACTGAAACATTTGGCTACTCCCGAAGTAATGGCTTTTGGTAAAGAGATTCAAATCCATTAAGTTTTCTCAAAATATTGCTAGGGACTAGCAATGTTTTAGTGTGGGGAATTTGATGAGTGCTTATTCACTCATCATTTTTGGTCAATCTGAGCTATGAAACATCTAAAAACACCGAAATGCATCAAAATCTTGAAAATATCTCAAAATTGTGTTTTATATGTTTCAAATGCAAAATTATTGAAAAACGAACAAAGTTTGCATAATTGGCTTTCATTCCGACTTTCAAAATTGACAGAAATAGTCACTGAGCACGTATTTTAAAAAGAAAAGTCACCAAAGGTCCTTTTGAAATCATAAGTTGTCATAATTAGTCCTTTGGTGAAAAATTTCAAAAGTTTGAGAAATTACAGTTTTGATCCTTGGATTTTTAAAATTGTCAAGTTTAGTCCTTGGGATTTCACAATTTGCAAAAATGGTCCTCAACTTATTTGAGATTCACAAGTTTGACCCTTGGATCAATTTTCAGAAATACATGAGTGGTCCTTGGATTTTTGGATTTTACCTTTGGTCCTAAAATACACTTTGGATCAAATTCTAATCCTAAACTTAATAACTACCCAAATGACAACCCAACCCAAGCCCAATTAACTTTGGTCCAAACCCAATACCCAATCCTGACCCTTCAATTGATAAAACCCAACCCCCACCCTGTCTTCCCCATTCTTTTCCTTGAAGCAAACCCTGCTCCAAGAACCAGAAAACCTACTCTCCTTCTTTCTCTCCAACCAACCTTTCAACCTCAATATCATCCTTTTTACCCACTACATCAAAACCAAAACCCACCAAATCCTCTTTACGGTTACACCCCAAATCCCAAACCCACTATCACTTTTTCCAGCTCATTCCAATGGCCATGTCACCATCCCAGCTACAAAGACTTCAATGGATGGCTCAGATATAATCTCTTGGGTACCTAACTAATCAAAGGCTAAGATTGAATTCAAGAAGCACAAGTGGAGTTTTTGGCTTGACTGCCCTCACAAAACAAGCACACAAGTGAAGAGATGAAGACTAGTAGCTTTAGTATAAATGGAGTAAGCTTGAGTGTATAATGGCACCCCTAGTTTTCTAAAAAATAACTTTAGTTTTCTTGTATTTTCAGCTTTATTGTAATTTCCTTTTAAAATCAATGAAAGTTCTTTTTTTAGTTTCATGTTTGTTAAATGTTTATTTTAGCTTATTGAAAGGTAGTTAAAAGAATTTTAGAGCAATCATAGAAATATGGTAGCTTGAGTTTTTTGCAAAAAGGGGTGTTTGTTTACGTGTATAAACTGGTCTTAATCTCTTTTTTTTGCCTGTTTGACTTACTGAGTCAAACTCACTTAAGTTAATGTAGCTCAGTCATAAGGAATTTGGAAAGGGTTCAATGAGTTTGGTAAAAGTTTAGAGTTAAAAATCGTTTTTGTCTCTAAACGGACGCGGTGGCGGTACATATTTCTTGTCTGCCTTTTCTAGTGAAATTGGTATTCAAAATTTTAAAAGTTTGTTTTCATCAAATTGTAGTTTGCCTAACTTACTCTAGTCCAAGTTTCAAGCCTTGATACAACCTCTAGCATAGTTAAAATCGTCGAAAGCCCTCCTTTCCTTGTTTCATGTTCAATGTCTGCCAACCAATGGGAACCAATTTGTGTGCTCGGCTTCTTTTAAGATTTTAAAAACCTTTTCGTTGACCCTAATCAGTGTATTTGGAGTCTATGCTATGCTAACTTTAATCTTTGCAGCTTTTTCTTGGTTTGGAAGCTCATTTTCCAGCTTAAAAATAAGCTTGAGCTTGAGGCCCTGCTAGAACATTTCTTGACTGTAGCAGTCCAGGTCACCTTTTGTTCCTTTTTGTTTATGCTCGATTGCTTGTCTCTTGCTAATTAGTCTCTTTGTAGTGTGTTTAGGTTGCTTAGTTAGGTTTAGTTCATATTTTAACTCATTTAAATCTCACTTAGTGCTTATTTAAGAGTAAGCTTAGTGATCCTTTTTAGGCTAGCTTAGTATCAAGATTTCCTAGATCAACTGTTTTAGCCAACTGATCCATTGCTTATTCCTTATTTAGGTAGGTAATTCAGACTTAGATTGTTAGATTTAGTGTGATTATTGGATACCAACAGTAGTGCTTGATTAAAAAGTTGTTCTTAGTTCATTTCTTAGCTTAATTAAAATTTGAAGGGGTGTTTGTTTTGAGTCTGATTGTAGGTCGCTACAATTAAGCGATTTATTGCCTATTCCCTGAAAGTCTAGGTTCATTTTACTCTTTCCCTAGCTTATTGTAGACTTAGTTTAGTATCCAATAGCTTAAACTTCATTATATTGCGTTTGTACCTAATTGGATTCTTAAAAGGTTTGTTTGGCTTGTGTTTGGTCCACAATAGCTACCAATAAGCTGTTGTAACAGCTTATTGTGTAGTTTTCTTCTAAAAAGTTTTCACAAAAGTTTCCCAATTTGATTGCATCTCTATTGTCCAAAAGCCAAATTGAAAAAAAAATAAATAAATAAAATAATCATTTCAAAAAGTGTTGGAGCGAGTTGAACACAGGTCCTCCACACTCAAACCTCAACAAACTCAATTTAACCAATTGCGCCCTTGGGACTTGTCTCAAAATTCTACACAAACCATTCCTTTATAGACTTGGTAGGTTTACTTATAAGCTCTTTTGAGCTTATTCATCACTATTTCCCCAAACAGTACCGGTTTCTTATTTTTCCTAGGTTCAAATAGATCAAAGTAGTTTTATGAATTTTGATTTTCTTAATTAGTTTAATATTTTTAATCATTTAATTAGTATTTAATAGTTTTAAATTCGTAATAATTATTTTAAAGTCGAAAAAAATACCGGTCTTTTCTAAAATTATTTTTAGTCAAATAGAACGTAGGAAAATTGATTTCACACCCGTGGCCCTTAAATTGCAACAAGTTTACGTTTATGAAACGGGTGTTTGCTACGTTTTATGTTTTTACGTTTTTGCACCTAGGACTTAGTGTAACCGTTGTATCATTCCTTAGCTTAGTGATAGTTTAATTTTAGTTTATTAGGGTTCCCTTGCCTTAACTACCTTCCCGTTCATTAAATTGTAGAATACGTAATCAAATCCAAAATCTTTAAATCAATTCAAGTTTAAATCAACGAAACTCAACGAATCCTTCCATTCACACCTCGTTGGGACTTGACCGGGAAATCACTTTTTCGGTATCACTTTATCACACGTGAGGTTTGTACGTTGACCTTTTTCCTAAAGGGTTAATTTGTCGAATTTTACGGTTATTTTGATATACGTTGATATTGTGTTTTTCACCACTCACTTCACAACGAATCATTGAGGTTTTTGAAGTTTAAGTGTGAGAGTCTCTTATACCACAGCCAATTGATAGTTTCAGTGGCTTTAGCAAAGAGACACGTTCCATCTTGGGAGAGTGTTGACATGTCTAGCACATAAACATCATCTCTCCTAGGAGCTATCAACACAATTTCCTTGTTGGCATTGAAAATGGTACCTTGTTTATCATTGAATTGTACAATGTATTTAGCATCACATAGTTGACTGACACTGATGAGATTGTATTTGAGACCATTGACATAGGCTATTCTAGAGAAAAATATTCCATTGCAGTTCTTTGAACCATAACCTTCAGTGGGACATGATGAGTTATCACCAAATACTACCTTGGGGCCTGGTTCCTTTACATACTTGTGCAGATATTCCTTCACACCGTCATGCTTCGAGCATCCACTTTCTAGATGCCAAATAGGCTCCCTGGCATGTCTCTGCACAAGTAGTAAACTGAATTAGTTTCTCTTAGTGACCCACTTACTAGTGGGCTTGGGTCTCAAGGTCTCTTTGAAATTTGCAATCGACTCATGGTCAGTGGTTGTGTGCATAGTGCTACCACAGGTTTTGCATTTAGAGGTTGAGGATGACTCAGTGACTCTGGGTTGTTTGGAATTTCTCCTTGCATGAATGACATTGTCATGTTGGGATGTCTCATGAGTTGGATTACCGCATATATCACAGCATGTGTTCATGAGACAATCATCCTGATGACCAACTTTGGAGGATGAAGCATCTTGATGACCAAATTTGGTATAGTTTATGGCTGACATCACAAATGGAGTAATTCTGCTGATCTGTCATCCTTTTTACGAGATCATGCAAAAAGGATTCTAAGCAGTTAATGGAGTGGTATGGTGGTGTAATGACACAGCTCGCACTTTGTTTGTTTTGGAGGTTGACTTAGACTTTGAGAACTGGAGGAATACTTTGTCTCCTTGATTGGTTCAGGGGACCTTTTCAATGGATTCCATTTTTTGATAAGCTTCCTCACAAGTTCATCGATTCTTTGAATTTGGTCACTTCAGTGGGACGGAAGGATGTTGAAGTCTCATAGGAGTAGACTCTTGTTGAGTTTGTTTTGTTGGTCTTTTAGGGATGGTTCTACCAAGTCCGACCTTTCTTTTTGGTGAATGAGGATTGAATTGATGGAGTAAGCTCGGGCTTAGGCGGCACCTAAAGAGGTTTTGATGGTAGGCGGTGCTTGAGATCTGCTTGTGGCTGGAGATGTGTTTAGTACTCTGGGCTCAGGGAGTCCAAGCATGCTCTTTAGAGCTTGACTTCAGCTCTAGAATCCTTCGAATCGAAATTTGGAAGCTTACTCTCGGGATTAACCGTCAATCCAATCAACTGGAATTGGGATTAGTCAACATATTTGTAATCATGCCACCAGACACAAATGGCTTAGGAGGCTGGTCTTTGTTGAGAGAGTCGAGGAGATGATCTTCACCTATGACTCTCTTCTTGCTACTGAGGGCTCCATCAAAGACCACAGGATTCTTAGCGATCCAACTATTAAGAATATCATTTGCCTTTTTAAGTTCATCTTGAAGATTTTGATTTCTTTTAACTAGTTCAGTGTTTTGAATTTGCAAAGTGACAGCCTCAAGCTTAGCTTGTTTTAAAACAAGCAATTCATCCCTACACTTATTCAATTCAAAACTTAACTTATTGTACTTAGAAAAAGATTCACTTTGCTCTTCTACAAACTTAAGGTCTACATTTAGATAATTCATATAAGATCGCCAATCGAGTCATCATCCATAGAAAGTAAAATTTTTACCTTCTTCATTGTGATGTTGACCCATTCCCCGTTCCTAGCATGATTCTTTCCAATAGCTAGCTTGTCCTCTCTAGAGAGCCATCGCAGTACCTTTGACATGTACCATTTCATCATCGATGATATTGGCTCTTCATCCCACCAAAGGTTTCGAGAAACAGGCCTTTGTTCTTGCCCTGCACAGTTTTAACATTTGTTGTTGTCTCTGAGGGACTTGCCTCAAGCAATGCAAGCTTAGCGTTAGCTTTCTTATACTTGGCTTCATAATCAATGGTTTTGTTATTATCTGATTTATTTTGAAAATTTTGATGAGACTGATACATTTTTGGTTGAAATTTGCTGAAGCCCGAGGACTGATTTGAACCTGATGGTTTATAAGAGGGTTCTGAAATTGTTTTAGAAACACATTCTTTTGCAAAATGACCCTTTTGTGACACTTAAAGCATTCAGTGTCCTCATTTGCTTTAGCACTAGAAAAGCCTTTGTTTCTTTTTATAAACCTTCGAGAGTTAGCAAGGAGTGCCCTTTCCTGAAATTCAGTGTTCAGATCGTTTAGGTACTCCTCACTTGATCTCTCATCAAGCTCATCATCTGAATTTTCTTGAATATCTAGAACCACATTGTTAGAGAAGAAAGCAGTTGATATGGGTGTGAAGTGGTGGTCAGTGACTTCTTGACTTCACGAGACTTCTTTAAGTCGGGTATCGTCTGTTGATGAGGTTTTCCCATAGACAAATTTCCATAAATCTCGTGAAGCTCAAGATTTTGGATATGATTAGCATTCCCGAGTCCCCGAGAGAAATTCAACCACTTCTCGGGAGACTATTGACAAAACCAACATTGATTTCATGTTTGGACAACTTAACACCATCATTTGACAGTTCATTTAAAAGAGTGTTGTACCGGGTGTAAGTTTGAGAGAGTTTCGAGTCCTTAGCCCCGAAGGTGTTATACTCAAGTTTCAAGTCCATTATCCTATTTTTCTTGGTATCAGATGGTCCTTCATGACTATGAACTAGGTCATCCTAGGTTTGCTTAGCTGTATATACAGCTTATAATAGACTCCATAATATCGCCGTGAAGACAAGATATTATGATACTCTTGAGTCTTTGGTCCCGGTTGACCACTCCTTTCATCCTCTGGTCCACTGAGCTGAGTGTTTGGGCAACCCTTCGCAGTGATTTTGGGACAAATGGACCTTCATTTATACACTTGATATAATAAGGTTCCATCCAAATCAAATAGCAAATCATTTTTCCATTTGTTGAATTTGCCAACTTCAAGTAAGAACTAGGGGCAACAATAAGCTCCACCCTTTTATCGACTAGTTGGGGTACATCAATTTCAGCCATTTAGGATCCTAATTTAAAAACTATTAGAGCGCCCTAAAACGAGTTTTATAATTAGCCTTGCTCTAATACCACTTGTTGTTTCCGTCGCTCACTATGGTTTAAAAAGTTTAAGAATCTAAAACAAGTTAATAGTGAACTATGACCTAAATTAACATAAGTAAAACACACAAAGTAATTTTCAACATCATATTCTTATTAGAAATAAATCAACAAAGAATACGCTACCCAAGTACTGCTGCATAGTACTTGGGATTGAAATGACAAAGTTGGGTGACTCCTCTCTAAGCTTAGGCTAAGTCTGAGCACAACTCTTAGAGCTCACTTGAGCTATTCTCAGAACTAACTTGTATTTGGAGGTGAAAAGATGGCTATGCGTGTATGTGTGTTTTTACAATTCACAAGCTTAAACTTTTCACTCCATCTCTTATGCTATTTATACATGTATGTGTTTTAACTCTTTCCTAAGAGACAAAAACTAACATCATACGAGAAGACAAACATCGATGTATTTTGTCTCTTTTACAAAGACTATTCTAAGTAAAAGACAAGGTGCTTTCTATAACTCGGTGATGACACTAAGCTTGTAAGTTAGCCATTCATGGAAAGTTGACTTATGTTGATAAGGACTTCTTCTTATCTGATTCAAACTTCTCCTGCCTTGTCCCGCTCTTTCTTCACGATTTATCCTTAGGAGTCTTCTACTTGTTTGTCTTCGTGTAAGTAGTTGGAGAGGAGTCTTAGGGATTCAAGTGAGTTATTGTCATTACCACTCAATCCATCATCTTCTTGACTCGAGTCTTCACCCTTTAAGTTCCGCTTACGAGTGGAGAGACTTCTTCTCACTCCAGATCTTGAGTATCCTCGAAGATGACTCCACGAGAGGCTATGCACTCAAGTGACTGATTAGTGTTTAACGGACTAAACACTTGGTCTATTTTCTATTTAAATCCTAGATTAAGGGGTTTGGGTATTTACTGAACCCAACACATAGTTAAAGAGTTACATTGTCAGCTTTTAGGTGACAAGTAGCTCTAATAACTACCTTGAAGGTGTGGACAACCTCGAAAGGTTGTCAAACCCGTCAAAGTTCATGTCTACCAAGAGTTTCTCTAATGGTACATTCTACTAGGACAAGTCCTTTCATGAGACACGCTTACATCACTAGCTTAACTAGTTTGAAATTATTACCCGTCCCGGACAAGTCTTTTTGAGTTACTAACATTTAAGATCTCGTCAATTCATTGGTTAAGTCTTTTAGCACAACGATTCATTTACAATTCACAACATATTTCTTATCACATAATTTTTCTCCCCCTAAAAAATGGCATATCAAATGTTATTTTTGACGAAATTTTGATATCGAATATGTCCATTTCGAGTTTTACGGGAAGATGACCACGAAGAACAATGTGTGACAAAGTTTTAAGCAAATACTCCCCCTCAACAAGTGATATAAACTTTTGAGGTTTTGAAAAATCATAAGGGGAAGTACTTGATCTTTTGAGCAAAACCTAGAAAAGTGAAAGTTTTGATTAGTTTTACTCAAAAGTAAGAAGCTTTCACTCCTTTTATAAGGATTGTGGCACTGAAGCGTACCACAGGGTCCTTTCATTACAAGAACAGGTTGTACATTGTTATGTGTGCACAAGCCATTATGAATAAGTCAAACAGAAAAAATCACAATCAAGAAAGTTAATAGTGTACCCAATGATTACGCATGACTAGCTACTTTCTGAGAACGTTGGGTGTCGAATCGAGAAAGCATGGTCTTCCTCCCATATAGCTCTCCAACCGTTGCATCTGATCCGATGAATCAACCTTTCATCAATTCTAGATATAGACCGAAGAAAATCCTTGCGATCCTTTGAATTCCAACTCTTCGTCTGAATTATACCCAACTCAATGTCCTTCAATCGATATGCCAATCCATCTCGAACCATCTTCAGGGTGGCATAGAACTTGTGAATTTCATCGAAAGCCATGAAGCAAGTATGATGATTTTCACGTA